>JAPHMX010000006.1:2400000-3062500 GCA_028828415.1 Cordyceps cateniannulata
CTGTGAGCGTTGTTCATCACTCCTTTACAGAGTTTCTCACAGGCGTTACCAGGGATGAGATGTCCGGCGGCTATGCTATCCTTGAGGCTGCCTCTACTCACTATGAACTCGCCCTGGTTTGCCTGGCCTATCTACAGTCGGAGGTTTTCGGCATGCGTGGCCTAACAAGAAACTTCGGCGAGCGAGAAAATGCAATACACACAGCGCTGAAAGAGGACACGTTTACCCGTTACGCTGGTAGGAGCTGGTTTATGCACGCTCGCAAGACTATGCTTGCTGGCGCAGACCTGTCCGAAATCATCCTATATTGGATGATATCTTTAAGCTGCCGAAGCTGCGGGACGTTATGGTAGGGTCTGATATTGATGAAACGTTTGATATAGAGCGGAATTGTCCGATAGAACACACACCAGTCTATGCGGCATCCGTCCTCGGGCTCTAAGAATACGTTAAAGTTCTGCTATCACGTCCCAGCGTAGAGGTAAACCGGGGCACCAATCCTTTTGACACACCTCTCTGCTATGCTTCGAGAAATGGGTATGCCAACATTGTCGAGGATTTGCTCAACGCGGGGGCAGACCTCCTGGAGTCTGACTGGTGGGAGCACTCGGGGCTTTCACTTCTTCACTACGCAGTCGTGCATAACCACCCAGAAGATGCAGGCCGGACGCTCTTTCACGCTGCTGTCAACCAAAGTGACAAGGATGCTATCTAGTGGTTGGTGGACCACGGTACCGATCCTCGAGTCACCGATAATGATGGGAACACGATGTTTCGTGAGTTAGTGAAGCAGTCTTTAACGTGCGATTGCGAGTATGGGGGAGATGAAAGACACCAGAATGCTGCTAAATTCGAGAAACTTGTCAGCCTTGGCGTGGATCCCCAACAAGCCAATACAGCCGGAAGGACGCCACTTCACATCGCACACACCCTCAATTCGAGTACCATCTGCATTAGTCCCTGGAGCTCGGATGTCGGATCGATGACAATGTTCGACTGGTTCCTCAATCTTCAGTATGATGTTGATGCAGTTGACTCAGATGGAGTAACGGCATTGCAATTGGCATCGACATTTTCGGAATACATGACGAGACGATTGCTCGAATTTGGGGCCGATCCGCTGCCAGTGACAGACGAGGGCTTGAATGCACTTCATCTGGCTGCACGGGCTCGGCAATTGAATGTGCTCGGTGTAATTCTCGAGAGCAGCGCAAGGGTAGGGGGGGGGGCTTTGAAAGGCGATTGACACTCCCAACGGACGCAGAACATTCACCTTTATTCTACGCTTGTGCATCCGGACGTCCAGGAAGTGTGAAACTTCTCCTAGACTTTGGTCTTGCGTCACAGCCTGTTGACTACAAGAACTCGGCACTACAGGGCGTGGTTGCGTTCGAAGAGGAGCACCGAAACTGGCCAAGGCCAAGTCAGAGCAGACTCAATTCAAGGGATGTTGGCAGCGTTACGTTGAGAGATGAGTTTCGCATGGCCACGCCGCCTGGGCCCCGGCCCTCAGAGTGAATTGACGAGATTTTGGATATGCTTGTCGGTTATAGACTGCTTGAAATAGATCATCTGGATGAAGCTGTCAATGAAGCTACAAGCCAGTTACATGCTTACACTCTTGCCTGCCTTCTAAGGGTACGAATCCGGCTTAGAATGGTTTGCGGTTGGAGCAGTATCGACGGAGTTTCTACTTTGATCGAGTCCAGAAGAGACTCCTGGCGGTCTTACGAAGAAAGTATATCCAAGGAAAGTCGCTCACTGCCGAAGAGTTTGCATCGGCGATGGAGGGGCGATTTTTCAGCACTGCCTCCCGGGGGACTTCCCCAGAACGCTCTGTGCAGGTCATGGGAAACAAATTGAGAGACGGCACAATGCTTCAGTATCTCGTGGCATGGGGCTACTCAGCCATTCTTGAAAAAGTTGCCAGTTCTGAACGTGTAAGGATGCATGATGATGGCGAATCGGTGGGCGCCACTTACACTATTCACCCCGGAGAGGTAAACCGCTGCTCATTACCGCGTGTGAACGGGCGGTCCCGAACATGGAAGTCATTAAACGCCTCGTAGAGAAGTTTGGTGTGAACGTCAACGGGCGTGAGGCAATGGATCAGCCAAGATTAGGCATACATGATGATGTGATACCTGGTTACGCGCTACACGCCCTGGCAAAAGGTGGGCGTTGGTGGCAGGTTGAAAAAGCTATGCCGTATCTGATAGCTCGTGGTGCAGATGTTAATAAACGTGACGACAGAGGCCAAACGCCGCTTCATGCCTCGCTGGATCGACTGGGAGGCTTCGGGTTGGCCGTCAGCAATAGGACACTCGAGGTTCTCCTCGAGCACGGTGCCGACGTGACCTCTGTTGATAATTATGGGCGATCTTGCATCGAGCGCAGCAGATATGATGCCGAGGCACATGCGTTGCTTTTGAGACGTGTGATGCATGCGCCGGCACATTACCTGATTTCAGCTATTAATATGCAGAGTCCTGAAAGTGTCCAGGCATTACTTGCAGCAGGGGCAGACCCGAATGAAAGAAAAGTACCAATCGTCGACCTAGCTGATGAACGGCAGAAGATGCGTTTGCTGCCTGGAAACATGGCGGGTATCCTTGAGCTGAACCTTGGGGACGAAGAAAGGTTTCCTCTACACCAGGCCGTGGATTTCTCCCTCTTTCATACACTGCTGCATCAGCTATTTGCGAACCGTGTTGGGCAGCCACTTTGGCAACTTTTAGAGCGAGACATACCCAACCTTGACCCAGAGTACACAGATGAACGAGGTGCCACACTCTTCCATCTTGCTTGCCAGTCGCCAGTACAACGAATCAGATGATGACGACGAGCGGCCGACGCCGGCAGAGATGCTGCTGTCTCGCGGCGCTGACATATACGTGAAGGACAAATACGGATGCAACACGCTACACTATGTTGCCCGCGCAATTGGCGGGCCTATGCGACTCAAGACTTTTCGCTCCATCGCAGCTTCAGCACCCGAGCTCATCAACGAGCGGAATGACGATGGCCTCGTCCAGCTGCTCAATTGGTCTCTTAAATTCCCACCCGAACGGCTGAAGGGAGCAATATACCAACGATTCATCTTCTCTATTATAGCTAATAATTGTGTCAGAAATTCAACCAGGTTTGACTCTATCGGCGTTATATTCTCTGCTAATTGGATCCATAAGTCGGCCTGCCCGGTAACCCAACACGATGTCGCTTCACATCAGTGACTTAGCAGACACCCTTGGCCGGCTCAGGCTCATAAGTGCATTTGCCCTGGCTCACGCAGTCGTCCTGGCTCTTTGCACAGCGCAAGTGAATCGCCTTAAACTTCCACCCATCAGTCCACAAGTGGCGGCATTCTCCTCTCTTTGCGTACCCGTACCCGAACCACTTGCCCTGGCACCCGGGCTGCTCCCAGTAACTGACCTGTACCTCGCCGTCCGGGCAGAGGCCGGCCGACGCAATCTCCAGGCTGCCAACGCTGCAGTCCGTGTTGATGCACTGACCGTCGCTCCCGTTGACGTTGACGACGTTGTGCACGTCGCCGCTGCAGTCTACGTGGTACCGCGACTTGAGCGAAAAGGCAACCATGCCGACACAGGCGTACGTGTTTGCCCACAGGCCCGAGCAGGTGCTTCCGGCCTTTGCGTTCCACCGGAGGAAATCAGACAGAGAGACGCCGGCGCGCGAGGCAACATTCTCGCAGGTATCGCCCGGGTTGACAAACTGAAACTTGTTGCAGCCGTCCGTCATGCCGGGCTGCGTGGGCAGCGGTGTCGGGATCCCGTTGCCCGTGGGCGTCGGCTTGGTCGACGTGGGCTTGGGCTTGGGGACGTAGCCAATGACGGAGACACAGGCATAGGTGTCGGCCCAGAGGCCAGAGCAGTCACTGCCGGTCCTGGGGTTCCATTCCAAAAAGTCTGAGAGCTCAATGTTGTGTTGGTTGACAATTTCAGCACAGTTGTCGCCCTTTTTGACAAAGTAAAACTTGTTACAGTTTGAGACGAGATCACGCTGTAGCGGAGAGGGGGTAGCGATGCCTACAACATTGGCCGAAACCCGGCCGTGAGATTAGCTACTGTGTTTTTGGTGCTTAAGAACTTGCTTACCGTTGGCTGGTACCGTGGAAGTTGTCATCTCTGTCGTCGTTGTCGCCGGCTTGGTGGAAGTGGTTGCGGGAGCCGTGGTGGGTTCACCAGTGACAGTGGTCACGGTTCCTACAACACAGTATTCCTCACCTCCAATGACTTTGGGGCATTTTGCCTTGGGGTTTAAAGATTGGAAAGTGGCCGCATCCAAACCCCAAGTCGCGGCCATGCTATCGCACGTCTCGCCATTTGCAGCAACAGTCGAGAAACTGCAAGTCACAGAGACCCTTTGCGCCAAGAGGAGTGCCGGCAGCCCTGCCAAGCCGAGAAGAAGTTGTCTCTGCATAATGGTAAAGGCTGAAAATGTGTACCTGGTTTACGACTGGGTACGGGTACCTCTGAAGCAGCACTTGTTCCTTTATACACGACGGCTAACTGCATGGCATCACCATAAGGCTCGCCATTTCTGCCCAAAATTTTGACTTGCACGAATTTGACAGCATTCCGTTTCTCGTAAACTTTTCGGAGACTTTTCTTCTCCCCGTCCCTAAATTTTCTCCCAATATTGAGTGGAGGCAGAGCGGCGCAAGGGTGCGAACCGGGCAAGTTCCCTCAATAGTTCAATAGTGGTCTTGGCAGCCTTGCCTCGATACCCGTGCCATGGAGTGCAGTCGCGTGTCTCGTAGCCTACTCAGTAATAATAATGCGTTAGTAGGTTGGGCGAATCGATCGCAAGACGGCCAGATTTGGCGGTCGGAGCCGCTAGCCCTGGTCATGTCCGGCTTGACCCGGTGGCGTTGCGGGTTCTCAGCCCACTAGTTGTGGCCGTAAAAAAAAAAATCTACAGTATGCTATAACTACTGAGTATACTAATCCGTACGTATGTCTGCAACCTGCTGAAAACAAATTTCCCTCGAGCGGCTTTCCCGCGCGGACCGAGCCTCCGGGGCGACGGGAATCAACCCCGCGACCCCTGAAGGAAAGTGGATTTTCAGGCCTGTCCCGGCTTATTACCACAACAGACAACAGACAAGGGACATAACTTGCCACTATTACGCCACATTGCAGCCGCGTTCGTTCAGCAGTCTAGATTACCGTCGACTTTTCTTCTTCTTTCGTATCTTCCACTGCTGCGTTGCTCAGAAAGTCACACCCTCTGCGCATTATGCGTGCCTCACCCGTCGTTGCCGCGGCTTTCGCACCGGCCGCCCTCGCCGCTGCATCAGCAAATGTCTCTCTGCCAGCAGTTGTCGAGTTTGACTTGGTTTTCCCGCGAAACGAGACATACGCGCTGAGCCCGACCTTTCCCTTCATCTTTGCAATGCAAAACGCCGAGCTCGTGTCTTATATGGGCAGCTCGGGCCCGAATGTCCAAGTCAGGGTGCGCCGCGAGGACGACTACTCCGCGACCTTGACCAACTTCCGCCCACACTTTAACTACTCCAAGAGCAACGACCACACCAAGACCGGCAACGAAAACGGCGTGTACTTTGTATACGAGGACATGCGGAGCGCCATCTTGTCCAACGGCACCTGGGTGATTGCGTGGGACGTGACGATGCCAAACTGCTCCCGAGATCCAAACGGTTCCAGTGCCATCAACGGCGGAGTCATGGGCAACTCGCAGCCGAGATACACCACTTTTACCATTTCACCCGACGGGAAACAGCCAGATTTTGAGACGGCCAAAGACCAGGGCGCTGAGTGCTTTCATTCGCAGGACGAGGATCGCACGAGCGCTGGCTTTAACATTACCGACCTTCTTTCTCTCGAGGGGCAATATGGAAAGGCTCGCGACCTTCTCTCGGGAATGGACAATTGCCTCGTGGCTTCCAACGATACTTCGCTGCCAAAAACCAACCCTTGTGCTGCAAAGGTCGACTCGGACTCGGCATCTAGCATGTCTGCAGCTTTGTTGACCACGGCTTGCTCGAAACCTACTTCGCTTGCGAGCTGCCCCCCAAAGAGTGCCGCGCCAAAGGCCCTTCCTACTGCTGGTGTAATTGCTGGCATAATACTGGCTGGTTTTGTCATTCTGATTTGAGGAATTGAGTATTGAGTACCAAAGGGTTCTGTTGGAGCCTTTTGAGGTTATCCCGATATAGAACTGGACTTGATGTACCAGCGCTTCGGTTTCTTCGTTAATTAATGTAACTTGCTCTCTAGTTTATAAATGTTATATAATCCATCTTTGCTACCAATCCATTTACAAGAAGAGAAGCTATAGAAGTGGCTCAAGAAACAGTGTGCCAGACAGTTACTCGGAAAGACTTGACCATGAATCAGGCCAAGTTGATTTCTGCAGACTTCTACAATAATTCGGGCCGTAAGCCACGTAATTTTACTATGCATCAATGTGAAATTCTGGGCCGGAAGCCATGTAATTTTACCATGCAGCAACGTGGAACCATTTCAAAAACAGCAAGATGGGCCGCCATGAAGTTCCTGCTTCCGCCATGAACGCCTGGCGCGCCTTGCAGAATCTGACTGAGCCTGACTCTTTGGCGTGGCTAGATGCAGAAGTGTAGCGTACTCTGGCGCAAGGCTCTACACAAATTTTACATTATAGTCCACCTTATAGTCAAAGCCTTGTCCGGAGCCTTCGGCATATGGACTGCATTACCGTGTCGGCGCGGCAAAGGGCTTGTCGCCGGAGCAGACCTGCTCGAGGCCGTGATGGGCCCATTTCCCCATCGAGTACTTATAAAGATTGCTTCAAGAACGTCATCTGCTCGAATACTACATGCTGCAGGTAAATCACGCTCGTTCTTACTTGGTTTGCACTTCGTCTCTCCTTCTGTTGTCTTATTGTCATCTATCCACTCTTTATTTATACAGTGGCCCTCTTTTCATCATTCTACCACTCATTTGAGGGTGTATCCTGAACCATATGAGGCTTCTTTCACTCCAAGCGGCTATTGCCGCTTTGGGGGCGCTTCCTCTCGTCGCCTGTGCCTCTGGACTGATAGGGACTCGTCAGGCATCGAGCCCAGGCTACGCTGGCAGGGAGGTCGCCTGCCCTGCTCGGTGCAGCGTGTCCGGACCTAATCCTGGTAACTGGTCTCTTTACCACAACTTTTATCAGCTTCAGTGCAAGGAGACCCTGTTTTACCAATTTGCCCTCTACGATGCCGTCGACGACTCAGCGTCCCACCACCGCATTTATGCATGCTCGTCGTATGGCCCGGACTGGGAGAATATGCCTGAGTCTCCCGGTATTGACGCCCTGCCGCCAGTTACTGATGTCAATGCCACTTATGAAATTGGCTGGAATTCTACCCAAGTATCAGAAACGGCGTCTGACCTTCGATCTCTACTGGTACAGACGCGTCAATACCTCTCTAGAGGCTATGCTTTCAACAATGCCAGGCCTATCTTTCTATACGGCCAGTCCGGGAAAACAGTATTCGGCCTCCGTATTGGCAAGGGCTTGCACAGCGCTGGCGTGGGTTCTCTGGCCCTGAAGATGCTGCAAGAGCAGTTCACCGACGGTGGCATTGCCGCTAGTACTGTAGGTATCCAGCTTTGCGGATCAACCTACGATAGTGATCATACATTTGGAATTGTTGCCACAACTCAAGATGAATTCTCGGGCATACAGGAGACGCTCAAGTCTTGGGACAACGGCGAATGCGCACAGTTCAATAACTCCAAGCGCATCACTGGTCCCGCATACTTTACAACCCCCTTTGAACTTGCCCCGAATTCCACAAATGCGACTTCGAACTGGAACCAGATTACCTCGCGCAACACCAGAATGAAGAACCGGGCAGATGGCGAGTGCCGCACTGTTCAGGTAAAGTACCTCGAAGGGTGTCCAGAGCTGGCAGTCAAATGCGGTGTCTCCGGCTACGACTTTGAGAGCTACAACCCCGGAAAAGACTTTTGCCGGACCCTCGTCCCTGGCCAGCACGTGTGCTGCTCGGCCGGTGAGCTGCCAGACTACCGGCCGAAGCCGAACCCGGACGGGTCGTGCAAGACGTGGCCAGTTCACGGCGGCGATACGTGCGCCAGCATCGCTGCAGAGAATGGCATCACCCAGGAGGAAATTGCCGTCTACAACACGAAGACGTGGGGCTGGAACGGCTGCGGCACCAACATGTGGGAGGGCACCATCATCTGCCTAACCAAGGGCACACCTCCCATGCCGGCGCCCGTGGCCAACACGGTCTGTGGTCCCCAGGTCCCCGGCACCAAGCCCCCGACGGACGGCACAGACATTTCAAAGCTGAACCCGTGCCCGCTGAACGCGTGCTGCGATGTTTGGGGCCAGTGTGGTACCACGATCGAGTTTTGCACCGACACCGGCACCGGCCCGCCGGGCACGGCCAAAAAGGGGACGAACGGATGCATCTCCAACTGCGGCACCGATATCGTCCGCGGCTCTGCGCCAGAGACCTTTCGCAAGATTGGCTATTTCGAAGGATTCAACCTCGCGCGCAAGTGCCTCAACGTGGACGCGCGGTTGATTGACGCTT
Organism: Cordyceps cateniannulata; assembly: GCA_028828415.1. Classification (NCBI taxonomy): domain Eukaryota; kingdom Fungi; phylum Ascomycota; class Sordariomycetes; order Hypocreales; family Cordycipitaceae; genus Cordyceps; species Cordyceps cateniannulata. The sequence continues at coordinate 2,408,573 of JAPHMX010000006.1, forward strand.
CCCAGTACACGCATCTTCATTTTGGATTCGGCAGCATCAGCCCTGATTACGAAGTCTATATGCCTGATGCCCTGACCGAATACGAGTTCAATAGCTTCAAGCGCCTGACAGGCGTCAAGAGAATTCTGTCCTTTGGTGGCTGGGAATTCTCGACGAGCCCGAGCACTTACACCATCTTCCGACAAGGCGTAACCGCCGCTAATCGCCTCAAGCTGGCCACAAACATTGCCAACTACATCAAGCAACACAATCTGGATGGTGTGGACATTGACTGGGAGTATCCTTCTGTAAGTTAAGACTTTCTACGTGCTTGTTGGTCTCGCTAATGTGACTTTATCCTGGCAGGCCCCTGATATCCCCGACATCCCCGCTGGCGACAAGTCGGAAGGCTTCAATTACCTTGCTTTCCTCGCCGTGCTGAAGAATCTTCTCCCTGGCAAGTCTGTGTCTATTGCTGCGCCTGCGTCCTACTGGTACCTCAAGGGGTTTCCGATCTCCCAAATGAGCAAGATTCTCGACTACATCGTTTACATGACCTACGACTTGCACGGTCAGGTATTTGCTCGCTCACATAAAAGCTACAGATGTGAGGCATTCAGAGGCTAACTTTTCGCAGTGGGATTCTCAGAATAGATGGTCGCAGCCCGGTTGTTCATCGGGCATGTGTCTCCGCAGCGCCGTCAACCTCACCGAGACGGTGAATGCTTTGGTCATGGTAAACTTCTCGTACCATGAGACATTTTTGGGTGAATGCATACACTAATAATGGAGTGTACAGATTACAAAGGCTGGTGTACCTTCCAACAAGGTCGTCGTCGGTGTCACTAGCTATGGGCGGTCGTTTGGCATGGCTGACGGAAGCTGCTACGGCCCTGACTGCTTTTACACTGGTGGCCCTCTCGACTCCCACGCGAAAAAGGGCGAGTGCACCAACACGGCGGGCTATATTTCAGACGCCGAGATCAAGGCAATCATCAAGTCGCCGAGCCGCGTGAACAAGAGCTTCCTAGACGGTGCCAGCAACAGCAATATCCTAGTCTACGATGACAATCAGTGGGTGGCATGGATGAGCCCCGAAGTTTTGAGCTACAGGACTGCCGTGTACAAGGCTTTCAGCATGGGTGGCACGTCAAACTGGGCCATTGACCTGGAAAACTACGTGGATCCGCCCCCCGGAATCGGGAACTGGCAGAGCTTCGTCATCAAGGCAAGACAAGGAAACGACCCGTGGGACTATGGCAAGAGGCACGGAAACTGGACGGAGATCCCGTGCGACGACCGCAGCGTGGCTGACTTGCGCGGATTGAGCCCTCAGCAACGCTGGCGGATGATGGACGCGCCGGACGCCTGGGATGACATTATTGAGGTATACAAGACGATTGACCGCAAGACGAACCGTGAATTCTCACAGTCCATCTCCGACACAATCCACGCTACTGAGCAGGCGCACTGCGGTAGTCTGGCTCAATGGAACAATTGCGAGTCGATCCAGCATTGTACCGACATTGTCGGCTCCGGGACCGGTCCAGCAGGCTACGAGATCTGGAACAGTCTAGTTCTCGTACATGAGGTAAGTCGGATGATTCGGTCCATCGAGTTCTCCTCGACTGTTTTAATCGATGGCACCGACTGCTCACACCACATAGATGTATGCCTCGTTCTACAGTGCGCTCCACGACGCCGGTGCGACCACCATAACGGGCGAGATGAGAGCTTTCGTCAAGACGTTTGCCCCTGTCCCTCCGCCAAAGGACGACACAAAGTGGCTCAACATTCTTTTGGACGTGGTTGGTCTAGGATCAACACTGGTCGCTGGTCCATTCTTCAACTCTTGTGCGTTTTGCATTTCCTTTACGTTCCTTGCATCGCTGCGAAGCTTTATGATGCTAACTAAAAGACTGCTATTTACAGTCCTGTCAAAGATGCCCTACTTCATTGCCAACGAGGCAACGGCTGCCAACCTGAAAGACACGACAATGGCACTGATTTCTGGCACCACGAGCGTAGCAAAGGATCTCCTCGATGGCAAGTCTCCGTAAGCAACTCAGCTCCCGTCTGTGAGAGCAGAGCTCTCTGCCAGCGGCCGCAGAAAAGTAACTGACGCGACAAACCGAAAACTGCAGGGCCGGCAACTGGACAGAGGACAAGCAAGACTTATTTGCGGCGTACATGGCGCAGACGGTCGACCTATGGACCGCCTCCATCGAAGGCTCGGCGAGTTGGCTGTTCAGCGGCTCGGACGAGGCCATCAGCGCGCTGACCACGATTATTTCGGACGGCAAGCTCATTGCCGGCAGCAAGCAGAGCATACCCAACGTCAACGATGTCACCCTCCAGTCGGCGACCGCCCTCAAGGCGAACATGGCCAAGGCTTTTTACGCGTATGCCATCCCGGCCGTGTGGGACGCCGCCGGCACGCACCCATTTGTGGTCGATTCGGGCTACGCGTGCGGCACCATCGACCCTCTCGGCACGTACATGGACGTTGACACGATGCGCCAGACCTGGTCCTGCTACGAGGACAAGCTGTACTACCTGGTCATCCCAAAGGGGGATTCCTACAACAATGTGCAGAACCCGACCGGTCCGGGGACGCACAAGGTGAGAAACAAATTTTCTGCTCCCGCTGGCATTGGGTCCATGGGCAGCGATTTATTTGGTGGCGTCAAGTTGTCCGAGCTTATTACTGGGTGAGTCTTTCTAGAGGTGGCAGGCTCGATGTCCCCTTCCTACGCAAGCTCTTTATATACTAAAGACTTGTACGGAGAAGAGGAACCATGGAACTTTGCATAGTTTCTTACAAAAGCAGTGGTTAATGCTCAAGTAGAGCCGTCCGCACTTACAGGAAGAACGGCAACAGCAACGGCGCGCCCCCGGCGGACCCGCGAGACAGCGTCACGACGGACGACCTGCTGAAGCAGGACATTACCACCCCCGGATTCGTCCGCATCCCCGTGTGCAGCCCCGAGATCGCCTTCAAGGCCTGGGACGGCCCTGGCGGCGACTCGCGCCTCAAGACGCCCAACTACCCGTGCATCGCGCTCAAGCTGCCGGACCGCTGCGGCGACTCGACCTTTGTCGACCAGACGAGCGGCGCGTCGCCGCTCGTCTCCGACTGCGAGATACTCATCAAGAACCTGCAAAACGGCGACGGCCACGCGGACCACGAGGTGGAAAACGCCATCGGGAGCCAGCACCAGCTGGACCAGTACGGGAGCTGCAAGTTTGGCGTGCAGGGCAAGGGCAAGAATGGGAACATTGACTTTCACGTCGGCGGGCAGGACATTGTGGACTTGATCCGCGACTCCATTGATCGGTTTGGCGGGAGCGGGAGGGTAGGCGCCAAGGGAAGGATGAAGTGCGACGGCACAGTAAAGCAGCAGGATGTTGAGTGGGGTTTATACTAGGTTTTTCTTGAGGATATACTTAACCATCTAGTATATAGAGCCGCGCTGTCGGTTCAACTTATTAGCGCGCTTTAGCATCAGTTTAGCTCAGAATTTCATTGTTGGCTAGTCTGCAGCAGGACAAGAGGAAGCTGCCAAAAAAAAAAAAAAAAAAAAAAAAAAAAAAAAAAAAAAAAAAAAAAAAAGCACCAATGTGAGATTCACAGGTTATTACCCATTCTGTGTCTCCTGTTTACTTGTCGTTGGCCGAATACGACGCAGATAAGCGCCAGTCCCGAATTACCACTAAAGGCTTGGGCAGTGTCTCGGAATTGGCCCTCCCCCGAAATTTAGCGCCATTCCTGATTCCGAATTAGGCTCGGAGTTAATACCTAAACAACCATATCAGCTCACTTGCTTGAAGAATTGGCGCACTCAGCCTCCACACTTCCACGCGACGCTATCAAAAACTCATGCAACTGGAGCTTTTGTTGTCCTCCTTAGTATGGGCAAGCGATGTTAGGGAGCAGGGGTGATTCTGCAAAACTGGCTTCTCATAGCAATTTTTTTTTTGGCGATATGCCTTGCTCTTTTCCAGGCATTGCTGCTGTACGTCGTCGTCGGGTCAAGCTAGATTCGCGTCTCTCACACTGGATGGATGGGACATTTAGCGATTGTGACTTTACACAGAGAGCTATGCCGTACAAGGCCATTAACATGGCCCGGACGATGCAAGAGCATGTTGCGCTGCTGGGAGGGGAATATGTTTACACGTCCACTGGAGTAAGGACCGCATTCGTGAATGCTCAGCAGAAAGCCCCAGCGAGACCCTGTCTTGCGAATAGTGAGAAATGTGCAATGCCCTATGAGGCTGTGCGTGTAGAGAAGATGTTGTTAATTAGAATCAAGCTGTCTAGAACGGGTCTAGTCGTATCTCCGGTTTCAATGCGAGTGTAGCGGCGAAATTGAGACTGAAGGCAGTAAGTAGCTGCACAGGATACTAGGAAAAGCTCGTGTTTGACTTTTACAGAGATGTCTAGAGCCACCACCACCTTCTCGAACTACGGCTCTTCAGGTCGTTTAACTCGTCTGACAAAGTCTTTCGCTGCTGCTCGCTTATGCCATTTCCCACGGCATCCAAGACTTTCAGGTGCTCCTTCTTAAGCTCCTCAAACCTCTCGTCCAGCTCCTTATGCCATGGGTACAACACAAACACCTGGAAGCCCAGGGCCGTGCTGGCCACCACGAAGTTGGTTAGGGAAATGGCGCGCGTAATAATCATTTCGATCGCTGGCGTGGGTGTTGATAGAAGCGAACAGAGCTTGCTATCGTGAGAATTGGTATGCAGCTTTTAAGCTTGTCTGGTAGGCCGCCGGGTCGAGGGAAAGGAGGAGGAAGATTAACCACAGAATAAGTAAAATGGAGGAAATAAAGGAGCGAATAAGTTCAGCTTGCGAAGACTGAGGGTGGAGGTCGGTCAGGTAATGTGCAACCACGGCGTGGTCGACTTACTGTGGGGCAACCACGATACCACTTAAACAAGGCCTGGTGAATTGATCAACTATCCTCGCGACAACGCAAGCTTCATCATAATCAACATTTCATGCGATGGTAAGTCGTTTCTCTACGGTAAGCAATTTGACGGTGAATTCATGCTAATACGCCTTTTCAGGCTTCCGTCGCGAATCTGCCCAACCGGAAGCGCCCACGACCACCAAACGCGTCCGCAAACGCGTCTCGACGACAGCCCGCCGACGATGCCTCGCGGGCCGCGAAGCGAAGCCGGCTCAGCAACGGCGGCACGGCGGCCAGCGGCGCCGAATCGACCTCGCGATCCTCAGCGGCCGCCCTGCTGCGGGGACCGAACCCCAGCGTCGCCCGGAACCGCATCGGCGGCCAGGACACCACAGCGACGACGCGCCCGTCACTGCACGATGTGACGCCCTCGCAGATACAGAACAAGCCGCCAACCAGACGAGGAAGCGGCGCTCAGGGAAAGACGGTCGCGCGGAGGACGGCCGGCTCGACACAGGCAGGTGGACGGTCGGGGGCAACGCAGCGACGACAACAGCAGCAGCAGCAGCAAGAGTCGTCACCTGATGAGCAGCCGGTTTCACGAGCACGGAGACGTATCAACGAAGGACAGGACGAAGAGGAAGAAGCGGAAGAAGCTGGAGATTCCGAGACCGACGAGATTGACGAGGACGACGATGGACCGCCCTCGCCCGAGAAGACCTACGCACACGTCGCGCCATTCACTCGCCGCGTGCGACAATCCACCATCGAAACCAAATGGAGCCCCCTCGGCCACGGCTCCCTCAAAGCCCTCACCTCCATCCTCCAACTCGCCCAGCGGCCCGTCCTCCAGCGCCTCTCCAGCGCCTCGTCCGCCCGCGCCGCGCCCACCGAAGCCGCCCTGCGCCTCATCACCAAGCGCATCCTCGACAAGATCCGGGGTGTGCCCGCGCGCGGCGTCGCGCCGCTGCCCTTCCCGCCCGCCTCGCTGCCCACGCGCACGCAGCGGGGGCGGCCGCGCGGCGGCCGCGCCGAGCAGGACGGCGGCCGCGAGACGGAGCTCAGCTTCGAGCGTGTGCTCGACGCCAAGCAGACGCTCGAGCGCCAGCTCGACCCGGTCCTGCACGCGGTGGAGCTGCTGGCGGCGGAGGCGCGCAGGGAGGAGGAGGAGCTGGAGGCCGAGTACGAGGCGCTGAGGGTGCTCGAGGCGGAGGCGCGCGCGAGGGCGCGCGAGAGCAGAACGTTGCTGAAGAAGGCGCACGTGCTGGCGCCGGATACTGGCAGTGGTGGTGGTGGTGATGGTGAGGATGCAGCCGGGGTTATGTTTGCAAAGTCGACAGACGCGAATCCGTTTCAGGTATGTCATGTACAAAATAAACCGAATTACGATGGGATGAGTGCCATGCTGACCGCGCCGTTTAGAATATCGAGGACGACGAGGTCCGGGAGATGGTGACGACGCTCGGGGTGCATGTCGACAGGCTCCAGGCGGGCGCGGCGCAGACGGAGGGAGTCGGCGACCAGATCCGGCGCACGCGGGCGGCGCTGCAGGACGTGCTGGCCGGGAGGCTGGGCGCGCAGACGTACGAGCACGTCGTGCTGGGGCGATGATGAGCCTGAGAAGGGTGGGTTGGATAGAGAGACTGAGGCTTGTTTTTCCCGGGGCAAGCGAGCAGCACCACCGCGGGCGATATTCACGACGACGCAGCGAAGGGTTTATTCCCCCTTCTTCTTTTGAGCTTAAATGGCGCTTAGAGGGTCTTGTTTTGTAAGCACAACATTTGTTACATGTGCTGTACGGTTAGGAATCGCATCGCAACGGCGTCTTCATCTTTGGTATCAGACTACTTCCAGTTCGGGTTGAAAGGTAGTCACATAGGCATGACCATGTACATCAAGTCACGTTCAGAAAGGTTTACGAATTGGCCACGGTGTAGTAATGAATAAATTCAAGAGTATACACCGCTATGTAAGTATGACATGGGTAGCCCCTCGCTACATTGGCCTTTTTGCAAGACGTCCGCAAATCCAAAATCCAAAAATCTAATATATCGTGGCCAGGCCTCTATATTTGAGACCAGTACATAAGCCGGTAGATTTCTCAAAAACTATCGACAGATGAAGAAAGAAAGGGAAAAAAAATCAAAAGTCAGGGTGATGAACCTTGACACTCATAGCACCAACTCAACTCGAGTACATGAGCTTAGCGGCGGAGGCTGGCAAAGCCAGAGGGCTTGGGGGCACCGGTGCCCGTGGGCGTGGTGCCGTTGTTGACGGGGAAGGGAACAACAGTGACAGTAGCCTCAATTGTCTTAGTAGAGTCAGTCGGGCAGGGAGTGGCCGAGGCATTGGCGGGAGGCTGGCTGCTGTTGCCACTGGGCTTGGCACTGGAGTTGTTCTTGTCACTGGGCTTCGGCTGCTCGACCTCCTTGACGCCGGTCGGGGCAACGCCAGCGGCGCAAGGGGCGGTAACGGTGACAGTGGCGGCGGAAGCGGTCACGGTGGTCTGCGCAACAGTGACGGTGACGGTAGCGGGAGCCGCACACTTTTCGCAGCCGGAGGGGTTGTTACCGTTGCCACCATTGCCAGGGCTGCTGGGAGCGGGAGTGTTGGTGGGCTTGGCGCGAGTGATGGTGACAGTCTTGGTCGAGGTCGAGGTGCGAGTGGTGGTGGTGGTCTGCTCAGCAGAAGCCGGGGGCGTGATGGTGGACTTGATGGTGGTGGTGATGACGGTAGGAACAACAGACTGCTTGTCGCCGGTACCAAGAGTCAAGGTGATGGTCTTGGTGGAGACGATGTCGGTGGTCTTGACAGGAGGCTGCTTCTGGCTGGGGAGAGCAGAGGAAGCCGAGCTGTGGCTCTCAATGATCTTCTTGGAGATGGAGCTAGCGTCGGTCACGGGGCAGACAGTGGTGGTCAAATCAACAGTCTCGGTGACGGTCTTGATCTGGCGATCAGACTCGGGAATAGCCGACATCTCGGGCTTGCCAGCGGGGCAGTTGGTGACAGTAGGAGCACAGCTGGTGATGGTCGACGTGCGGGTAGACTTGACGGTAAGGGTAGTGACAGGGCCGACGGGGGCCGGGGTGGCAGTGGGAGCAGCCGTGGGAGCGAGAGCCGAGGAGTTGAAAGAAGGGACAGAAGCCGTAAGCGAGACGGAAGACTTGCTGTGCTCCTCAATGACCTTGGAGGAGATGGCGCTGGCCTCGGAGACGGGGCAGACGGTGGTGATCAGGTCAACAGTCTCGGTGACGGTCTGGATCTGGCGAGCGGACGAAGGAATGGCCGACATCTCAGGCTTGCCAGCAGGGCAGTTGGTGACGGTGGGAGCACAGCTGATGATGGTGGAAGTGCGCGTGGTCTTGACTGTCAGAGTGGTGATGGAGTCGGCAGGAGAGGGGATGGCGGTTGTGGTGCCATTGCCGCGGGGGAAGTGCAGGTGGCGGCCGGGGGTGAAGGCGGAAGCGATAGCGGCGTAAGCGCCGACGAGAGCAACGGTAGTCTTCATCTTGGGCTGTTGGTTGCGATCGGTGATGTGATGTGTCGAGCGTGGCGGTGTTTGGTGGTTGGTTGATAGAGAGCGTGTAAGAGACTGGCGACAATGTAACCGAATCGAGTCGAGACGATTGAAAATGAGACAAGGAGAGCAAGAAATCAATTTCGAGGCAAAACCAGCAAGCTCACGAAAAGGGAATGAAAAAGACTCAGGCGTCGGGTAGAGGCTGATATCTTGGTAGCGAAGAGAGCAAAAAAATGATGTAGCTGTAGTTGGGACAGATAACACCAGACTGGTAGTAATGCCTAAGCAATTGAAGTTGAAGAGAAGGGAATAGAAAGGAAAAAAGGAATGTGGTCGACTCTTTTTGAAGGATGGTGAGAGAAGGGGAATGGAGAAGCGAAAAGGAGCGAGAGGGGATGGTTTATTAGAGAGGTAGTATAAGGGCGTGAGGATGAGGGTGGTGGGAGTCTGCATCAGCAAGCAAATCCAGTAGGAAGCCTGCAGACTGCAGTTTTCCTTCCAGCCGTCAGCTAGCGAGCCTGAGCTTGGAAATGGAAGCAAGGAGCACAAGTGGGGGTGACATGGGGCGATGATGGAGGAGGGGGAGTGTCTAGAATAATGCGCTCATTCCCACGCCCCCAAGCGACAACCAACCTGGGAAAAATCTTAGAAATCTCTCAAAGAAAAGGGCTCTGACATTTGCTTTTTCTTCATTTTTTTCCTCCGATGAAACAATTCATATCCCTATTTTGTTATGATCACAACAGAACGACCAGTCAGTGTAGCCCTCAATTACCTACCTACTACCTATGCCCAGGTACAAAGAATCTTACCGCCTCCGCCCTGACCCGTCTGTGCCTCCGCCTCGTACTTTTTTACCTCCGCCTGTGCCAACCCACTGCAACCAAACCAAGTACTGTAACAAACCGCTCGCTCCCTGTTATTGCTATTATTATGATTATTATTGTCCTCTTACCTATATACCCGTCCATCATGCTAAATTTATCTGCACCAACTGCCAACTGTCAACTCCTGTAAATCCCCTATTCCTCAACATCGCTTCGCCCCCCCCCTCTTCATCTTGGTATTAGTATTTCTATATTACCAGGATCCCAGCACCGCCTCTTCCATGACGAGTCTTTTCCGTTGTTCCTTGTTTCCCGGACCCAGTTTGCCAGTCTAGAATTCTCGACCTTTCCGCCGTCAAGTCTCGACGAAGATCCTGTCAACATTGTACAAGCCTCAGGGGAACAATGCCTGCCAAGCACCAAGTTCCAGCGTCGCACCACTTCAATATATTTCATCACCCACATTATCACATAGGTAGGTTGGTCCATAGGTAGGTAACACTAATAACTAATTAATGAGGTGGTCACGATTACCTGCCTATTTGCCTCATTGCTGCACCACTGCCCATCCGCAATCCGCACCATCCATCACCACACGCCCACTCGGCGCTCGCCAACCACCATCTAACACAATACCACGCATCGCTGCCGCATCCTGCAATATTAATTTATTCTCAGGCACCGCCGTGGCGTCGTTTCTGGATGATTTGGTGCGTTTGCTAATAGACATCTTTTTCTCTCACTCTCGTCCCAACTATTATTACTGATAGAATCAATCTCATGCCTGCGGCCTCCAGCGAGGATTCTTACTTACCCTTGCCGCCTATCCTGGTCATTTATGGTAAAACTTTCGTTGCTCGCTTCTATATCCAACCCTGGCTTTGTTGCCATTTTACTTTATTACTTTATTATTACTGATTTCTACTGCTTTTTCTGCTCTGCTCTGCCTGCTCCGTTTGCCTACCTATCCGAACCTCGTATACGAAATACTTGCGGAGATGCCTGCCAGCTGCCAGGAACTAACATGCCCCGCACCGTCGTTTGTCGTTGCCAGCCACACCCTCCTCACAGCATCTCTCCCTCTCTTCCTTTTCTTCCTCCTTCCTCTTCTCTTCAAGGTACAGATCAATTTATCTTTCAGACCTAAAACCCTCTGTTTCCAACGCTCGCTTCCCTGCAAATCCCATCCCAACCCAACATCACCCAAAAGCCTTGGCTGCTGGTCAGGGGCTTCCAATGCAGGTACCGCCGTAACCTGAGACGAGTCGACAGCCAATCGTCCACCATGGCCGACGCCATCCCGGGCCGCCCAGCGACGACCTTGCTTCTCTCAGCCTAGCGAGCAGAAAAAAGACCTAAAAGACCACCAAGGAGGATCCAGGGGTACCTGTTGCACGATCGACGCCACTGCCCCACGCCGTCAACTCATCCCTCGGCCCTGGACTGAATGGTTGATGCCTGCCTGCTCGCCTGCCAATGATGCTTCCAATCGCCAGCGAACGCCTTCGCCTTCATTCCTCCACGCTCGCCTCGTCCCTTGGCGCCTCCTCCACCCAACCAGAGTTCGTTCCCGGCTTCTCAATTGTGCCCTGCCCCGATACCAGCGCTTCCGAAACTCTTGCCAGCAAAGAGACAATGCCGTCATTGTCCTCTCCGCTACCTATGTCCTGCGCTGTCCCATTCCACACCACGATCCGACGCAGGTGCGCTACGCGTGAATATCCATCACGCGCCACGGATACAGATTCTTGACCGACCGCCACCAGCATTTCAAGGGCAGCTCAAGGTAACCCTCACAACCACTACCCAGCCAAGCTCTTGTTCTCATTCGTCCGCTGCCACAGCGCAGCTTTTTAACTTTGGTCAAAGCCGGGATCGCCAGGAACGCCAAGTCCAACTGTTTTCTGCCCGACGTCGTGTTCTTCCCAACCCTCCGTCGTTTCGCCATGAGTAAACAAAAACCGCCGTCGCCGTATCTAGCCTGTAGAAGCTTCGTGGGCCTTGATGAGCATTTCGAATCTTTGTCATCATCTAAAGGCATCTCCTTCCGGAGCCGCGTTGCAAGGGTCTGCGAACATCCTCCCTGATCATGATGTGGCCACTCAGTAGTTACACACCCCATGCTTCACCCCCTCACTATGACCCCCTTGCATGAAACACGAGGACCCGTACCAGTACGTACGCATTGCTTCAATCTTCTTGTGCGGTCAGGAGACTACAGCTCTGGTCAAAAAGTCGCGTTATTGGGTTTCCAGATCGTCAAGTCCCTGAATCGACAATCTCTGTTGCTAAAAACGCTACGCTGACCGAAATGAGCGGCGAGTCGTTTAAGCCGCCATAAGTTGAAACTAGTTATCGGCATACCCAACACAGCCCATTTCGCTTCATGATCCATTGAACGGAGTCCTAACAGCCACGGAGGATCCGTATGGATATGAAATACATTATACGGGCTGAGCTGCTGGAGGAAATTACCCATGGTGATATATTTCCTGCGGTCGGGGTATTAAAGTCGCTCGTTGAGATGGATCTTCCCGCCCATCAAACCAGCCATCACACGAGGTGACCATAAGCCTTGATAATGACACCACTGCCAGCAAATTACACTCGGCGGCATCAATATATCGCTCAGCTGTGAAGATGAAGCCGCACTGGATTGCCCCATCCATTTCCTTTGTTCCCCAAGCCACTCATGGCCCCGATGCTTCTCTTCACACCAAGTATAGGGTAAAGGTAGATTTGAAGCACGCCATTGTCAGACATAGATGTCAACGGGCGCCGCGAATCCGCCCTCGCCAACCAACCCCAGAGTGCCTAACTATTATCGGTGCCCTTTTGTGGCAGCAGCAAAGAGCTGGCCAGCGGAAAAGAGAGCTGGAAACAATGAAAATGGCCCGTGGAGTGCGCATAACAGGGCACCCGCTAATAAGAGATGCCAATTATTGCCCCGACCGTCGTTATGCGTCCGCCGATTGTTCAGCATTGACCGACGGGCAGTGCTCCGACACATCGCCTCACATCACTCGCATAGCATGAGAACGTTTATGCAGCCTTGTATTGTGTCGATCCCTTGGGGAGGTTCTTCACCCCCATTGCGGACCTACGGTTTCGCCTCGTAGGAAGCAAAGGCACACGACTCATCTAGAGGCTATATTGCACATGTTTCTGCCCCTTCTCTCCGCATTTTTTCTCCTCCTCGGCATATATATGCGGTATATACATTATAACTGATCGCACCTCGTCCTTCACTGCCTCATCAGGTTATGCTTATCCTTCGAGGTCACCCGATTGTGATACACAGAGGCTGTGTTCGTCAGGTTCGGGGGAAAAAAGAGACGTCTGGGGCAGTGCATCCGGAGTGACATCTTCTCGCAGATCAGTCTCAGATCTGCCAAAAAAGGCATCCCCCGGTTGGAAGCTTCCTATATTGGCCCGTTGCCATGAATCGAGCACACGCTATTCACAGCCCTTGGCATTTGCAAAGCCAAACCCGATGGAATCCATCCTATACATGGAGTGTGTATAGCTGCATTGGTCTGAACAGAGGTCGAGACCTCATACACACCCACCCGATGGCATGACGAAGGGGTACACCGCCCCTTCCGTGTTTCTCTATTCCACCTCTTCGATCCTCGGCCGCTGCTGCCGCTGCTGCCCGACCTCCAACAAGCCCGGATTCGATATTCGGAGCCCCGCCAACTCACCGCCGGCGGCCGCTGCGTCTTGTCGTGGGAGTAGGCTCGTGGCCTGCCACGCCTCGAGGCTCTCGACTGCGTCGCGCGCATGCTCCCGTACGAGGCCGTCATTGTCCGTCGCCGCGACGTACTCGAGCGAACGCTGGATGTCTGCCGCGCTCTCCCCTGTCAAGCCAAAGCCCAAGCCACCGCCGCCACTCAACGAGGCCGATTGTTGCGCCTCACGGGCGGCAGCGAGGGCGCGTATGAAGCCTAGAATCACCACAATGGCCCCGCGCCGCAGGATGGCCTTTTCGGGCTCCGGCTCGAGCGACAGCACATGCAGGCACAGGTCGACGGCTGCGGAGGCCAGGGTCGGGCCGACGCCGCGCAGGTGGCTCTCGAGCGCGGCGCCGAATATGGAGAGCGCAGAGGTGCGAATTCGCACGTCCTCGCTGCCGCGCTTGCTTTCCCAGCCCTGGACGATCTGCGCTAGGATATCGTTGTTGGCCCTGTCCTCCTCGGTGAGCTCGTCGTCATCGTCCTCCATGTCCTCCATGTTCTCGTCTTCATCTTGCAGCACATCTCCCTTCTTCTTCCTCTCCTCCTTCAGCGCGCGCATGCGCTCCTCGCGGGCCTGCCGCGCGAGTGTTTTGGGGCGGTGCCCGCGGCGCCCGGCAATGGACAGCAGCGTCTCGCTGGCCGACTGGGCGACGTCGCCGGTAAACGTTTCACCGAGCCGCTCGATGACCTGCACGAGGGCCTCGCCGAAGCGCAGGCGCGTGTCCGTCGTCGCCTTCTCCCCGGCGTCGAGGTAGTGGTCCAGGAGCTCGCGCATGGTCGTCCGCGGGTGCCGGCCGGCGAGCTGCGTAAACATCTTGACAACCTGCAGGTTGATGTAGTCCTCGTTTTGCTTGAGGAGGTCGGACAGGAGCACTGCAACCGCGGTGATGTCTAGGATGGGGCTCTCGGCGACTATCAGTCCGGATAGCAGCTTGAGGCCCTCCGCGACAATCGGCGGTGGGTTCTCGGCATCGCCGGTGATGTAGCTCATGGCGAGGTTGTACGTCTTGCGGTCCTCCACCTTTCGGGCGTCGGGCGGCCCCTTGCCCTTGTCTTCGGGGTCGTCTAGTTCGTCGCGGTAGGTGAGCAGCATGCTCAGGTTTCGTGCCGTTCCGGACACATCTGGCCTATCTTCTCGGGACAACCTGTCAAGGGATTCCTCTAGCACTTGTAGCTCCTTTGGATTGATGTCGGACTTTTGAAACATAGGCGCCGTGACGGCCAAGTTGACCAGGCTCAAAACCACACTGAGCACCTCGTCTCCCAGTGGTGTCTTTGCGTCCGCCTCGAAAACTTGCGTGATTAACTCGAGAAGCTGGTCGAAATGACTGATGAGCTTGTCAGGCGCCTTTTCCATTAGTTGTTGTAGAACGGACACCTCCATGAGATCCTGGACAGGGCTCTCGGATTCGGCCTTGACGGGAGAGACCAAGCTGACAGCGCCACTGCTTTGCTGCTTCCCGGCAGTGTCCACCCACCGGCGTAGTAGTGACAGGAATATAGACGACGTATCCTCTGCCGAACAGGTGTCCGCAATATATTCAGCCAGGGTAGTTGCCCGGTATTCGATGTCCATCCAGTCAAGATCTGGCGGCTGTGACGCGTCTCGAGGCGAAAGCGCCGTCACTTCCACCGCGCCGGCATCTGTCGTCGTATATCGCCACGGGATTGCCAGTGATGAAGGTTGCGTGGGTGTAGTAGACGAGCCCTTACACGTGAGATTCGTAATGAGAGGATTCACGCTATCGAGGTTCCCGAATAGCTGTAGATATGTCCGCAGTAGCTTCCTCGCGGATTCGTAGACCGCTTTCTGCACCTCTTCGCTGGGGCTATTCCACGAAGCAAGAGCCCATATTTGCAGGATGACGCGCCCGAGGATTCTCTTACATAGACCCGGCGACGGATTTGATAGCACCAAGACTGCGAGACGCTGAATCGCCTGCCGCAGCGCCTCTGCGTTGACAAGGACCTTGGGTTTTGAGAGATCAATGATCTTTTCTTCTTTATCCTCCTCATTCTTCACAGTAATTTCCTGGCCTAGCGATGGGTTGACGCCCTCCAGCAGCGGCTGCACAAATACGTTCCACCCAGGTGCTCCTGGCGCGCCGTAGGCCTTTCTCCCTAGGATACCGAAGCCCACGACCTGCGCTGCCGTGCGCGCCAACTCCGCGCCCGCCGTGCCGTCCATAAGCGCAAAAATCTGTCCGGAAATGCCTGCGAACCAGTCCTCGGCGGACATGCCTGCCGGTACCGACGAAAGGAGCTTGGTGGCGACGGCGACGGCCTCGTGCGTGATGCTCGCGCCCTGTTTTTGCGGCGCCTCGCTGCCGGACGAGGGGTCCGGCTGACCCGCGCTGCTAGGGTGCACGGAGAAGACGAGCTCGAGCGTTCCGCGGACGCCATCGGCCCGCAGTGGGAGCAGCGTGAGGGTGTGCATGAGCGGCGCGCGCAGCCATGGCGGGACGGTGTCGGGCTTGATGAGCGCGTTGAGCGCATGCAGGAGCGTCCAGGTGTCGACTCTACCAGCGGTTAGCATACGGGATGAGTCTTGTGATCGGCGAGAGGAATGGGGTCTGAGAAAGATGAAGAATGGGGACGGACTTTTCTACAAGTTCATTATATCGTTGATGGCCGGCCTCTCGAGTGCCTTCATCGTTGGCGGGGTCAAAGGCTTTTTTGCCTACATCTAGCAGCTCTTGCAGCAAGTTTGGTTTCTTCTCTTGCGTGTTCGGGGCTTCGGCCATGAAGGAATGAAGAAAGCTTGTTGAAAGGGATTACTTCCTGGGGTTTAGAATGATGAGATGGTCATGACTTTGAATGCTTTCGTGGCGGAGAACTAATTTCTAATGCGGCAAACTACAAGTCAACCTTCACGAGTCAGCCACAGCCTAAATTGTGGCTGGTGAACAGTGTGGCGCGAGCTTCCTTGTCGCCGGGTATTGGTATTAGCCCATCCAGAGCTGCAGTTGCGACTTTGCTTCTATTATAAACAAAAGATATTACGGAGAATAATTAATCTGTACACAAGGTGATTGAAATTTCGACAATTTCACTAAATTTGGTCGCAGACACTGCAAACGCTGTAGTGAGTTTGACTGGGATACGTGTGGCCCGTGCACAAGCTCAATAGATCGCGTTTCCCAGCACGCGTCTCCTTCTCGATCATTTCAACTTCAACCACGAGCAAAGTCGCTGAAGCCTAAATTCGCAGCTCGAGGCCCAGCTTCCGCCCAACGATCCCTCAAATGCTCACCGTTTCTTTTCCACAGCGTTGACGCTGCTAATTTTAACTTGTTCGCCTGCCTCGTCAGCACCCAACTTGCACCTTCGCCTGCCCTACAGTTTACCGGCTCTCGTTTTCCGCAAGGAATGTCTATTGCAGACCCCTCTAAGAAGGCCCGGATGCCCGCGCGAGCCGCCCCCCGAGCCTGTATCAGGACCTCGTTGCGGGCCGCTGCTGGACAAACCGTCGCGGGTCCAACGCACCCAGCCAAAGGGGGTGCCCGGCCTACCAAGAGGGAACGCGTGTCGGAACTTAACCCTAAGTAGTCCTTCTGGTTTCTTTTCAAGTTTTGTGCCTATGTCGTTGGCAGCCTTTTACGTTGCGCGAGGATGCCTTCGGACGGCCTTTTGCCCGCTGAAAAGTTGGATTGGCTGGCCGTTGGAGCCTTGCTTGTGACCGAACGGCTTTTCGCCCGACGACCCGGTTTCCTGCTTTTTTCCATCTCGGAGGGGGCAGGTCAAGGGAGAGGACGCCATGAGCCGTGCTGGTAAGAGTCTCTGGTCTGAGACCGCTCGTCCGCCCCTCTCCGCCGGAACTAGTGCTGTGGTTTTTGACAGTACGGCCGATCGAGTGGTGCGGTCTGAACAAGTCTGCGGGCTGATTTGGCGTTGTCAGGGGAGACAAACGAGGACATCGAGTTGAGCTGGAATGAGGACACAAACAGAGATGGCATTTCGCAAACGTTCTCCAGCTCCTGCTTGTCGGAAGTCTTGTCAGGACACTGCCTGGCATTAGTGCGAGAGATGGCTCGGATCACATACAGAAATGCTACTCACCCTCTCACCGCCCATTCTCAGGCTCTCGGACCTCGAAGCCTCAGTCTCTCGACCGCCAAAGATGCTTCGGAAATACGGAATGCCCCTCGAGCCACAAGTTCGCTCCGGTGATCTCGTGGAAGATATCAAGGTCTAGCCAGGCACATTAGGCTCTATGCGTCAGCTTTGTCCGACGTGATGGAGGGCGCCAGTCCACCGCCGATCGCCCCGCGGCATCAGCATATCCCTCAACTTTTGGGTTTCCCAGAGGACGAGATGAAAGCGCGTTTTTTATGGATGTCTTTTGTGCGTGCGGAAATGCTTCCCTTTCCCCATCTTGCCTGGCAAGTGTTGGTGGGAATGAATCAAAAACTAGTCCTTGCGGGCGGTGCAATACACACAGAACAAGTCAAGATTAGCTAGCGCCATCGTGGCTTGGGATGGGAATGGCTGGGGCTGGGTGTTGGTGGTTAGCCGGGTCGGATGACGGCGGCGGGTTGGTATGGTTTCGGCACGGGGCGAGCCGAGTGATGTCATGTCTACTCGGGCTCGACCGAGCAGTCAGCGCCGAACCAAGAAGCAGTGTTGGGACCCATCTCGCGTTGGAGTCAAAGTTTCGTGCTTGTCCGGCACTGTGGGCTGGCGGAGTTGACTGCGAGGTTGAGACATGCCTTGCGGCGCTTTGGTGTTGAACTTATTGGTCTTCAAAGGACAGGCCTTGGGAGATGGGCAGTCCTGGTTGTCTTGGCCGTCAGAAATGTCGGACAGGACAACCCCCCACGACTGAGGGGATAAGTTGAACCTCCCTTGACAAGTTTGAAGGGTATGCTAATACGAAAATAGGAATTTCGCTTGTTGAGAATCAGCGAACCATATTGGAGATAGTTCTCCAGGCCGGAAGCTACAATCAACTAGACGAGGCGGCATCCGCATCGACTGCCGAAATACAAATATTAGAATCAGAGAGCTATTTTAACTCACTGCAGTTGACTTTGCTTCCCCGCCGCACGGACATGAACGCGGCGGGCGCCACACTGCAATCCCTGAACCCATAGGGCTTTCGTTTGCCGAAACCGTTGCAGAGAATGCGGCCTCGTGATAGCTCAACGGTCCCCGTCCTGATGCTAAAATCGGAATGCCGAGCGCAAATGGCGGTGGTGACGCAGAGACATGCAGGCCAATGGGTCTGCCAGCACGGGTGTGACGGTTTTGAGAGTTGGCCCAAGATCCCCTGTTTTGTAGGCTATCATGTTACACAGGTCACCGCGAGGCGCTTGAGTGGCAAAGCGAAATTGTAGACAAGTTCTTGGCAGACGTCTTTGAAAGAGAGGCGTTGTTCGCGAGAGTGGAAGGTGGCCGAGCTTGTTGGTGCAGTTGCAGGCGAAGGCAGCCCTTTTGTGTTTATAAAGACCGAATGACGCGCCCGTGGCAAATGGCAAATGGGGATTCAAGTCATGCTGCCGCCACTGATTGCGCCACGGCTGGAAAGAGGCGTCGGCTTGGTCCCCATGCTTGCTTGCAATGCCAAGGTCAAGTAGAAGCAACAAGAGATGGATTGTCACTTTATTGAGTGGGAGAAAGGATAAAAGAATGAGAGACCAACAAGAAGACGGTCAGAAAAGCCGAGCTTGGCCCGTCTTTCTCCGACTGTCGGGCATGCTGGCTGGGCGAGGAAGGGCCTGGCTCGACTCAGGGTCGTGCGTCGAGATGGTACATGTACCTCGGCCCTCAGCTGCTATTGCAGGCCGGCATGAAGCTGTCTGGCAGATGTGATGGAAGCAGGAAACGGGGTCCAATTGGTATTATCAGTACATCTGGTATGCATGCAGGTAGGTTACGGATACTCTGCAAGTACGTACGCGGGCTTGACCTTGTTGGTGGCGGAGTAATCTGCTCTCTTTTCTCGCTGCACGCATTCTGTGGCAAACAGGACGCGGTCGTGTAAAGTGAAGGTATGGCAGAAAGGAACAAGATCAGCATTGTCCGGCTTTCCTGGCGAGCCGTGATGGCATGTATGTAGTGTAACTGTGATCCTGCAGTCTGTTGGGGGCCTCGGATGGGGGAGGTGTGGCGTCTCGTCTCTTTGGCTCATGTTCCGGTGCGAACTTGGCGCAGCAATCTGCATGCATATTTTCAGACGGGCGGCGAGAGACGACGGCTGCACAATCGATGCATCTCGAGATGCACGATTTTCCAATTTCGGAAGACTGAATGATGATGATCTAAATGCCCAACGTTCTCAATTGCAAGTCTAATGTAATTAAAAAAATAAAAGAGCAGAAAAATAGAAGAAAGACACTCCGTATCTGCGGGCTAATAAAATACATTGACCATGACCAAAGTATCATATCCTGAGTACATGCAAACAAACCCAATCAAAAAGAGATAAAAACAAACATAAAAAATAAACCCCAATTGCAATTTTTTCTTTTTCGCGCCGTATTAGCTTTGCATTCTTTTGCAAGAAAACCTCAAAACTCTTTTTCTATGTTTTCTTTGCGTCGTGATAATCGTGTCATCAGTGCCGTTGAGGCACACTCTTCGCGGTACTGGCTGCGCAGTTCATCAATGGGCAGTAGCCATCAGAGAACCCCCTCGGGGCATCATTGTCGTGACGGGCATGGCCGGGGGCGGTCGCAAGCCCTTGGCCCGGAAGATGAGGCTCTCCTCGCCCTGGTCTGACACGGCGACTTCCATGTGCGCGTACTGAAGGACGCCGTTGTTGACGTGCGGCGCCATGATGTCTCTGGACGCTGCCCAAGCTGCTACCGGGAAAGGTTCGTCGTCACGACCGATGGCCTTTGGACAACATGTTAGTTCTTGTTCGAGCGTGAAAGCTGGTGAGGTATCATTTGACTTACAAGGCACGTTGAGCATGGCGTGTCGTTCACCCAGACCCAGTTCTTGCAATCGTGCGAGAGAAAGTACTTGCAACGATACTTGTAGAAACCGCCGCCGGGGGAACTCATCTTTGGCGTCGAGGCTAGTTTTGGTATGGTATGGTATGATATGGGATTGTGGGTTTGGGGGGAGGGAGAGAACGGACGGATGGCAGAAACGTTCGGATGCGTGTGAGTGACGTGTGTGTGTGTGTGTGGGTATATTAGAAGAAAGCAGGCAGAGCGTAGTAGCTAGATGAGACGGCGACGTGGGGGAAGAAGTGGCTGACAAGAGCCAAATCTGTTCAGCTAGCTCCTTGGTCCTGGTAAAGAAGGCGATTGGAGAGTTTCTAGCGCGGTGCTAAGAAGGAAAGAGACAAGATTTGCTGCAGATACTCTTGTTTATATAGGAGAGAGACTGAGGAGGTAGGATGGATGGAGGGGCGTGTTGTACTGCTTCTCGCAGGACGTCATATATATATATATATATATATATATATATATATAGATGTACATGTATATATGGACGACTCGATGGAAGGACAGAAAAATGGAGTTTTGGGGGGTGGTACAGGTCCCAGGGAATTGGAAAGGGAGGGCAATAATAAAAGGAATTCAGGCTGATGCTGTATGACAGGAGGAGCCGGGGGAAAGGGTCCCCGGAGATGGGGATGGATGAGCTGGGTTTCTTGCCCTCTATTTTTCGGTGTACGACTTGCGTGCGGTAGGACGGAAGGGTATGCCGACGACGACGACGACGACGGGAGGGGCGAAGATTGCTGTTGTTGAACAAGAAAGAATCGGTGTGTGTGTGAGTGTGTGTGCTTGCTACGGAGAACAGAGAAGGATCCAGAAAACAAGGACAAGGTAAAATAACGCCCGGAAGATGATGGGAAGGACCAAGGACCCGCGCGGGCCGTGGAATCTGGATGAGGATGACGTGTGATTCGAGGAGACTTGAGAGAGACGGGACGTGGTACGGAAGAAGAGTTGTGGTTGAGAGGACAGGAGCAGCTAGGGCGTATGATTGATACGAAGAGAAGGAAAATGAATGGGCAAATTTCTACGGTACGATACAGGGGACGAATTCGCCAAGGCAAAAAAGCCATGCATAGAAAGAGACAAGGGGTCGAGGGAAAGTGTCGACGAGACTGGCTCGATTGCGCAAGTTTTCGTTTGTGTCATTATTCGAGAAAAAGACAGAAGGACAATAATAAGAAGAATAAAAAATAAAAAAAATAAATAGCTAATAAAATAAATAAAAGACAAGGTGTGTTGAATGGGCTGGGCTCCAGTTTCAAAACAGCATGGGATCCCTCCCCCTGTCTTGTGCATTGGACAAGGTTGGCCCCCCCCCCTGGCCTGGCTGCATGGGCTCTTCATTTCAACCACGCACATGCACGCGCCAGAAGTTGTTTGCGTGGTAGGTAGGGATGGTGTGGTTGAATATCCGTACTGGTAAGTGCGACTAATAAATCACCGTCGACAGAAGACCGGAGTGAGAAGGGGAGTGGACTTGCCAGCAGACCCTCGCACGATGCTAGTACGACGAGGTACATGAATCTGGCCAATACGCACAGTCTCCAGAATTGGGTGCCCAGAGGCCCGCATCAGATAAAAGAAAGCGCATTTCGTGCTTCATGCGACATGCAAGGTTAGTTGGTTGTACGCGCAGCGCAAGTCGGCTCGGCAAGGCAGATTGATGATGATGATGATGATGGGAAGAGGAGTTGGAAGAGACGGTCAAGAAGGAATGGAGGTGTAACTACATGAAATTAGAAGAAAAAAAATGAAGAATATTGACAACGCAACGTTGATCACGGCAAGACCCGTTTGATTCGGTAGTTGGTTGATCAATGTCCTTGGATAACACGTGTCGCCGAGAGAGAAGGAGAAAAAGAGCGGCGTCCGGCGTCCGTCCGCGAGCAAGTCCGTGCGGGCCGAGCCTATTCCCTGGGGCCGGGAATTGACAGGAAACGACAAAGCGAGCAAGAAAAAAGAAAAGGTGTAAAATGATGAGGTAAAATCAAATGTCATGATAAAACAAAAAGGTCTTGGTTATTCCATGTTTCAGGCGAGCAATGTGTCTTGCAGAATTGAGGCCCCTGGACAATGAATGATATACACAGTCATGTATACACAGCCCTGTGGGCGGGAATAGATTTGATAATGAAAACGGTTAAAATATTGATGTGTTATTTTTTTGCTATTTTTCTTTCTTTTTATTGCCCCTGTCCATCTGCCGATTCAGAGTCAAGACGAACCCGGAGGTTTTACTTTAAAGTTTTTTTTTCTGTTGTTCCAACATACGATTTGATGACCGTGCCCAAAACTACCAAAAAAACAAAACAGACACGGAACAGTTAGCTCCAACTCTCACCGACGGCAGTGAGAGCGGAATGGCAGTTTTCTATTTACTGATTGCAACCCTTGTCTGATCGAAAAGCACCTTGACAGGTGCTTTGTGGAGTTCCTCGGAGTCCTCCTTGGCGCAGCGCCACGGCCCCCCCTCAAAAATGAAGCAGAAAAGCCAAGTTTCCATCCGGAGGATACCGTTGGCCACGAGGGATAACGCCGAGGAAAGCCACATTGACTTCTGTTTATTTTATTCCATTCGAAGAATTGACACCAACGACCGTTGACCCGCCCGCTATTTAGAAAGGAGCCCCAAGGCTGGGGTTTGGGAAAAAAATATCTCAAACAGGAAGCTAGCTGTGCTGGCCTGACCAACTCCGCCCAACCTGGTCTAGAACGAGAAAGAATTGGAACGCTAGAATCAGACTAGAAAAAAGAATAAGAAGCAGGATAAAAAAGAAAAAAGAAAAGAAAGGCTGGGCAAAAAAATGAGGCTTTGGTTGGTTCATCTCTGTTTCTTCTCGGCTTGTATGGCTCGGGAATGGGCGTCGCGCGCCGAACGGCTCCTAGCTTCCGTCTGCACCTTGTATCCGCACCTTCCTTCAACCACCAACCTTCTCTCTTCCCAGCATCTTTGACCGCCCAACAAAATTAGTTTCTACCAAAACTGCCAACACATCCCACGCGGCGCAATGTCATGACTCTTTCCAAAATCGGTCCATTTTCGATACCCATTTTCTTTTTTTCCTTTTTTGATTCAGATAGATTTCTGCCCAATATATGCGGCCCCTGCCGTGGCTTGTAAAAACAAGACAAAACAAACACGTCGTCGATTCATTCAACTGCGTTTTTGCCGCCCAATTCCTACGCTCACCACCAAGGACAAAAAACCCCCCCAATACGCAACAACGCAGGACCTCTCGTACATGAATGGACAAATCGAGACCAGCTGCCGCCGCCCCTCCCCGGCCCCCTCTCTTCAGCTGGTTATGCGGGAGGGGATGGCGGCGCGGAAGACGATCCGGGCTGAGAGGCCTGCAGCCACCAGGATATTTTTCTGACGAGCCCTGCATCCTGGTGCGCGGCGCGCGCCCTCTGTCACCCCTCTCTTGCCTCTCTCCCTCTGCCTTGGGTGAAGTGAGCCATCAGTGTTCATCTTTGAAGCAAGATATGGCATTCTTGCACAATTCCTATACGTGAGTACGTGAGTAACTAATTACAAAAACAAAACGAAAAGTCTAGAGCTCGGCGGCTGCCAAGGCATCAGCGTCGCATTCACAGCCGCGAACAGCGTACCTACCCCGATCGATGCCATCGCGGATGGGTTGCCCCGTCTTCCGAACAAGGCTTCGCCAGGGCGTCATTTTTGCTTCTGTTCATCTATTCATTTCAATCTATTACCCGTTTGCGCGTCGGCTGCTCTTCCGCAGCAAGCGAAGGCTTACCCCCCCCCCCCCCCCGCGGCAGAGATCCCGACGTCACATTGTGCGGCCCGTGTTTGTAGTTGGACAAGACGATGACTCCTCGCCATGCCAGCCACATCACGTAGAACAAGACAGAAAGAGAGTGATGATTCACGGCATCACAGCCTCGTCGTCCAGCGCCCAAGACGTGGCAATCGATCGGCAAAAAATAGACAAGAAAAAGGGCACTGGCAAACATTTGCCAAGTCTCGGGGCGTCATTGTACCTTTGTTCGCCTTCGGTTCGTCTCTGCTTCGGCTGGTTACACAATGGCCCGGAACTCCGGAATGGGAAAAAGCACAAACAAGAGCAAGAACCCTGATGCATGCTTGGGCTGTCGAGCCTATCGGATGCCGTCCGGAGCATCTTCCGTGGAAAAAGGAAAAACGACGGGATCAATCATTGTTTCTCCCGTCCCCTGTCCATGTAATCAAGGTCTCACTTCCCGTCATCATTCTGCAATGGATGCAAGCCACGAGACGAGTCACTCCGGCAAGCCACCACGAACAAAGCGGCAGGCAGCAGGAGCAACGGCAGGAGGAAGCAGGATTTCTCGTCCACGCAACAACCGCCTCGCAACCTCCCCTAGCGTACCATTACCATCGGCTCATGCACGAGGGCGCTCAATACGTGGTGTCTTGGCATACATGAGGTACTTTGGCAACTACTCGGGCTGTAAATGGTGGCGGAGCGCCTTGCAGGCTATGCCACATCTATATTCTAATCGACTGTAAAAGTGAGCAAAAGCAAAGGTAAAAATAAAAAAAGTGACAGGTGTAATCCCAAAAATATTTTGACAAAGAGAAAAAAAAAGACAAAGACGCGTCTTTTGCTCCAATAGCGCCCGCCTTCTCAATCACGTAGCTCGTATATCTTGCACATGAGACAATCCCCCCCCCCAGCATATACTAAGAGGGCGTCATGCGACGCACCCGATCCAGCACCACCGAAACAGAAAAAGCAATATGAACCAAGAGGCAGCCTCGTGGCTTGTGGGCAGGGAATCTGCATCTCCGGCGGCGGGGGGCTGTAGTCATGCTGCAGCCGCGACCCTGTTCAGCTGTTCATGGCCAGGAAAAGAAGCACAGTAAACATGGCGGGGGGAGCACACGTCTCACCCTCACCTGTCAGCCTTCATGGCCGCCTTTCTGCGCTTCTTCTCCATGGACCTGATCAGCGCCCGCTTGATGTCGGGCTGGTCCATCGTCTCAGGGTCGTAGTACGTCGGGGCAATGTCCTGGAAGGGATTACAGCGTTAGTACATGTTACAGAGAAGATGAACAATCTTCCCAAAAAAAAGGGGGCAAAGGTAAAGGGTAGAAGACTCACCAATAGCCACTCTGGGCGAATACCCGTGCAGGTACGGATGTACTGCTTGGACGTCAGGACAAACTCGTGGTACACGACCCAGTCAAACTCGGTCCGAAGCACCGTCGACGGGTGAATCAGCACGGCCTGGTCGTCCTTGACCGTGCGGTAGAGCTTGCCCGAGCTCTCCTTCATCGCGACCTGCATGAAGAAGCCCGACAGCAGCGCGCGGCGGATGTTGGTGTAGTAGTTCTTGTCCTCAAACGGCGTCGACACGAGCTGCAGGCCCTGCACCTCCATGGTGCGCTTGAGCTGCGCGCGCACGCTGTCCGCGCTGCTCAGGTGGCGATGCGACAGGAAGTGCTCGTGGCACCACTGCTTGATGGCGGCCGGGTCCGAGGCCGCCTGCCCCTTGTAGGCGTGGTACACGTTGAGCATCGTCAGGTGGTCGCCGTCCGGGTGGCTAAAGTGCGCCTTCATCTCGTCGGCGCGCTTGCGGTTGTTGGCGGGCCGCACAAACACCTGCGGCACAGAGAGCAGCGCGGTCAGGCTGAGCACCTCGTTGGAGCAGTAGAACTCGGGCGACGAGATGAGCATGACGGCGAGCGCGGGGTCGAGCGGGAACTCGGACGCGAGCGAGCCGAGCGCCGTCAGCTCGCCGTCGTCGTCGAGGCACGCCAGGTAGTTAAGCTCCTCAAGCGCGCGCATCATGGTTTCCGGTGCCGGCGGGTCCATCAGGTCAAAGTGCACCAGGTCCTCGACGCCTAGCTTCTTCAGCTCCAGCACCGTGTTGGCAAGGTTGGAGCGCAGAATCTCGGGGTGCGTCTGCTCGATGAGCTCCTTCTTGAAGGCCTTTTCCGTGTACAGCCGAAAGCACTTGCCGGGTTTCGTACGACCTGCACGACCGGCGCGCTGCTGCGCCGATGCCTTGGAAATGGGCGACACGAGTAGCGACTCGACGCGGATGCGCGGGTTGTAAATCTTTTGCTTGCTGAAGCCCGGGTCCACCACGTACACAATGCCGTCAATCGTCAGCGATGTCTCGGCAATGTTGGTCGAGATGATGACCTTGCGGCCGGGCCGCCCGCCCTTGCGCAGCGCCGGCGGCGGCTTGTCAAAGATCTTCTGCTGCTGGTGCGGCGGCAGCGTGCCGTACAGCGGGTACACGGCGAGCGGGCCGGCGTCGACCTCGCGGATCAGCTCCGCGGCCTCCAGCGAGATCTTGCGGCACGAGTCCTCAATCTCGTCCTCACCCGTCAGGAAGAGCAGGATGTCGCCCTCAGGCTCCGACGCGTGGATCTGCAGCACCGTGCGGATGGCAGCCTCGACGTAATCCTTTTCCGGCTCGGGCGTGTAGAAAATCTCGACCGGGTGCGTGCGGCCGGGAACGGCGAGTAGCGGCGCGTCGTTGAAGTAGCGCTGGAACTTTTCCGCGTCGAGCGTGGCGGACATGACGATGATCTTGAGCTCGGGGCGGCGCGCGGCGACTTGCTTGAGCAGCGCCATGAGAATGTCGGTCGCGAGCGTGCGCTCGTGCGCCTCGTCGAGAATAATGCAGCTGTAGCGCGACATGTCGTGGTCGTGCATGGCCTCGCGCAACAGCATACCGTCCGTCATGTACTTGAGCATCGTCTTCGGGCCCGACATGTCGTCGAAGCGGACGTTGTAACCGACTTCCTCGCCTAGGGTCACGTCCATCTCGTCGGCGACACGCTGGGCCACTGACGTGGCAGCGACTCGGCGCGGCTGCGTACAGGCGATAAGTTTGCGGTTGAGCTGCGGGAGCTCGTCGTAGACGACGTATTGCGGGATCTGGGTAGTCTTTCCGGAACCCGTCTCACCGACGAAGACGAGGATCTGGGTCGAATGGTACTTGTCGAGAAATTCTTGCCTGCAGGAAACTGTTAGTTTGCGAGAAAAGCACGGAGAGAAAGAATGGACATACCGTTGCTTGTGGACGGGCAGGTCTCGGCGACCTTGAAGGATCTGAAAGTACTTTTGTGAGTGCGCACGCCCAGTGAAGGGATTCGAGTCCAAGTCCTCCGCCTTTTCCGCCTGCTTCGCTGTCGTGGCACGGCGCTTCATGCCGGCCAGCGGCGAGTGCGCGGGCATCTCATCGGCGCCATTCTCGTAGTCTTCGCCATCCCCGTTCTCGTACATGTGGGCGAGGTATGGGTTCTGCTTGTCCTCCTTCCTCAGCTTCTTCCTCGAGGCCCCGTCGGAATCGGCGCTGCTTCGCTTGTCGCCGGTATTATCGGGCATAGTTTCGCGTTGCCAAGGTTCCAACGAGAGGTAGCTGCTTCAGGGCAATTGCGAATGGAAAAATCGGTGGTGGGCTGTTTGACAGGATCTGTTTGTTGACTCTGAAAAAATCGGGCAAGGGACCTGGAAAATCTTTATCGATAAGCAGGCAACAGTGTTGATAGGGCTGATATTTGCACTGTGTTGAGATGTATGGCGGCAGACGGAATAGCTAGGAAACCAAAGATCAAATTTCCATCTCAGTTGAATTAGTTTGTATGATCATTAAATGGACCTCTTTGTATCCCTGGGGAAGCAATGTGCTTTCAAACTGTGGTAATTCGGCTGTACTGGAACATCCAGTATCGTGACAACACCTATATGATAAGTCGCCTAGGCTGCCAATCGCACACTGTGCACGGCCCCGTTTCATCCCACCTTAGGTCGCCATGACTGAAAATAATGCCCAGTTGGAGTGGTGCTTCTCAGCTTTCAATACTGCTTCGCTGGCGCGTCTACACTGCTAGCAGCGGTCTGGAGGTCTATTTTATTGGTAGAGTATCATTCTCGTGAGAATTCTTCTCGCTGTCGCTTTGCGAGCAGGCCTGCGGAATATTCCACCCCGCTCGCGTTGTGCAACTGTTGAGGACTCACTTGACACGCCACGATGTCTACAGCCGAGCAAGATCGCCCGTACTTCACTTTCGGATATCAAGATAGTACCCGAGATACGCCTCTGAACGACCTTCAGTATGGCTACCTCTTGAGCCAGGGCGTCAGTTTCTCTCTTACACACTTCCGACGCTCACCACTAACAGTGAGCAGTTCAACTTCGCAGTTACGCCCATCACAAATCAGAGATTCAGGAAACGAATCTTCAGACTCGTTGAAGATCATCTGAACTTGTTGGCCAAGTCCAAGTCTGAAGGCACCACCATTGCCACAGCTGCCCAGGCCGACCCAACCATCCCTCCGCTCACGCCAGAGGACACCAGCTTGTTTCCCTCTCAAGCCGTCAATACCTACACTGGCTGCATCAGCCCGTGGATCGATCTGTCGTCACAAAATCCCATTATTGCCAGTGTCTCGCGACAGGTGCTAAACCTGGAGATCAATTATGCAAGCTTCTGTGGACTTCGCATCGTCATGATCCCCCCACCTGAGCGGGATGGCTCACGCGGCGCTGGAAACGCTGGCCTAGCGCAGTATGCTCGTGCTGTTCAGGAGGCACTGACAATTGGGGCCAACATGAGCTTTGTCGTGCAAATGCCCATGTACCGCGAGCCAGGTATCGACGGCGGCGTTGAAACTCTGTCCCGCCTCAACCCAGTTTCGCAGCTCCCGCCAGTCGGAAAAGAAATTGACATCTTCACCGCATGGGACTCTTGGCACAACGTCCGAAGCGTCTGTAGTTACAACTTGAGACTTTTTCTTGGTAAGATAATCCGCAGTCCGTCCAGTCATGCGCTCCCAACTAAGAGACAAAACAGCTTTGAAGGTTCCAAAGGTTATGCCTGATAAGGCACTACAGGACCGCTGGTTCTCAGAGCCTCTCATGTATCTCACATTTACACCGGAGGTTTTTCAGACGAATAATTCTGGCAACCCCTCGCTTTCTAAGCACCACCGAGACATGGTGTATACTTACATGAAGCTCAAGGCTGCGCCAGGACTCCTAATGTTGAATGCCGGACCTGGCGTTGCTCACATCAAAGACTTTTCACAGAGTATTGCCTCTGGGGTAAGCTTCCCGTCGCTTTCGGAGTCTTATGCCGAGAGCGAGCCCGCGTCCGAAGAAGACGGCAAGACGTCCCCTTACGTCGAGTATATGCGATGGGTGGAATCTGGGCAGCCATCACCTACAATATTCGAGTCGCCAATGCTTACGAGCTTCCAAGACTGGCTCCAATCCCCGCTGCAACCACTTTCCGATAACCTCGAATCAGCTACTTATGAGGTCTTTGAGGGGGATCCCGTCAAATACAATCAGTACGAGGCCGCAACCATGGAGGCCTTGATTGAGTGGAAGAAGCTCAAGAAACCCACTTCAAAGGAGGGTGTCGTTGTCATTGCCGTGGCGGGATCGGGTCGCGGACCTCTTGTCACGCGAGCGCTCAAGGCTGCCGAGTATGCCGACGTGGACGTGGAAGTTTGGGCTGTCGAGAAGAACCCGAACGCCTACGTTTATTTGCTGCGCCAGAACCAGAGCATCTGGGGTGGACGCGTCAAGGTTGTCAAGACAGACATGAGGCACTGGAAAGGCCCCGTGATTTCCGAGTCCGCAACGGGACCCGTCTACGGCAAGGTGGACATTCTGATTTCCGAGCTCTTGGGTTCGTTTGGCGACAACGAGCTTTCTCCAGAGTGTCTGGACGGCATCCAGCATGTCATGGCTCCACAGGGCATCTCCATCCCGAGCTCGTACACGGCGCACTTTACGCCGATTGCCTCGCCGAAGCTGCACGCGGACATTTTCGCTCGCTCTGCTACCGACCCGAATGCCTTTGCCACGCCCTGGGTCGTGCACCTGTTCTCGCTCGACTACAACGCTGCACGCGTGCCGGATCACCCGCGCATCCAGGAAGCCTGGGAGTTCTCCCACCCTATTCCCAAGTCTACGCTGCAGGGGATCGAGGCGCGCCGCTCTGGCGGCGTTGTCGGCGGCGGCGGCGGCAGTATGGCTGGCGCGGCCGGCGCCAACGACCACAACTCGCGCTTTTGTCACCTCACCTTTGTCTGCCGGACGCGCGGTGTCACGCACGGTCTGGCCGGGTACTTTGAGTCTACCTTGTACGAATCACAAGTCGAGGAAACGCGAGGCGAAAAGGTCGAAATCAGCACGCATCCAGAGCGCATCGAGGAGAAGAGCAAGGACATGATTTCGTGGTTCCCCATCTTCTTCCCTCTCAATGTAAGTGGTCGGCGATAATTTGTGAAAGCGGTTTATGCTAATGTTGGTTCTTGTAGCAACCGCTCTACTTTCCTGCGGATACGGAGCTGGAAGTCAGCATGTGGCGACAGACGGATGATACGCGCGTGTGGTATGAGTGGCTCGTGGAGGCGTGGACTTGGGTGGGCGAGAATAGCCGTGCCAAGGTTGGTTCGTCGGAGCTGTGCAGCAGTCGCAAGATGGCGTGCCTGATGTAGGGGTCCAGACCGTCGCGAACCAGTATGCAGACTGCGGGCGATGTCGGGCAAAGTCCTACCGAGGAAACGGGCTGAGAACAGAGAACTTCACGAGATGAACATAAAGACATAAGACAGCAGAGAAGACTATTCATATTGTTGATGAGGACCATATTCACTCTGCTTTAGCTGCCTCCGGATATGCAAACTCGGCGCTTCCGTGGTGCTCTAGTTCCTTGTTAGCTGCGCCGGGCACAAGCAAGGGGACTCACGGGGGTTCGCAGAAACAGGTGCCAGCAAAACGCTGACGGCGAGGAGAGTAGTCTGAGTCCAAGACATGACGTTGGCCACAATTTGTGGTAGTTTGTTGGTTGCTGCTGTTGATGGGCGATTCTAAAGCGTGTCAAGCGGTAGAAGAGGGCATTCGGCGATCCGCCCCTTCAATTGGCGAGGCGTTGCGTCGTGTGCAAAGAACGCTCAAAGAAATGGAAAGAGAAAGAAGTCTGAGGAGAGAAACATTGTGTGAACAACATGCGTTGATGGTTTAAGCGCTTCAAATAGAGTGACTTCTCTTTTCTTTACAGAGCGGGCCGTTGTAATTGGGTTACTTTCACCTCTCTTCTCGCACTTCCCATCTACTTCTCACTTTACCATTAAGAGCTTAGCTTTTCGAGGCACATAACTATTCAAGGCTATATATATAAAAGGAGACCCTATATTATGCCGAAAGATAAAATTCAAAAATTATGCGCACCTTTTGAGCACGGAGCTTTCTTCTCCATGTTGCGTGTTCCATACTTAGGTATCAATCTTTGAGTGACTGCCGGCTGTCTGGCCGTAATTTTTCATGAGACTTGTGATTAATTCTGGGTTAACAGATGATGAAGATGTCCACTTCGACAGGGCCAATCTGGCAATACGAGAAACGGGCAGACACGGTTTCATGTCGTGTGGCGCAGCACTCCCCTGGCGATGCGTGTGCGCAGCATGAAGAAGCGAAACGCGATGGTAGCCCGATCTTCGTGCCAAGTAATGATAGCCAGTCGTATATCTGAGATTTCCCACTCCTTTATTCTCAGTCAAACTTATGACCTACAACCATCTCGATGCTTAAACGAACTTCCACCAACAAAAGGAGTAGTTGCAACTTGGTAACACGCATTGGCCCCAGTCGATCTCACGGAACCAGGAACAGGGCTCGCACGGTCCCGGCGATGTGCCGCAAAGCCGAGATGCCGGGGATTTAAGGGTGTATTATTTCGTGTATGCATAGATGGAAAGAACTACCACCTTCTGCTTTTGGTCGGTGATCCAGGAACGCGCCCTCGTATTCAGCGATCTCGGGCTAGCGGTTGCTTCTTGGTGAAGATACACTGGTAGTGTAAGAATCTAAAGAAATGCTCAATTCTCCAAGGGCGAGGCTATTGAGCGTCACTGGTTTCAGTCGCTGGTGGTTCGTAGAACCCCATCTCCTTCTGCGGATCGCCTCTTTCTATAGAAACTCTCCTATAGTCTTTATTTTGTACTTGGCTACCAGACTGCCCAGGCTTCATAATGAAGTAGTCTGATGAGCAGTGAGTCCCCATCCCTGACCGGGAAAAAAAATAGCCATTTTCGTATCGCTAAGTTTAGGGCAATCGTGATTGTATTTACTGTCGGTACCAGGTGTGTTAGTCGTTCGAGCCAGTCACCTTCTAGATTCGGCTTGTTGGATGACATGCAATGGCAGTAATGACGTCCGTGCCTAATGCAACTATGAACTATATTTAAATGCCGTGATATTTTATAGGTGATTCGAGGCTATTGTTGTCGTCAGCATATTGGAAAGAAGCATATCAGAAACAGATAAAAGGAAGGCTTCGCCATTCCGGCTCTGCAGCAACTGCTCTATAGCCAACGGCAAGCATCACATTACCGCCACTTTTCCCGGACAAAATAACTTCAAACATCCAACTCAACATGATTTCTTCTTTGATACTTGGGTCCGCCCTTTTAACGGGAATTTTGGCAGCTCCAGCCGGGGAAGGCGGCGCCGGTCAGCCCGCCAGCTCTCCAGTTCATGGCAACTCGACCGTTCCGGTACTGATTGGCATGAAGCAAAAGAATATTGAAAACATGATAGACTACGTGATGGAGGTGTAAGTTGTTTTCACTGACCTCGTGCATGGTCGATCGGTCTAATTCTTTGACAGCTCGGATCCAGCGTCTGCCAAGTACGGTCAGCATTACAGTCAAGGCCAGGTAGATGCGCTCTTTGCCCCGGATGACCAAGCGATTGCGTCTGTCAAAGACTGGCTCGTAAAGTCCGGAATCGCTGCCAACTCCATCAGCCTGTCCCGGAACAAGGCGTGGGTTAGGTTCGACAGCACCATCAGCACGCTCGAGTCCCTTCTTGCAGTGAACCTCACGGCGCCAAAGAACACGAAGCGCGACACAAGTCCTGACGTCAAGCTGCCACCGCATATTTCGTCGGTTGTCGAGTTTGTGCTGCCGTCTCTGAATACCTCGAGCCAGGCGGCCACTGGGCAGCAGCAGGCGAGGAACCCTGGTCATCCGTTTTCCAAGCCGTTTCGAGGCTACTTTGATCCTAGTAAGCGAGGCACATCCCGGTGAGAGTGTTGTGTGATTCTAACTTGGAATGTTTGAAAAAAAAGCTTCCACGGATAAGTGCAGCGAGGTCATTACACCTGCTTGCATTCGAGCCATGTATAAGATTCCGGCGACGAGCGGCGCTGCGGTTGCAAACAATGTTCTGGGCATCTTTGAGACCGAAGAAGACTATTTCAACCAGGCCGATCTAGACGAATTCGTCTCCATTGCGGCACAAAATATCTCACGGAGTCCTAAGCCAATCGAGTACTTCATCAACGGCGCAAAGATCGATGGACCGCGCCAGAACGCCGGCGGCGAATCGAATCTCGACTTTCAGATGGCCGTCCCGATTGTATACCCGCAGCAGACGGCATTGTACCAGATTGAGTACCCCAAGTACGGGCTGGAAGATTTCAACTACATCTTTGCGCAGTTCCAAGACGCACTGACGGGCTCGTACTGCACTGACAACGGGGACCAAGGCAGCAGCCTTGACTGCAACCAACACCCTGTCCCCAGTGTGCTTTCGGTATCTTGGGGCTCCACGGAACCGCTTGATGCATCTCCGTATACGGTTGATCTTTACAAGGTATGTATTTGTCGGAGAGGATCGCACTTCGCCACAAGACCGGAAAGTAGCAGACAGACTAACACAGTGGTAGCGCATGTGCAATGAATGGGGAAAGCTTGCGCTGCAAGGCACCACGGTCGTTTTTGCTTCTGGAGACCACGGTGTAGATGGCAACGGTAACGGTGACTGCGACAAGGATCCCCGTTTTCTGGTCGACGGGTCAAGCGCCTGCCCATACATCACCTCGGTTGGCGCGACTGTGCTACCTGCCGGCGCTTCCGTAGATGGTCCCGAGGTCGCAGTGAGCAGCTTCGGGTCCGGCGGTGGCTTCAGCAACCTCTTCCCTACGCCCCCGTGGCAGAAGAAGGCAGTTTCGACGTGAGTACCGAAGATCCTCTTGGGGGTGTGTCCCTTTTGATCCTAACTTGCTGTTGCTAGTTACCTGACGCAGCACGATCCGAAACTGCCGGCGGCGTTTTTCAACAAGTCAGGCCGGGCTTACCCGGACATTGCCGCTGTCGGCGACAACGGCTTCATTGTTCTCGGAGGTAGTCAGTCGCTGAACGGCGGCACGTCCATGTCTGCGCCCATCATTGCGGGCATCTTCAACCGCATCAACGAGGAGCGCCTGCGAGCCGGGAAGAGCACTCTGGGCTTTGTGAACCCGGCGCTGTACAAGGCGTACGATGAGAAGAAGGCGCTTTTCAACGATATCACCGTCGGATCCAACCCGGGCATCGTTGCTGAGGGGGATTGCCACGCGCAGGGCTTCCAGGCGGCGCCGGGCTGGGATCCTGTCACTGGTCTGGGTACGCCAATCTACCCGAAGCTGCGAGACTATTTCATGCAGATTGCCAAGTAGAGGAGATGGGTTGTCAATGTTTGATGGTTTCATGGGCTGAGAGTACTTTCAACAAGAGATTCTCGTAGATAGCCCTTGGTGGTGTCGAATTGGCCAAATGTTCTAGATCAGCCAGTAGACAGCTAGTGTGTGAAGCTTCGAGAAATATGACAAT
This sequence comes from Cordyceps cateniannulata, assembly GCA_028828415.1. Lineage (NCBI taxonomy): Eukaryota > Fungi > Ascomycota > Sordariomycetes > Hypocreales > Cordycipitaceae > Cordyceps > Cordyceps cateniannulata. The sequence goes on from JAPHMX010000006.1 coordinate 2,443,147, forward strand.
TTTATAAGAGATGGATCAGCGCGAATCTCGTTACGTAGGTAGCCAAGTACTCCACGCCGGAGATACGCTCGCGTATTGACGAATAATTCGTACGCATCTCCAGCTGGGGAAACCCCGTTCAAGAACGATCTGAATGCCGGAAACGTAATTGGGGCGGAAATTGTGTAACGTAGAAGAGAACCGGCCGGCAAGAAAAGGACAAGCCATGGGCGATACAGTATGATTCATAATTAGTCGAAGAGGACATCACTCGCTAGCCTCTGCACCCTTCGTAATGGTTGTGACGAGCTTACTGGGCGCTGTAAGCTGATGTGGAGTTGGCGGAGGGCGGCGCCTGCCCAGGAGTTTACAGCGATGCCGAGCAGCCGGGAAACGCCGGGACCGATTATCGCTACAGGGAGCTTCAGCGGATGACCGGTACCGGAAGTCGCTGAAACCACTGTAGACTTTCCCTACGATCGCTGCAGCTTCAGCAGACTTCATCACTGAACTCTTCCTTCTATTACCTGCTCTCTGCTCTCTGCACCACATCGACAATTCAATCCTCTCGTCCGGACCTCAATCGGGGACTTGCGACCCGTCATTGACTATACACATTCGTTCATCTTATTATTAGCGCTGCCACCCTCGCCACAACCGGCGCTCTTCTCTCCGAGTTTCCCCCATTCCCTCCTTTCAAAATGGCGTCCTCGAGCATCTCCTTACTAAGAAGAACTTGTCCAGCAGCACTACCACTACTCCGGTCGGTTGTGGTGGACGGGATGCCCCGCAGCCCGTCATGGACAACCTGCACATGCCGCCGCCGCTCGTCCACTTCTTCTTACCCCTCCAGCGGCGCCTCCAGAATAATAGCTTCAACTCCCGGCACTCTTCTACCTCCTTCCTTCTCCTCCATTGCTTTCTCTCCCATACACCAACACACTCGCAAATCATCCAACATGTCTTCCCAAGCTCCCCATCCCACGCTCCTCATCCCCGGGCCCATCGAGTTTGACGATGCTGTGCTCCAGTCCATGAGCCACTACAGGTACGTTTCCGTTTTCTGCCCCGCGCCAACAACACCCGAGGCCTGCGGGCTGCAGTCTGCAGTCTGCAGTCTGCAGTGCATGCTCGCAGCGGCTTTTGCGCCTACCCCAATCCACGACTCTAACCACTTTTTGGCCTTTTCCTCAACCTTAGTGAGAGCCACGTCGGTGCGGGCTTCGTCAAGATCTTTGGCGAAACCCTCTCTCTTCTCCGCCAAGTCGTCCGCTCGACCGACCCCAACGCACAGCCCTTCATCATCAACGGTTCCGGCACCCTCGGCTGGGATCTCGTCGCCGCCAACCTCGTCGAGGCCGGTGAGGACGTCCTCGTTCTCAGCTCTGGCTACTTTGGCGATCGCTTCGCCGACTGCCTGACCCAGTATGGCGCCAAGGTGACCAAGCTCGACGGTCCCGTCGGCGGCGTCCCCTCCCCCGCCGAGATCGAAAAGGCTCTCTCCGAGAAGAAGTTCAAACTCGTCACCGCCACCCACGTCGACACCTCGACCGGCGTCCTCTTCGACCTCAAGACCCTCGTCCAGTCTGTCAAGAAGGTCTCCCCCGATACGCTGGTCATTGCCGACGGCGTCTGCAGCGTCGCCTGCGAGGAGCTCGCCTTTGACGACTGGGGTCTGGACGGTGTCATCACCGCCGGTCAAAAGGCCATCGGTGCCCCCGCCGGCCTGTCCATCTCCTTCTTCAGCGCTCGCGCCGTCGAGGTCGCCCACAACCGCAAGATTCCCGCTGCGGCCTACTTTGCCAACATGAAGAACTGGACTCCGAGTAAGCAGAGCCATTGCTGCAAGTGCGCATGGAGGGATATCAGGCTAACGACGTCATAGTCATGAAGAACTACGAGGCAGGCAAGCCCTCGTACTTCTCTACCCCCTCTCCTCAACTGATTCACGCGCTCAACACTGCTTTTAAGCAGCTTCTGGCCAACGGTATCGAGAAGCGCATCGCCAAGCACGTCGAAGTGTCCGACTACGTCAAGAAGTCGATCTCTGAGCTCGGCCTCAAGCCCGTCGCCAGCAAGAAGGAGGACCAGTCGCATGCCATGACAGCCATCTATCTGCCTGAGGGTGTGGGCGCTACTGATGTCCTGCCCAAGCTGCTGAGCAAGGGTGTCATTTTCGCCGCTGGCCTGCACGCCACCATTGGCCCCAAGTACATCCGCTTCGGCCACATGGGCATTTCTGCTGTATGTTGAGATTATTTTGCGTTGTTCTGTTTGCGTGTACTGACATGGGATTTGCTAGGTCAACTCTACCCGCGGTGATATCGACAAGGCGCTTAACGCTCTCAAGGAGTCGCTGGGCGAGTGCGGTTACAAGGCCTAGACGGCTAAACTTCTGTTGAGGAGAAAAGCCACAGTTCGATGCGAGTACGACAGGATAGATCAGATACCGTCTGGCTGTGTAATATAGAGGAAAAAGAATAAAAAACAATAAAATTGAATGCAATGGGACAGTTGACGGGGTTGTGATAAGGCGGTGGTTTACAGTAGAGTGCTCATGTACTACCTACCTAGTAGGACCAATATTCATGGCGGCGAGCTGGCTGCTTCAAGGTCGACTCAGGGTGATGCAGCTAATTTTAGCAAGGTACCGCTTGCGCAACGGGAATTAAGGAGGTCACGGGTATGAGGATGTCTTGTGACAGCTTCCGATGAGTAGCAAACAGCATCTAAGAGACACAAAGAAGACGATTGATAAACATGGACAAGACGACGGCGTGCAAGCGTTTTTGCAAGGTAGGGGGTAGTTGGTTAGTTGCGGGTGACGCGCAGTGACGAAGTTCCAAGGGCCAGGTAGCGGTACCTGCACCTTTGTGGCGCCAGGCGAAATCGTTGGGCGTAAAGTGTGGCTGAACGCGCATATTGGTGTGGCAACGGTGGCTAGCTGGGCGCAAGCGGTGACCGGGTTGTCAGCCCCGCCTTCTGCCTGGCAAGTACCTGTACCTGTCTGTGCCTGCTGCGATACGGTGGCTGACAAAAGGAATTTGGCCAGCCTTTGATCTAATTACCGAGGCGGGCAACAAGTGCAACAGTCTATTTTGATATTATAAATCATGCAGGCCATCCAAGTATCGAATGTAGTAAAAGAGTACAATCTAGTTTGTGTCTTTTATTGAAGCTTGTGAAAGAAAAAAGTAGGGCTTGCTGGTGATGAGAAACAGCGCTCGCTGCAACACCTCTCAAAGTGCTGAACGCAACCTCTGAGCAACCCCGCTTCCCGTCCCGCTGGCCTGGTCTCCCGCCCGCCAAAATTACAGCGAAGCCAGCCGCCGCAGGTGCTACGTTTTTTCTGCTTCAACCCGCCGAGCCGCTGCCAGGCACCCCTCTCCTCCTCCACCTTCATCTGTCTTGCCTCTTTTTTCTCTTCACCTCCTCCTCCTCTTCCCTTGGCCGGTTCACATCTCACCGACTACCTACCTACCTATCCAGGCACAGAACCGCCCTTTTACTCTTCTCGCAGCAAATTTCACAAAGTCGGAGAGAACTCTTCACGCTCCCGCAACAGCAGCGCTTGTCGTCACCCCTCTTGCGCTGTGCCGCCGCCGGCTTTTGCTGCTGCTGCGTCCGAAGCTGTTGACTTCTCTCGCCTTCAACCCACCACCACCCACCACACCTACACCACACACAACCACCCCGCTCGCGCCCGCCTCCTTCAGCATGGCCATCAGCATTGAGGAGCTCGACACCACCGTCCGCACCTTTTACGAAGGTCGAGGCGAGCAGGTACGCATTTTTTGGCCCTGAAACTTTTTCCTTTCAGCTTTTCGGCACCAGTTTGCATCCGTCCTGCACCTCCTCTTGTTCGCTTGCGTTACTGACCTCACTCGCTACCAATAGCATAAAGCCGCGCAGAATGCCTTGAACCAGGTGAGTCTACTTTGCTCGCAACGGGCTGAATCGACGGCGCTCACTGCTGTGCCCGTTTTAAGACCTAGAAACTGACTTTTTCTGCTTTCTAGTTCAAGGAAGACCCCGATGCCTGGCTCATGGTCGACAAAATTCTGTCCGATGCCCAGTACCCGCAGACGAAATGTACGTCCCCTCACTCTGCCCGGCCGTTCCTACGCACCCCCGCACGACAATAAAAGCTAATAATATACACAGATCTCGGCCTCCAAGTCCTCGATAATGTCATTCTAACACGATGGAAAGTTCTTCCCCGCGACCAGTGCCAGGGTATGTCGCGGGCACCGGCCCTTGTCCCCAGTTCACGATCTTTACACTAACTCTACTAGGCATCCGCAACTTCATTGTGCAATTCATCATCCAGTCCTCCGGCACCGAGGAGTCTCTGCAAGCCAACAAGACTCTCCTTAACAAGCTCAACCTCGTCCTCATTTCCGTTCTCAAGCAAGAATGGCCCCACAACTGGCCGACCTTCATCAACGAAATCATCTCGTCCTGCCACTCCAGCCTGTCGATTTGCGAAAACAACATGATTATCCTGCGTTTGCTCTCCGAAGAAGTCTTTGACTATTCTGCCGAGCAGATGACCTCAGCCAAGACGCGAAGCATGAAGCAGACCATGTGCGCCGAGTTCTCTCAGATCTTCCAGCTTTGCCAGGAAGTCCTCAACACAGCCGACCAGCCCAGTCTCATTATGTCTACTCTCCAGACCCTGCTTGCCTTTTGCAACTGGATCCCCCTCGGTTACATCTTCGAGACACCCCTCATTGAGACGCTGCGCACCCGTTTCCTGCCGACCCCAGAGTTCCGCAATGTCACCTTGCAGTGCCTGACCGAGATTGGTGGTCTGCAGACGGGCAGCCCTGGGCAGCCCAACTCATATGACGAGCAACTTGTCAAGATGTTCACCGAAGTTCTGACTACTATTGCCGAAATCATCCCCATGAGCCTCGACCTCAAGTCCACATACCCCAGCAGCAACTCGAGGGATCAGCAATTTATACAGAACCTTGCCCTGTTCCTCAGCAACTTTTTCGGGGCGCATCTTAATGTACGTTTCCCTATCCCACCCACCGCAGCGTTTCCCTAACCGGCTCCAGCTTATTGAGAAACTCCCCAACCGCGACTATCTGCTGCACGGACACTACTACCTCGTCAGGATATCACAAATCGATGACCGCGAAATTTTCAAGATTTGCCTCGACTACTGGCTTAAGCTTGTTCAAGAGCTCTACGAGGAGATGCAGCAGCTGCCCATGACGGACATGAATCCTCTCCTCGCCGTCGGTGGTGGCATTTCTGGCGGCGGCGCGCCCAACCCCTCGCTTCTCACCAGCTACCCCCTCCGCAAACACAAGTACAACGAAGTGCTGTCGAACCTGCGAGTAGTCATGATCGAGAAGATGGTCCGTCCCGAGGAAGTCCTGATTGTCGAGAACGATGAGGGTGAAATTGTTCGTGAATTCGTCAAGGAAAGTGATACCGTGCAACTATACAAGACAATCCGCGAGTGTCTCGTCTACCTCACCCACTTGGACGTGGTTGACACTGAAAACATCATGACCGATAAATTGGCGCGCCAGGTTGACGGCACCGAGTGGTCGTGGCACAACTGCAACGTTCTTTGCTGGGCCATTGGCTCCATCTCCCTAGCCATGAATGAAGAGACTGAGAAGCGGTTCCTTGTTACTGTTATTAAGGACCTCCTTGGCCTTACTGAGATGAAGCGTGGAAAAGACAACAAAGCCGTTGTCGCCAGTAATATCATGTATATTGTTGGTCAATACCCTCGCTTCCTCAAGGCTCACTGGAAGTTCCTTAAGACAGTGGTCAACAAGCTGTTCGAGTTTATGCACGAGTCCCATGAGGGTGTTCAGGACATGGCCTGCGATACCTTTATCAAGATTGCGCGACAGTGTAGACGCCACTTTGTCGCTCTTCAGCCCATGGAGCAGGAGCCATTCATTGAGGAGATTGTCCGTAACATGGGCCGTATCACCTGTGATTTGACTCCTCAGCAAGTGCATACATTCTACGAGGCCTGCGGCTACATGGTCGCCGCTCAAGGTAACAAGCATCAGCAGGAGCGCCTACTTGCTGATTTGATGAACATTCCCAACGCTGCCTGGGACGAGATCATTAAGCAGGCCACTATGAACCCTTCGATTCTCCAAGACTCGGAAACCATCAAGATCATTGGCAATATCATGAAGACGAACGTGTCGGCGTGCACATCCATCGGTTCGTACTTTTACCCTCAGATCGGTCGCATCTACCACGACATGCTGCAAATGTACCGCGCCACGAGTACATTAATATCCGAAGCCGTCCAGCGCGACGGTGAGCTTGCTACCAAGATGCCTAAGGTTCGCGGCCTCCGCACAATCAAGAAGGAGATTCTGAAGCTCGTTGAGACGTACATCGACAAGGCCGAAGACCTGCAAGCTGTTCGTGCGCAGATGATCCCGCCCCTGCTTGACTCTGTCCTCATCGACTACAACCGCAATGTCCCCGGTGCTCGCGATGCTGAGGTGCTCAAGGCCATGTCCGTGGTGATCACGAGACTCTCCAACCTTATGGAAGACCAAGTTCCCACGATCATGGAGAACGTCTTTGAGTGCACGCTGGAAATGATTAACAAGGACTTTTCTGAATTTCCTGAACACCGTGTCGAGTTCTTTAACCTTCTCCGTGCCATCAATCTGCATTGTTTCCCTGCTCTGCTCAAACTCGACAACAACCAGTTCAAGTTTGTCATTGACTCTTGCTCCTGGGCTTTCAAGCACGACAACCGTGACGTCGAAGCGGCTGGCCTCAATATGTGCCTGGAGCTCATTACCAACATTGCCGAGAAGACGGATAGCGCCACAGCGAATGCTTTCTTCCAGCGTTTCTTTGTTTCGATTCTGCAGGACGTTCTATTCGTTGTCACGGACAATGACCACAAAGCTGGCTTCAAGACGCAGTCGATGCTGCTGATGAAGCTATTTTACTATATCCAACCTGGTGATGGTAGCCAGCCCAAGATCCAAGGGCCCATCTATACTGAAGGCCAGGCTCAAGCAGGGACTAGCAACAGGGATTTCTTGGGCCTCTCAGTTTCGGAATTGCTGCAAAGAGCATTCCCCAACCTGCAAGCGTAAGTACAACAGGATCTTTACTAGGAAGATGATACTAACAGTTGTACAGTGCCCAGATTACGAACTTTGTAGAGGGTCTGTTCAGCTTAAACACGCAGTACGATAAGTTCCGCCTGAACATGCGCGACTTTCTCATCTCCCTCAAGGAGTTTGCCGGCGACAATGCTGAGCTCTTCATTGTTGAAAAGGAGCAGCAAGAACGCGACGCCAAGGCAGCCGACATGGAAAGACGGCAAAAGGTTGGCGGTCTGCTGAAGCCCTCGGAGCTGGACGACGAAGAGCTATGACTGGGTCAAGAGTTTAGGTCCGAGTATGCCCCAAAGCAAGGAGCTACGACGCTTGACGAAGGCGCGCAGAGCGGAGACGGCTGGGAGTTTTATGGACTTTGAGGCGTAGAACGAAAGGAGGCCGATACGGCCAACGTGATGACTTTGTTATTTTGTCTCACCTCATGGTGGTTTGCAGCTGTTTTCTTGTTTCTTTCTTTTTTCTCTAATTTCCTTTATAGTTGTGATGATACCGACAAGGGCAAAAAAGATTTGATTTTTTAGTTTCTACGGCAGATTTGTGCCTGCGAAGGGGAAGAAAAAACGACGACCTGGCCATATCTACTACTAGACTTAGGGCAGTGCTTCATGCTGCCACCTTTTTCTCATTTTCCCCGATCCTTATCTTTCGTCACCGCGAGGTGTAAAGCAGCAGTAGCAGCAACAGGTCGTTGAGAGTGAGAGAGGACCGAGCTAGAATGAAAGGAAGCTGCACGTGGAAGCGATGTGGATGTCTCTTTTTTAAAAAAATGTATAAAATAAAGATTTTAAAATGATGGACATGTGAATTCGTGAAATGTTAGGTGTTGATACATGGTATATAGCAAAGACATGTATAAAAAGCACAACGCCTTTCCCCTACCTTTTACGCCCAAGTTCGACAAACAGCAGCTAGCAGTCTTCCGTCTCGACGACTTGCAGGGGCCAGGCCATGGCGTCGCGCCAGTAGGAGCCAATGTGGTTGGCAATGGCCTTGATCATGCAGGCGCCCGAGTTCTGAAAGATCCAAAAGTGTCTGCAGCGGTGGAGGAGGACGGCAAAGTAGGAGAGGATGATGAGGGCCTCGGGGCGGTGCTTGCGGAGGACGTCTACGTAGTCGGCGCCGACAATGACGGAGAAGGCGGAGACGGCGTGCTGGCCGCTGTCCGGGGGCAGGTTGTTGCAGAGGTCAAAGGCCCACTGGAGCTTCTCGACGGCGGCGCGGCAGGCGTCGAGGCTGGCGGGGGCGAGGTCGGAGCGGGCGAGGAGGTCGGAGAGGGGCGCGCACTCGCGGCCGCGGGCGACGATACCGAGGTTGGCCTCGCGCGTGACCTGGAGGAGGGGCCGCAGCTCCGAGTCGGAGAGGAAGCGCCAGGTCGGGTAGATGACGGCGCGGATGCCGCGGTAGAGGTTGAAGCAGTCGACGAAGCGGTCGATGAAGCCGTGGAAGTCGGCGTTGGCGGCGCGCAGCTCGGCGAGGGAGTCGGCGAGGGCGTGCATGGAGAGGGTGGAGGAGAAGAGGAAGCGCGGGATGCACGAGGCCGTGTCGTCGGGGGGCAGGTGGGCGGTCAGGCGGGTGAAGTTGGCGACGGCGCGGGTCTGAAGATCGGTGGCCTGGTGCCGTAGGTTGGCGACGACGGGGTTGGTGGCGGCGATGGCGGCGGCCGCGGAGGTGGTGCTGAGGGAGGGCAGCTGGGCGGAGGAGGCGGAGGCGGGTGACGATGTTGAAGATGGGGAGCCGTGCGGCGGGAGGAGAGGTGGTAGTACGGCAGTCGCGTGGAGGGATGTTGAGGCTGGTGTGTTGGCAGCGCTGCTGCTGCTTCCGCTACCGTCTTGGTTCTGGTTCTGGTGTTGGTTTTGTTGTTGTTGCTGCTGCTGTTGTTGGAGCAGCTGGTTTTCTTTTTGCGTTGCCATGTGCACGGCGGCGAGGGCTAGTAACTCGTTGATGAGATACGGTGCGTCGACGGCATGGCGCATGGCAATGTCGATGAACTGCTGAAAGTGGTTGCTCGTGTTGATGGCCGGATCTGGTAGCATAACGGTCTGGATGTGGTGCATGAGCTGCAAGTGGAAGGGCGTGAAGAGGGACGCGGACGCAGAGGCATCCGCATCGAGGCTGCCGGCTGGGGTCGGCGGCGCCGTGTTACCATCCAGGGCGCCACTGCCGGCCGTGTTCGGATAGTAAGTGTAGTTACTGCGGCGGAAGTTGCCCGGGGCGGTGCTGTTGGGGTGCGGAAGCGGGCCGCAGACCTCGTCAAAGGAAAAGTCGCGCCGGGGGGAAGGTGTATTGGTACTAGTGGTGCCTGCACTGGGACTGGGAAGGTGATGGCTGCTGGGCGGCGTGGCGGCGGCGACACTGTGATGACGATGAGAGCCGTTGGTCGCCGCTGCAGACGTCTTGGATACGCCGGCGCCGTTTGGCGTGGAAGCGGCGGCCGGAGTAGCGGCCGGACCGCGGGGGAAGACGCATGTGCGGTCGGCGCTGACGCAGTTGGAGCAGAAAGGGCGGTGCTCGTCGCAGCGGATATGGCGACGCTTGCACTCGGCACACCCGTTGCGCGACTTGCGATGGGAGCGGCGCGTCTTGTTGGCTGCGGCGGCGGCAGCGGCAGCGGCAGTATCAACAGACGGTGACGGTGCGTCTGAGGGTGAGGCGGCGGATGACGCCGTTCTGGAGTCGACGACGGCCAGATTTTGATGAGGCATGTCTTTTGTAACCTGGCAACCGGGCAAAGATGGTATCATGGCCGTAGATGGTAGTTTCGAATTGTCAATTGCTTATAACGTGAGCGTTAGGCATAAGACAAGTTGTCCGGGTTTACCGAGTCATCATCAGAGTCGAGTTGGTTTTTGCCCCCACCGTTTGGTGTCACTTTCGGAGTGCACCCGAGCGCGAGCGGAGATTGGATAGTACCGGTCGTGGCGAGTGATGGATGATGAAGATGGTCTTCCAGCGATCCCGGGAGGTCTTAAGTCTGGGGTCGTGGAGAAATGCGCAATGACGTAGCAGTTCGGTTGAAGGGGAAGGAAGGGAGCTCGTGATGGGAGGTGGAAGGAGCAAACGCATGAACTTAGTACCCTATCCCCGATCCCGGATCCCCGCGTGCACGGGATCTTAGTAGCCTGGGTCTGGATGCGACGAGGATAATTCGTATTCGTAGCAAGGAGCTTGTGCGAAGAAAAAAAAAAGATCAAGTTTGCTTGACTCGGTTGATTCGGTTGGCTACTTAGTAAGTTAGTAGCTGTCAGTCAGCCAGCGCACCAATAGCATCAATTTTCTCTTCCCTTTATCTGTATAGTTTTTTTCCCCTTGGCGTCCATCCCTTGACAGGCTGCGCGGCGTGGCTGCTTCGTTTGTCCTTTACTAGTACTAAAAGTACCTAAAAAAGTAAACTCCGCCATGCCGGACTGCCCATCCGGCGGCGGACTCCATTAAGAACCCGTCCATTTGTCGCCCTGCTTCGCCCCCCCCCCAAACTCTCACCACCAAACACCTACATCCTCACCGGGCTCGTGCGTTGCGTCTCTATTTTTGACTCGGGCCTCATCCCAATCCGATCCAATCCCATCCCATATTGTAACTGCCGCCACGGAAACAAGACAGCCCCCCGAGACCTGTCATCTGGAAGCCTTCAAGGCGGCATGTCAGTTCAGCATGCCACGTCCTTGTCCTGCTTGGTGGAGGTGAGCCTAGAGCATTAATCATGCGATCCAAACTCCGCAGCCGTTGTTTGAACCTCGAAACGTGCCGGCGACTGGATGCAACCTAATACGAATGAATGTCCGAATTCTATACTTAGTCTAAATAATTCCTTAAAAAAGCAGCAACAAAGAAACAATGGCTGCAATTGAACCCAGCGCCCGATACAAACGCCCTTTCCCTCGCAATGCTTACTCTACTTTTGCAGCCCCCGCGACGACAAGCGAGACGCATACTCGCCCCCCGAGTCCAAGCGCACGCTTGAGTCGTTGACACCGTTGCCCATACCGCTGCCGCTCTCGACACTCTCCCATACTGCCGGCGGCGCCGTCAACCGCCCCGGGTACCACCACACGAAGACGGCCATCGTCAGCACCATTAGCAGCGCGTCAAACACGTACAGCGTCCACTCGTGCGTCAGCAAGTACCCTTCCTTGCCCATGATGTACTCGACCACGCGGAACACGGACCGCACCATGATGAGCGCGCTGGCCGCGTACATCATGAACAAGATGCGCTGCCACGGCACCTCGCCGCTCGTCGCCGCCGCCGACGGCCAGCGCCGCATCCTGACGTGAAAGATGATGGCCGTCACGGCAAACAGCCCAAACAGCACAATCTGGATCAGCAGACCGGCGAGGATGATGTTTTGCGCCGTCGTCTTGGAGAAGCTGTCCGACGCCATCAGGCCGCCGCCGGCCGACTGCACCAGGAAGGAGAAGACGTCGCCGAGGACAAAGGCGCGCGTGAGCCACTGCGGGCGAATCACGAGATGTCGCTCGCCGTGCACGCTGCGCGCCAGCCGGCTGAGTACCATGTAGATGGAGGCGGCGAAGAGCGCGGGTGCGACCAGGATGAAGATGCTCTGCAGGATGAAAAGGATCAGGTTGTCGGTCTTGTCGGGGGCGGCGGCTCGGGCGACGTAGCCTACGAGTTCGACTGCGCGGATGTTAGTGGACGTAGAGGGAGCAAGACGGCGAGGAACGCACATAATCCGCCAATGGCAAAGGGAATGGCAAAGCGCGTCCGCGTGGATATGCTGCGCCATACGACGCCTGATGTGAGAAGGCCGAATAGCACTACGGCCACAATGGCTGCTGGCATCGACGGGACATAGTCCCAGAGGTAGTAGGTTCCGCCCTTGTACGGCTTGAGTTCCGGCATCGTGGCTCCTCCGTGTTCAAGGCCCAAAACGATTCGGCGGCGAGTGATGATATGATGGCCTGGTGAGCGAGAGTTGCCGGTTCAATCAAGATGCGGGTAGGTTGCAGAGAATAGGTTCAGTGTAAGTCAACGTTCCACCTCATCCCTTATGTACTCTAGCTTTTTATCGAGAAGAAAAAAACAACGTCCGGGCATACACGTCAACGACGCTAGAAACGCACATTTTCAACCCATCTTTCCCACATCGTGCGAACTTTGGCCGCCGCAATCTCAGGCACCCGGCCGGTGAACACGCGAGTTGCGGCGGATCCAGCGTCCGTGGGAACGATACCGAGGACCCTAGAACGAACCTAGTCGGCCGTTCAAGCCAATCAGCAGCCGAGAAGCTGAGTCGATACGCGTATGCCCGTTAAAAATAGTTTGGTGCGCTGACCCGTCCACCTGTCAGCCGCACCGGAATACGCGCATCTTTCTTCAAACCTTGATTGCGACGCGAAACTAACTTGATACAGTAATTATTATAAGTCGGGCTTTTGCACTGCCACGGCAGCACCCGAGCTTTCAATTCCTGTGATAGAGCTTATTACATGGTTTCAAGCACCCTGAATCCGAGCTGCAAGGCAAAAACTCAGCAAAATGCGGCTTCATTCCCCGATCCAATGAGTGGTCGTTCCCCCTCCACCACCCATGGTTGAAGGAAACCCCCACGCTACGCTGGCCTTGTTGGCGACGGCATGTGGGAGGCCTTGTTACGTATGCAACACGAAAAGGAACCCGACCATTTCGGAGATTCTTGAATGGTTAGGGCTGATGCGCGAAGGGTACTCCCTTCCTTGCATGTAGCCTTTTGACGACACCAACCACCACGTCAGCTCAAGGCTGTGCATGGTAATGAGATAGAAATTGACGAGTTTAGATTACTTATATGGAGTGGCACATCCAAAGCCCCTGCAAGGTACCAGCCACTGCAACGGGCCTCCCCGTCACTTTCCTTGCAACTTGACAATTGTTGTCTTCCCTGCCACCGTCTTGGGGCCATGAACCCATTCTCGGACCCGAGACGGTTTACCCCACACCTTATTACCGGAAATTACATCATTGGTCAAGCTTCTGTGAGTTGTGAATAGCCTCTGTACGTGAGCTAAGCGTATGGTGAAGTCTCAGCGAAACCAGACAACGAGCCGACGTTGGGAAACCTTGGACCTCTCCCGCCAAGGAGAGTTCACTAAATTTCGCGAGACTACTCAAGCACAGAGAATGGGATTCCGACATTGAAAGTCACAGGCCGCCATCGGGTGACATGACACTCAATTCACCATAGCGTGCCGCCAGTCGTGGGTATATATACACATTTTTATCTTCATATACAGTTTGCTAGTCGTCAAACCCTTCAAACGAGTCCTCCTTGTCCTCAACCTGCGCCGCCGTTTCCGCCTCTCTCTTGGCGCGGTTCTGCTCGCGCACCTGGCGAATCAAGTCCTGCAGCTCCGCGTCCTTTGAGCGCTCCTCCGCCGTCATGTTGGCCACGCGCTCCGCATCGCGCTTCTTCCTCCGCTTCTCCTTGCGCTCCTCGCGCACCTCGGCCTGCTCCGCGCGCCCGCTCCACGCCGCATTGCTCTTGCGCTTCTTCTGCGCCTCGGCCGCCTTGTCCGCCGCTGCGCCGCTGCGCTCCTCGGCGAGCGCGTCCTGGCGCGCCTGCTCGCGGGCCTTGTCCTTGTACGCAAACGCATCCCAGTCGATGGTTACGCCCAGCATCTTGTCGCCGTCCCACTTCTTCAGCTCGGGCATGCGCGGCAGCCGTAGTAGGCCCCAGGCGGCACCGAGGTCCGCCCAGTCGAGGTCCGCGGTGCGGAAGATGGATGTCGCTTGGTGACCGTTGTAGCTGCGCACCCAGCTGACAAAGGCCCGCTGCGCCTTGTCGTGCACGGCACGATCGTCGCGCAGCAGGTCGCGGAAGCGCTCGGTCGCGGTCTGCGCGTCCGAAGCGGAGACGGAGACATCCGGCCGTGCGAGAGGCTGGATGGGTGTTCGCCGCACGTCGAGGAAGCGCACATAATCTTCCTCGCGGCCCGGGTGCAGCATAACGACGGCGAGGCCCTTGCGCCCGGCGCGCCCGGCACGACCGCAGCGGTGAATGAAGACTTTGGGGTCCGAGGGCGCATCGACCTGCACTACGAGGTCGACCTGCGGAATGTCGAGACCGCGTGCGGCCAGATCGGTGGTGAGGAGAAGGGTTGGGGATACGGAGGTGAGGAACTTTTTGAAGTTCTTTTCGCGGACGTTGGCCTGGTGCTTGCCGTGCAGCGGTACTAATGATATGCCGTCGGGAAGGATCTTGGGTAGTGTATGTTGGAAGTAGTCGACGGCGGCACACGTAGACAAAAAGACGATGCTTCTTTGAGGCGTGACGGGTAGTTTTTGTAGTAATTGCGCCAGAGCTGGCAGTTTGCGGCTGGCGGGCTGGACCATGTAGGTCATTTGAAGACTAGCCGGTGTCCTGCGATCTTCGAGCACGCCACCGTCCTTCATCTTGACTTTGACCTCGATCTTGACAGGATTACGCAGGCCGACGCGGATGATTTCGCTGACGGCCTCGCTGACGCTGGCGCTAAAAAGACCGGTGCGGCGCTGCTTGGGGAGGTGTGTGAGGATGTTTTGCAGATCCTGCTTGAACCCGAGGTCGAGCAGGCGGTCGGCCTCGTCGAGGACAAGCGACTCAAAGGTAGACTGCGGGCAGTGGACGTGTGGCGACGAGAGCAGCTCGACGAGGCGACCGGGCGAGGCAATGAGGAGGTTGGGGCTGTGGCGCATGAAGTAGCCGAGATCTTGGGCTACCGTGGTGGTGCCGCCGACGAGCAGCTGGGGCACGATGACGGGCGCGGCGGTCGCGGGCCGCTTCTCGTCGTCCTGGGTGAGGTACGGCAGGACTTCGGCCGAGGGCGGGTGGAACGCGAGGAGAGAGAGTAGAACGGCGTGGATCTGCGCGGCGAGCTCGCGCGTCGGGGAGACGATGATGGCGCCGACGTGGTGGCGCTTCGTGGGCTCCTCTTGTCGGAGGAGGCGTTCAACGATGGGAAGCACGAAGGCGAGGGTCTTGCCAGAGCCGGTGACAGCCTAAATAACGGGTCAGTTTTCGAATACCGGGATTTCAAGCTCGAAAATCAATTGTGTCGTACCTCAACGACGACGTCCTTGTTGCCGAGAAAGTGTGGCATGGTGGCGGCCTGCACCGGCGTCATGCGCGCAAAGCCCATGGCGGCGACGGCTTCCAGGATCCAGGACGAGAAGCCGGGCGAGAGGCCGTCCCAGGCGCGGGGGTCCTTCTTCGGTTGCACCTTTCCGGGAGCCATGCTGAGTCCCGAGCCCTAACCGGAAGAAGATTTGTAAAAAGAAAAGGGAGCCGAGTACGGGTAGAGAGAATTCGGCCTGCTGTTCGGTCTGTTGAAAAAAAGTTGTCGTGAGGGTCGATCTTGAAAATCTTTATCTTATCAGCACGTGCGGGTCCTGAAAAGTACTAACGTACTTAGTTAGTACCTGCTAACTTGACAAGGAAGGCCCTGAAATACAGGGGCCTTCTTTGGTCGTGTGAATGCTCACGAGGGCAACGGTGCGTGCATTGTGTAAGACTTGAAAAGTATTTTACGGACAGAAACGAATCATTCCTGTATTCTGTGCTTCTTACAACTGAAAAAATTGCAAAAATCAAGCTGTCGCTTGTGTGATGGTGTGGAATGGTGCCAACATCTGCATGTCAACAGGACGCTTAGGTCCCTGGCCTCTGACGTAGTAGGTAACTTAGGAGGTAGCATAGTGATGGATGAGAAGACGCAGATCAACCTATCAACCTGTTAGCAATACACAATACAAACAAATAATTCATTTGAAATTGCCGAAACTTGACAGATTGCAATCCCAACATTCTGGCCATCACATGTTCCTCAACCCCGGCTTGAGGCTGGGCGCCAGCGGGTCTCACGTCATCCGGTACCTTCGGAGGGTGGCCCAAAGGCAGGATTGGGATTAGGGGAAAACCTTTCGCGTGCCACCAAAAGTCTGCCTCTCCACAAGCCCATTCGACCTTTTTTCTTCGAGTTACCGTCGTCTCTGCGCCATCAAGATTTTTAGCTTATTAGGGGAAACCTTGTTGTCATCGTTGTCGACTTCTCGCCTTCTCCAACGTTATTTCACACCTTCCTTCCCACGCCGCCGAATGCAGTAGAGGTTGCTTTTCCTTTACCGCAAGCCCCGGTCCTGCCCACCTTCAACTCTGGCGCCCATCACCGTCCACAACACCACGACCGTTACGCCTTTGCTTAGTCCCGATACGACTTCTCGTCACGCGACGGCACCGCCTTGGGCACTCTACGACTTACGCTCCCACGACGTCCGCAACGCGCGCTCGCCTGCCAACAACAACGGCATCACAGCTACCTCGACAGGCAGCCCGCTCACCTGGCCCTCTTCATTCTGCTCGCTGCGACGCATCCTCGCCGGTACCATCATCTGTTCACCACTGCCCCCGATAGAATTCACCATGTCGCTCCGCCGCAAAGCCGCCGCGTCGGCCACCAGCACGCCACCGTCGCGCGTGGCCGACCCCTCTGACGACGTCGAAGAGGAATACACCGGGCCGCGCACCCGCTCCGGCGCGCGCCGTCGCCAGACTCCCTCGCAACAGACGGCCCAGGACTCGTCCTCCGACGCCGAGAGCACGCCCGGCAAGCGCAAGTCGCGCACGCGCAGCCGCTCCCCCGTCGACGCCAACAAGCTCTCCGCCATGACGCCGCGCATCGCCGAACCCACGACGACCTCGCCGCCCAACGGGCACAGCAAGCTCACGACGACCACCGACGGCCCCGCGCAAATCAACGGCAGCTTCCTCGCGCCGCCACCACCCGCCGGCGGCTGGAGCTGGCGCGACCTGAGCCGCAGCCCGAGCCCGCTGGGGCTGATCCCGATCCACCGGCACTTCAAGACGTTTGTGCACAAGCACGAGGTGCCGCGCAAGGCGCTGCACGTGTCCATTGGCTTCGTCGTCGTCTGGCTGTACACGACGGGCACGCGGACGAGCTCCGTGCCGCCGTACCTGATGGCCGCGCTGGTGCCGATCGCGGCGACCGACGCGTTGCGGCACCGCTTCGCGTCCGTCAACCGGCTGTACGTGCGCGCGCTCGGCGCGCTCATGCGCGAGAGCGAGTACGCCGGCTACAACGGCGTCATCTGGTACCTGCTCGGCGCGTGGACCGTGCTGTACGCGCTGCCCAAGGACGTCGGCGTCGTCAGCGTCTTGCTTCTCAGCTGGTGCGACACGGCCGCCAGTACGTTTGGCCGCCTCTGGGGCCGCCACACGCCGCGCCTGCGCCGCAACAAGTCGCTCGCGGGGTCGCTGGCCGCGCTCGCGGTCGGTGTCGCCACATCGGCGTTCTTCTACGGCTGGCTCGTGCCCAAGGTCGGGCCGATGCCGGGCGACGAGGACTTCATGTTCAAGGGCGTCCTGGCGCTGCCAGCCGCGCTGGTCGGTGGTGAGGAGAACCGCGAGGCGTGGTCCATCACGGGATCGGTCGCGCTGGGTGTCATGTCGCTCGTCTCGGGCGTCGTCGCCTCGGTGAGCGAGGTGGTGGACATTTTCGGGTGGGACGACAACCTGACGATTCCTGTCCTCAGCGGCCTGGGCATTTATGGGTTCCTCAAGGTGTTTGGTTAGACTCTGGTGTTTTCTGATCTCGACCTCTTTTCATTTATTCTCTTTCACCTTCCTCCTTTTCTCTTCTGTGTACCTTTTGTCTTCGTCGCCCAGCATCATTGGTACGGAATTTTATTGGATATCACGGAAACCGTTCTCAAGACGTAATGGCCTCTTTTACCTGTCTCATACTTCCGTCTTACTCGTCTATTTTTATTCTTTATTACGAACACTCCACTCGCGTTTTATTAGGGACTTATGCAATATCAAACAATGGGCAAGGGGGACGTGCCCGCTGCATGGCTGGCGTTTACGGTTCCTTTCTTTTCCACAGTTTCCATACAGCATGGCCGGATACCATTTGCATTAGATAGGAAATGGTGATTCAGCCTCAACGACTACATTTATTTATCTCTCTTCTTTCTTTTTTCTTCCATATTTTCTTCTTTTCCACTGATGTCCGATTGCGAGGCTGGTGCCGGCGGCGCCAAGACATGCTGACCGAATCACTAGGTTTCCCCAGACTTGCACAGCTTCCAGTACGAGACCTGTGCCGTGCGCATCGCCTGCACTCACCAAACCCTGTTTGCGCCTTGTCACCGTGTCTTGCACTGTCGACCATGCGTCGGCATGGGCATATGCATACTGCGAGCTGGCACTATGTCGTACATGAGGAACATGGGATGGAGGATAACTGCATCTCACTCCACAGAGTGGACAAAGGCCCGCCGCCCGTTTGACGGGGAAGCGAGGCGTGCATTGCATATACACTCCGATTACGAGGGACCACGGCAGCCTTTGGACAGATAATAAACAGCCGTCAATGCCAACAACTGACGTGCCGTTGTGTGTGTCACGAGTATCAGATGCGCGCAGCTCACTGCATGTTGCGATATTGCCGCAGCTCTCTACTATACGGAAGCTGCGCTGGCCCCCATCAATTGACGCCTCCTGGTGCAGTTGGAGAGCCGCACTGTGAATGATGAGCTGAAGTATGATGCCGGGCTGTTCTTGTGGTGGCGTTGCGCTGTTTTGCTGGCCCCCCAAGGAAGAAGCTTGGCTGGCAAACCACACCGAAGAGGAGACAAAACAACGCACGCATACCCTACTTCTTTGGACAACGCAGGGCGACCCCCATTATACAATGCAGCTCATTTTCGTCCTTTATCATGCTGGCCGATGAACTGGTAATGCAGGTAATCCTGTCGTGCATTCGCATCCTCAAGCCATCACCGCTGTGTCGTCCTTGATATCGTCCTCGACCTGTTCAACTTTTTTTTTTGGCGACAGAGTACCGAGACACCAACACAGTTACATCATGGGTTGAGACATACAGACAGGCCCCCGGCTCTTCGTGCCCAATGCCCCTACGCCTAGTGACGCTTTGTTGAGGCCTGATTCCCGGGTCCTTGGGAGCGGTGTGCGAGAGAGAGAAAAAAAGGCGGGCATGCCGGCGAACGCTAGTCGGTGCTAGTGATGCGCCGCCTTGGGGTTTCTTGGTGTGTGGTGTGCACGGATGGGCATGGCAAATCATGGTGATGGCAAAATGCGCTGATGAATGGAAGGAAGTGGAAAATGGGTGGGATGAAAGATGATTTTCTGTGGTGGTTTTTGCTTCTGCCGCCGGAAGGGTGAAGATCTTTCGTCGGACACGCCGAGCTTGGACAACCTCTCTGCACTTTATATGCACAAAGCTGGAGCTGAGGAGCAGCACGTCTGGGCTACTTGCTGAGACTCGTGACAATCTTTACATGTTTGGAGTTACGGAAATGGATTGCTTCTCCAGTATCAAAGTTACCTACGCCGCTGGTCAATGTCCAAGCTGCGGTCCACGGCAGGTTACCATCATTGTAGCAAACGAATCGACGTCACTGGTGTGTACTTGGCGGGGGAGGGGCAAAATGGATTGCCCAGTCAAGAAGGCAAAAAGGGCCGCGAAGTTTGGGACATGGCCAATCATGAGGGTAACAAGTGCGCATGGCTAGGGTGTTCAAGACCGGGGTCCCCGAGTATTGTCCCAATGAGGACTCGTGAAAAGGGAAAGAAAGCAAGGACCGCGGTATTTGTTGGCTGTTTCGAATATTCCTGAGTAGAGAAGGCCAGGACGCACTTTGTATAAGAAGGTGTGGTGGTGGTGTGGTGTGGTAGTCGTGGGCAAGGCTGGTGCGGTGCATCGGCTACGACAGCTCTACTGCAGGGATTCTGGGGCGTAATGGAGGGTGAGGGGCTGCATTGGTAGGATGCAAGAGGATATGAAGCAAATTGCTACGGTTAGAAGCTCGCGCGATGTCACCAGGGAGAGGAGGAGGAAGGCTTACAGGGCTAGTGTGTAGGATGAGGCAACTGGAATGGGAAGGTTGAAGAAGATGAGGATTAGTGGTTCCTAAGAAGTTCTTGATGACTATTCCAGAGAGGAAAGACGCAATAATCAAAGGCGCGCCTACAATTTCTATACAATCCATCTCCATGATGGCCAAGTTGTACCTAGGCATGCACAATTGGTGCATGTCCCGCAATCGGCTTCTCTTGCCCGTCGGTGCATGCGAGACAGGCACAATATATATTTATGCAAGGTTCGAGTGCGCACACACACATATGCACGCGTGGGCAACTCTCGGGACATGTTCTGGCACTCATCTTGACAACGCACACGTTTTTTTTTCTGGGCACCGCACCGCACCACCCCCTCCCCCCGAATCGGCAGGGCGGCGAAGAAACCTGCATCTCTGCCCAAAGGTCTCGCGCGGATGGTGGGGAGGGGGCAATCAATAACATAAGAGCCCAAGAGGCAGGTCAGGCTGCTAGCCTTTGTTCTAATGGCCATAATAATAACGTGGATATGTTTAAAAAAAAAAAAAAAAAAAAAAAAAAAGAGGTGTTCCATCTGGTGCTGCTTTAATAAACAAGAGGGTTCATGCATGACGTTAGTGTTGTTAGCGTCCCGGCTGCGCTTGTTGAACGGAAGCAGAGCAGCGCCGTGGATTTTTGGAGGTTTTTTCTACATTTCTTTTTTCTTTTTATTTCTAGTTTAACTACTGAAAAGGATATTCAATGTTGGATTATGGTAGCTCTGTCGATCTAGACGTGGGACAAGAGAAAAAAAACGTACATGCCCGCCGTGAGACTTGACTTACACAAGGCCCCTCCCTCCGCGACCTCCGGTCTAGGCGGCGAGCTCCGCCGGAAGGAACATGCGTGGGCACACATCTTTGCTACTGTATCTGCTATGAACTGTTGAAGAATTTCGTAATGGCAAATCACTAAAAAAAAAAAAGAAGACGATAAAGATAATATTGCCCTCCACGTGTAACTGGCGCGCACCAAGCACATTTTCTGCGCTGGCGGGGTTTGGTTTCGCTGGGACGGATACTGGATACTTGAACTTGGTGCTGTGGGCTTTCTGACCAAAGAAAAATGTCATTGGGCTGCAAGCCCCCTCGAGCCTAGGTAGGTGTTTTCCTTTCCTTCTTCTTTCAGCCCGACTTGTGACTTGTTATTCAATTTTTATTATACTCAATTTCCTAGGCCCCTTTCCCTTCTCAATGTCACCAACTTGTCGCAATTGGCCCAATACAACATCACTTACTAGGTACCTTTTTCCCTCCCACCACATTAGTACTCTCCCCCAATCTCACCTTTGTTAGCGCACGTTTTTCGCATATCCCTTTGCTGTCTCTTCTTTTTTTCGTCATCATTTTCGGCCTTCTAGTCCCCCATTCTCCACCACACCCGGGAGACTGGGTTCCGCAGATTTTCCACTTCCTGTTCCTCCCCATTCTCGTCGGCATATGCAAGCACTTTTGCTTCCCCCGTTCTCGCCTTGTCTTTTAAATGTCCCATGTACTTTTTTTTTTTTTTTTTTTTTTTTGGTTTAGATTTCTCGTTTGTACTTTACCCGTCTTACATGTACACGCCCCCCATTTCATCACAGCTTCCCACCACACACACACCCCAACTCCGTAGACATCTCTCTCCTTTTTTATCTACACCCTTCTCGTTCAACACTTTTCGTTCCGAATTGCCACCAGAATTCAAGCCATTCAACTCCGTCTATAAGCTAATTGACGCCCTTTACTGGCCCACACAGCCATCACCGCCTCGGCCAGCGCTGGCCCACCGTGCCCTCCTGCCACCACCACCACCACCATGGCGACGTCTTGCTGGTCCTCGCCTTCCTGTCCTGATACCAACACGCATTGTATCCGTTCTCCTCCTCTCGGGGCGGGTCATTGCCAACGGCCCTTGGCGAACAAATCATGTCATGTGGTATCTAAGAGCAAGGGGGGTCGTCCCTCGAAAACTATAAAAGGGCACGTTGTCGTCCTGTAGACCGTTACTCCTCCTTCTTCCCTTTATATCTCGTCTTCTGTAGTAACTTCAAATCATCTCCAAGTCCAGCCAATTTCTGCCTTGGTCCTTTTATACAATCATCAACCCTACCTTGTACCCCCTCACATATACACACACACACACACATCATCATCATCATCATCATCATGTCTGTGCACTACCAAACCGCAGGCTACTCCATGCCCATCAATGTTCCCGGAAAGGGCAACATGTACCCTTCCTACAGCCAGTACTCCATGTCGCCTCCTGAGTGCGACGACTCGGCCTCATCCGTCTCCGGCGCGCCATCCTACTCCCACGCCGGCTTCTCCAGCGCCACCGCCTCCGGCTACCTCCCCGGCAGCGGTTCCTCCAGCACCGGCGCCGAGTATGACAGCGTCGGCTCCGCCAGCGGCATCGACTTCCAGGACTACATGCAGGATCGCCTCTCTCACTCCTTCAACCCCATTCCCCTTGACCGCAGCATGGCGGTCCAAGCGCAAAGGTATGTATTTCTCCAGAGTGTGGAGTTGCAGGAGGTGAAAGCCGAGAAAGTTATGGCTAACGAGATATATGACAGCTCGGGCAAGCTCAATGCCAAACATCGCGAGCTATTAGACCTGCAGAGGCAGGCTCAGGCTCGCCTCGCTCGCACTCGCGAGCGCTTCCAGGATGGAATGCGCGACGCGCGAGAAGTCCGCGGTGATCTCGAGTGGACGCAAAAGAAAGTATCGTAAGTGAAATCCCCCCTATCCCGGAAATTGCAAGGGATATCACGTAAAACTTCCCATACCTTTTTCTCTCGCTTGTCTTGCTTGTCTTGCTTTTTAGCGGAGCGCGTGGCTAATTTGACTCACCAGTGCCCTCAATTCCAAAGCCTCACGCATGCATCCCAAGGAATACGCCAAGGCTCGCGCCAGATTTCCATCTCCCGAATGCTAGGAGATGTGTCCTCGCCATCTTCTAACACTTCCGTTTTTTTTTGCGACATTTTAGCCTTGCTTTTGATTATTTCGCCCCTGAATTCTTCATCCATTCGGAAGCGCAGCGGCCTCACGATTTCACGATTTCACGACATTACGACATGACAGAATCTCCGGAACAGAAATTAAAAATTTCCAAAATCTGAAAACTTGGCAACTAATTTGCATACGCCAAGAAACAAAACTCCGGCAAAAAGTACATCAAAATTTCATAGCGTGCGGGGCTGCCCCTTGCACATCATTTCTGGTGCGCAGGGACGTCAAATTTGGAGCGCTGCGCGGCAATCGTGCAGCCACCTAGGCGCGCCATCTCTTGCTGCTTTATCGGCCCCAGCCGAACGGCCAGGGTCTACCGCCAGCATATCCCACTCTGCGGGCCACTTGCAGACTGTGGGGTGCTATGGCCGACGTCATCTCCCCGGGCGATTCGAACGCGATGCCATCGGACACATTGAGCGGCCGCCTGGCACGTAAGCCGGCTTCTCCCGGACGCTCCCCCATCATCTGCGCGGTCAAGGGCCATGCATTCCACTCAATTGGCTTCCTGAGAAACCGTAAGCCCCCACACAGTGATGCTTCGGTGCTTCTGTGCAGGCACTCGACAGGGTTTGCTGCAAGCCAGGAACGCCGACAAGAGGGGCCACACGGGAGACGGTGAACCGGGGTGGAGGACCGTTTGTTTCTTTGCAATGCGCTTTCCCTATTCGGGAGGATAGCTGGTGTTCGACTCAATATGAGCTCTGTATCTGCACATCCCATAGCAAATGATAGGCTTTGATACCTCGTTGTGCGTCCAGCGACAGCAAGCCACCGAGCAGAGGCTGTCAGCCAGTATCCGTCTCTTCCCCCGTAGACCAAGTCGACTGATGCTTCCATGTCCTGCCAAGGATGTGTGCTAGTGTCTGTGCCAGTAGAATAGCAGATCCTCCAATCAGGTGATTCGTCTGGGCGATGGAATATCGTCACTGCCGACAGAAGAATTGCATCACGTGATGGTCATCTTACACCAACAACACAAGTGAGGCTAAGCGATAGAAGAAGATGCGATGGACTGCCAACGATATTGCCCCGGTATCCTTTAATTTGAGCAACGCTTGTCAAGCCGCCTGCGTCTGTTGGGTATCCCCCTTGTTCGTGTGTACCGGGTCCCACTTCGAGATTGGGGGCAGGCCTGCAGCTTTTTCGAGTTTCGCCCAAGGATTCTCGTTCGAGAAATGGTCGTAGTAATCTTGATACCATAGAGCGTTCTTATCATGATGGCCGCCCGCTTGTCGTGGCGCACCTCCCCGCTGGTGGTGATGCCCAGCGAAGCCACCGGGAGGAGGGGCGGGACGTTGAGGAAGACCAGCGATCCCCGCACCGACACCGTGAGAGACGGTGCTATTGCTATCGGCAGGGTGACCTCCGCCTTCTCTTCCAGAGGTCGCGCCACTGTTGTTCTTCGAATCATCGCCGTCGTCCTCATCCAAGTCAATCTCGTCCGTATTGGTACGGGGGGCCCGACGCTCTCCCACAGGTGCCAAATTTGCGCCAGTACCCTGAAGCTGATTGTCTTCGATGGAGATGACGGCGTCGTTGTTGGGGTTGTATTTCCGTTTTCTGTTCGGAGGGTTTTGCGCACCAAACGAGGAGAATCCCATGGCCTCCGCCATGGCCGCAGCCGTATCGTCGTCCATCTGGTTTCGGGCTGAGGTTGTCGGGCAGGTGTACGAACGTCGAGATTATCGAGTGCAAAGCTATTTAGAGAGAGTTGTCGGATCGCGTGGTGAGGCTTTGGGCGTGATGATGGAGAGTTTGAAGGTGCAGTACCAGCTCTGGCTGGGGAAGCTTGCCTGGACAAGTGGGGCGCCCAATATGAAAGGTGAGTTGCTACGGCTGCGACGCTGCGCTACAGCGGCCATCGCGAGCTTACCATGGTTTCTTTTGTTCGTATCTTTTCTTCTCGAAGAAAAAGAAACGAAGATAAATTCTGAAAGACCGGATCCCACTCGTTGACCGGGAGACTAGAATAGGCCTGACAAGTGGTGGTGCTTGTAGAGCGCTCTGTGGATGAGCATCGATGAACGAATGATGTAACATTGCCCACTGTTGCCCAGTTTTCTCATCGACCAAGATGTCAGTGAGGATAGAAATGGATTCAACTAGCATGATTCAAATAAATACCGTGATAATTATCTCCACCTGTTCCAGACCCTACGTCATAGGCTTAAGGTGCTACTAATCTGTGACAGCTATCAGACTACAAGAGCACAGTTTTTAGACTAGAACTACACGATTTATGGAAACATGTGAAGGAGATCAAATTAGAAGATTCTACATATGATAGTGACTCTGTTGCTGCTAATAAATGGGCCCTCCCAAGGCTCTGTTCACATCGACAATTTACACCTGCCCTTGCTTCATTCATTACTGAAAGTCCCAGAATAAACTTCAGCCCGACATCAACGGGTTAAATTGTCAAGACAAGTACGTACCGTCCCCGGAGTTTCCTAAACGGTCCCTTCCATTATGAGTCGATGGCTTGAGCGGTTGAATCGGTAGTGGACAGTTGGTGTGGTGCAAAAGTCACTCAGTGGAGTGACGATAAGTGCGAAAAATACGATTGGTTAATTGGCTCGCATACACACGTTGTGAAGAGTTTGAATGGAGACAGGTCAAGTCGATGGAGGCGCGATGGCGGAAGGCCAGACAACACGCCGATCAGCCGGCTTTGCTGCGCCAAGACCCCGTGGTGGCATTGGACGGCAAATGGAGACGAAAATTTTGAGAAAACGGAGATATTGCAAGGCTACCTATTCTCAGGCACCCACCACGATTCCGTTTATCGGTGCGAGGGTACCTCCCTGTAGAGCATATGGCAGTCAGTACCTTGACGACTATACAACTGTTTCGATTGTTTCTAAACAAACAATTAATTGGAGTAACGAAACACAGAAGAAGATCCTAAAACCCTACCCAGGCATCGTTTATGATAAATATCATTATTTATTTTCTGCATAATTTGAAAACCGCATTTACTCAACATAACACACTCGCTGTACCGTCGTTTTCCCTTGGAGACCGCGCTCGGTCAGTGCGGCAGGAGCTCACCCATGACGACACTGATTACATAAAGATGAGAAAGCTCCACTAAGAAATTCTACAGCGACAAAGTCCACTCAAATTTATCCCCTCACCTGTAACGCTTAACTATCCCCTCCGTCTCCGGCATTCGCTGTCTCCTTGTCTCCTACATTAACCACTCATCCCCGCGAAGAAAAACCCCTTCATCTCCTCAATTCTTCGCAACTATTCACAAAAATGGCCTACACGGAATTAGATCAGCTCGCCATCAACACCATCCGTCTGCTGGCGGTAAGCTACCTACCCCTCATCGTCACGATGCCCCGCGGCAGAACCCCGCCATGCTGTTGGTGTCCGTACAGGCGCCGCCGTTTGTCGCCATCGCCGTCGCCTTGGGCATCGCAACTCCTAATTCACTGCAAATACTAATAACGCAATTTTCTTCCAGGTGGATGCCACTTTCAACAGCAACTCGGGCCATCCCGGTGCCCCCATGTAAGCTCGCCTTTTGCTCGCTGTTCGCCGCGCTTTTGCTGCAGCAGCTTCGCAGCCCGACGACACAATTTGCTAACCCATCATCACATAGGGGCATGGCTCCTGTTGCCCACGTTCTATTCAACAAGTTCATGCGCTTCAACCCGCAGAACCCTTCGTGGCTGAACCGCGATCGCTTTGTCCTCTCGTAAGTTTCGGATCCCGCGGCCCGACCTTGATAGGCTTTTTTTAACACCGCCCAGTAACGGCCATGGCTGCATGCTTCAATATGCTCTGCTTCACCTTTTCGGTTACAAGCTGACTATCCAGGACCTTAAGGACTTCCGCGTGAGTGCTTCCCCCAAAATCCTATGGTTTTGCTTTTGTTACCATTTCTCCCCACCATTTTGCCTTTTCTCATGCGTCCATCTCATTTTATCCAATCACACCCTGTCACAGTTTTGCTCGCACTTCCGAGCTAACCGGTTTACAGAAAGTTGACAGCATCACCCCCGGTCACCCCGAGGCTCATGATACTCCTGGCATTGAGGTCACCACCGGCCCCCTCGGCCAGGGTGTCTGCAACGCCGTCGGTCTCGCCATGGCTCAGGCTCACTCCGCCGCCATCTTCAACAAGCCTGGGTTCGACCTGCTCAACAACTACACATACTGCTTCCTCGGCGATGGCTGCCTGATGGAGGGTGTCTCTGGCGAAGCCAGCTCCCTCGCTGGTCACCTTCAGCTCGGCAACCTCATCTGCATCTACGACGACAACCACATCTCCATCGATGGCGACATCAACTGTGCCTTCACTGAGGATGTTGCCAAGCGTTATGAGGCCTACGGGTGGCATGTCGTTACCGTCGGTGACGGTGACAGCGATCTTGATGGCATCGAGGCTGCCATCAAGGCGTGCCAGGCTGTCAAGGACAAGCCTTCCATGATCAAGCTCCGCACTACCATCGGCTACGGCTCCCTTCAGCAGGGTACCCACGGTGTCCACGGCTCTCCGCTCAAGGCCGACGACATTGCTCAGGTCAAGAAGAAGTTCGGCTTCAACCCTGACGAGAGCTTCGCCGTCCCCCAGAAGGTCTACGATCTCTATGGCAAGCATTCCTCTGAGGGTGCCGCCGCCGAGGCTGAGTGGAACCAGTTGCTTGCCAAGTACAAGGAGAGCTTCCCTGCTGAGCACGCTGACCTCGTCCGTCGCCATGCCGGTGAACTTCCTCAAGGCTGGGAGAAGTCTCTGCCCACCTACACTCCCTCCGACGCTGCTGTCGCTACCCGCAAGCTCTCCGAGACTGTTCTCACCAAGATTGAGGCTGCCGTTCCTGAGCTGTTCGGTGGTTCTGCCGATCTGACTGGCTCCAACCTGACGCGCTGGAAGGACGCTGTCGACTTCCAGCCCAAGGCCACCGGTCTCGGTGACTACTCTGGTCGCTACGTCCGCTATGGTGTCCGTGAGCACGCCATGGGCGCCATCCTCAACGGTCTTGCGGCCTACGGCACCATTCTCCCCTACGCTGGTACTTTCCTCAACTTTGTCTCCTATGCCGCTGGTGCGGTCCGCCTGTCTGCCCTGTCGCACTTCCGCACCATCTGGGTCGCCACCCATGACTCCATTGGTCTCGGTGAGGACGGCCCTACTCACCAGCCTATCGAGACCCTTGCCCACTTCCGTGCTCTGCCCAACTGCATGGTGTGGCGTCCCGCCGACGGCAACGAGACCTCCGCTGCCTACTACGTCGCCCTGACCTCCAAGAACACCCCCAGCATTGTCGCCCTGTCGCGCCAGAACCTTCCCCAGCTGGAGGGTTGCACCATCGAGAAGGCCTCCAAGGGTGCCTATGTCCTGCAAGAGGTTGAGGGTGCCAACGTTACTCTGATCTCCACCGGTTCGGAGGTGTCTATTTGCGTCGACGCCGCCAAGGAGCTCGCCGATAAGCACGGCCTCAAGGCCCGTATTGTCTCCATTCCTTGCTTCGAGGTCTTTGATGCGCAATCCAAGGAGTACCGCCTCTCTGTTCTCCCCGACGGCATTCCCATCCTGTCGGTTGAAGTCATGAGCACCATGGGTTGGGAGCGCTACTCTCATGAGCAGTTTGGCCTGAACCGCTTCGGTGCCTCGGGCGCCTACAAGGACGTGTACAAGAAGTTCGAGTTCACCCCCGAGGGCATTGCCAAGCGTGCCGTTGCCACTGTGAACTTCTGGAAGGATGTTCCCAACGTGCGCTCCCCTCTGAACCGCGCGTTCCAGCAGCTCATTTAAATATACCACTATAGAACGGGATGGATTATGTCTAATGTTAAATAAAGAAAAAAAGGTCAAAATAATCTTCAGCTAGTCTGATGACTAGAATCAATTTAGGGAATGGTTACAATCAAAGGTTGCTTAGCTAGATAGCTATTTATTTATTACGAGAAAGAAATTGAACGAATATTTAGAATTGTATTTGATCGGGGCGTGTTCATGATGATTCTAGCAGCAGTTTTTATACTTACATCCCGCTCCCGGCTATATAAATGAGAGGAGGAAAGAGAGCAGAATTTGCTGGATGTGTACGTAATGAAGAATTCTAAGGCATTCTTTCATCCGCTCATTAAACTAT
This sequence comes from Cordyceps cateniannulata, assembly GCA_028828415.1. Classification (NCBI taxonomy): domain Eukaryota; kingdom Fungi; phylum Ascomycota; class Sordariomycetes; order Hypocreales; family Cordycipitaceae; genus Cordyceps; species Cordyceps cateniannulata. Next base: position 2,472,263 of record JAPHMX010000006.1, read on the forward strand.
AAACGCCTCCCAGAGATAGTGTGGCTGGAAGGACCTGATCGGTTCACCGAACGAACCCCTAGGGACGGGTACGCTAATCAACGTTCTGTTCCTGACCACGTTTTTCGATCGGCATGCTTGCAAATGTCGCGCATGTTACTGGACCATATATTGGCTATAAAAGGCCTGAGGTTCGTGCCAAGAGCAGATCTCTTGGCCAAGACTCAACCGCCACTCGTTTGCTTTCCTTGTTCGGTCTAAATTCTCACCATGAAGTGTACCAATGCGCTCTTGGCCGTCATGGCCATCGGCGGCACGGCTTTCACGCTGAGCCCCCGCGGGCCGGACGCCGCGGGCCAGATCCGCTTGGCCTACCACGGCGACGACGGCATGATGATCAGCTGGAACACGTTTGAGCATGTCGCCGGACCGTCGGTCCGATGGGGTCTGTCTCGGGATAACCTCAACAACACGGCGTCGTCGGAGATTTCCGTGACGTACCCTACCTCAACCACCTACAACAACCATGTCCTCGTCGCTGGGCTGCAGCCGGACACCACCTACTACTACTTGCCCTCGCCGCTGCCGCAGGGTAATCATGAGCCGTACACCTTCACCACGGCGCGCGCTGCTGGTGATGCGCAGCCGTACTCGGTCGCCGTCGTCATTGACCTGGGCACCATGGGCCGGCTCGGCCTGACTGACCACGCCGGCAAGGGCGCGCGCCCGGAGAACATCCTCAAGCCCGGCGAGAAGAATACCATTGACTCGCTCGCAAGCACCAACGCCGGTTGGGACTTTATCCTCCACCCGGGTGACATTGCGTACGCCGACTACTGGCTCAAGGAGGAGATTGCTGGCTTCCTGCCCAACACGAGCATCGCAGACGGGCACAAGGTGTACGAGGCCATCCTCAACGACTTTTACGACGAAATGGCCGTCGTGACTGAGTCCAAGCCGTACATGGTCGGCCCGGGCAACCACGAAGCCAACTGCGACAATGGCGGCACGACGGACAAGGCGCACAACATCACCTACGACGCGAGCATCTGCTCGCCCGGCCAGACCAACTTCACCGGCTACAAGAACCACTTCCGCATGCCGAGCGACGTTTCCGGCGGCACCGGCAACTTTTGGTACAGCTTCGACCACGGCATGACGCACTTTATCCAGCTCGACACCGAGACGGACCTCGGCCACGGCTTCATCGGGCCGGACGAGATTGGCGGCGACGGCGGCGAGGGTGCCAGCCCCGTCAACGCGACGCTCAATGCCCAGGCCGAGTGGCTCGCGGCCGATCTGGCCGGCGTGGACCGCACGCGCACGCCGTGGGTCGTCGTAGCCGGCCACCGCCCCTGGTACCTGAGCAAGAAGAACGAGACGGGCTCGATCTGCTGGTCGTGCAAGCGCGTATTCGAGCCGCTGTTCCTGCAGTACGGTGTCGACTTGTACCTGTCCGGCCACGCGCACGTGTACGAGCGCATGGCGCCGCTGGCCGACGGCAAGGCGGACGCGCGCGAGCTGCAGAACCCGACGGCGCCGTGGTACATTACCAACGGCGCGGCGGGCCACTACGACGGCCTGGATGACTTGCTGCCGAAGCGGGAAAAGTACAGCCGCTTCGCGCTGGACGTGAGCAACGCGACGTATGGATGGAGCCGGCTGACGTTTCACAACTGCACGCACATGACGCACGAGTTTGTGGCGGCGAATAACGACTCGGTGCTGGACACGGCGACGCTGTTCAAGGACCGCAAGTGTGACTTGCGCAAGGGCGGCAGCCACGGAAACGGCACGACGGGGGGACATCATCTAAATGGCACGGCGCCGCATACTACGACGTGCACCACGGCGGCCGGCGAGGCGACGACGTCTGTCAAGGGCGGCCCGAGTGCTACCCACAGCGGCGTGGCTGTCTCCCCGAGCGGCGTGGCTGTCTCCCCGAGCGGCGCGGCTGTCTCCCCGAGCGGTTCGGCCACGGCCTCTCCCAAGGCGCCGAATGCTACGCACACTGGCGTGGCCATTCCCCCAACCAGCTCCGGCGCTCGTGTCGCGGCTGCCGTGACGGCTCTTGCGCTGCTTGCCTTGTTTGCTTGCATGTAAGATGTCTTTGTACGTGTTCATATGTTGCTTGTTGTATAATTCGTACAGAGGAGTAGTAATTATCAGAAAAGAGTTTTGGAATGAGCGCCTCATTGCTACAGTTTGCTACATTATACCATAGCATATAACTTTCTCGCCGGCACTGCGTGGTCAAGCTCGTCTTGTCCCGTTTGACACGGGGAGCGGCGACCAACACGCCAGCCATGCTCCAACAAAGCAAGAGACGGCGATTTAAAAGGGAAAGGGCTTGATTTACGAATAATCATCATCTTCGGGGCAAACCCATCTCCCTGACCATGAACCGCGCAAACAATGCATGGGGCACTTTCTGGAAGCGCCGAATGTTGTTGGGGGTTGTGCTTCGACACACGCAGGTTGCTGGTCTCAAGCGAGGCACGGCCGGTGCTAGGCTCGTCTGAGGATTCGGAACCCTCTGTGCCGTGGTATCATGAGAGCGCATCATTTGAAGATTTAGGAAATTGATGGCTCTCCTGATGAGGGGCTTTTTTCTTGGAGCAGTTTTGGCTGGGGCTCTTTCTAGAACCATTCACTGTTTTTCTCCTAGACTTATCATTACTGGCTAGAATTAGCAGAAATACGGCCTATATTGTTCATATACTAGGTATGGCGTATGCCTTTTATAACTTGTGTACTGACCTGTTCCACCTTACTCTCAGCATGAATATACATGTTAGTTTCGTTTCCAAACAGCAGATGACTTTTCGCGTTTATTGCTTGTATTTGTTTCGCTCATCAAAGTCTAGAAATTAAAGTAATTAAATTATGCCATGCATTACAATGTGACATGCCGCTCTATAAAGATGAAGTAGTCCGCTCCCGGCATCCGTATCGTTCAAATCTCCCACAAAAGAAGATCCCAAAACAGAATCGCCGTCATATCGCTTGCTAACGTCATTCCAAGCAGGAAAAAGACAGTCCCAGGCCTCACATGTGACTCACACAAACACACCCTCTCACTTGCTGAGTATCCGCGGCGTGTCCTCCTCCTCCTGCTTGTCCTGCCTCTTCTTCTTCTTCTCTTCCAGCTTCTTGATCGCGTCGCCCGTCAGCTCCTGGCGGTCAATCAGCTTCACCACGTCCTTCTTGCGCGTCTTGCGGTCACCGCGCATGATGACGAGCCCAGCCACGATATTGGTCGTGATGCTGACGCACAGGATGGTCGTCGTGATGGCCGGGTGCCGGTGGTGGTAGTCGATGCCCCACGTCGTCGAGCTGAGCGAGATTTGCAGGCAAGAGTGCAGGTCGAGGAGGAGGATGACGGTGATGAGCAGGCGCTGCGGGAACTCGTAGTGGGTGAAAGTCTCGTGCGGCTTGTAGAAGCTGTGCGACTTGACGAGCTTCTTGCGGTGGTGCAGGAAGCGCTTCTGCTGCTTCGGCGTGAGCGGGTACAAGTCTTCTTCTTCTTCCTCCTCTTCAACATTGTCATCTTGGTCCTTGGGCAACTCGGTGGGTGTGCGAACCACAGACGGCGACTCTTGCCCACGCTGGTCAGCTGGCTCAGGGATTGACGGCTCCTTGCCGTTTACTTCGATTGCTGGAGCCCCAGAGCCGTCTGATGCCTCGCCATGGTCTGGTGCTTCGACGTCACCCCTCTTCAGCTTGGCCTTTTTCATCTTGCGCGAGTAGTGGACAAGGAAAGCCAGATGGTAAGTATCAATGGCACGGAAGGGGGCCATGCCGCCACCAACAACCAAGAAGAGTGCGACCAAGACACTGTCGATGATGTGGAGGGTGTATTCCTGCTTATCGCCGACGTAGATCCAGCCAATCAAGAACAAAACCCAAGCAAGGCCAAAGGCGGTGATGCAAACAGCATAGAAAGTGACCAAGAAACCAAGAGGCCGGCTCACGTATTGTCCGAAGCCCTTCATCATGCGCTTGAACTTGGATCGTCGAGAGTGAAGCATATGACGAACATGGTCATCAAGCTCCCACTTCTCCGCGGCCGTCCAATCCGCTAGCGACACGCCATGAGGCAGCGCAGCATAGTGGGAGTCGCTCAGCCGTGACGTGATAGTGTCGGTTCTTCGCATAGTTGGTGCCGTCGTCTCCGCTTCCTCCTCGGTCGGCACTTCTTCGATCGTCTCGTCAGGCGCAATACCCACTGCGCCCGGCTCGTGATGCGTTGCCGAAGTTCTTGGCTCCGATGTCCCAGGTCGAGATCCGACTCGTTCGGTATCGTGTTGGGTGAGGGTATATGTAGGGCGTCTGTTGATGAGACCACCAAGATCGGGGACGAAAAGGGAGTTTTGAATATTGGTGAGGGTCGATAGGGTTTGGATTTCGGGATCTGTACCATGTTAGTGGGGACGATGGTGTTTGGCAAGTGAATCAAGACAACTTACCAATGGTATCGAGGAGATCTACCAGATGCTCATCATACTCTTCATCTTGGTACATGGATCCTCGAGATGCTGTGTCTTGAGAACGGCGCTGGGAGCCGCTGTTTGCGCCGGGCCAGAATATCCTACTAAAGCGTCTGCGGCGATTCTGCTGAGACGTGCTAGAGTCGACGTCGAGCGACGCGCGTCGCTGACCAGCGATAGTTCCAGGGAGAGAGGTTGTCGGAGACAGAGGCCTGCCGGTGATGCCGAGTTCCTGCATAGTCGGCCGCGTGCCCTCCTCCGTCAGTCGCGGCAGCGCAGCCTGGGGCATACGGCGCGAGTGCCTTGCGGTGTCAGTGTCCCGAGCCGCGACGTCCAGCATAGGCTGCGATATGCTGCGAGGGCGACTCCGACGTGCAGAGGAAGAAGCAGGTCCCGCCAACGCCGCGTCGGACGACGAGGAGGCGACGGCGCCGGCTGCATCAGCATCCGGTGGGTTCAGGGATACGTTGGACAGGCGTCGGATCCGGATACTCGGTCGGCGGCTCGAGTTGCGGCTGGCTGGGCGGGAGAGATCAGAGGGCCCGCCGAAGCCGGACATGTGCGACGTCGAGCGGACGGACTGGCGTGAGGGCTGCGTGCGTAGGTTGTTGACCGCGTCAAAATAGTCGCCACTGGACTCGGCCGTGGCGCTGGGGGTGGCAGGGCCGAGACTGCGAGCCATCTGTTGCTGCTGTTGCTGCTGTTGCTGCTGCTGTAGCTCTATGGCCGCCGCCGAGGGAGGGCGGCTGTTGGGATTATCCATTGCGAGCGAGGCGGCGAGCAATGGGACAAGAGGAGGCCAGAAAGACGGGAGTTGAGATGAATGGAATAAAAGTTGATGAGCCGCCTTGCCAAACAAGGCCAAGATAAGATGCCAGAACTAGGACGGCAGATGAAGTGGGGCCTGTAGCGTGGCACAGTGATGCAGAGCCACAATGACGCGGTGAAGATGGTCATTGTGGGCGGCTATAGCGTTTTGTTGCTGGGCCAAGATATATAATTGATTGGGTATGAATTTACGCCTGATGAATACCACGCATGATCGCCGACAGCGTTGTGGCATTTGCATTAGCTTTTGCTTTTGCTTTGCTTTACTGCTGTCGTCAATGACAACAGGGCTCCTTAGCGGCCCCAAGTGGGATCCGACAGTGCCGGATCCCGTGGAATCCGCTAAATCCACTGGAATTCTCCCCGCCACAGCGCTACGACTCACTGAGACCAAGCTTCACCCCTACAGCAACCTGCTACACACTCGCTGTTGGTCACCCTCGACAGAATCAATGCCGGACTGAATTCTCTACTATTGAAAAATCCTCTAAAAGGTAAATGGAATATAAAATGCAAAATGCTAGAGATATAACTTTCGAGAGTGCCACCTTGCCTACTCTTTTCAAACAAAGCCGATGCAAACGAAAAATAAGACGAATGATATCCGAACAATAGGGAACACGAAAGATATCGCATCCTAACCAGAAAATATACCCAGGAGAAAAAGGAAACGAAAGGAAGTCGCCCTTGGACTAGCAATCACCTCTCTGCGTTGGCAACAGCAGCCTCCACGGCCTCCTGCAGATCAAAGTGAAAGTACGGACGGTTCAGACCGTGAACGGCGACGAGACGAGCACTGCCCGGGTTCCTCGGCACGTCCTTCTCAGAGCCCGAAGCCGGCCAAATCTCCGAATCAGGGGCCACCTTACTCTCAATGTCGTAGGATCCACGGCCGGCAGCCTTGTCGTCGAGCGCCGCCGCCTTGGCCGCACTGTCGGCACCACCAAGGTCGGCGATGCTGAAGATGGTCTTCCACTGACCGGGGCCCTCGCCGGGACTGGGCTTGGGCGAGCGGTAGCCGAAGCCAGCGGCAGCCAGGGCACGCTTGGTCCAGCGGTTCTCGACGTGCGCAAAGTGCCAGTCCACTGTGCCGGGCGCAGCATAGCGGTCCAGCTGGTTGCGCACGTCAATCAGCGCCTGAGCGGCGGTGACGTCAATGTGGTTGACGGTGGAAAAGTCGAGGATAATGGCCTTGAGAATGGGCCGGGTATCATCGACAGGCTCCTTCTCCACGTTGCGTGGCGTGGGGTCGTTCCAAGCACGGTCCTATAACGGATTGTTAGCAAAAGGGCTTATAATATAGAGCCATGATATATGACTTACGCCAATCTTGCCAACTAGGGTGACATCAGTTCTGCGGGTCTCCTTGAAAATGGTCTCCGTGAGGTGATTCAAGTAGCGGGTCGCATTGGGATAGTTGAAACCCTCGGCGAAGCGGTACACGTAGACGCCAGGGTAGGGGCGCTGAAGGTCGATTCTGGGGTTGGAGCCATCCTCGTGGTCGAGCGGGAGGAATCCAGTTCGGAGCGTCTTTTCGGAATCCGCAATGAGGCCATCCTCGGTTCCAAGACCAGTCACGGAACCGCTGGGAGAGGTGACCACGGTGCGGATGCGGGCAACACCAAGGAAGCGGCCGCGGCTCAGAAACAGTCGCCAAAGAACGACGGCGAATGAAACGCAGACGGTCGTGTAAATGCCGTTCTCAATGGTGGTAAAGACTGTGACGAAAACACCGGCCAAGAAGATGACCACCTCGAGCGGCGATACACGCCAGAACTGAACGATGACCTTGGGAGGGGTAATGACGTCGCCGACAGCGTGGATGATGACACCGGCGAGCGCAGCGTTGGGGATGTAGTAGAAGACGGTCGTCAAGGCGTAGACGGCCAAGAGAACAACAACCGCGGTGATGACACCAGCAAACGGAGTGCGGACGCCGGCCTTGGACTTGATGGCAGTGCGGGAGAAGGATCCGGTAGCAGGGTAGGCTCCGAGGAAAGGACCAAGCAAATTGCTGACACCGATGGCGACGAGTTCCTGGGACGGGTCGATGACGTAGTTGTTGACTCGGCCAAAGGACTTGGAGATGGAAATGTGCTCAATGAGCATGACGATGATGGCGGCAGGGAGCTCCGACGCAAAGGCCTTGATGATTTCCGAGTTGACCGTGGGGGCGGCAGCGTGCTGGAAGCCTACTCTTTGTTAGTCTTGCGGTGATTTGTCTTGCTTCCCACCCATCCTTACCTCTGGGAACATCCTTGATGAGCGAGAACTTGAGGTTCTTCTTGTGGCGGGGGACGTTGACGGCCGCGCTAATAGCCGTGTACAGCAAAATGACAAATGCCGTGCGCAGAGTCGAGATGAAAAAGTAAGTCTTGGCGCGGTGCGGCTGGCGCTTGGCCATTTGCGTGCAGAAGCCGCGAATCAGGTAGAGCATGGCGAGCGAGGTGAGGCCGAGGGCGGCGTCAATGTTGGAGTGCGGCAGGCCCTTGAGGGTATCGATGATGACGCGGTAGGGGGCGTTGCGGGTGTTGATCTTGGGGATGCCCATGAGCTTGGAGACCTGGCCGGCGATGATGTTGACGCCGGAGCCGGTCATGAAGGCGCAGATGGCGGGCAGCGGGATGACCTCGACGATCCAGCCGAGACGCGCGAGGCCCATGAAGAGGATGATGGCGCCGCAGATGATGGCGAGGGCCGAGGCGACGACGTGGCCCTCGACGTGAGGCAGGACGTCTTTGGCGTGGAGGACAATGTTTCCGGTGACTTGGGACATGACGGCGACGGGCTGAGTTTGTTAGCTGGTGAAGGAGGACAATGGGGCTGAGGGAAGACGTACACCAATGGTAATGTCCTTGGAGGTGGCAAAGAACCAGTAAATCAGGACACCCATAAAGGACGAGTAGAGACCATATTCGACGGGGAGTTGGGCGAGTTGGGCATAGGCCATACTTTGAGGAACGACGACAGCTCCAACAGTTATGCCTGTAACATGTCAGTTTTCGAGACTTTCGTGCCGTTTTCTTGCAATGTCACGCACCGGCAACGAGATCACCAATGAGCCAAGTGCCATTGTATTTGCCAATCCATTGGATAAAGGGAAACAGGTTGTAGATGTAGCGACCGACATCTTGCAACGAGGGTGTGATTTCTTGGAAAAATTCGCCCACGGTAGGTTCGCGCTCAATGAAGAGATCCGCATTGGAAATGGACGGAATATCGTCGTCGGTTTCATGGTGTTGCGAGTCAAAGGCGCGTTCCAGGCGCTCCTTGATGGTGGGCATGATGACGGCTTCGCTGGAGTCGGGCGACACAGCTACCTAGTTTCTTCTTTCTTCGATTCTCTCCTCGAATTGACTTTCAGTAATCCGAGATGAAGGACAAGATTGAAAAGAAAAGAAAATCAGGAACGATGAAAAGGTAAAATAGTCTTTGCGCCGGGCCGGGGGCTAGAGGACTATAAAGTGGAAAAGCTGGCCGAAAACTTGTGAATGCGTACTGGCTGTGAAGGACGGGAGAGAGAGGGTAACTGGATAGGACCAAGTTCATATAACAAATGCTTCAACAGATACGGATAGACAAAAAGAGATGGAAAGAGGAGCACGTGTGGACCAGCCGCAAGCTTCTTGGATGCATACGAAACTAACAGACAGGCAGGCGGCTTTTTTTCCCTTCCCTTGTCTCGTGGCTTTTTTTCTTGGCTGAATATCTGCAGTCCGCGCGCCAAGCGACAAATCCAGATTTCCAGCTTGGCCCTCAGCGACGAGCCTAGTTTCTGCTTCTTGGGCTCTCCGGGGGCACCCAACAGGGCGACAAGGACGACTTCAGCTCCGGAGAACCACCCATGTCAATGATGTCGACCGAGCCACTGAATTGCGTGCTCACAAGGGGATGGGTCCTATTTTTAAAAGGGGGGGGGGGATCCTTTTCTGTGCTTTTGCTGGGGAAAAACCCCCAAAGCAGGACAGCAAAGGCAACGAGTAAGATTTACCCAAAATGGCGTCAACATCAAGAGATGGCCGTGAATGGCGCCTTCTCCCCACATTTTAAGCTGTCCTTGACAAAATCAGTTTAGCCTTCTAGTCATGAAATTTATTATCATTTTGCTTGGTTGATTTTATTTCTTGAGTTTTCTTTTCTTTTCCTTGAAGCCGGAAACTGATAAGAGAGAGAGGGGGGAAGAAGGCTGAGCAGCCATTTCCAATACGGCTGCTAGAGCTGGACTCTGCCGTCCTGTCATCTCTCTCACCCACCACAACCCAACCAGGGTGTCACCGTCGGATGATCGCCGCGTGTTGAAGATGATGGAGGGTGACAGCAGATGAGGCTCTCACAGCAGAGGCCGCATTGTAAAACAAAAATGTCGAGAGTTTCCACCCGCATGAGGCTCTTTCTCCAGTGCCCTTTTCCCGCCTATTATGCTGGTTCCTGAATAAGTTACCCTTTTAAATTCTTTATTTTGGTGACATGTGTGTGAACAGACAAACTTGCGCCATCCACCTAACAAACCACGTCTTCCAAGCTATTCGAAACTCTTTTCCCAGCCTGTGAAACTAGAGTGCGCCACGGCGGCCACTAGCAGAGACACGGCGACAAAGGCAACCAGCAACTATATGGGACAAGGTAACAGAGGCAAATAATAAAATGAAATAGGAACAAAAGCGATTATGAGAGAGTTTTTGTTTGTTTGGTAACTGCTCGACAGCCACAGGCTGCAGCCTCCGCGCCGCCCTCCAACCTTTCCCTCGGTAACCACTAGGTAGCTAACAAGCACAGCCCTGGGTTGCAACGGCATCATCCACATCCATAAGCACGCTACCTCGTGGCATCCCTCTCTCTCTTTCATTGCAGAAGAAGCAGATGAAAAGGGGCTTCATGCCCTTGACTTCAGCTAGCGACGGCCCGGTAGGATCTGCTACTACCGACGGAGCCCCCAGCCTGAATCTTGCATTCGCCCTCCCCGCCGTCGCAGAACAGGGCTTGTTTTTTTTTTGTGCCAAGATGCTCAGCTGACCGGAAGAGGCGGACATCGTGAGCGCGGACGACCGCGGTCACGCTGCGTCTTGCAGAAAACGGCGTCTTGTCGTTTTGGGGGCCAGGAGCGCTTCGATGCGCCGAGTCTGGTAAGTTGGGGTTGCGGTAGTCTTGACGTTGACCGAGCTTTATTACGATGGAGAAGAATATCAACAACCGTTCACTGTAACTTTTCTATTTTCTTTGGCTCGGAATACGCAGCCAAGGCTCCCGTCATGACGGCTACCAAGCTCTATGACTTGGTGTTGGCCCGATGTTTACACTTTGTGCCCTGCATGCAATGATATCGCACAGGACAGGGCAGGAGAAAGGAACTTCTCCGGGCAAGAGAATGCCACCATCGAGTTCTAGACTTTTACGGTGTAGCGTCGTATTTGCCTCGAAATATTCTCTCTTGTCTCTCACCAATCATGACCCCAATCGACTCTCGGTGTACACGACGATGCCAATATTCCAGGCCGACAACTCAAACAATTGTGTCAACCCAACACGGCAACTGTGACCTTGATGCCATGTCAGTTCGGATATTTGCCGACCACGTAGTTGTCTCAAAGCCACGCTCAGCCCCCCAGGCTCGGAATACCCGATATGTTTGAAATAGCCTCTTCCACCGTCCTAGTCGTCCGCTCTTTCACGCGAGCATAGCCCTCTGCCGCGGTTCGCGGGCTGGCCGCCGTCCGCAAAAAAAGTCTAGACGAGGGCCTATTGCCCTTGAAACCTGTACGAATGAATTTTTAAGGTACCTCGCCCTCAGCCGCCGGACTGTCGCTGAGGCTAAAATGGCGTGCTCGAAGACGTTATCAGGTATATTGGTATCCGCTTGCGCGGATGCCTTGCATCATCGTCCCGGCGCCTAGGCCTGGTAGCTGCAAGGATATCCGAATGTCACCGTTGCAGTGCATATGCTGGGGCCCGGTTGCTCGAGTTTAAGCTCAGAAACGCAATACGGTGCGTGATGCTCGTTGAGACACTGCGGTGTAGTATTGAGGCAATACAGATTCTATAGGCTCGGTCAACGTTCAGGGGGGCGATCGACCCAGTACGGTATGGAAGGGTAAACAGAAAAAAGGTTATGAGTTATAGTACTTCCCAGTTCTTGGCTGGAATCGGCCTTGAGTCGCGAGTTTCAGCTGGCATGACCAGCGAAGTGTAACCAGAAAGATTATTGTATCAAACTCTTGTTCAACATCCAGGTATTCCGCCTATATTCCATTCCTTCTGAGAAGTTTTTATTACCTCTTGCCCCATTATTACGATTCATATGCTGCTCCTCTCTACTTGGCTCTCTTCTGCAGTTTCTCCGTCCCTTACCTCGTCCTCTGGCCGCGTCACTCACTTGTGGAATGTCATTCCAGGAAAGAGACTCGTCACGGTAATTACACGGCATTCGATAAAGAATATTCTATAGTATCCACACATGTCTAGGCATCTGATCCTTGAATCGACGACGGCAGAGGCTTGAGAATTGGCACTTGGCGCCGAGATCTTGGTCTTGAGGCTGCCGCTGCAGGTGCTCGCGTGCCCCGATAACTCGAGCCCGCCACCTTTTCACCTTTATACACTGAATGTGCCTATCTTTCTGAAATTTATGACCTTTAAACGGCTATTCCAGTTCCAGTTTGGGACAATAGCCAATCAGTGTCAAAGCCGAGATGGAATTGACGCACATCCAGACATTTACCCTAGACCGAGAATTTTCCTCGCGTAATCGCTGAAATTGGGCTCGGAATCCGGTACAGAGTGATCTGAATAAGTCTTTATGACTTTTCAAATTTATTGCATTATTAATGGAATCGATTTGATGTAACCCGTGCCTATTCATCTTGTACAGTTGCTGCACGTAGTCTCTGCATTTTGAGCCGGAGGCCGTTTCCCGATTAGGCCTGGTTTGCGGAACCTGCTCCGAGTGGCCGGAACTCGAGTCTCGGTTAGGCACGGAACCACCCCGCCTCCGCAACAAACAGACGATTTCATCAAGATATAAATCCACGACTTTCACCTCGTCACTGAGAAACAATTGACCCGAGCTTTTGTGTCAGATCAACCCACACACTTTTCAAGATGTCTGATTACACCCTCTACACCTACTTCCGCTCCTCCTGCTCCGGCCGGCTGCGCATCGCCCTCAACCTCAAGAACATTGAGTACACGCCCGTCTACATCAACCTGCTGAAGGGCGAGCAGGCCTCTGACGCGCACCGCGCGCTGAACCCGTCCGCCACCGTGCCGCTGCTCGTCGCCCACCGCGACGACGATCTGCGCATCGGGCAGTCCATGGCCGCCCTCGAGTACCTCGACGAGAAGCACCCGGAGGCTTCTCTGCTCCCCGCGGAAGCCAAGTCGCGTGCCGTGGCCCGCGCGCTCGCCAACATCATCGCCTGCGACGTCCAGCCCGTCACCAACCTGCGCATCCTGAAGCGCCTGCGCGCGATTGAGGGCGCCAACGCGGAGACGTGGAGCGTGGAGCTCGTCAACGACGGCCTGCGCGCGTACGAGGAGACGGCGAGGGAGAGTGCGGGGAAGTACTCGGTCGGAGATAAGGTGACGATTGCGGACGTTGCGCTGATGCCGGCGGTATGGGGCGCGGAGCGCTTCAATATTAGCCTGGATCCGTACCCGACGGTCAAGAAGATTGCGGCGAACTTGAGCGCGCTTCCAGCGGTGCAAAAGGCGCACCCGTTTGTGCAGCCAGACTGTCCGGAAGAGCTCCGCGTCAAGTCTTGAATTATGCTGGTCTATGGTAGTATGGTCTAGGATGGTATGGTTTATAGCTGCAGGCAATGGTGGATGAAAGAAACCGCGGGTCATGACTTGCTATGAGTACACATGAACATCTCAGCAGAAACTATTTACAGGAGATGTCAACAATTAAGACAATTTACGCCACCGGAATATAAATCATGAGACCTTGGAAATTGGTCTACTTGGACTGTTGAAAGACCCGGGCAATATCCTCCGCAGCCTGCGTCGTCATCGGATGTGGGCCGAGGCCATACAAAAAGTGCTGCGGCGTGAGCATCCAGTGACGGATATGACCCGACAGGATATCCTTGCCCAGTTTCCCAATCTTGCTCTTTGCTTGGCTCGTTAGCTGTACGACCAAATCGCCAATGGCGGATCTTTGCGCGTCGTTGAGATCGGCATCGCTAAAGTCGTGCCAGATTGCCTCCAGCTTCTCGATGAACGCCTTGGGGCTGTGCGGCCATTCTTGCAGCGGGTTGGTGCAGAGCGGATCCGGGGTGTTGGTCTCACAATACGACAGTAACTTTGCGTTTGCGGGCAACGGCGGGAAGTTGATGGAGTCGGACCATACGGAGATGGGATCGCCAAAGGTGGCGAGGGCGATGACCTGGCTGCGCGCGTGCTGGCTGATGAGTGAAGTGGAAGCGTCGAGGCTCTTGTGGGCGCAAAGCGCTCCTTGGCTGTAAAAGTCAGATTAGGAATGTATCAGAAGGGAATGTTGAAGTTGACTCTTCTCACCTCCATCCTGACACCACAATCTTGGCCGACGGACAACGAGCAGAATAGCGTTCAACCGCTTTCCCGAGACTGATGGCACAGTTCCTAGGACCACCATCTTCAATGTAGCCATCTAGATTGGCAGAATAATCTTGCCGACTGACACCTTGAAAGGCGACTCTGCTGGCGCCAATCCTGAAATACAGGGCGTCGCGGAATGGCTGTCCGACCCAAGGGCCAATGTTTCTGAAGGTGAGTTAGCTGGCGCGTAGCGGCAAATAGAGCAAGGCGTTTCCGAACCCAGAGTCAAGGGTTCCGCGAGCAAAGATGACGGCGAGCTCTGCACATCCAGCCTTGTCCCAGTCATTGGCGACATCCCCAGTCTGTCGGCCAGCCAGAGGCCCGGCCTGCGCGGAGGCGGCGAGGGCCAGAGCCCATGTCAGTGTGACTATGTTGTACATGGTGGGCGAGTGGACTGAAGAGATAAAAAGCTCCAAAGTTCTCGAGTTGAAAGTGTCGTGGAAGGCACGAGGCTCCTCAGTCTTCAAAAGCAATTACCACGGCGAATTCACGGCCTTTTCATGAGGCCGACGACCGCGTCAATCTCCAGAAAAAGTGCAACATGACCAATGGCTGGCATTGTGCAAGGCGTGACTAAATTTTCCGTCCCAATTTTAGTCTGAAAGATACAAGAAGGGTAAGCAAAACGCCCGGTGGCAGCGAGGAGGTCTAAAATGAGCGTCAGCGCGACTAGCCCAAGCGCTTGCCTGCTGCGTATAGCATCGAATCAGAGCCCGTATTGCGTTGCGTTCACCGTGCATTAGCGTCACACTTATAGCACTCATTCGATGGGGATATAACCCTGTGGTTTGTCAATCCATACATGTATAGTTGAAAGCGCCGATGGTGCGGGCATCCCCGCTCCGGATGGACGGCGGCGACAAGATGAAATTGCACTGGTGATTGCTTGCTAGGATGTGCCGATGATCAGTAGATTACCACCAGAGTTAAAGAAAGTTAACGAATATAAGAATTACAAAGAATATAAGAATTACAAAGAATGTACGAAATACAAAGAATCTAAGCATTACAAAGAATAGAAGAAATATAGAGAACATGAAAAAAAAACATGAAATATACGAAATATGGAATATAGATCTAAGCCATCTAAACTACATTTAAACCAGTCTATACCTTGCGAGCAGAGTATTGGAGGCTGTTAATCGTCTTCTGATATGCCGCGATGATCCCATCGTATAAGTTAGTGGTCCTGGTTCCTCAGGAGCGCCGGTCATCAGCCGCGCCGGGCCCCCAAAGAGCAGCTCCCGTATCTCCAAACATAGCGGCTTCACGACGTGAAACGCACTTGGGAAGTTCTGCATAATGTGCTCTACTCCCTTGATGGTCATAGAACCCAATTTGATAAACGCAATTCGCGAAAAACCCCCATCTCCCATCCACGAAGAGGATCTTCATCTGGGCAACTCTCGTTGCGACTACGGAAGCCACTTTTCCACTCCCAAGAAGTGCGCCCACACATCCACAAAAGAAGGTAGAAGAAGGATTCAAGGTCGTGGCGATACGTGGTGTCTATCCCACGAAGGATTTCGATCGCCATAAACTGCACCATCCCTGTTTGATGGCGTGCACCACTTGCTCCGCTGTCTCTGTCCTTTAGCAAGTCAAGGTCAATCAGCATACCTTTGAAGCCGTTGGCGATGGCGGGATCCGTAATGATTATACTTTTTGGTGAGATATCACGATGAAGTCTCTCGCCCTGGAGATAGAGAGATTGGTGCGCCCTTGGGGCATCGAGAAGCGTCTCAAGCAGCTCAGGGATAGTTTCAAAACTGCTGATGGTTCGTCCAGTAGGGATATTATCATGCAGCGTATGGGGAGCGTTTTCCAATTCCATATTCTCCAAGTCAGTCAGCCACTTCCAGACCGGGCCCTCTGTACGGTCAGACGGAAAGTCTGTCCAATGGACGCAATCGTCAGTTTCATAAAACACCCCTTGTTCAGCGGCCCTGAAGTTTTCGACATTATCGAGCCGGCCAGAGCTCATCTTAACCGGCGTGCCGAACCCTGTTGGGATAATTTTGATCGTGTTGGGTTGGGGAGACTCGACTTCTAGCAGGCTGGAAATGACTGTGAGCCTGGCGGCCCAGAAGACAACGTCGCTGGACTCGGTAACAATGGCATCAGCCACAGGCTGAATTTCTGATAATTCGACTGACTCATCGCGAACTTTTCGGCGCAAGGTAAAGAGCTGGCCTGAAAGAACGTGGCCAGATACTGTAAGGTTGAGTGCCACAGTCGAGTCGGCTGTGGCGAGCAGGAGACTTGCAACTTCATCGCGCCAATCGGAGTCTTCCAAGCAAGCTAGCCAGGTCGCAAAGCGAGAAAGCGATCCATCGAGCGGGTTCTGCTGGATGAGGGCAATCTGCTCATCGTTTAAGGACATTGTTGATGCCTAAGAGGAGAATGGAAGAGAGTTACGGTGTGGTAGCGATGTGATGTGGTGGGCCAAGGCTTCAGCGGCTTGTTTGTTATTATTAGGTACTACCTAGGTAATAAAGCAGCGCTTCGGGACTCCTCCCCTGAGACACGCCAGTATTTACTGTAGCAATAAAAGAACACCAGAGTGTTGATTTTGATGGAACATCAGCTTGGAACTGTTGTCTCTTTTGTAGTGTCGTTAGCCTCACTAACTAATAGCTACGGGCGTCTACACGTTGTGCTATAGAGGCTTGGTGGAGGGGCAAGCGCGGTAAGCATGCTACGTGATGTGCTGTGTGACTTTGGAATATTGGAAAATATTGTTTCAGGTAACTATCTGTTGAATTAGGATGTACGTCCGTGGAGGTTGCATCTGTGGTACTTGACGACCGCGTATTGTTATCACCATCGTTGCCATCGTTATTATCATCTCTATCATTACTATCGGTACTAAACATCACTCTCACTCCTTTTATGCTTCAAGGTTAATTCTTGATGTACAAGTATATCGGCGCTTCGATTTTAACGGGCGGAGTTAGGAGCTCTACTCATACGCGATGAGCTTCAAAACGGCCAGAACAGTATATATGGTGCTCAAGGTTGGTTGGCCATGACTCGAGATCACGCCCAGCCTCTGCTCTTCCTCAGGTACATACTATCCAACTCTTGGAAATGAATTCTCAATACTTTGTCTTGACACAAATTATTTACAAATCTTCCGTACATGAGTCCTGTTGCCTTGCCGTGTGAGTCACCCGTGACGTAGGAGAGGGGACACCTTGCATGCAAGAGGACGAAAAAATCATACACGACGACGACGATCCAGATACCCCCTGTTATAATTAAGGAATATATAAGCAGCTGATTAAAGACTTACGCGGTTCATATCCCACATTTCTAGGACCGCGTATGCGTCGGGTACTAGAGCCGCCAACAGACTACTAATACTGAGGCTGCGATGAGCCAGCGCTAAACTCGCCTTTGCAATCTCTCAGTTTTCAAATTCTCTTTACACAATGCATAACAACCAAGACAACATGGACATCCGGCCCGGCAGCGACTTCACCGTCGCGCAGCTCGCAGAGTGCTCCAACCAGGCCTTTGCCGACTACTTTGGCCACCCGATCGTGTGGACGCCCGAGGAGCTCGCCACGTATATGCCGAGCCACGGCATCACACTGAAACGCAGCCTCGTCGCGGCCGACGAGACCGGCACGCCCGTCGGCTTCGCGCTCATGGCGTACCGCGACGACCTGCCCGGGCACGCGCGCCTCGCCGGCATGGGCGTCGTGCCGAGCTGGGCGGGCCGCGGCGTCGGCTCCCAGCTCCTGGCCGCCGTCGTGGCCGCCGCACGCGCCGACGGCACGCATACCGTCTGGCTCGAGGTGATTACCAAGAACGCGCCCGCCATCAAGCTATACTCGCGCAACGGGTTCGAGGTGGTGCGGCCGCTGGCCGGCTGGAAGCGGGATGCCGACGCTGCGGCGGAACAACCGGAGCAGCAGCCCGGACTGGAGGCGTGCCCGCCGGAGGAAGTGCTTCAGCAAATAAAGCGGTACGGAGCGGACGCAGACCTCCCCTGGCAGCTGTGGCATCAATTTCTGCTGTCCACGCGGCCGCAGAGCTGCCGCGGGTTCCGGCTGGGCGGCGCGTGCTGCGCCATCTCGGACCCGGAGGACGAGAGCAAGGACACGATTAGCCTGCTGGGCGTCGCCGTGGAGACGGAGGCGCGGGGCCGCGGCGAGGCTACGACGCTGCTGCGTGCTATCATGGCAAAGTACCCGGGCAAGAAGTGGAAGGCGCCGGCGACGATCCCGCTGGCATACGGCGAGACGATTGCGAAGCGGCTGGGGTTCGAGATGGAGAGTATTAACATGAACTTGATGAAGTTGACTGTCGAATAAGGGGAAAGCTTGTTTTATAGCTTCTGTATATTCGGGTGACGGGGCACGGCGCGCCGGGGATTAATATGTCTGATATTGATAGAGGCCGGATCTTTCGGGCAATGTATATACATTGGCATGATTAGTAAGAATCTACAACTGCTGTATCAGCTAACAAGTATCAATTGCCATGTAATTGTTGAAATACTGTGACGGGCATGATGTTACAGTCGGCTCCCTCGGCAGCTGATTCGCGCTTGGGTCGGAACGCCGACGATGCCGGCGCCGCGAAACCACCGAGCGCCGGGACGGACCCTAGCGGCAACAACCAACCCGGCGCCGGTCCTAGACGGTAACCCACGTGGCGACAAGGCTTCGAAGTAAAGCCAATGCGGCTTTGCGGATTGATGATTGTCTCTTAGATTGTGACAAATCCATTTCACTGTTTCTGTCTGATTCGCGCCCTTTGGCCCAGCCTTACAACTGCATGATACGCTAAGACGTTTAGTTCCTTGCGACGGAGCCGACTCGTTCACGGTGCACCAACCGTCGAGCGGTGCATCATCCGCACAGTCCACCCCAACAAAGTGAGCACATTGTTTTACCTCAGCTCTACATATATCCTTCACCCCATCGCGACCCCAGCCCAAGTGCAGTGCTTCCACCAACCCCCAGGCAAAAGACCACATCAACAAAAATGTCTCTCACCAAGGAACAGCTCGACAGGACCCTCAAGCACATCAGGTATCCGCGGTCCCGGCACGCCGCCGATCCGCTGCGGCGCCTGCAGCAGCTCATGCTCCGGCACGTCGCCTGGGTGCCGTTTGAAAACGTCGGCATCCACTACAACCCGACGCATCAGCTGTCGCTCGCGCTCGACGACCTCTTTGACAAGATTGTCGTGCGCAGCAAGGGCGGCTACTGCGTCGAGCTCAACGCCTTCTTCGCCGCCATTCTGCGCGGCCTTGGCTATCAGGTGCTTACCGTCGGCGGCCGGGTCCGGGCCGGCAACGCGACATATACCGGCTGGTCCGTCCCGCACCCCCCCCCCCCCCCCCCCCCCCCTGGCTAGAGTACGCCCAGGGATCGCAGCTAACCATGAAATGCCCTGCAGGTCTCATATGTGTCTCATCGTCACCATTGACGGCAAGAAATTCGTCGCCGACGTCGGCTTCGGCGCCGACGCCCCCATGCAGCCGATCCCACTCATCGATGGCACCGAGTTCGAGGTCCTCGATCCGCGCCGCGGCCGTCTCGAGTACCGCAGCATCGACCAGCACACGGACCCGACGCAGCGGCTGTGGGTGTACTCGACCTGCGACTCGGCCTACGACGACCCCGACGACCCAACCATGGCGCCCTGGGTCGAGCAGTACTGCTTCGTCGAGATTGAGCACTTTGCCGCCGACTACAACCAGATGAACTACTACACCAGCACCAACCCAGCGAGCTTCTTCATGCCGAACCTGCTGGCGGTGCGCGCGGTGCTCGAGCCGGATGGCGACGCCTGGATGGACGACGGCTCGCTGAACCCGGACGACGACTTTGTCCGCTGCGAGGTGCGCTTCGCCGGCGTGCTGACGTACTTTCGCGAGGAGGTGCGCTTCAGGGCCAAGGGCTTGCTGGAGAAGAAGGTGCTGGAAAAGGTGACGACGGAGGCGGAGAGGATCGCGGCGCTACAGAGGTATTTTGACATTCCGCTGACGAAGGAGGATCAGGAGAGCATCTATGCCACGGGGCTGGCGCTGGACAAGAAGCCGGAATAGGGAGAGTAGGATCGACGTAGCAAATTCACGGGGGAAAAAAATCAATAATTCTTACAACGGAAGGATATCAATACTAAGCAGTTACATTTTCGAGTACCTAAGCGCCAAGCAAAAGCATGAGTCGAGCCAAAGCTCATACAGTAGAATACATTCATTGATCCCCTCTCTTCATCGGAGCAGCTCAACCACTTCCCACATGTCTCCCTGACACGCGACAACACCATCCTTTTCCAGCACCACCTTGCCCGTGAGGATGCTCTCGCACGGGAGCTCCCTCTCCCCCATCCTCACCGTCCTCGTCCACGCTCCCTCATCCACATCGTCATCATCATCCCCCGCGCTCCCCTCGCCCTTCTCCCACCTCTCCAGTGAGACACCCCCCTCATCGCGCACCAGCGCCTGACACAGCGCCCCGATCCAGACCACCATGCCCCTCACCCCGCCCACGTCCACGCGCAGCACCGCAATCACGTCGCTGGTCGGCGCCAGCAGGTCCGTCCACAGCTCGTCGTACTCTGTCCGGAGACCCGTCGCCGGGTTCACCATGACGCCGCGCTCCAGCGTCGTGCTGCCGTCCTCCTGCGGGTACATGTCGCCGACGTCCGACACGCCGCGAGGGTCCGCGTCGCGCGAGCTCACCCAGTGCCGAAAGGTTGAGCGGCGAATGGCCTCCCCGGTTGGCGCTGTTGCTGCTTCTGAAAAGGTCATCCCTGCAATGGCCCAGTCGAGCCTGTCGAGGGGCAATTCACCAGCTGTTCATCGTGGGTGATCAGGTTAGCAGGAAGATGTGGGCAAGCCAGCTGGGTGCTTGCATTGGGTTTCTGGGAATGGGGAGAGACGAACTGGGATCGTTGCTTAATTTGGCTGAACCGTCAGGCGGCAGCAGGATGCGCAGATCAACGAAGCGGTTCTCTGGTGATGTCAGCACCACCGTGGACGTCGGCTCGGAAGCCTCATCTGGATGCCATCGAATATATTTTCTGTGCGACACAGTTCCCATTGTTGGTAGGCCACGCTGCTGAATCAGCCGTCTTGTGGATGTGTATGGTCTAGATTTTGAGATTTGCGGGAGAGCGGCAGACTATGCTTTTATGACTAGATTCCGGCGCCGGCTCCGGTAGTCGGGACCGCGGGGTATTGTTGTGGGGTTCGGTTACACAGCGTCATGGCGTTTCAATACGAGGCCATCGATGCATTCATTTCTTCTTTTGGGCCAGTGATTCTTCGCCTTGTCATTCACATGGTCAACATGAATTCATTTTGCATCATTATTCATGTTGCATTATTCATATTCAAGACGTGGCAAATGCCCATCTATAGGTGGATACGGCATACAGCATAACCCCTACATTAAACGATTCCAGAATCGTCTTTTACGTATTTCTTTTTACACTGTGCCACTCCGCAACGTGTCCGTGCATGCCTCCGTCATACCTTAACTCGGCTTGACGCTGACAAGCGTGGCCTGATTGGTGACGACAAGTCCAGCAACAGCGGCCGACGTAAGGGTGGAAAAGACACCGGAAACAAGGGCAGAAAAGGCAAGACGCGAAACGTCACCGGCCCGCGCAGGAGCCAGCTGCGACAGAATACCAATCTGAATACCAAGCGAGCCAATGTTGCCAAATCCGCAAAGGGCATACGTTGCAATCAGCTGAGAGCGGGGGGTAAGAGCAGCGTACTGCGCATCGTTGACCAGCGCGTTGAAAGCATTGTACTCGTTCTATGGTAGCAAGGGTTATTCACATACTCTGACACACAACACTCTTCACGGCGCTGGGATGATAACTTACGGTGATGATCTTCTCCGCGATCAGGCGAGAAACACTGAGAAGCTCATACTTGTTCTGGGGCACACCAAGCAAAAAGGCGACAGGGAAGAGAACATAGCCGAGAATGGTCTGGAGCGTCAACTTCGGGTTGTTGATGTTCAAGTAGTGACCCCACCAGGTAAGAAGACCGTTGATGAGGCCAACAACAGCAATGATGCAGAGAAGCGATGCGACAATGGTTCCACCAATCTTGATACCAAGCCAAGCGCCGTTAGCAAAGGCATGCAGAAAGTTTTCGGCCTTGTGTTCATCATCATCGGGGATCACAACGCGTCCGGCTGTAAGAGTTTCTTCAGTCTCCGGATAGCGCAGCTTGGAAAGGGCAAGTGAAGCCGGGATGGACATGATGCACGAGGAAACGAGGGCTTCCTTGTTCAGACCAAGACCAATGTAACCAACGAGAACGGAGCCAGAAATCGTCGCGAAACCACAGGTGAGAATTTGATGAATCTCGGCATTAGTCATGTGCGGGACGAAAGGTCGGACTAGCATAGCAGACTCGCCCTGACCAATGAAGGGGGTAGCAGCAGCGACAACTGCTTCAGCACCAGATACACCAAGGGCCCAGAACACAAAAGTGGCAAACTTCTTGATGAACCACTGCAAGAATCCAATATAGTAGAGGACCTGGACCAGGGAGATGAAGAAGATGATGGCGGGGATCACACCAATGAAGAACCACGGCTTGGCAGCGGTGTCGGCATCGGTCAAGAATTTGACACCCTCTTTGGCGAACCCAAGCAAATCACCGGCGCGATCTGCAATAAAACGGAAAATAGAGTAACCGGCGCCAGTGCGAAGAACAAACAGTCCAATAATGTACTGGGCAAGCATGCCTCCAATGACAGTGCGCCAATTGACCCTTCTCCGGTTGTTACTGGTCAGCCAAAAGAAGAAGAGGATGATGGCCATTCCGAGCAGACTAATGGCACGGTTGCCACGAGTGTTGTTAACGCTTTCTTTGGTGACAAAGGAACCGACAAGCATGGTAGCAACGGTGACAAAGGCACCAGCAGGCGTGCGCAGCTTCGCGGGGATCCTGTTATACACCATGACAGCAGTGTGTTTCCAGGCACTGCGAATGGCGTTGCTGACATGGCGACTGGGAACGTGCCAGAAGAGAATGCGGAGAGCGACACAGAGCCAGACAAGGAAAGGAATGATCCAATTCTTGTCGTTGCGGTGCAGAATCAGCGATGCGATCCACCAGCCGGTGAAGAGGAAAAGGAAGAAGAGGTGGACGATGATACGGCCAGGACCGTCGTAAAATGTGCGGAACGAGGACCTATACTCGGACTGGCCTTCGATGTCGCGCTGGGCCAAGATACCGGGCTGTGGCTTTTCCGTATCGCTGTAGTCTGGTGGTGTACCAGAGCCTGCGCCATCTGCATGCCTATGCAGCGGGAGATCGGTTTCCTTTGTGTATATGACATCGTTTGTGGGTGCGACGCCAGGCGCGTGGTGAAGGTGACCGTGGGTGTGCTGATGTTCGGGCTCGAGGGCTGGGTCAGAGTTGCGGCGCATACCAGGAGTGGTCTCGTGCGTCGCCTTCTCGGCATTGGGATGGGTTTCGGCCATGATGATGGAGTCTTGGGCGTCGTTGAAGACGCAAAAAAGAAAAACGATGTCTCTAGCCCTGATTTTTCAAGAATTCTTGATCGCTGTGGTGCGCACTGTGTTTAGACCGGCGCGAAGTAACAGAGCGTACTAGAAAGCGGCCAGTCGCAGATGCAACGGCAATGGTCGCAAAGGGCTCACAAGTGAGATTGCTGGTTGACAGCAAAACAGGGCAGAGGGCCACCAAAGCTGTAAAGCCAAGAGGCAAGAGGGGAAGAGGAAGACAGGACGGAGGAGAGTACCTGCGGAACAGAGAGAAAGGTTTCTGCGCGACGGCACCCACGAGTTTTTGTATCCACCGGGGTCGCCGGGCGATGGGTTTGGGGTGAGCCCGGACGGAATGGCAGGCAGTCAGTCGGCTTGTATTCCTTTTAGCGGCACGACGCCCAGCTCGGGGCAAGCTTGATGCGGACGTGGAGCAGGAACCACGAGATGGATGCACTAACCCACCACTAGTCGAGCGCAGAGCCATGCCCAAGTCTCCAAGAAGAGGACCTTTTGCAGCGAATGGGCCACACTAGGACCGCCTCGCTCTGGATATGCTTCTGCACCGCGCTGCAATCATCCAAGACCGTGTGGGGAAGTCGTCGAAATGGTGCTGTCGAGTGACCCTTGCTCTGCAATCCCACACCCATCATCATTTGATGGTTGTCGATGGTACCAGTTGTGCCACCACAGAGCACATCCTGATGTCAGCCTGCATCCCTCGCTGTATCATGTACGTTGTCGGATCATCGGCTTCATCAACCGCGGGTTGTGTATATTGGCGCTTTTAAAGCACAATTCTCTAGGTAGCTTGCTCGCAGCTAGCTTCTGATCCGCCATGGGGAGGGCGAGTTCTCGTCGCGATGCCATGCTCCTTCCCCGTGCCTTCGCCGCGTGAAGCTAATCCCGTCAATAGACGACCAGCTATCATCCGTCGTTTTAGCGCGCTGGTCCTCGGGGATTGGATGCGCCACTGCTTTGGATGGATCATGCAGTGCTTCTAGATGCCAGGCTTTGTATGGTCTGGCTTGTTCCACACCCCGCGCGCCTCATCCCAGCATGGCCCCTGGTCGTTGGACGTTGATTGATGGGATGTTTATCCATGTCCAAGAGTCTCGCGTGGGCTAATCGCGTATCCCTATTCCTACTGGTAGAACGTTCAGCTTCAGGCCTCGCTTTGCGCCAGGTACTAGGCTGTATCGTGAGCTGAAAATGTATTTTCGGGTTTGTCCGCAGTTCGTCCCTTCGCGTCAGTGGTGTCGCGCGTAATCTGTATAAAGTAGTTATTTCTCCACTGGTTCAATGGCTGGATGAAAGAAGCGTAGAATATGAAGGTTGTGGGCTAAAAAGGTTCTACATTGGATTTGTGTTTGAAACCAATATTCTGGCTGGGCAAGCAGGCAAACGCCGACCTGGGGCCTGCCAGCTGACAGTTTGTTTCCTTGCCAGCTGCCAGCCGCGAGTGACAGCTGCCAGGCTGCCCGTGTTGGTTATCGCCTCGTTCAGCCAATCTTCGACTCTGCATAATCTATCATTCCGTTCATCACCGCTTCTACGCGCCACGCCGAAGACTCCTATCTCATCATTTCCTGTGTTTTCACTGTTCCGGTAACTTGTCTATCACAACCAGATAAGCTTTCATTGAGGCGGCACCGAGCTGTGGATCTTGACTCGTTTTTCTAGCGGGTCGCGTGCAGGGTCCATCCCCAGACCGACGAGCAGCAAGCCTCTGAAACGAGGTCAATGTCCAGCTATTCTTTAGGTGAGAAAGTCTGATCCGCGTTACGGGTACTGAACTGTATGCTAATAGGTCCTAGTTGCTCTAAGGGCTTCATGGGAGAAGCGCGCTGCCTGAAGTGCAACTATCGACCGGATGCCAGTATCAGCGGTAAAACAAGAAAAAAAGGTTGCCAACGCCACCAAGTGGATAGTTAAGCTCTTTCTCGGCGCGGCTCTAATCCACGCGAAGACTCCCCCCTGTCGCCACCGCAAGCCCTGTCGCAAGTCGATCAGCACTTGGCCCCGAAAGGCAACCTGCTGGAACTTTGGTTCCGCCACCGCGCCGGGCTTGTGCCCTAAAGAAGAAGGAATGAGTGGCCACAGGCGGACGGGCGCAGCGAGATTGCTGCTTTGCTCAAGACAAGACAAGACAAGGGACGGCCGACCGCTGTTATCTTGAACCACCAGTCAGCCAGCGAACACAGCTACAAATTTGCGACGTGAGCATGCGGGGTGGTGGCCAAGACGAGAAGCAGAAATCCCATCATATTGTCGAATGACAATTCCACAGAATTACCTGGTTCGCATATGATTGACCCCCCGTCGACCTCGGGGCACCTCCACCAACTCTCTTTGTTGTCTGGTCTCGTGCTGTCAAATTTTTTTACCTGCTCGACTGACACCCCCAGACTTTCTCCTGCGGGGTACAGTGTGGATACATGCTACCGACGAAGTATAGCGTTGCCATTGTCAGGATGGGCGCCATGCAGCCACCCAGATTCAGTGCGACCACAGCCTCGGCCAGTCCAGCGGAGAGCTGTCTTAATAACACGGGCGCTATTAAGTCTTCTGCTATAGTTGGCTGTCACCACAGGCTCCCTGTTCTGCAAGCAAGTACAGTGTCAACTCGTCCGTCGCGTATTTTATACTTGGCCGCCCTGCCTGCCTGCAAGCGATCCTCACTTGATCCTTGACCGACGCTGACCGTGCGTGTCGGCCGGCTCCGATGGAAAAAAAGGCCGTGCCGCCGCCATCAGCCACCACCTACCACCCGAACGAGAGGCGCAAGCCCTGACAATGGCACTACCGGATAAGCCCAGGAGGAGCCTTGTTGGAGGCGTTCACCAAGCCCTTCTGGCCCTTCTGGCCCTTTGTTTCCGGAGCGCCAAAAAGACAAGCCCAAACCGCCACCCGCTTCCACCCCCCGCACTAACACCAACCAACCACTTCACAGGGCTTTGTCCCCTAATTACTTCAGCTGCCATACTTGGAGGCCATGTCTCTCGTTTACAATCTGCCGAATAAAACCACCTAATTTGTGTTTTGCGCCAGCAAGGCTGGGCTCGACGCCACCGGATAACCCTCGTCCCATGCAGTCGAGCCAATTCGGGCCGTATACACACGAAAATTCGGCGCCGCTGCTGGCCAGCGACGCACTCACAAGAGACGCGGTTTTTGGAGATTAAGAAAAAAGAAGGAAACATGGTTATGCAAGTAAACGCCACCAGGGCTTGTAACCTAACCAGCCCAGCCTTGCTGAATGCAGAACCAGAAAAATGGCTTGAAGCCGAGTCGCGATGATCAACGGCTTCCATGCTTGCGCTTTCTAAGCTGTTGTTCTTCCCCGTAATCTAGGTAGTCCTTTCCCCGAGGGGGCAAGTGGGCGATGCAAAACTGCCCATCGGCCATCTCCGGTCCTTTTGATCTCCCTTTCCCCTCATCCCCCTCATTCAGCTCTTCGCCCCCTCCCCCACACCAGACGGTTTTCCCCCAGATTTGGTCAAGTCTTTTTGGCTCGCGACGACATGGACATTACAGAACAGCAACTACGGCAACATTCCGTTCTTACCGATGCGGGTAGCATGTGACTGGCTAAGCTGCAGGATGTATCCATCGCTCACGACAATACTCCCTCCTCTAAAAGGAGTGTCATTGCTGCCAGCTGTCATGCATGACTTCCCCTCTTTGAAAGTGCTCGAGGCTTAGTGAACTCCGTGTAAGCATATATGACCAGAGTTTGGATGAAGATGCATTGTAAATATTACTTGCATAATTTATCTATTGTAAGGATGCTTTTTTTCGTACCAAATCATTCATCGTAATAATTTTACCACTACTGTTGCTCTCATGCAGAATAAACAAAAAGTCAAAAATACAACCCAAACAGAAAAACAGAGAGAACAGTCGCATCATCAACCTCCCATCAAGAACCAATGCGCGTTTTCTCTTGGTTGAATGACACCTTTTATCACCCGTCTTCATCCTTGCATAGTACCAGTTGCAGCGTGGTTACTCGCCTCCTCTAAATCGGCGATTAAACTCCTCCACTGCAACACCCACCATCTTGTACAAGAAGTTCCTCTCACTACCGCCGCCGACCGGGACGAACGGCCCATTAGCGCCGCCTCGCAGGATCAGGCTGACGCCGGTTCGCTCCTTGGCAATCGTCTGGATGTCCTTGAGCGGAATGTCCCACTCGCTCGTAAGGCGCTTCGAGCGGATAAGCAGGATGCGCGCATACGTCACCATGACCACCATGTCTTCGCGCGGCAGCTCGAGGTGACCAATGTACTGCTCGTCAAAGTACTTGCCGTTGTCGACTTGCTTGAGCCAGTACTGCCCCATGGCCTCGCGAGCGTTGAAGGGGCGCACGATGCCGTCGTTGGAAATGAAGCGCGGGAATCGCGTGCGATCCAGCTCCGTTCCGTCAAAGACGGTTGTCGTGTTGCGGATGCCCTCGCTGAGATTGCTCGCCATGTCCAAAACACCGACAGCTGGTTTCGTCGCGAGACCAAGTACGCCCTTGCCGACGCCCTTGAAGAAGCCCAGGGCGCCTTCTTGCTCTGCACCCTCTAATGGCTTGCGGGCCAGGCCGCCGACACCCGACGCAACACTCGTGAACAAGCTGTTCGCACCGGCAGTAACCCCATAGAGTGCATGCTTGGGCCTGTTTCGTGCACGCGTGATGCGTCGGCGGTCTTGGAATTGCTTGTCCAGTGATGCCGCTGCCAGACCTTTGCTTAGACTGCCAGTGAACTTGGAGAAACTGTCACTGAAGCCAAACACTGTCTTTTTCGCGAATGATGCAGCGCCTTTGGCGATACCGAGTCCAAATTCTTCGGGCTTGTCAGATAGAATAAGTCCTTGGTACGGTTCGTAGAAGATGTCAGTAACTCCCGACGAAATGTTGTTGAACAGGCCGACTGGATTGCCCAAGAAATCGGCTGAACCGAGAATCTTGTGGATCTGATACATGACTTCTTGACTGTAATGGTTGGAGATATTCTGTATTAGAACTTGCGGTGTAACACGCACATTGTCCAACATCAGCGCATTGAATCGAATCGGTGCATCATTGACATTGCCAAGAGCCATGGTCAAGACATTCAGCACAAACATGAGCGGATTGCGCGTTGAAGTTTTATCCTCGGCATTGACGCGCTCCGTGCGCATGAAACTGAGATCAACTTGCATCGGCTGGATATTCAGAACCTCAAAGTAGATGTCCTGTCCAGGCTGAATCTGGCGAGGTTCGGGTATATCAAGACTGTCGTCGCAGAGTTTGCCTTCTTCTTCAACCATTGTCCAGCTTGCACCCTTGACGTTCGAAAAGTCGAGGAGAGCAAAGATGAAGTCTTCGTCCAGCTCAAGGGTCATCTGCTGCAACAAAACAGATGCATACTTGATATATGTGACACCGTAGGAGTCATCCTTGACTCTACTGACCATGGCATGCAGTGACGGGTGAGAGTCAACCTCATTTGCCTTCTTCTGAACCACACTTGGGTACAGAACCATGGGGAAGATGCCGCCGTACAGTTGGTTGTCAATCTGCATCCACTTGACTTCCAAAGCAACAGTTTGAATGACAGGAGAGTCACTGTAGCGAAGCTGGACGTCCTTCAGACTAACGTAAGCCAGCTCTTTCAGCTGAGAGTTGATTAGAGACAGTCCGATGCCCGACAATTTGAGTTGGGCATGGAATGTCTCTCCGGTGTCCTGGTCCTTTACTTCGAAGCCATCCGTTCCAGTATTGGTCCGCGACAAAGCCTTCGGCTTGTACACACTCTGGCTAGTGCGGAAGTTACTGAGGATCAGTGTTTGCGTCGGTCCATCTGCCGCCACGTTGATATCGATAATCTTTTGCTGCCCAGTGGATCCGATAAACTTCATGGGAATCTGGTTGCCAATCTCGGCCAACTTGACGTGGCGTTCCTTACCACCAGCCGCAATGACAAGTTCGCGAAATTTCGCGGCGGGAAAGTCCCATGCATAGGGCATGATGCTTCGCGGTGGAAGTCGGTAGCGAATTGGCTTCCAGCCACTTCTATCCTCATCATCGTCCTCTTCGACGGTCGGGTTAGCTTGGTAGAATGTGAACTCAGTGTCGCTTTCATTGCGCATGGAGAAGGGCCAGTTCTTCGTCTCAATGCTTAGTTGAATGAATACAGTAGCATCCTCCATCAGAACCTCGGCGCGGATGAGACGTTGGCGCTGACCGGGCTTGGCAATCTTGATGTGCGTAGTACCAATGTCGGCGATATTGAATGGTGCGGTCCAGTGACTGTCGACGCCGGCGTAGCAAAGACTGAGCTGCTTGACAGAGCCCTTCTGCATGAAGTGTAAGGGTCGAAGGGCTCCTTGTGCCAGGGTCAGGAATCCGGGCGAGCTTGACTCGCGAACGTAAATTTCTTCCCCAAGTTTGTTTTCGAGCACGAAGCGAGGCGAGAGCGTCACTACTCTTGTCATCTTGTATTTGCCCTCGCCGGAATTGACAGTGATACCGATGTGAATTTCTTTGTTTTTGGTGGCGGAGTTCAGGATCACTTCTGAGTTGCTTCCAATAGCGTCGAAACTCTGCGGTTTGCTCCATTCTGAGTCCCCGAATTTAAGCAGCGCTCGATTGCGGTTATCTTCGCTGCTGCCATAGGAGAACATGAATGGTAGTGCCTTGGCATTTTCGTCGTCGTAACGGTTGACCAGCGCAGACTGTCCAGCTGCCGTTCGGGCATTTTGCAGGAAACTCTTCGCCTTGATGTTCATGTCCAATCCGGATTTATTCAGGACAACATATGGGCTGTAGATAGTGACTTTGAAAGCACCGCCACTCTTGGGGATCTTGAAGTAATGCAGGCTGAGATTGAGCGGCAGGCCTTGATCATCCTTTACCACAAGCTTAGTCTCCTTGCGGAAGTCGTCGCTCCTTCCCGGGTTGATGATGGAGAAATCACTTGCTTTGAAGACTGTATCCTGCATGTCGATACTTAGAAGCAGCAGATGCGAAAGCTCGACAACATGAACTGGGCTCACACCTCCTTTACGCAAGAAATTGGACCAGTCCTTCTTTGTGTTCTTGTCGTAGATTCTATACTTGAAGTCGTACGGCAGCAAGTTCTCAATGGTGACGGGGGCTGATAGCTTGATCCTCATGTAAGGATACGCTCGCGTCATTGGGTCGGACTTGCTGAACTCTGCGTGAACTTGGAAGTAGAAAGAGTCGCCGTTACCGCCCTTGCACACAAGTTGCTTCGTCGGTCGTTCCAGCAGATCGCGCCACCATAGCTTGTCTGAACTCCACTGATATCCGAATCCACCGTCGGGTCGAACGAGTGCCGATTTCTCATATACTGCGCCCACTGGGATAGGTCGTGACTCGCCGGGTGCAATCTTCTCAATCTTTTGAAGGTCTCCTTCTCGCGTATCATAGACGCCGAGCTCGACAGGAATTTGCGTCGCATTTTCCACCACCAAAGGAGAGCGCAATGTCACATATTTGACGTTGTCATCGCCGAGAGTCACTTCAACACAGAGCCTGTGAAGCACGCCATTGGTTTTCGGTCGGAGTCCATACAGAAACTCGCCTTCTCTGTTCAAAAGTACGTTCTTTACAGGGTCAAATCCGCTATTTTCCAGCTGGATGACGGCGCTGTTTTGATTCGCTTCGGTCAGCAGGTTCTCACGCATCTTCTCCCAGTGCTCGAAACTCCACGGGCCCTCCTGGCCGTCATCCAAGCGCAATGTGATCGGTTCCTCGCTGATTGGGCTCTTCGACTCCAGAGAGACACCGAAGCCGGTATAGTTCCGAATCTTGTATGGTGCTTCTGTTCCCCGAGGTTTTCCTAAAACATCTTGCTCTGTCGTTAGGAAGTCAAACGATTTGGATGCAAGAGCAATTGTCGCGGTGGTAACCGTAATGTCGAATGTCTTTTTGGAACTGACGTCGATAGATAGGAGACCCGATTTGGGATTGCGGATGACACCAAGGCCGACTTGCCAGGGTTCCAGAAGCGGCTCCCAGCTGGATTTGGAGAAATTGTAAACATTGGAGTACATGCCAATGGTGGATTCGGCTTTGAGGCTTGACGACCAGTTCTCCGCCGTGGCGGTGAAGTCTTTGATGCCAATATCAAGGATGGGCAGTTCGTGCAAGTCACCGATCAAAACAATGCGAACTCCTTCAACATTCGCGGAGAGCTCTTCACGTCTAGTCACACCTCTGCCCACAGTCTGCGCCGCTTTGCTGGTCTTTGGCGCCGTTGTCTTCGTAGCTTTGGTCTTGGCCATTGTGGAGGTACGGCCGCTGGACGCTCTCTGGCTCAGGCCCGCCTTACGAAGCCTGCGAGCTTTCTGCTCAGCGGCAGTCTCTTCCGGTTCTTTTGCGTCGATTCCGGACAGCTCACTTGCTTTGCCAATGATTTGTAGCGCAAGAAGAATATCGCGTAGTGATAGACGCAAGATGAGCGGCTCGATTTGCAAGTGAATATTTGTCACCTCCACTTGAGAGCTGTCCATGTTCAGTTGGATGGAGAAATCGTCGATGATCCGTAATCTTGACGTCTCAAACTTATCCATGCGGCAGAGGAACATGCCGATTTGCGAAACATGGAAAGTGAGAGCATGCTGCTTCGACAACAGAACCTGTCTGATGCTAAGGACAATAGCTTCAGAGCTAGAGGTGACCGGATTAGCAATGAGAATGACCTGTGCATCCACCAAATTGACACGGAAGGCCATGTTTATAGTTGGCTTCTTGTCTTCCACCGCAGGGCTGCTTTGCTCCAGTTCACCCGATTGTCTAGACGTAATCGATGTAGACGCTCGCGATTGTGAACCCATCTGGGTGAGTTGCGTGGATTCCCTATCAGAGCCGTCAATGGTCTCCCCAACACTCTCATCATCCATAGGGCTCGATTCATCAACCATCAAGCCTTCAGAAGCAAATTTCTGGATCGCAAAGAGATAGTCCAGGGCGAAAATCACTCGAGGACTATCAATAGTTGCCATTGCAATGAGATTCCTCTCTCTGCCACCTGACATGGTAACACTGGCCATCAGCTGTTGTGCTTCTTTATTGTTCGATGTCATGATGCGTCGGAACTTGTTCGAGTCACGCGGACGAGTATCGAAAATGGAGAATGACTGTATCAGAAGCTCTGCTTCGAGTGATCCGTCGGAAAGCATTCGTGTCTTGACTTTAGTTTCGTCGAGAGAAAATCGGGACAGGCTTGATGCTGATAAGTCGCCTAGAGGTTCGTGTTGTTCCGCAGCCAAAACCAATTCCAGCCCAACGGTGTTTGCCTTGAACACAAGATCGAGAGTCGTCCAGGCACTCTCAATGGATGAGAGCTCAGGTGACAAATCCACCAGTGGTTGACCCGAGTCATCACTTTCCGTTGGGGGCACGTCCTTGGCGCGCTGGAGAGTGGCTTCGTCGACCATCTTTGCAGCTTCCTCTTCTGCATCGTCGCCTTCTCCAGAAAAGGCAGCTGGGACGGATCTAGATATCTCCATCAAAAACCGGAGCTGGTATTGCGTAAGTCGAAGTTTAATGTCAGAGACTGAGCCTTCAACTTCGGTGTCAGGGCGTTTGATACCAGGCTTGTGTTCGGCATGGGTAATATTGAACCCGAGGTCAACTTGATCGATCATCTCCAATTCTTCAACTCTTTCGTCAGAATAGTTGAATTCCGAGGTCAGTCTAATGTTCCTGATGCCTGCAGATATCTTCATGGCGACATCTGCGTCGGCGCTGTCGTCGATAGGCGCAAACTTATTCTGTGCATAGATCTCACCAAGATAGACTGTGATGACATCTCTCTTAGCTTCACCAGGGAGGACGACTCTGGGGAAAACAACGATAGGCGTGTTGACCACCACATCGAAGTGAATCTTGCTAGGGCTTTGCTGGATCTGGTTTGCACGGTTCATTGCTGCTTGACGAGCGGCATTGTAAAGGGCCTGCATTTTACCAAACTTGACAAGAAAATCGATGATTTTCCTGAAAGGCTCTTCAAGAAAATTCAACTTCACTGAACCGGCTCTGAGGAAGATGGAGCTGTCGTAGCCTGGGTAAGCCTTGGCATTCGAAGGATCGAAAGTTTCGTATCTAAAGTCGGCTAAGTCGTCCCCTTGAATGGTTACCAATTTGCGAAGATTTGAGTCCTCAGAGACTCCCTGATTGACATCGTCGAGGAGTTGCAAGTCGCCAAGTTTGGCAGATATGCGCATCGTCTTTCCGCGTAGGAAGATTCCAACGTCCGCCTTGTTAAAGGAGAGCGTCGCGAGTCGGATCCCGTCGTTATTCAGGATGAGTCGAATACTTTTGAGGTCAACTCTAACGCGGATAGAGCCAGCGGCAGCATTTTTGTTGGCCTCTGTAAGGTGCTCTTCTCCGTCTGAGGAGCTTGTTTCTGAGTCGGGCGGGGGAATTTGGCTGGCTTCCGATTCTTCATCAGGATTCGTAAATGTTATCAAGATGAAATCCAAAAGGGTGAGAAGCGTCTTTCTGGTTACAATCAGGTTGATCGTTGATACTGACGTCGTGATGTTGGTCTCAACTCCTTCATAAACCGGCATGAATTCTGGCGATTCCTTCTTGACTTTCATAAATTTGACGTTCACCAGACTGCGACCCGCTTGCAGATCTTCGCTGTCTCCGGACGAGACTATCGACTTGAATTCTTCGGAGGGATTGTCCACGAAGTCGTCCACAGTCACGGCACCGAGAGACACCTCAGCAGCCATGTCGTACTGCCGGGTGTAGAAACTCAAGTCAAACCGCTCAGCCACAAGTTCCACAAGCAGAGTGTCCGACTTTCTTCTCTCGGGATCGGTTCGAAATAGAGAGCCCTTGAGCGTATCGACTGTAAAGTCAAACTGGAAGATTCGCTGTTGAATTTTCAAATGCTCATTGGCCGTACCATCAGTAGCATCCTCGAATTTGTCGTCATCTTCGTCGTCTATATCGCCCAGCACAACCGCAGTATGCGGCTGCAAAACATCAAGGGCGGATGAGAGGCGCCTCTCTCGTATCGTTTTGCGGCGGGACTTGTTGGATACGGAGCTGACAGCTCGGGGGCGTGATACACGGACTTGGTCAGGCTGGGGTGCTTCGTCGCCCAGTTTCGGGATCGCGACGTCGATGATTCGCATCAGGTTTTTATACTTCGAGTCGGACACCATCACATGTAAGAGGGGCAAGTGGCCAGATACCTTCAGCTTGGTTAAGTTGGGCGCCTTGGGTATGATTGACGTAGCCACCACAAAATCAAGGTTGATTTGTTCAACAACATGGAATTGAGATCCACCTTCTGCGAGGTGCTGCTTGGTCTCTTTGATGGAGGGGCCGATGAGAACCTGCGTCGATGTGAGTTTGACGAGAAACCTGTCGTACATTGCAGACTCCAGGCGTTTGAAGTCTTCATCGTTGTATGATTGCTTTTGCTTCGACTGTATCTCCTTAATTGTGCTCTTCTCAACTAGTTCACTGTTGACATGGATATGACCAGCGTCGACAATCAGACAAGTCGAGTCATGGGTAGTGATGCTGACCGGCACGATTATCAAGGGCGCTTGCAAATCAAGTTCGGCGTTGATTGTCTTGTGCTCCTCAAGAGCAAATTCGAGACCAGCTCGTGTTTGCTCTCTGAGGCCCTCAACCGTGGCGCCAGCGGATTCCATGAGAGCAGTGATAGACTCTAGATGTCGCTCTGGCGGCCTGAAGAAATCAACGATTCCAACAACCACATTTGGGTTCCAGACAATTTCGAGCGGTTTCAGCTTTCCCACAATGGCAATGTCGCCTTCTCTTTCGAGAGGATTTTTTTCCACTTCAAATGAAAAGAAGGGCTCGTCTTTCGAGGCTTCGAGTTCGAGTAGAGATAACCTCTTTCGCCGTTCTGTGGACGGCGCATCTTTGACGCGAACAATCTCGGGGTACAAACTATCGGCAGTAGTGCCATCATTGACTCGCAAGCCACCCAGGCTAACGTTGAGCAGTGTTGAGTCGCTTCTCTGCAAAGCCTTTGCCTTGAAAACATCAAAGTGAAGGCTGAGAAGGTCAATGGGCCTGTTATTCGCATTTTTCTTGAGCGTAAAGCTACCCGTGCTAAGAGAAGCTTCAAGACAGAGTTTGATAGCTTCCCTAGGCAGGTCGACAGATTCAGCGATCGCCGTCTTCTCGTCCCAATCAATCATGTCGTAAAGCTCTTTTCGCTGTTCTTCCGTCATTTGCGTGTTTTCTTCGTTTTCTTGTATATTGCCCTCGGGCTTGGATCCCCACATCCACGCAAGCCAGCCGGTCTGTTCCTGTTGTTGAGGCCGCTTAAGAGCAGCAGCATCTTCCTTCTTGAGCTGATTCCGCGCCAGCGACCGCCAAAAGCGCAAATCTTCGTAATCGAGTTTCCATTCCAGCTTTGACAGGTCTTCATTTTCTTCAGGTGTAAGCGGCTGCTGTTGTTTCTTCTTCTTGAACAGCTCGATGTAACGTATTCGATCATCGCGACGCTCCTTGAAGTATTCCCAGGACCATTTGCGATTTCGTTCGTGAATCTTGCCCATAACAGAATTACCAGCAAATCGAAACCATGCGCGAGGGTCTTCTTTGACAGTCACGCCCTTGGGCTTGAGCGCCTTATATTCTTGATGGCGGATGAAATAATGGAACAGGTCCACCATCATAAGTGCATCGCGATACTGGTCGTCGTCCAACACCAAACCAATCTCTTCGAAGAGTAAATTTGCTTTGAACTTTGGGATTAGCACATTGCCGCTCTTATCGAGTTCGATTTTCGCTTGTCCGTTGACAGGTCGCAGGATGTATTGGTGGTTTCCATATACTGCTTCTGTTTTGCCAACCATTTTTCGAAACTGTGCCAAGACTTGGTCGCGAGGGATGTTGTCCAGGTCTTGGTCGGCATACAAGCTGGTATCAGTGTTCCAGTACACGGCAAGAGCGCCGAGGGTGGCAAGTTTGTGGGTAACATGGGACGAGTCCTGGATGAAGGTCGGCTTCCATTGGCCATCGGTGCTGATAGCACTGAACTCCTCGAGTGTCAGTCCCAAGGCGAACGGATGACCTGGCGCAGATATGGAATCTTCGTATCGGACGTGAATATTTTTGACTGTGACTTGAAGGTTGTCGACAATCTTGGTGACCAGACTTTGCGTAAAACTCTGATTCTTCTGTTGTTCTTCGGCGCTCATGCCCTCGCGGTTTCGTTCTTTGAGCAATTCAGCGCTGTCGAGCTTCTCCATCTTGACGCGCTGACGGCGGCTTTCCTCCTCGTCCTCATCGTACTCGGCCTCCTCCTTGGGGCTGGCGAGCAAGTAGACATCCTCTATGAAGACCTTGACGGGAGCGCCGCGGATATTGGACCAGGGAATGACGAGGGTTAGTTCACCGAGGTGGCCATGCACGACATTGATGGGGAGCTTGAGCTGGTCGAGAGCCTCACGGCGCAGCTCGAGATTGCGCAGTTTGACATCGCCGGACCAGATACCGACCTTGAGCTGTGTGGGGTCAAAGTTCTTGACGTACATGCCCAAGAAACGGTTCAGCAGACCGGCAACAAGCCCTTCCAACATGGCGGCTAAAGCTTAGCCGTAACCCAGGCCGGGGAGCTGGAGACTGGTAGTAGGTGATATTTCGGTCGGGGTAGGATGGAGGTAACTAGGACGCCGACATTTGATGGTGGCATGCGACGGTATTTAAAACATTTGTGTCGTCGTGGGGAGAAGAGGAATGGATGCTGTCGCGATCTGGTCAATAGCTGTCGATGGAGGGGCTAGGTTATGCCGACGGGTGTTAGCCGTTCAGCACAGCCGTGAAAAGTTTAGCAGTGCGACGTACAGGAGATATCGGGATAAATATGCAGAGATGAAAGGAAGGCAATGCAAGTCGCACAGAAGTCAGCGCGGATTGTGAGAGCACGCCGATGCAAGCTGTACGGAATATGCAGTAGAGAGAATCGGACAGTTGTGGCGGAGAGGAGCAGCAAAGTCGGGCCGGAAGCTGGTAACGACAATGACGTGTGTGTGATGGGAAGTACTAACTAACTCGGGCGCCGAAGCAGGGCAGCAACGGGGCCAGCACCAGGTTTATATTAGGAGGGAACCTACCAGTAGTTTACTTGTCTACCTGTCACTAATTAACCTACCTGGTTTGTATTAAAGCCCACTAATAATAAGAAAGTGCATTGATGCATTGACCGACCAGTATCTTTTAGTTGCCTTTTTAGCTGCTTCGTGCCTGAACAACAGCCATCCAAGTTTAGCTGTTGCTTGCATGACGTTGGGCGTTGGGAGAGAAGCTCTTGGAGTGCTGTGTGTGGCTTCTGTGGCTGTTGCGGCTCACGAAGATGTCACGTGCAATCGCATTTGTATAGGGTAGCGACGCGTTGACTGCTTTGAAGAGGATGCAACATGGATAACCAGCGTGATGTGTTCTGTTGAGTACACAGTGACGGTTTCACGTGGTTTTCCCGAGGCCCGACTTTGTCAGTCCATCTATGTCGGGGCCGTGCAGGTAGAGGATCTGACTGACAATAAGCCATTCCGCAGAATGCGGGGAGGCGACGGTATACAGTTTGAACGTGAAACGAGAGTGGAGAAATACTGGAAAGAGAAAAAGAAAATACAAAATACAAAATAAAAATCAGAGTTAGTGAAGGAGAAGAAACAAAGACAAGTCAAGGAAAAATCATGGCAAAATATGGCATTTGTCTGTTGGTTCTCAAACAGGCTGGGCACTTTGTAGCGATTACTCCGAAGTACACCGAGCCCACCAGAACAAAGCTGCAAACCCAAAAGCAAGTTCACGACAAAATTACTGGGACCTAAATATTCTCAACTGACATGCCCATAAAGATTCGACACTATTGAGGCATCGAACAAAATGCACTGTAGCCTCACTTCGTTACCTAACAGCCAACTGCCGCAAGAACGATGTAGCCAATCACATGTTCACCAGCCGCCAAGGGTGACCAGGGATAATGTCCGTCCAGCCCATTTGCTCTGGCGCCGCCCCCCCCAACCATCAGCATCGACAACAGCAAACGAACCTGCATAGCTCCATAGGCGAGGCAGGCTTACTTCCCCGGGTACCCGCCTGCACAGCTACGCTGTAAGGCTTCGATTTCGGAGATTTTTTTTTTTTGCAGCGAGGTAAAAAGCCTGCGATGGCCGCCTCCGCCAAGGACCCCGAGTCCCGACGTCGCACCCCGCTCACCGCCCCGGCCAAGGTCCGGGGGTCTCGAGACAGCGATGACAGGTCGTCGCCCTCGTCGTCACCCACGTCATCTTCGTCGTCAAGGGCCGCGGCATCTGGCGCGATAGCGTCGCCGCCTACGGAGAATGAAGGCACCAGTCCGCCGCGGCAGAAGCGATGGGCCACCAAGACCCGGACCGGCTGCATCACCTGCCGGTATGTCATCCCCCACCGCTGCCTCCCGGGCCCCCACGTCCGGGTCGGTGTACCGGCACGCTGACACTGTATGGCTTGCCAGAATCCGTCGCGTCAAATGTGACGAGGCCAAGCCAATGTGTAATCGATGCATGACCTCGGGGCGCATGTGTGACGGCTACAAAAACCCGGCTAAGAAGCCGGCGAAGCACAGCGCGTCAGCTGCACCTCAGGCTTTGAGTGAGCCACGGGCGAGTGGAAACGACGACGCGCAAGCCGTCTATCTTCCGGTTGCCAAGGTACATTTCGCTGTAGTCTTGGGCCAAGATGACCTGGTACCACCAGACTGGGATCTCATGGAAGCCTTCCACTACTGTCTGTTCTGCCCTACCCGTCCTCTATTACACAGGGCTGTGATGCCCAGAAATATCGACTCCTGCCGCTAATATGTACAACCCCTGCTACAGATTACCGAACCATTCTTCCAAGTCTCAATGCAAATCAGCTGGATGACAACACGGCGGCTTACATGCCCACAGCAGGGAATCTTGGCTGCAAAACAAGCTTTATTACCTTTATCTTCAGTAATCGAATAGCAGACGCCGCCAAGAGCAGAGGGACGCTTCGGAGTCCAGAATATATGCCAAACTACGAGTATCTATGGGCAGCCTTTCATGGGTCCATGATTACTTTGCTCGCCGTCATCAACGAAAGACTGTCTAGCACCGACGGCGCCATCAACGATTCCGTCTTTGTAAGGATAGTGGACATGCTGAGTATCGATGTAAGTTTTACAAGAACTCGCATTCATTCATAAACTGCGACAAAATATCCTGACTCTGCTACCAGCTCACGTTATTGGGAACTACTTGGCAGGCCCACCTCCACGGCTATGGTGCTTTCTACAAGATGCGAGGCGGCTACAAGAGACTATCCAAGGTTCTGAAGAGCTTTGACTGGCAATTCCAATACGTGTACATGTATGCACATGAGTCAGCGACGGACAACACCACACAAGTCAGCTAACCCCTACGGCCTCGCAGGCTTCATGTCCTCACCAGCACCACCACGCCCGCCGCGCGCATGCTCACCATCTTCGACGACCTCACGCCCGAGGAGATTCACCACGTCTTCACCTTTAGCCTCTACAGCGACGTCCCCTGCTCCAGCCACGTCTTCTCCGATCTTATCCGCATCAATCGCTTGCGCGCCCTCGTCACCGCCGGCGCCCCCATCGCCGCCTTTGTCAGCCCCGCCGCCCGCCAGGTTTACCGCCACATTGCCGAGTTCAGCGTCGCCGACTGGGAAGAGCCCTACGGCGTGCCCGACAAGCCCGAGGCCCGTCTGCTCTGCCGCCTCTTCCAGCAGGCCGTCCTGCTTTACGGCCTGCTCACCCTCCCACCCCTCGGCCCCGCGACCCTCTTCGCGGCCGAAGAGAAGGAGCAGAGGGAGGAAAATTCGTCCAACCTACCCTCGCCCGAGGCTTCGGGCACCGAAAACCACGCAAGCGCCTCCGATGAGGAGGTGGAAGCCTTCCACGACGAAGGCGAAGCCGCGGAGCTGGTCGGTATGGCGGCTGCCGCTACGGTAGCACCACCTAGTATAGAGGCGCTCCGCGACGAGACCCTCGTGCTCATGCGTGAGATTCTGCCTCTGATCCCCAAGCGTCCCACAAGCCTCGCCTGGCCGCTCGCGGTGGTTGGCGTCACGCTCACCGGCGAGGGCGACGCGGCGGAGCGCGAGTTTGTCGCGCAAACGCTGCATCGAATCTCTACGCACCGTGACGCGTACTATGGCCCGACGCTGTGCCTGAGCAAGCTGCGCAAGTTTTGGGCGTCTGGGAAAACGGGCTGGGAAGATTGTTATGACGAACCCTGCGCAATCATGGCTTAATATTAACAACAATATGATGGTGAAGTATAATCGTGTAAATTCGCTTGGTCTTCTTTAATCTTTGGACGTATAATGTACATATTACGACGATCCAAGTTGGGAACCCAGGTTGGTCAGCTCAATCTTAGTACTTTTGTTTAAATCCATGAAATCATGCATTAAAGACGTTGTAGCTCATCTATCTGAATGTTCAACCAATAAAAAGCAAATACAAAAACATCAAGGTATCAAATGCACGCAGCCTCGCCACACGCCACGGACCAGGGCTTTTTACTCTGCTATAAAGAGAAGGAAAGATGGAGCCTGACCGCTGAGGCAATACACATTATTCACAGAGTGCAAAACATTCGCACAAGAACGATAGGGGTATGATGCGTCCAACGCCTTGAAATGCATCCAAAAGAAACCATTACCACATATGGAGCCCTGTCGCCGTCCAGTCCCTTTGCATCGGCAATGCCGCATTGCCATCATCCGTAAAATTAGTGCCTATTCTGTATCGCTCAGGGGCGAGCGAAACCTTGCTTAGCCTATTAATAAAATCCTATGTTAGCGCTTGGAGCATGTTTAGTAGAAATGTGTTGAATCATACCTTCATTTGCTCAATGCGGGCTTTCAACTGACTTGTCACCTCGGCAGCCCGCCGCCAGCTTTCACCGCCTCCAGCTGGTTGAGGAAGAGATGACACCGGTCGTTCTCTCCTTGGGGGAACCGCAGAATCGACGCTCTCTTCTCTAGGGGGGTGAGATGTGCGGTAGCCCCGAGCGGGTGAGCCGCGCCCAGAAGATGCTCCACTGCCATATCGAAGTTCAGGACTGATTTTGCTCCTAGGATACACCATTTCGCCATTCTCCTTTTCTTCCGACATGCTGCTGGCGAAGCTTGCCCTATTGTAGCCACCAGAAACCGAACCGGAGTCATGGAAAATGCCGACATCATCACGAGTGGGAGAAGTGATGGCGGGGCTGATGACACCAGAGCCTGCACCTATGGTCTCAGCTTTGCTCAATGCCCTCTTCAGGCGCTCAAGCTCACGCCTGAGCCTCTCGTTGACACCCTCAGTGGCTTCAGCATCACTTCGGGCTCGGACGAGCTGCGTTTCTTTGGCCTTGATACTCAAAACATCACGAGTGTGGTCTTCAATCAAACCGGCGTTCTGATTTTTCAACTCCTGGATCTCGGACAAGAACTTGCTCCTCTCTTGCCTCATATCATCCACCTGTCGTGTGAGCCTCTCATTGGCTGCTCGAAGCTCTTCTAGCTCAGCACGCTCAACAGCACTGAAACCAGTCATAGGGGGAGGCGAGTCTGGTGTAGGCATGGCTGGTGCTGCTGCTGGCTTGGCGAGTGAGCGTCCTGCCAGACCGCGTGATGTCCCAATGCGAGGCTGAGGTGGCGCTGCAACATGTTCATCGTCAGGCATGATAGGTGGACCTGCTGCCGGTCTGCGAGGGGATGCGGTGCCTGGCCCTGCCAAAGTTCGCTTTTGAGGCGCCTTCAGACCGCCAAGGCCAGACGATTTGGGCATGCCTAACTTGCTTCCGGGACCAGCAGGCTTTGAAGGGGCCTGAGCCGGCATAGCGGGTGGCTCTGCAGCCGGCATAACGGGTGCCACACCGGCCTTCTTTGCGACTGGACGTTTGCCTCCAACCACCTTTCTGGCTCCGCCTGGGGCAGCCTTTGGTGTAGGCGCAGGCTTCGGCTTTTCCTTTGCCTTGACTTGGGCGCTAGCAAAAAACTCCTTGACCTTGGTCTTTCTGATATCATCCAGGCCCTCAATGAGAGGTGTCATGGCTCGTTCTCCGATGATCTTCATGACAGTTCCTAGGATCTCGGCACCACCATCACGCAAGACAGGAGTCGACTCAGCAAGAAGCTTCTTTCCAGACTCGCAAACAGCTGTAATCTCGGGCTTGGTCGGTACATCTCGAGTGGTACACAAGCATCTGATAAGGAACTTCATGGTGCCTTCCTTGACTTGAGGGTTCTTGTTACCAAGGGCAGTCGTGATGTCTTCCATGCAGTCCGAAAAGCTAGAAGAAGCAAACACAGCGTCAAGCGCGGCACCCAACGCATCAGAAACAGTCTGCTTCTTCTCCTTGAGGCGCTCCATGATGGGCTGCATCACGACGGCACGATATTTGGCATATCCTTGACGAAGGCCCTTGGCTAGAAGTTCAATGCAAAGCGCAGCTTGTGTGACAACAGCGACATTGGCATCCTTCATGCATTTTGCGAGACCTCGGTTGACTTCTCCAAAATCGGTCTCCTTGATGCGAGGAACATTGAGAGCTTCGTATAAACCGTCAACAGCCTCTTTGCGATCTTTCCACTTCGAAGAAGCTAGAAGATCCGTAAAATTGGGAGGAATCTTCTTACTAATATCGACAGGTTCCGCCAAGGCAAAGGCATCCAGTTCTTGACCACCTTCTTGCTCATCACCACCCTCGTCGTACCCATCACCAGCAGCCTCGGGCGCGGCTTCAACAATATCTTGCTGGGAGCGTAGAAGACGCTCTTGCTTGGGTGGCGGTTCCGTTTTGACTTTTTCAAACTGGGATTCGAGATCGGTCTGTTGTGTAGGCTTCAACTCCCCCCAGAAAAGCGGCTTCATAGCTTCACGCAGCCATCTGTACAACTCGACGGTAAGACTTGTAGCCTCGGCTCGCACGTTCTTGTCTGCAGCACCAAAAGCTTTCGGAAGCGCTTTGAGTATGGGCTTCGGATCAACGATTTTGCAACCATAGTTGTGAACAATCTGAGTCAGGGCGTTGAGGGTTGCAGCAACATTCTTCGGGGTCTTGTGGGCAAGTCCAGGCAAAATGTCTTCGATTACTGGACCAGCGACATCTAGTTCAACATAGAGAAGAAGAGCCTCGATTGCATTCTGCTTGGTCGCAGCTCTCGAGCTTGAAAGACACTTTTCGACTATCGGAGTAACGGTGTGGTTGCGCGTGCGGAGGCCAGCATCTCGTCCAGCGTATTTGAGAAAGGCACA
Organism: Cordyceps cateniannulata; assembly: GCA_028828415.1. Taxonomy (NCBI): domain Eukaryota; kingdom Fungi; phylum Ascomycota; class Sordariomycetes; order Hypocreales; family Cordycipitaceae; genus Cordyceps; species Cordyceps cateniannulata. Next base: position 2,515,926 of record JAPHMX010000006.1, read on the forward strand.
GAGGGCAATTACGCCTTCTTGTTGTGAAACGACATTTGCGTCTAGAACCGCAGACTTCCAGAGGCCGACATCACTTAAGAACGGACGGAAAAAAGGATCGGACTCGTCAGGAGTGAGGGCGAACTGTTTGGCAGCTTCTTCGTAGGCCCCTTTTCGAACTTTCCACACCTGCGCGGGAATGTGTCAATGATACTTCCTATTTTGGGAGAAGCAGGCAAGCTGGAGTTGACGTGTATTTACCTTATGAGTGAAGCGATCGGGTAGCGGGATTGAGCTGTAATCCTCCTCTTCGGCCATTTTGAAGGCTGGAGAAGTGGGTGTGAGGCGGATATCGGTAGGTTTACGGGATGTTCGGCGAGATCTAGGCGTTGAATGGGGGCCAGGTGTGCTTCCTAATTTGACGATTAGATGTCTGAGCTTCTTCATGGCGATCTAACGCGGGGTTGAAGCTCGTAGAGAACGGAGCTTCCAAAATGCCAGTGAGGAAGGACGAGGAGCCATACCTTAACAACGCAAGTCGCTATACCGAGTGTGATAAGGTAGCTTCTTGTTTCAAGGGGAGGCAGAACTGATGACAAAGAAGGCGATGTGCGCGCGACGTAGGGAAGCAGCGCTTTCCACGCAAGAAATGCTGGATGTAGGTAGTAGGTTTTGTAGGTAGTCAAGGACCCCTGGGTGGAACACAAGCCAAGGGCAGCGACGAGGGGCAGAAAAAAAAAGAGAGGGAACGCTTCCGCCAACGAAGATATGCGCAGCGTCAAAGCACGTTGCAACAAAAAATGAAGGAGAATGCAGGGAGATAAAGCAAATCAAAGCTGATTAAGTTTGCGCTTGTGCAGTGAGGGAGATGCAGCCGGCATGCGAGGACAAATGACCGAATGGAAGTCAACAAGCGCCGTCACCTGATTGACCGCTGTTGGGGGTATATATGGTTACCTAATATGGAGAACTAAGGTGCTGCTTGCCTCTCATGCTCGCCGCAATACTATGAGGTCATGGCAAGGTAGACAAAGACGTAATAAAGCATAGAAATCATTTTCATTTATTTACCCCTTTTTATCGATTTAAGAATCATTCAGGAATATTTGCAGACCACTACTACGCGTCGCTGCCTAACACTGATGCTGCCAAAAAGGCATAGAATAATTGTTTACAGGTGGCGCTGGGTACCTGGCTAAGGGATTACCGGGGTAACGCGAAGCGCCCCTCACTGCGCCGCGACTCCCAGCAACGAAAGTGGAATATATATAGATACCTTATTTGAATAACTCGGCCAATACGGAATCACAGCCCATCTGGTTTAAACACGGGTCTTATGAACTCCGTGAAGCTCAATATCTGCTGTGTTTGAGTTTTCTTTATGGCGATGTACAACCTGTACCTCCTGTAGGTACCTTCTGTAGCCCACCTCGGCCGCTCTGCTAGTGCGCCGTGTACCTAGTTGTCATCAGGTAGGGTGGGGTGAGGAAAGGCTGAAGGCAGGCGGTCGCGACACCAGTGAGTCACGTGCTGATAAGACCGGATGCCTAAAATTATCGTCAGCCTCAAACTAACTATCGGCTTGTCGCGCTTGCTACCTATCCGTCGCAATGTCTCTCGAAACTTCAAACCGTCACTGATGCCGCGAATTTGGCCCATACGAAACTATAAATTGGGTGTATGAGCTGTTCTGGCCATGGCGAGCTCCTCAGGGTCTTTTTTTGACCCTTCTCGCATAACTAGAAAAGCGGCTCAACAATGCTCGTCCTCTGATTCAGATTCAGAGGATGAGCGCCTTCGACCTGGTGAAGAACATGAAGATTTCGGCGATTTTAATCCACGGAAGCGACGTCGGCTGGAGGGCAACAACAAGGAACGCGCCGCGCTCGGTATTTTTGGCTCCGACAGCGACGATGGCGGCCCAGCGTCAAAGTGGAAGCGGAAGACACTGCGAAATAAGACTATGAGCTTTGTCACAACCTCAACGGATAAAACCGAAGCCGAGAAAAGCGAAGATGACTCCGAGGACGCTCGAAAAGTGTTGGGAAACACAATGCAAGATGACGAGGACGAGGACGAAAGCGACGAGGAGGCATCGACTGGAGTCGGCTTAGGATTTGGCCACCACCGGGCCCCGAACATGAATGGTCAAGACGACCAGGATAAGGATGAAGAAGCAGAAGCAGAAGTCAACCGGCCGAGTTTCACTACCAGCTTTCGAGGTGGCGGGGTTTTGGGGGTTGGGTTTGTTCCGTCCTCTGCCGCCGAACCTGTTCTGAAGGAACCGCAAGGCAAAGCCAACCAGCCGCCACCACAGAACAAGCCACAACCAAGCGCTTTCGGTCCAAAGGTAAAGGGGAAAATCAATGCCAAATCTTTCGGCGCACGAATGATGGCCAAGATGGGATATGTCGAAGGCAAAGGTCTTGGCAAGGAAGGACAGGGACGAAATATCATTATAGAGGCGAATCTTCGACCGCAAGGAGTTGGACTGGGAGCCGTACAAGAGAAATCAGAGCAAGAAAAGCGGGAAGAGAAGCGCCAGGCGGAAATGCGGGGAGAGACAATCATTGACTCAGATGAGGAAGAGAAGAAACGCAAGGCCAGGGCCAGGTCACGGAGAAAAGGTCTTACAACAGCAACCAGCAGCGCCGGCAGCACGCCCAGACGGCAAAAGACCAAATACCTCACTGCTGAGCAAATTCGTTCAGCAGCCCCAGGCATGCAAATCCCTGCGGCCTTTGCACCGATCCTCGATATGACTGGCCCTGGAAGCCGGATGTTGACATCGACAAGCGGAATCATGACACCGACATCTGGAATAGCTGAGTCTAAAGAGGTAATAGAATCCAGAAAGCTTGTGAAACGAGCTCAGGCGGATCTCACAGCCTTTACCGAAGAGTGGAGAAGCCTTGAGGAGCGCAAGAAATGGATTGATCTTGAACTTGCTGAGAGAGAAAGGGAAGTTGAAGAGCTTCGTGCTGACTTCGCACGACTGAAAACATTTTCTACCTTGGTGATTGGTCGACTTACAACAGCAACAACATTTGAGGAAGTAATGGCAGCTCTTGACGAGGTGGAGGATCTTGGCTCCGCCGTACCTGAAGTGGCGGATATTATCGTTGCCGCCATACATCCCTTTTTCAAAGACTGGGACCCTATGACGGAGCCTGGGAAGTTTGCGACGGAGCTTAAGAGACTGACGAGCATTCTCATGGGCAACAGCCAGCAAAATGGTGCCGTAAGCAGAAATGGCGACAAGTTTCACGACGACAAAGGGGTTTATAGGAGACACAAGAAAGCAACGACAGCTTACGAAACGCTCATGTATAAAAGCTGGCTACCACAGGTACTTGTCGCCGTCCGCAGCTGGGACGCCTTCACGCCTGGGCCGCTGCTGGAAGTCATGGAGAGCTGGGACGCGCTTCTCCCGCCCTTTGTGCGTGCCCAGGCTGTCGATGGCATTGCACGTAAGCTCGACACGACGCTGTCCGACTGGAACCCTCGCGTGAAGAAGCAAAGCCATCACCTGCCGCACATGTGGCTCTTCCCGTGGCTGCCGCACCTGCCGGCCTACCACCTGGATCCCCGCGGCACGGGCCTGGTGTCAGACGTGCGGCGCAAGTTCCGGCACCTTATCGACGTGTGGGACTACGCCCACGGGGTCATGCCCGGGCTGACGGAGTGGGAAGCGGTGTTTGGGGCCCAGTGGCAGCCGCTCCTCGTCACCCACGTGATGCCCGCGATGGGCAGGCACCTTCAGCGCCACTTTCGCGTCGATCCCGCCGACCAGGCGCCGTACCTGCCCGCGCTGTCGGGCGCGCTCCGCTGGCGTGAGGTCCTGGGCGACGCCGTCCTCGCCGAGGTGCTGGCCCAGCACGTCTTCCCCATGTGGCACCGCAAGCTGCAGGAGTGGCTGGCCCTCGACGAGGTCAACCTCTGCGAGGTTGCGGATTGGTATGCATGGTGGCGCGATGTGGTGCTCAAAGACCTTGCGGCTGCATCCAAGAGCGTCGGCACGGAGCTGGATCGTGGCCTGCGTATCATTAACATGGTGTGTTGAGAGACATGCTGAAATAGAGGCACGCGCTGTATAGATATAGGATTCGAAAATGCATAGATAGGTATTGGGTAGCGACTTTGGTTTGAGATCTATTCATTTTGTACTGGTTGCGGTTCGTCCATATACATTCAATGGACGACGTGGTGTTGTTTCAGCTATCAATGATGGCTTTTTCCAGGACACATGCCAGCTTCTGTAACCTATTTGCCTTATGGTAGATGATTCACTCTAGCCGCATTACTAATCGGGCTTGAAATTAATAACTAGAGATGTGCTCTTGTGATGCTCGTTCGACGTGGGGGCGGTTTTGTACCTGGCAGCGGGTATTGGGCACTGATAGGTCCTGGTAGCTTACTCGGTGCCGCAGCCCAAGCAAGTCCACGCCAACAAGTCATGATACCCAAGCTAAGAATCCATCGTGTAATATGGATTTAGTGTTGATCCGAGTACAAAGGTTTGAATTACTGGTACAGCCTTGGCCATACTTGACTTGTCGTTGATGAGTGCGTGAGCTGCACACCAAAAGTTGGAGTCACAATGACCACAATGACAGGGGACACCCGACAAGTTGGACTGCGGGGCAGCTGTTGGTGTTTCAAATCAGGTGTGGAGATGGTTCTGGGAGATGAGACTATATGGGGAATTGAGTGATTGTGTATGTCAAGGTCGGTGAATACAGAAAGGCGGAATCTAAATGGAGGTAGGACAAGAATCCACGAGGCAAGCGCAAGATGGATGACAGCAGCGAACGGGATTGTTGTGATAGTGTGTCGTGTGGCTTGGATAAGCGCCTGCGTTGCCACGTGCGAGATGAGGAACTACCGGAGCCGAGATTGGGGGCTAACCTAAAAGAAGACAAGAAGATGGAAAGATAGAGATGATGGGAATGGGAATATAACAATAATAACGTGTGCTAATAATAAACTGAAGAGGCAAGGCATGCAAGGGAGCACGACGGCTCAGCTCAGCACAGGCCCAGTGAGCTTTGTTGGCTGATGCGAGGTGTGCCTGGTTCTTTTAGCGCATGATCCACTGTAAGCCCCGTTCAATGAGTGCTGGTGTGCACTGGAAGCCCTGAAGTATGGGGCATCTTCCGCCTTGCCATGGCTTTTTGTAGCGGAGGTTTGCCCCAGCACCGGGTACACCCTGCTCCCTGTTGCAGCGCCTGAGCGGTCAGGTACCTCTAACCTAACCGGCTTCCGTTTCTGCCTGCTTCCACAACCAACTTCCAAGCCCGCCCTGGTCCATCTCTTTGCCCGTCTCCACGACCATCAACCGTTACCTGGATTTCCCTCGCTTTGCCATCTTCCTCAACATAATCGCAATCCGCCGACGCACGCGACACCCATCTCGTCGCGCGCCGCAACCGCAGTTCATCGGCCCTGCGTCCTATCTCGACGCCATCTCACCTCCTCGGCATGATCTAGACGGCCCTCCCGCCTGTGCCTTGTCGCGAGCGTACCTTGGAACTGACGCCAGCCGCATCATCCCCCCCTGCACTGACTGCACCCCTTTGGACCCAATACCGCCGCGCCACCACCACCACCACCTCGTGTCGAGCCGAATGCCCGCTCACCAGACTCTGTCCTGTCGTTGCCCCTGATCTTGACGCCATCGCCACTACAAGCACCGCGGGCGCCAGATACCAGAAGCACCGCCAGCCAGTAGCTCGACTCTGGTTCGCAGCTCCAGCTTCTGCTTCCGCCTTCCCCTCCTCGCCGGCGCTCGCTCCTGCTTGCCCCGGCGTCGCCCGCGCAGCGAACCTTCACCATGTTTTGGAGGTTTGGCGGCTACGCCAACATCTCCACCATTGATACCATCCTCGACAAGACCGACTTTACCCTCGAGGAGCTTCTCGACGAGTCCGACCTCATCCAAGAGCTTAAGCAGCACAACTCCAAGCTCATTGAGTATCTCCGCGAAGATGCCGTCCTCAAGCGCCTGCTCGAATACGTCGTCGCCCCCAAGCTTGCCACCTTCGAGACGCCCCAAGACAACCAGGATGACTTGCGCGGAAGGAATCGCCTCATGACTTTTTCTCGTCCTCGTGCATCCTCCCGCAACACCGACTCGGCCGAAAATAACGACCCTGCACAAGAGAAGAGGCGGAACCACTACGCCCACGTCTCCGCCGAGGTTTTGAGCTCCGACACCTGGTCCATCTACGAGTCCCTCACAGACAACAAGCAGCTCATCAAGTCATTTTGGGACTTCTTGTCCCGCCCCGCTCCCCTCGACCCGCTGCAGGCCAGCTACTTTACCAAAGTCAATGAATCGCTCTTCGAGAAGAAGACGGAGGAGATGATCGACCTGCTTCGAAACCTTCCAAACGCTATTCCCGACATTCTGCGCCATATTGAGTGCCCGATGATTATGGACCTGCTTCTTAAAATAATTGCTATGGACCGCACTGAAGGCGGCCACGGCATCGTCGAGTGGCTCTACTCAAAAGACATCATCTCGTCGCTTCTCTCTTTCATCAGCCCCGATCACTCCTGGATCGTTCAGACCGCTGCTGGTGACTTCATCAAAGCCATCATCACCATCTCTGCCAACGCTTCACAAAACGAACAGCAATGCATCGGACCCAACGAGCTCACCCGCCAGCTAGTCTCCAAAGAGTGCATCGAGCAGCTCATTGGATACATGCTTCACGGCGGAAACCCTCTCACGGTTGGCGTTGGCATCATCATTGAAGTCATTCGCAAAAACAACTCCGACTACGATCCTGATGTGCTTGCCGAGGCCGAAACTGAACCTTCCAGCCGTGATCCCATTTATCTCGGAACCCTCCTCCGCCTCTTCGCAGACAATGTGCCCTACTTCATGAGCCTGATAATGGAAGGCCCTACCCAGGCCAATGGTCTCGCGTCAACATTTGGCGAAAAACTGGAGCCACTGGGGTTCGACCGCTTCAAGACTTGCGAACTTATGGCAGAGCTTCTGCACTGCAGCAACATGGGTCTCCTCAACGAAAGCGGATCGGAGCAGCTCATTGCTGCGCGCGATCTGGAGCGTCAGCGCATGAGAGACGCGGGGCTACTGTTCCCTGCACGCGATGATGAGAGTGTTAGCGACAATTTGACAATGCGGCAAGGAATGCCCACCGAAGGTAGACGTCTCGAAGTCACGAACCCTAATGAGGACGGCTTCGAAGAAGTAGATGCCGCGACGGAAGAAGCCCAAAAGCAAGAAAAGCCAAGCATTACAGCACTCAAAGATGACGATGACTTTGTTGATGAACCCCTCACATCCCCCAAGCTGGACCCCATCAAGGTTACTGAGCCGCAATACGAGAACCCCGAACTCGTTGTTGCACCTCTATCACCCAACAAGGCACCATCCGTTGAGCTTGACAAGCCAGACGCCCCATCCGATCCCGAGGTTCCTACAGTCTCGGAAAGCTTCGTTACAGAAGAGGGCCATGAGGCCAAAGCAGAAAACTCCTCAACAGCTGTCGATAGCATTACCAGAGACACCAGTAAATTGGATGTCGCCTCTCCCAACGATTCTCTTTCTCTGGCTCGAGACCTCTCACCACACCCTGAAGATACCCCTGCGCCACTTTTCTCTGCACCACCTGCCCCAGAACCGCCCACTGAAGGTGGACGGCCTACGTGGGATGATATGCAGCAAGACACTGAACCGTCTGAAATTATCATTGCCCATGTTCCCGAGGTACCTACTGCTCCGGAACTGGACATGCCCGGCGAGCCTGTTGTGGGAGACTACTTGAAACAGCAGTTTGTTGAGCACCGCGTTGTTCCCGCTATTTTGGTAAGCTGGCTCTGTGCCCTTATTATTGTCTTGCCAGTGCTGATAACATGTAGTCCTTTTTCTTTAAATATCCTTGGAACAACTTTCTGCACAATGTTGTCTATGATGTGGTCCAGCAAGTATTCAATGGTCCCATGGATCGAGGCTACAACCCTACTTTGGCTGTATCTCTCTTTGAGGCCGCTGACATTACGACTGCCATCATCGACGGCCAGCAGGCCAGCGATAAATCCCAGGCTAAGACGAAGACACGTATGGGTTACATGGGCCATCTCACATTGATTGCCGAGGAAGTTGTCAAGTTTACCGAAAGGCATCCACCCGAGCTGCTTTCGGAGACTGTCCTGGATAGGGTGATGAGTGCAGGCTGGATCAATTACGTCGAGGGTGCGCTCGCGGAAACCCGCGAACGGGACAATGCTATCCTCGGCGGCGTGAGGCCCGAGGTTGCGCTTGGCCAGCGTGCCAGTCTCGGCCCCGGCGGCATCGGTGGCCTCACTGGCTTGAGTAACACACCAGCAGGCGCCACCGCACTAGCGGAGGCTGGCTTGAATGGCGGCATGGAGCTCAGCGACAACACCGGGGGCGGCATCGGACCATTTGCTATCAGCGGAGGCACCTTGATATCTGGATTCGGAAGCAGCAGTGACGAAGACGATGACGACGGTGAAGGTGAAGATGAAGATATCAATACAGGGGTAAGTGACGAACCAGCGCGAGACAGAGATATCACAGTTCTGGGGGCAGCCGGCGAGTCTAGCGGGCCTAATATCTTTTACAAGGATGGAGTGCCCCATATGCGGGGATATTTTGGCGACAGGCCGTTGAAGTTAGATGATGATGATGATGATGATGAAGAGATGGAACTATGAGCCGATAGACATGCACATGACCGGGCTCCAAGTCGGACAGACCATGACCTTTGCGCCTCTGGACAAGTTGTCGAGAGGGAACAAGTGCAAGGCCACATTTTGTACGAATACGGATAGAATACTGGGGGGAAGTCAATACTGCAGGAACAGATCTGTGTTGCCTTGTCCGCCTAGTCAAGACTTCGCTTGGTGCTAGCTGCTAATGATCTTCTTTAGTTTCGCTCCTACGCTGATGAACATGGTGGCTCTCTCGACCCACCATCGATACCGCCGCCTCCTCCTCCTCCTCCACTGAATATTCCGCCGTCGCGTGCGCGGCTTCAGCTCGCGGCGAGGCTGGCCATGCACCAAAAGAGCAGAGAAGACAGCGCGGCTTTTAGCGGCTCTTTCAATGGCTTTGATGACGAGGACGACGACGATGATGACGACAATGACGCACGCAACGCGGCGGACCCCTTCGCGGACGTTGACGACGATGACCTGGACGACGACCTGGACGACGATGGGCCCCATCACGGCGGCCGTGGCGGGTGGTGGCGCGGCGTTGTAAGCAGAGCGCCCGGCGCCGGCGACCAAGAAGATTCCGACGACGAGGAGTTTGGCGACTTTGCCATGGCCGAGGAGGAAAGGGGCGGCAGTAGCAGCGGCGCAAACGAGGAAGAGACGACGCCAGACAGAGTATTGCTGCAGCCGCTCGCCGTAAACCCCGTCAAGGAGGCGGCACGCGGCCTCAGCGGTCTCTGGCCGTTTGGGTCTCGAACGGAAACTACGGCGGCAGCGGGGACGTCGGACAGGGCCGAGGCCGATGATGACGAGGGCGAAGTCATCGTACCCCCGGCGACGGCCGGCGAGACGAAAGCTGGCCGTAGCACAGGCCCTGTCGAAGCGAAAGAGGGCATCCGTCGCACCAGCATCGAGGAGGTGGATGACGATGAAGTGATCAATTTCAGGTAAGGATGAACATGACGAAGTGAATGCATCATTTTGATTGGAGAGTGGAGAATTATACCAGGACCTTTTGTTGTTTTTTGTTTCTTGTTACGCTTGGACTGAGAGAATTGCATATGTATGTAAGTGTCTTTGCATCTGTGGAAGTGTTGTCTTGATGGGCTTTGTCACGTGTGTGGGTGGTTGCTAGTATGTGGACGCTATATCATGTACTTTTAGAAGTGGCATAAACGGTTCTCGTTAATTTATATTCGATATCCTTTTCCATATCCTCGACACAGCAATGTACATGACGAGCCTCTCGGCGTACATTCCCCCACAGGCTACGTTTTGCCCGACAATCTCGGTTATCTGCTCGCTTACATCAAAGACATGCACGGCCCGAGCGGGAAGTGGGTGGGGGAACGGTGCGAGTCAAGTCATGCCAACCTTTTTGTTCATCTCTTGATGCCATATATACAAGCGGACCCGATAAAAAGCAAGGCCAGGAAAAACAGGACAAGATACAACAAAAAGACAAATTTACATTTCCAAATAACGTCGCAAAACATGATGTCCCAACTCCCAATGCGTAATAATCGATATAAAGTCCAAAAAATCGGAAAGCAACCAAAGCAGAATCACTTCCCAGAGTGTTTTCCAACGCAATAGCCGAAAAAAAGTACAAGACAAACTCCGGTAATGTATATAAAGAACATAATCGTATCCATGAGGGCGAGTAGAGCAAGAGAGCACAAACTCCGTCGTATATCAGTTGAACTCTCCTATGCGGGGGCCAAAGTACTCGCCGGTGCCCAGGTTCTTGTAGTTGCACGAGTCGTCCTCGCAGCCTTGCTCCGAGACCTGGTTGCCCCACCAGTTGAACTCGACTTCGGTGTACTGCAGGCTGAAGAAGATGATGATGCCCGAGATGGCAATGCCGCAGGACCAAGCTGCAGAGAGGACAAAGTTATACTGTGCAAACAGTTAGCAGGGAGAATGTGCCAAATAACCAAGTTCGAGCGGAAAACCTGGAAAGGAAGAGAACATACCTTGGACCACAGGCCGACATAGCGAGTCTTGAGATAGATCCACGAAAAGTAGGCAATGGGCACCGAGGGCCAAATGTACGACATGTTGTAAGGAGCCCAAACGATACCGCCGTACATGATGGCGACGGGGTGGATCTGGCGCGTCCAGGCCCAGTGGGGGTATTTCTTGTTGAGGAGCCAGAAGATGACGACGATGATGACGCCGAGGGGGAAGCCGACGAGCATCTCGCTGTACTGGCCCTGGTGGCCGAAAATCTTCTTAGGTCCGACGGTACCCCAGAGGACCGAGGCCGTGAAGAAGGTGTTGACGCCAGGGCAGGTGAGCTTGTAGCGCGCGTCCTCGGTGCAAACGGCGCGGATATTGGTCATCTGGAAGTTGAGGACTCCGATACAAACGAGCGTGCTGACGAGCGTGGCAATCATCTGCGCGGCAAAGGTCTGGCGTGGCGGAATCTTGACGTAGTGCGCGAGCTTAAGGTCGTTGGAGAACCAGACGGCGTGAGCACAGGTGACGTAACCAAAGGACTTGAAGTAGTTCATGGCCAGCGCGTTGCCGTCGACCCACGAACCACCGATGAATTCGGCCAGAACGTTGAGCGTCACCTCGATACCCGTCATGGCCTTGATGATACCGACTGGGATGACGAAAACGACGCAGAGCGCGAGGCCGTAAAAGACGACGCCGGGGGACGTGTGCGTGTCCCAGCCGGCGATGCCGCCGACGCCGAGGGCGATGGCGCACGCCAGGCATAGCATGTACCACCACTCGGGAACCTCCTTGTACGACTTCATCAGACGGTTGTGCACGTCGAGGATGTGGTTGTCCTCGAGTGGTGTCTTCTTGCGTAAGCTGTTGAACAAAGCCTTGAACCCCATAAAAATCTCGTTGCGGTGGTACAAGATAGCGTACGTCAGCGTCGAGGTATATATGCCAAAGAAGAACATGTAGATGACTACATTGCCGGCGCCGAGGAATGGCGGCGAGTAGGCAGCATACTTGGCGGGGTCAAGATGACCGCGGTCGTTGATGGCCCGCGATATGTTGTACAGTTTGGCTGTGTTGTCGTAGACTCGGTTCGTATTAATCGGGAGGTAGCCGGTGTTGTAGACATTCTTATACCAGAAGGCCAAGACGATCCACATGGAGATGAAAGCGCCGATAAACCGGTTGAGCGTGCTGAAGAACGGTACCATCAGTGGGTCGGCAGAATCCCACAGCAAAACGTTCCAGTCCCACGTAGGGAAAGGATTCAGGCCCAGGCCGTTGTTGATGCCAGTGATGACGTTGAGATCGCGGTGGTGCGGCAGGATCCAGCTGATCCAGTTGAACTTGGAAAGCGAGGTAAAGATATAGTTCGGAAACCAGAACCAAATAAACATGGCGCCAAACATTAAATAAAAAAAGTTGGCTCGCGAGATGCGCCAAATCTTGCCAAAAGGTCCCATGACGGGCGGGTTGCCTGGCGTATGGAAGGCGGTGTTAAGGGCGATGGTGACGAGCGACGCGGGCCAGACACAGTACGAGGGGTAAACCAAGAAGCGTCGGCAGATGCCAGCCATTCCATAACCGATGAAATTGGTAGCAAGAGCAATGAGAATCTGGTAGGCGAAATGGGCGGCATAGGGCTGGTTGAAATATTGCGGCAGATATTGCACCCAGATGATGTAGTTGGTATATGGCGTATTGTAGGCGACGTTGGCCATGATGGTAATAAGCATGTGCTCCTTGCGAGTAAAGGGGCCGGGATTTAAACTGTGTTGAATGCCCCAGAGTGTGAAACCTGCGTCTGGAAGCCATCGCTCGGCGGCCTTGCCCACGGGATAGGCTAGTAGCTGGGCGACGTTGGCCATGACGCGGATGGCGGGCTGGCGAATATCGAATAGTTGATTCACAAAGGCGAGTAGGGCGCTGAAGAATAATCCGATGGCCCAACTTCGAATTGTGGAGGAAGGTGTCGCGGGGTCGTCCTTGTTGCTGACGACAGCGCGGACTTCGGCGTATGGACTATTAGAGGTGACCAGGGCGGCCTCAAGCTTCATCTCGGAGATGAGGTGCTGATGCAGCTCTGGATGCTTAAAGACATCTTCGTTGTCGAGGAAGGCGCTGATTTTTTGGACGACGGCTGTGGGAAAGTTGGGGTCGCGCGAGTGAATGCGGTAAATGCGGACCATGATGTCGCGGACCTGGTCGAGGGTGTAGCGGGAGGCGAGTTCCTTGGCCTCGAGCAGGTCGTCTTCGGTGACGTTGAGGTCGGTTCGGACATGGCGAGGCAAATCCTCGTGGTCATCTTCCTCGTACGAGAAGGGCTCCTGTTGCGGCGCAGAGACGCGAGCGGTCAGCGATTTTACTGCTTACATTTTTTTTCCCTCCGTCCCGTCTCTTCTTGTATGAGAGATGGTTTGCGCAGAGTCGCATCTCAGGACGACGATTGGTTGGGGGTGGCGGGAAAATGCGCGTGGTACTGGAAGCGACTTACGGCATTGGAACCTGTTTCTGATTTTTCGGGATCGAGTTCGTCGATGCGCTGTGTCGGGACGTAGGCGTCGTGGTCGCCGTCCGACTCGGGGACGGCGACTGGCTTCTCTGAGTGGCCACGCATTGTCGCCGGAAGAGTCGTCGGCGGTCGAATGACAGGGCGAGCCAGGCGGACGTGGAAAGAGCTTCAGACGGGCATGTACGCCAGCGACGGCTCGGAGTCGGGCTGCGAAGGGGCGCAGGAAAGATGCAAGGCGACAGAATAGATGGCGAGATGATGGTTTTATGAGATAGATTTGGATGGAATTGATCGGGAAGACTGGGGGGAGGGGGGACGGACTGGGTCTAGAAGGAGACGCGAAGGGCTGGGCCAATACGGGGGTGTCTTGAGGGGGGGCGCAGGTTTGGGGGGCTTTTAGGTGGTTGTGTGGTGCTGGGGAAGTGCGTGGAGTGAGTGGTTTTACTTGGCTTTACAGGCTCGTGGCTGGCGATGGAAGGATGCAACAAGGCAACCGTAGGGGCGTGGCCAGAGCCCATGACGGGTCGGCACTGACAGTGGCTTGCAGGAGAGGGACGGGCGGGCCCCAGGGCCCCAGGGGACGACGCCAAGTTTTTGCAGTGGATGAGTTTGGTGAGACGAGCGCTGGAAAACGGCAGTGGCCGGCATCAAACGGCAGCAAACACGCAACGGGCACCTCTGGGCAGGTCATCTTTCAGCGGACAATTTACTGGACAGCCACTGCGCCAATGCCCAGTGGACCCCTCCTCGGCAGCCGGTGGCCGAGAGCGCCCCACTTGGCAGGAAGCCCATCTGCCAGCATCCGAAGGTACCTACCCCGACACAAAAAGTACCCAGTCAGCGAGGCATATGGCATATCAGGCTGGCTGGGCTTGGGCTTGGCGAGATCATCTGGCATCATGACCAGCAGAATTCCGTTATGAATGACTAGACGGCAGATCCGAGTTTGAAATCTGCCTGCAGGAAGGCCAATGAATGCAAGAGTTGGAAGCGAGGAGCTGCGACAACGCGAGTCGCCCGGATAAGTCGTTTGCCTCGGAGTCGGGCCCAGGCAGTAATATTCGCAGGCTTTGGTATCTCTACCTACCTACCTATGATGATCAACAGTATATTTCTAGTACTGACATGTTTCTAGTCTGCGCCGGGTGCCTCCTTGCGAACAAGACTCCGATTTATTACTGACAGCAACCCAGCCGCTAGCCCGGGCGGAGGCATCCGTCGTCGTCAGCGCACCAAGTATTACGACGTACTGACTGGACAGTCCGTGTGGCATCCGAGGGTTCTGTAATAATTCGCAAATCATCCCTAAGCTGTTTTTATACGAACGTCTTTATTGGCTATTTCTTCACTAGTCATCGCCGCCGCATCCCCTCGTCTCCCTCCCTTGCGTTGCAACCAAATCCAGCGACGTCGGCCGCCTGACTAAGACTGGTCCCCCAGCACCTGCTCACAGCGGATCCCTTGCCCTTGGTCATCGATGCCGTTCCCCCCGTTGCGCCATAACTACAAGATGTGAAAGATGAATTAAACTCCAACAAGCTCCGGCTAATTGTCTTCGTCGGCACAAACCTGCCATGCGCCGCTTGCACTCACCAAACTAGGGCTCCGTCCCCTCACTTGCCATCGATTACGGATGCATCTGTATAAGATCCATCACCATCATAAAAATCCATCAATGTACACAGAGCGAAAAAGGCAGCAGGAACCACCACTCACGGTGCCGCGCATCATCACACCACATCTGTCAGTTTGGTCCTTCTCGGCTCCCCGGCACGCTTTGCCCAGGCTCACTGACACGCCGCCCAACTTGGCATGCCTTCCCCAACCCACAAGCATCTGACTCTCTAGCTGTTTCCCCCTCTACCAAGGCAAATGAAGGTGCCCAATGAATCGTGTGCTGGGATCGGGACTTTTTCGCCTATCAAGGAAGGCAAGACACTAGGAAGAAGGAGGGGGATGGCGATCCCGGATTTCACGGCACGGCAAACAAGCAACCAAGGCAGGGGTTCGTTCCGCCTCTGTACCAGCAATACATATTGGAGTGAACATGGCTTCATCTGTCATTTTCTTCGCCGCCTTTTGCTTCCCCTCTTGCGTCAAGCAGCCTCTTGTCTCGAGATGGGATGCGCTAACTTAATGCACCTTGGTGCTCACTATTATAGGTAGATTGGTAGATAACTGGTTTGCTCTATCCACCCACGAGTGGCCGGCGACGACGAGCCTCCGCTGGAATGCACCAACGGCAACTACTTGCCGATGCCCGCTCTCAGGGCTGAAGAGTACGCGACTATTGTAACAGGAAAAAAGCAAAAAAAAAAAGTTAAAGTAACAAAATTCTTGCGTGTTGCTAGAGACAGTCCAAACCCCAACGCTTGTGGATTACGGCCGACATTCCCGGTGGCTCACGACGTTGCCTACACATCCCAACATGAAGAGACAGACAGACCCGGCAAGCTCATGATGGCACACCGCCGTCCATCTCGGCCAGCCACGGCAACTCCGCGGCAACTCAACCCCCATCTTCCGATACTGGTCTGCAAATAGCTCGCGTGCACTTATTAATTTACACTCGCCAACGTAGCATTGCAGCTCTAGAGCCCTGTCGGCTCACTCTACATCAACGACACCATCCAAAACTTCTTTCCCAGATTTACCTCGATCCGTTCAACCGAACCTCCGTCAGCCCTCATCTCCAAGATGAGTGTTTTGTCATGTTGAGACATTTTTCCATGAAACGACATCCTTCTTACTGCACATCATCCCCCAGCTTGCCCGACTGCGAAACACGCTCTCGTCGAGTCCTCATACCCCATACGCGGAGGGCCCACCGTCCTCAGACCTTTGTCGCATCTCCGTCAAGTACGCAAGCTGTCCCCTGGCGGAATTAACCAATCGTCCTCGTGATAATACGAATGCACCCAAAAGATATTAATGGGGGGCAGGATGGATAGAGAGCAGATTTTCCGGCCTCGTGTCTTGGCCACGATCGGCTGCGCAGCCGGCCTGGAGCAGGCTGTTGTCTGATGTCTACTCCCAAATGGGCCTGACACCACATGCATGTCCGGCGGCAAAACTAGTTAGACGGCAGGTGCTGAATGCGCCTTTCTTTATCCATGTACACTCACAGCTACAGCTTGCAACCGAAATCATGAAGCGTTTTTAAGCCTAGACTACCTCCGTCTATCCCAAAGTCTATCCGCTGCCCTCCACCTCTTGCATCATGCACATACCTCAAATCACTTGTCCTGGGGAGGCAGACGAGACTGCAAGAATGCCTCGACATCACTGAGCTCTTCGATACAAGCCGAATGCTGCATGCCCCTACGTGTTTTGCCATGTCGTTAGCGCTTGCTGACTTTCCTAACTGCCATTCCCGAACAGAAGTACACTTACGGATACGTCTTGAACGACACCTTGTAGCCCAGCTCCGTGAGCTTCTTCTCCGACGCCTGTGCCAGCGGGTACAACACAAGCGGGTCGCGGTCGCCGTGGCCCATGAAGACGGGCGTGTCGCGATTCAAGCTGTCGGACGGCACGCGGTCGCGGAACGTGCGGTTGAGCAGCAACCACGACGAGAGGCCAACGACACCGCCGAGCTTGAGCGGCGCCGGTGCCGTCAGCCCGGCGTAGATGCTCATCGCACCGCCCTGCGAGAAGCCGCCCAGGACGATGCGCTCGGACGAGATGCCGGCCGCCACCTCAGCCCGCACCAGCGAGTAGATGTACTCGCGCGACACCTCGATGCCCTGCTCGTCCTCTTCCGGCGTCGCGCCGCCAGCGAGGTGCGAGAGAGCGTCGATGGATTTCTGCAGTTGCGCGCGCGTTAGAAAGTAGTTCCGCCCTTGTTCCCCTTGGCACCAGAACGGCGTCAACTCACAATGTCGAACCACCCAGGCATCTGGAACCCTCCATTCTATATACCGTGTTAACTCCTCTGCTGGAATACACCACGGCAAGGAGGCTAGAGTAAACTGTACCATGGTAATGGGAATCGCCGGCGCGTGGGGCAGGATAAACTTGACCTCGCTCAGCTTGTTCCGGCCCTGCCAGTGCTGCACCGCGTCGGCCCAGCCATGGCCCGAGTCGCCCAGGCCATGGATGAAGATGACGGTGGCCGTGTGCTTGCCCGACGGCGCAAAGACCATTGGCGCGGCGCGGCGGATGGACGACATGGCGGCGGCGGATGGAGGCGTAAACGAGAGGCCTGTGGAGGATCTGACGCGGTGACCGCCGAACAAAAAGAGCGTGCTAACGGCAACGATAGGGATGAAGAGGAGGCTGGTGATGCTAGCGCAGGACCACCTGGGCATGAAAAATTGCAGAAAGGGCAGTTACGAGAAGGTGTTTTCCCGAGGTTTGAGTTGAAGGAAAGCCGTGAGATTGCGCCACCACTCTGATGTTGAATGCCCCACCTTGGCCTCTCTGCGACATCGCGGGGTGGCAGAAAAAAAGTCCAACCAATCTATTACCCCCACGACAAACATCCCAAGCATCGAGAATTCAAAACGTCGATTTGAACGATTTTTGTCATTTTCCTCACTTGGCAAGGTTTAAAATCGGGTTCATTTCTCTCTCGCAATGCACAGTCTAGCGGAGCCGGCCCAGTAGCTTTCCTTCCCCTCCGGCTCCATCTGCAGAAATTCTTGCCGCGGCCTCGGCTCTCGTGATCTGACACCGACAACTACAATAGCATATCTCGGCAGGGGCAAAAGTACGCAGCAGTTTACACCTTCTTTTCTCCCTCAACTCAGTCCTTGAGAGTGCCGCTTCAGCCTCCCGTTCCTACTTTATCATATAGTACCCTTCCAAGGACGCCTACCCCGCGGCAAACTCAAACGCCATGGCATATAGCCCGCTAAATATCCCAGACAACCTCTATGTAGGAGGGTAAGTGGAATCTAGCAAACCCATATACTCCCCATACTAAGACAGATTTCCAGCCTCTGGGCACTCCGTCGCTCCGATCAGTTGTCGGAGAAAGGTATCACGCATGTACTGTCGTTGTATGGGTTCCCGCCCGGTTCTCTCAAAAACTTCAAAGATGAGCCGTGGTCTGAATATGGAAAGGATTACCAGCACCTCAGCATCGATATTGATGACGTCGAAGAGACCGACATTCTGATCGAGTTTCCGAAAGCCATCAAATTCATCGATGGTGGTCTGAACAGCGTCAGCCAAACAGGCAAACCAGGCGGTGTCTTTGTCCACTGCGCTGTAGGAAAGTCTCGCTCCGTCTCTTGCATTATAGCCTTTCTGTTGTGGAAGTATCCCAACAAGTTCGACCCTTCCGCTCCATCCGATACTCCCAAGCCGCGGACAGAGACAGCTGAGGAGGCGGTAAACGCAGCTCTTACCCTAGTCCGACAGACACGACCCATGGCAGAGCCTAATGATGGCTTCATGGAACAACTGCGCATGTGGTGGACAATGGGGTGCCCGGAGGACATCGAAGCGCAGCCACTATATCAGCGCTGGGCGTATCAGCGAGAAGTCAGTGAAAGTCTGGCTGTGGGACAGGCTCCCTCACGTCTCCGTTTTGAGGACGAACAGACTGAAAAGCATGAGACGTCTGCATCAAACTTGCGCTGCAAGAAATGCCGCCGTGTGCTTGCAACCTCACAATTTATCGCACAGCACAAACCTAGTGATGGCTCGGCCAGCTGCCAGCACTTCTTCGTCGAGCCTTTGAGCTGGATGCGCCCCGAACTAGAGCAAGGGACTCTCAATGGTCGATTGACTTGCCCCAACGATCGTTGCGGCGCCGCCGTTGGTCGCTACGATTGGAAGGGGTTCAAGTGCACATGCGGTGCCTGGCTTACACCGGCATTCTCGTTGCAGCGAGCCAGAGTTGATGAAGCTGCAGCACCTGTGACTGGTCCTGGTGGCAACTTGGGGATTCGGCTTCCGCCTGGTGCTGGCCGCGGAAACCTCTAATCCTACGCCTCAACTCCTGCTTACAAGTCATGAGGATCATGGAGCAACACAACCCGCAAGATATCCTCTATACACTGTGGTGGTGCTATCAGTCACGCCTGGTGAAGGGTCTTTGATGGACCCTGGGGCGACCAGAAAGGACTGAGGTTGACTCAGTGTCCATGTGCCATCAATCTCAGCACTCTCACGAAGATATGACCGAAGACAGAAGAAGCGAGTCCCAAGACCCAGTTAGCAGCACTCTGGATTGTGAAGAATAGCTACTGCATGATTCAACCGCCTAGGCTGCATGGCTGGTACTCTTTTGAACAACCGGCCACACCGCACTCGAGAACCCAACAGAGCTATGCGATGCAATGGAGGACCCCTTTCCACGCAACACTGCACGACAACCCCACATATGCATCTTTCAGAGGTCAATATCGCAGACCTACAGCTCAATTAGTTGATGGCTATCTCCGGTACGCACCGTTCCACGTTGTTCGCGACACGCCATACATGCGGTCCACATGCATCTGCAGATGCAACCCAGGCTCGCAAGGCTGGGGCGTGTGCATTATTAGTAGCATTATAATGCCTACACCGCTCGAAATATACATTTAGATACCATGAGAATAGAAAATATTGATGCGAATGTGGAATACGCGCATTGCTTCAGCGCTAAGCTTTCATGAACAATCATTGGTGATTCTACGTGTCTGCGCTCTCACAAGCGGCAACGTTGCATTTCGCTGCAGCTGGGGCCTCTGAGCTGGCAAATGTTGCAGTTTGTCTTGCCAAACACTCAAAATTCGCAGCAGATGTGGGCAGTCGTATGCGAGAAGGGGGAAGTGGCCATGTGCTGACCCGCGGCAACTTATATGGGCAGGATGTGGTATAAGTACACAGCAGCAGCCCTAACTGTAACTACACAAATTCGCATCCATACATATCTCTAAGTCTCCCCTCTAGATGTAGTGATGCTCAAACAAAAAGTCGGTGCCGTCGCCTCTTCTGGCATAGTCACAGCCTGCGGGAAACAGTACTTAACTAGGCAATATGTCGCGGCCAACGAGATCTGCCCGGACGCAAGCCTTTTCAGGACGGAGTGTGTGGGCTGTTATCAGAAAACCCTTTCTATTTATATTTGTGATGCGTGGCGGGAGGATTGTGATCCTTGCCAGCCTGACGGTGGAGGTGTGCTTCTTCCATTCTGGCACTGGTTCCCATCACCGGGCCATCTAGCTAGAAACGGGGCTACGATGCGACTGTTAGAGCTGTACTCAGTATCGAATCATTACCTAGATTCGCATGTCAAGATAAAACAGCAGGTCCCGGTAGGTACTCATTTTGTGTTCGAGAGAGTCGAGCAACGCAGCATCACCCAGCCTCAGGCCCCCAGGTCAGCCACCAGACTGTCCTCAAAAGGCACAGCATGGCGTTAACGAGATGGAAAATGATTAAAGCAAACAAATACACTTTTTTCAACCAGATTGCTGAGAGCCGAGATGGAATGAGTCTCGCGAAACGTCATATTTCTTCATGGACACGTAGCTATTTTTCATCAGTCTACTTTGACGGTGGCGCTGTCGGCACGGAGGGAAAGTAGCCCGGTTGGGCAGCCCTTTCCCTATCTCTTTTCGCTGTCTCCGCTTGTCTTTTTCTTTGTAACCGTTGTTGGTAGAATGCACTATTGTAAGATGGTTAGGCCACGTATTTGCTGCATCGTCGGCAGAACTCACGGCTTCAGCTCGAAAGTCCGAGGCTCTTCTTCCTTGGAGGCTTCGTCCTCGTCATCTTCATTTGTTTTCTGTTAAATAAGACGGGTTAGCCCATATAAGAGTAGCGCGCAGTATTTTGGATGTACCCTTTTATCCGCGTCATCATCTTTATCGTCTGTCTTGCCTTTCTTGTTTTTGTCATCCTTGTCTTTATCTTTCTTGTCCTTTTCTTCTTTTTCCTTCTTTTTTCGTTGCTTTTCCTCGTACTCCTTCTTTAGCTTTTCTTTTTCGGCCTCCAACTCGCGCTCCTTTTTGGCCTTGATGGCCTCTTCGTCAATCTTTGGCGTGCAGAAATAGCGATCCTTTAAGTGCACCGCGCAGACATAGAAGAAGTCCTGAGATAATGTTACTTTACAGATTTCCAATTTAATTTTTTTTTCTTGTATTTTCCCGTGCTTCCTTACCTTATTATCTGGTGTGATGAGCACTGACGTACTCGTCTTGTAACAAATGTCACAGGCTTTGGCGGATGCTTCCGCAACCTTGCGATGGTTATATACGTTTGGAAAGGGGCCTGACATGGTCGTCTTGAAAGATTTACTCGTTCATCACCGATACATACGGTACAGGATTTCGGCGAACCTTATGCCCAGTTGTTGTAAGGTTGAAAGTCAGCCTAACGCCCCGCGGCGGCAGACAGAATGGATGACTAATCTGCCATCGACGTGCCATTACTTCGTACTGCCGTGTAAAGCAGTCGGGTTTGTTTACTTCGCTTATCTTGGTATTGGTATGGAATTTCTCATATAACTGATCTTGGTGTTTTCCATTATCGGGGGGGCTTTCACTATGCTTGATGTTTTTTTTATCAAAACTTCAATCTGACGCGGAATACATACCTTGCAATTGTTGGTCACCACAGATAAGAGTCTCCAAAATTGCAAAAGTAGACCTGATTGTTTGCTTTCTCTACTTACTACACGTCGAGCTTTCCTCAAACTGATAATACTAGAACATAATAAAAGAAAAATACACCACTTGATGATAGTTGGTTGCGGATTAAACTGGTGCTTCAGCGGGTCGTGCGACACCTTTAAACCTGGGCGGAGCTGACTGAGGCTACGCTATTGGCTGGTAAGGTGGAGGATAGCCGCCAATTGCCCTGTTCACTGACGTCGCGTTGCCAACACCAAAAAATAGGTCATCTTGTCGAGTAGGCAATTGCTTTTTGCTCTCTATTCACCATCCTCGATTTTTTTCAACAGTGTCGCAATCGTTTCCAGCACTATACATTCGCGAGAAAACGACAATGGAGCTAGACTGGGAGCACCTCAACGCCATATTCAAGCCCCGTCAGGACATTCTCGACGGCATTAAGCGATGCGCCGGTGAGCAAGCCGCCAATTGCGCGGACAGTCCACGCCGATTTGCTAACTGTTCCGCCAGAAACGCCCGGCAAGATCGCACTCTTCAATGAGATTGCATCACACGTCCACGCCAAGCTAGCAGAAAACGGAGAGCCCGAGGCAAAGAGACGAAAGGTTCAGGCTGGCGGCAGCACCAACGGGATCGCGAATGGCTCCTCCGCAGCTGGGAATCCGGCCGACGACCCTGTGCTGCTGCAGGTCAAGGAGATTTCAGTCTCTATACCGCAGAGGAAAAAATTTGAGCTATGCTTTACACAAAACTTCCTGTACGCGCGCGCACCAGGAACAACGGTCCCTATCCAGGGCATGACCTATGCCTGGACCGATATTGGTTGGTTCCCCCCTTACCATGCTTTACCCCTCAACAGCGTTCCCCCCTTTCTGACACTTTTGAAAGAATTCGCATTTTATCTTCCCGTCCCCGAAAAGGCACAGGTACAACACAACTATATCTTGTTCCCGCGCGGCTCCACGATACCCCCCAAGTCCGGCCCGGTGACCGTCGAACCGCTCGTCTTCACAGTTCCCGCCACGCCGCCCAAGGAGGGCACGATAGCCGGCAGCGAAGCCGGCTCGGCAGCTGCCGTCGCGGACACATACAAGGGCCTGTTCCACTGGGCATTCAACAGACGACTGCGCGCCGTCGGCAGCGACGTCGCCATCGTCGCGTCAGATCCTAACAAGTTCCACAGCATGGTCCGGCAGCCGCACCGGCCCAACGAAAAGGCCGTGCACGTCAGCGGCTTCCGCGGCTCCAAGGACGGCTACCTGTTCTTCCTAGAGAACGGCATCCTCTGGGGCTACAAAAAGCCACTCATCTTCATCCCGCTGAAGCGCATCGCCGCCATGAGCTACACCAACATCCTGCAAATCACGTTCAACATTGTCGTCGAGGTATTCCCCGAGGAGGATGGGGCGGATGGAAACGACGAGTACGAGTTCGGCATGGTGGACCAGCAGGACTACGGCGGCATCGACGATTACGTTAAGCGCAACGGTCTGCAGGACCGCAGCATGGCTGAGCAGCGCAAGGGCAAGCTGCAGCTGGCGGAGAATAAGGCTAAGAAGGGTGCAGACGGCGCAGAAGGCGCGGAGGGAGACGGTATGACGGAGCTGGAGCGCGCCGCGCTGGGCGAGGACATGGACGACGATGAGGATGAGGAGGATTACAACCCCGGTAGCGACGATGGGAGCGACGGCTCTGGAGAGTCCAGCGAAGAAGACGATGACGATGATGACGACGATGCTGGTGAGGATGACGAGGATGGTGAAGGAGAGGGCGGCGAAGAAGAAGAGGAAGAAGCGGGCGAGGAAGGCCAGGGTCTGTCGATTAGATAAAAGCATGACTTGGTGTTTTTACTGTTTGGCGTAACTATGCCGGCGTTGGATTTGGGTGTCTGGGTGGGATAGCATTCATGTGTGGGACAAAATATACGGATTGCATGTAGTTTGTCTAGTTTGGCCCTGAGATACAACTATGTTTGACGGTGCGATTTGTCTGCATCGACCAACGCAGCTCCAAAATAGGCTTGGACTGGTGTATGCCATTACTCTGACAAACATAACAAATAGTCTGCTTCTGTTTCTCGTTCTTTGAAGTTGTGTCGTACAGGAGTGACGTCGCGGGTAGCGATCTTCACAACCAAGATGCGGTTTTCTGCTTGGAAAGGGCACCAGGGCCGCCCACTGGGCTATCCAGTCTGCGAAGGGGTCGTAGGACGAGGTATTCAGGGCTCTCGGGCTACCAAGTCTATAGTAACATGTGGGAAAGGGCTTTGGATGAGAGGGTTGTGTTACACGACGTCGTCGAAGCTAGCTTGTTTCCGTTGTGGGATGTGGCTTCCTTTGTGCGTCCACGCGAGATCGATACGAAGGCCAGAAGCTGGCGGTATTACCGAGAATACTGGGAAGATGAAGGAGGAGCGTAACCTTGTTCTCGTATTCATGCTGTGACCAAGCATGCTGGTTGGGCTTCTAGGCTAGGGGACGTGGCATCGAGGATGCCCTCCCTGGTCGTATGGAGAAAGGCCACGCGTGCCCTGTAACTAGAGGACGGGGGGGTAAACAGATGGACTCTATCAAATGCAACAAAAAAAAAGAGTCTCTCTCTCGGCTTTGCAAGCCCCCAGCGTCTTCCTATAGACTGTCGCAGGTCCGTCGGGATGCCAAGGACGGAGGTCCCTTGCTTGGCAAGGAGATAACCCCCAATTCGAAAGGAGGCGATATTACGACATATGAAAACATTCTTCAGCTTCATTCTTCAGCTGTTCTTTTTTATCAGCTATTTTTACTTTCACCAGCATGTATGTAATCACGGGCATCAGCTTTCACCACCAGGACAAGAGTTGACAAAGGGCTGAACGCCTCTTCTGTACAGCCATGTCAGCATAACCTGCTCCAAGGATTTCTTACCAGAGCCATCAGGCTGAAGTCTACCGTGTACACGATTTCAACTTTCAGTGGAAAAGTATAATTTCCCCTTTTTCCTTCGTAGTCGATATAGGCGCCGCGCGGCCTCAAAGAGAAGCTGGGGCGGCTGTGGAGTTGAAGCCAGTCCGAGTCAGGGCCCCAAAGTTGACAAAGCTTGTGGCTGGCCCTGACCAAGAAGGCATACGTAATGCAGGCGCCAGCACACGTCGGTTGGGCAAGCAATGAAAAGAATGGCCTGTTGTTGCTTGTTGTTGTGTGTGTGTAAATTTAGAACACCAATGACAGAAAAAGACAACGCAATCAAGTCTTTCCTTATTTTGTCCTTTGTTGAATCATGTTGCGGGGAGACCCCCATGCGAGCTTGCCGCCTGTTCCGGCCCATGACGGAAACAAGCGGGTGCCCTGATTGTCTCCCTCCCTTCAGCTAACTAAAAGCTTTCGCAATCCAGTCAAGTCCGAGGCGGAGGGCGGTTTTGTAGATGCGCATCCCGTCTTGCATGGCCCGGTGGGCTTTCGCACATCGGCGCCGTGCAGATCCTCCCTTTCGGATGGAAATCGCGGGGTCTGGACCGCCGGCTTCCGTGTGAGATTTCGGCTGTCGGAACGGCTGCGGTGAAGAGAGCAGCATTCCCAAGGTCAGCTGCTGAAACAATTGACACGCCCAATTGACTCAGAACCTCGCCACGGTGTACGCCCAAGCCGGGGAGGGAGGCGTATGCTGAGCTGGACGGTGTGCGTGGTTCTTGTCGAATTGTAAGTCGGAAAAGTTAGAAAGCCTCCAAACGCCACACGGGAACCAAATCTGCACCAATGCGGCAGGCGTAAATGCTCATCAAGCCGGAGGATTCCAGGCTCTTACCAAAACGTATCTCGATTGCCGGGAAAGCAGAACGGCAGATGAGCAAAACAGTGTCTCATGCCCATAGCAGGCAGATTGGCCTTCACAATGGCGTCTGTCTCCCTCAAATTCCACACTGACGCATATTCAACGGGCCTCTGGGACAAGGCACTCGGCATATAGAAGATCCAAAAATAAACCCTCTCAAAGAGGGCTGAGCTGAAGCACATGTCGCATGCAATCTGGTTGTCGCAACCACGCGTCTGTATCCGTTCGTGGAGGTTGATTTACGCGCCATGCATCCACCTCTGTAAATGAATGCAAGGGCCAAAGCGGTAAGAACAAGGGCAAAGAAGGCATGATACGACACCAGGTGCTGGTCATCGCCTTTCATCAGGCAATGCTCCGCCAACAAAAGCACCAGTCCCGTGGTGCAGTATCCATGTTTCTCTCTCCCGCCCATAACAGGTAGGAATACACCCACCCCCGAAAACTGCAACCTCGAGAGAATCCTCAATTTTAGCCAAACCCCCTTCTTACCGCCCCGCCAGAAATGGGGACGGTAACTCTAGGCTGCAGCATTCTCTGGTCTGCTGTTCGTCCAGCGAACGGGCGGTATTTTGGATCCCTCCTTTGTGTGGGAGTCGCAGTATAAATGGAGCAGGGCCGGCGCTACCTCGCGACTTTGTGACCAAGGGAAGTTGCGAAGGTCTGGCCAGGGCAAGGTTGGGTTGCAGCGGCCAATATCGAGGCTACCAACGGCCCCCCCTTCCCGTTGCGAGGATGATGAGCGCGTCGGGTCGTTTCTGTCCAGTGAGGAAAGACAGCGGCAGGGAGGGCCGCGAGCATTTCTCCGGCCTCATCACCAGACAAGGCTATCCGTACTACGGAGTAGCATGGCACATGCTTGACCAAGTCATCCTGGACGGATGTCTGTTCCGTTGTGAGCCTTTCTGCATGTCGCAGCTGAACCGTATGTAGGTCCCCCCCCGAACCATTGGACGTGATGATTGCAGCAACAACCTTGCGTGTGGCCCAAGCCACTAAACAAGCGCATCAGCGAGGGCGCAAGAAAAAGAGGTGTGCCAGATGCATCGAGGATCGACTTTGTAATCTCTAGCGTGGTGTGTAGCCCAGCCCTGTCGGGCCATTATCAGCACGGCGACCAGCATGGGGGTTTGCGGCGTGGCTTTGTCTTTTGTGTGTGCCCAAGAACTCGCTCATTGACGTACCAATACTTTTTGTTTGCGCAAGACATGGCTGAAAAAAAAAGCAATCTAGAGTTCAAGACTGTGTGACACGCTTTCTGACGTGTCCTCTTTTGCCGAGTGCACCGCCTGTACAGATTACAGGAGTATTAATGGTATGCAACTTCCCCTCCCGCTGCCAGCCAGCCAACCAACCTTGGGATCAAGCTCCATGTCAGATTGGCGGAACAACTTGCCTCGTTCATCACCAGGATCTAAGATTCGAGCGGGTGATGTCGCTGACAGGTGTGCGTCCGTTGTGGACACCTCCTAGTTAGTTAGCGGAAGTTATAAACAGCGGACGGGCGGCGGTTTGATGGACCAGACCATTGCCAACTCTGGAAGGTTTTCCGAGATTTCAGCCCAGACTAAAAGAAAAGAGAAATCGAGAAGAGAGGTGTGTTACGTGACAGTCGGTGCGGCAGCCGCAGCAGGCAAGGGTGGTGGTGGTGGTAGGTAGGTAGTTAGTGGACGGTGTCATTTGTGGTGACATTTTGCAGCGTCCCAGGCCATGTCATTCCGGTGACGTTGTTTTCGTTAATCGCCAATATCGTCGAGACTACACTTGGTATGAGTTGGTGCGCTTCAGCGTTAATCTCGTCACGGCACGGCGCCTCACTCACTGGAGACATGTATATATGCAGATGCGCGTTATCAGGATGCATAATATCACTGGTAATAAGTATCTGTAGGCGGAGGCAGTAATCTGTTGATATGAGAATGTTTCAGCTTGTTTCGCATCATTAAGCATGCTTTCCAGTCCTGCTTCTAGACCTGAAAAGACCGCATGAATCACACACTCCCGGCCAAACAAAAGTTGATGCCGGAATCGCTGTGGTAACTTGGGCAGGCCTGCAGGGTCAGTGTCCAGGCAAGTACTTCGTATTATGAGTCCAACACACACAGAAAAAAACGACACGGCTCGCGCGGAAGCAATGCCGCACCGGTGAGGAAGGTCCCGCGGCTCAGCATGTATGCATGTCTCGTGTAACCTCTGCAAATCAAGGCTATGGCTGCACAAGGAAGGCCACAAGGAACGAGGTTATTATTTCGCAGGGCTGTCCTGCAGATGCGGCGCCCCGAGCTCAGGGCTGAGTATCCGCAGCTGTCTGCGGTTAGGCACGGAGTTTTCATCCCAGCCCTTCGTCGTATGTATGACCAAGGCATCGGCAATAATCCATACTTGCTACATATAACTGAAGCTAGTATGCATGCTTCTTGTGTTTTTGGCGCCTGAATCGAACATGGCACCATGGTCATGTTCTTTTCGCGACCGCCGTGGCGCCCCTTCACCAGCTCGGTACAAGTCTTGATTGGTCCTGCCTTCCGATCCTGGGAAAGATGGGTAGCTGAAAAAAACAAAAAAGAATTATGAAAAAATTACCCAAAGAAAGCCCACCTTGTTTCGCCGGCCACCAACGGCATACATAAATCGGGCCACCAAAGTTAGTGGCAAGCCCTGTTGGATCAAGATTGCAGCGGCGACCAGTGGAACAGAGATGCCCAGTTGGCCCCTGGCTTCCTTTGAAAAGATGAAGGTGGGATGATTATCAGCGAGGATAAGACGCAATTGTCTGTTAGCCCCCAGCCCTGCCATTTGCAACGACGTCAATGTCCGCTTCATTGGTCATCAGGACAGCTCGTTCACGGCGGGCGGGCAAACTCGGCCGAAACATGTCGATAGTCGTAATTATTTTTGTGCTTCTTTTTTTTTCAATGCTGCCTCGCAATGACGCCCTGGTTCGAGAAGGAAGAAACGATTAATCATCTGGAGGCCTTGGCTCGTCCCCGGGCACTTTCGAAAAGCTGGGTGTCTCATGCAACGGAAAATGGTTAACAACCAAGGATATCACATTTTGAGCCAGCATTGGCTTTTGTTCGTACCATGCATGAAATGCAGCCTTTTCCTCTTTGTCGCATTTTGCGTCGGCCGCCCCATCAGAGCAATTCTCGTCCCCTTTTCCCCAAAGTCGCGAACTCTAAATGCCTGCCTGCCCCGCGCTGGGCGGGCGATAATGGGGCTGTCAGGTTGCCAGGACAGTGCTGGGCAGCTGTTGTAAGCGACGAATGCGAGCAGGTGGCGGGAGCTCTGGTACTGTTCAAAATTCGCTGTAGTAACGGGAAACGCGGTCCTTGTCAACGAGGCCACGTAGATTCATAAGTTGCTCGGGCCCGAGTATTCCGCGGAACGCCTTTGTGTGCTCAGCCCTGCCTCCCTAAGCCACAGAAAAAAGGTCCAGTATGTATCAACAAGATTGCCCCCTGCACTCGAATTGCGGCTCACTGGGGGCCGAACGAGCCCATCAAAAGTGTGCCTGTGAAACGAGCGTCCTTGGCTGGCGCCCCGCTCGCCTGTGATGTCTATTCCAGCTCCTCATTTACCCTTGCACCATAATGTACTGGTATATGCACATAAGGCAACTGGATAGGGCTAATAAATAAGCCAGAGGCCTCTGTGGCGCGCTCCAGAAACCCGTAGGGCTTGCTACCACAGGAAGGAAAAGTAGATCCTGGGCCGGATCCAGCACCAAGATGCCTCAATGCCTCCTTGAAGCAGGCCAGTCAGCGCGCGTAGAGCCCAGTGCAGTGTGATCATGGCAAATAACCTTGTGACCATGCGGGAACAATGAGGAATCGTCTCATCCTTCGGGAAACCCACCTGCCACAGAGAATGGCAATATATTAAAGAAAAAAAAAGGTTTTACAAGCTCCTTGGCTCGTTGTTCTCTCGTTTGGAGCAGAGGTAGCCCTTCTCCATGGTACCCCTCTCTCGATATGCAGTCCCGCGACAAGGCGTAGCTTTGCCGATCGGCAACGACATGGATAGCGAAGGGCAGGTGGGCTTGGGAAGAGGCCGGCTGGGAGAGCAGCGGGCCCATCGCATGTGCTGGTAAGGCTATGGGGTGAGATATTAGCAAAAGATTGGATCAGCACATCACGAGAAAACAAAACGTGGCCGAACCAGGAATTCCGTACCGTTCCTTTGCTGCAAAGGCGGCAGGGGATGCAGTCGAGCACAGCCCGGTAGCGTCACCATAAAAATGATATCTCAGAAGCAAAGGCGGTCAGGAGAAGTCAAGGCAAACCGGGCTTCGCACTGTTGTATCGGTCCATGTCGACCCAATGTCAAATATTGCGCTGCAAGAAGCAGTGGCGCTGGGGGCCAAATCTGGAACCTGAATGCTCCTTGCAGCAAGGCCAAAAAGTAATTCTTCTTGTTCCTCCAGTCAGACGTGCAGACGTCAAGGCGGGCCAGCAGTTATAAAAAGAAAAAAAACTTATTATTAGCTGCCCAGCGACTGGCACGAAGCAGGGTCGGGTTCGATAGGCCAACTTATCCCTTCTCCGGGGTACGAATGCTTCAGTCGTACGGGTGCTGCTAACATTAGATGGTATGCCCGAGAATGCTTGGTCTTGGGCCTTGCATTGCTGAACCCAGCGTGTTCAGAAATACACCACGGCCGGCTACCCATAGGGAGGCGCGCTCCGGAAGGCCGGCCAGCCGAGTCTTTTCTGGCATATGCTTCGGAGACGCATAACACCATGTTAGGATGGTCTGCCGTGTTCCGCCTCTGTAAAAAGGCATCTCCACTGTCGTGTCGCCTCGCTTTGCACTCTGTTCAAACTGCCGGACGCGACCAAATGCACCGCCCTTGGTGTTTTATTATTGGTGCCGCGACTCTGCCTCAATGTTGGATCACCGGCGACTTTGTGGTCAAATACCGAGGGCGACACCAGGACAGAATGCCTCCTCGATGCTAAGAAGGCAGAGAACAAAACTTCGCCTGCAGCTCGAAGGTCTCTTTGCTCTCTCATCCACACACAAATATGCTAGTTACTTTCCCACGCCCCTCCACTGCTTTAAAATCCTGTCACATTAGCTGTAGTTAGGGCTTTGGGTGGGAGGAGCAGGGGGCAGTCTGCGCCGCAACGGAAAACTCCGTCTCTGTATTTGGAACGTCTGCGACAGGTCCGATATGCCGAAGCCACGAACGATCTGGACGTCGTTGACCCCGGCATTTGGTTTTCGAGTTTGCATTTTGGTGCTCCATATGATGCCCGGTTGTTTGCTCTCGGCTCCCTGCAGCTTTTCACAATCTGACCCTCGAATGGCTCGAGGTCGTTGGGAAGCGACAGGAGCAGACCCCTCCTCCTTCTAACCGCACACCCCCTTCCTTGGCAGGCGCCATTCCGTACCAAGCAAGACAAATCCGCTCGCCAGCCCGATCAGGAATGCTTCCACAAGGCAATCTCGAACACTGCCCTAAGAGGCAAGTTGTTACGCGTAAAAAGTCCGTATTAGCGTCCCCCATTCTTAGGGAGCTAGCGCATCCGCTCGCCGTGCAGCCTGCATGGATTCATGGACGGCCCAGAGCACAAGGCCCCTGTGAGGGTTCGAGTTTCTTGGTACCATCTGCAAGGTAAGCACGGAGATCGATTAGGTCGTCAGCGTCCCACGTAAAACGGGATTGAGAGTTATCATGTAAAGCCCTGTTCAGCACCAGGCCGAAATGATGAGCTGTCTATTGATGTCTGTGCCGTGGCAGTATTGTAGAGGAGGACGCCAAAAGCAAGTGGGCGTGAAAGTCGGCTACATGACGACAGGACTTGTTCGGGTTGCCCACCAACGCGTAAACGCAAAAGTGTATGAAGGGCACTAAGCTGAGCGCTTGCACTTCGATTGGGCCGGAAGTCTTCACTTTTCTGTTCGAGCTCATTCTCGCCGGGGTTGCCCAGGCTGACGACGCGGTCTCGATGCCTCTTACAATACCTGCTGGCTGTAAGTACGCCCGGCTTCGGTGGTCCTGATTGCCTAGTCAGTATGCACTGCGGAGGTTTTATTGTCATCTTGGCGCTCTGCAGCGTCATAAGAGTTCTGTTGTTGAGGACTTACCTAGCAATACTCAAAAGTTAGGGTCATCGCGACGAGAGAGGTCGGTATCCTCGAAACCAGTCCCATGCATCCACAAAATGCCCGCACAGGCAGGCTCTCAATGATCAGAGTCATATTGCAGACTCAAAGGGTCTAATAATTATCAAGGGTTGATAAGATGCTAGCCTCCAAGTTCGGCAGGTCGAGCCGGTCAGCATATTCCCTCACTATTGTATCCCACAGGGCTGTGGTTCTCCATGTACTGGACAGCAACAGTTGTTTCGGGCATGACATAGCCCATACACTGGCTAACCAAAAGGCTGCGCCCCATGCCCAGTTTCGAGCTTGGTACATGTCGCCTTGCCAGGCGACATGCTTGCAGCTTGGGGGGTGGAGCTCGGTTGGCCTTCTTCTCGCTTATCAAACAATGCCATGCAAGATCAGCACTCTTCGAGTGTCGAGTAAGGAGAAGAAGGTCTTTATTGGTGCAAAAGGATAGTGGCACCCCGAACCTGATTTTCGTGATACGGTCGAGATGGCGATCATTCATGTGAGACGAATGTGCAGAGACGGCGTTTCAAAGTGCTGCTGTCTGTCAAGGTTCCAATGCAATACCGCAGGGGACCACCACATTTTCGCGCCGTGTCTATATTGGGAAAGTCGGGCTGATGCGATAATACTTCGCAGACCCTTGCACTGCCTCCCCTGAGTTAAATTGAGGCATCAACACCCGAGCATATTTTGTATGCATTGCTGCATTTGGAAGGGGTTGATGAATCACTGCCGAGGAGTGACAGATGCTCTAGATAATGAGATGGTTCGAATATTGCTCCTGGGCATACTCCGTAGGCGACCAAATCATTTGAGCAATGTTCGGCAGCCGAATATTGCACTCATATAATGAGTTCTGCGCCACCTCATGCTATCTGTAGACATAGAAACGGGACACGACAGCATCCGTGCATATCATAGAATATCTCAGATTCTAACTAGGCACTGCCTCCGGTCCGCGAATCTGATCGGCAGATCACAAAAGAACTGTGTTAGCAGCAAGCTCATCTTGCCGGTGAGCCAAACAACTCGAAGGTGTCAAACACTCTCCTTGTATCGTCAAAGTGACGTTATTGGCCGTAACTTGAACAACACGCCGAAGGGTGGGGTTATGTCCATCTCGTGGTGCGAGCAACCATCACGACTCATATCCGAGGGCCAACATGGTCGCCGGCGAGTAATGCTAGCATACGCAATCTTTCCACGGAGTCCAGACACGTAGACTGTCCGGAAATTTCTTTAGCCAGGGCTGGCGACGGTTATAGGGGAAATAGGCACCGTCGCACGTATTGTCGACGTAGACCTTTGATGACGTGTGCTCTGGTGCTTCGGGCTGCACTTTAACGAGCCCCGCATAACAGACAAAAAGCGTCTTCTGTCTGTGGATTTTGTGCCGCCGCCGTGCCATTGAGGCCGTATTAGAATAACCTCCAGCTACTAACTAGTAGGGAGAGCGCAGTATGGCTGGAGTTGTGGCTGGCTTTGAAACAACTCATCTGTTGCTGTTATAGCTGACGACGCAGTCTGATCAGCGACTCCTCCACAAATGTCTCCCTGCAAGTGGAGGGTCGTGGGCTCATGAAACAACCTCTACGCCAAGAACGTGGCAGACCGGCCGTTTGAACCTGCTGGCTAATAAAATGGGCCAAACGCAGAAAGCGACAACTGAACAATTGGCAGCCCAGTAGACGCTTCTCTGAAATGGTCTGTCTGGCAATTGCGCAATCGAACTGCCGACAAGTCCTTCCATGCTCTGCAGCTGGATCGACGACTCTGTAATTAGGGAAAGGCTTGGCGGGCCTAGCTTCGCCATGGCGTGCGCCACGACGCTTGGTTCGTCAACTTTGTGGGCATGGTAAAGTCTCGGCGTCGCTGTGTAAGCATCAGTCATACAACTCCCCCAGTTGCAGAATCACCCCTGAACCGGCTGCGCCATCGCGACATTGATAAGTCTTCATGGTTTGCGGCTAGCTTGGTGCTTGGCCAAGCCATTTCGCGGGGAAATGCAATTTGCTGGAGATTGGTCACTTCAGCCAACGTTCAGAGAGCTTGTGTAAGACAATTGCACAATTGTGTTTGCTAGCAGTGGATGGCTCATGTCTGCTCGGAAGGGCAACGTCTTTGGATGGGCCCATGCTCTCTGCCAAGGTCGGGGATGAATAACAATTTTCGGGCGCGAGTTGAGTCGCTCGGTACATTGGTAGAATCTTGCTGCTGCAAAACATGCTGTCTCATTGCCCTTTTCGGCGCCGCGGAAATGCCCATGGAGGCGGCTGTATTCCGATAGAAACCATTTCCAACTACATATTTCGTAGTGCCTCGGTACCGACAGCGGCTCAAGAGGAATGCCCAATGAGGGAGGCCCTGGTGGGGGGACTGAGTCGCATTCAGCCCCCAAATGCCGCAAACCAGTTCATGACCTGGCGAAAGTACAGGACGACTTCAAGGGGGCAGTTCGAATCCTGTTTTCCGGATGGTTCGGGATGTGGCGGGGAAAGTGTAATTCACAATGGACCAAAAAGAGTTTTATCGCCAACCCTTGAGTTGATACCGAAGCGGGTGGATACGTAGGGCGAAGCTGCATAATTTCGGCCAGAACACTCCCAGGCCGCTTATGTATGTGTGTATTGGTAGGGCTGAAGAGTCAGTAAGCGCTGCAAAGCAACTGGTGAAAGGCGGCTGTGAGAATCAGTCTGTCGTAGGGCTTGTGCGCTGTCGCTTCCTTGTTACTCGTGAGCCAGATGGCTTGAAATGAAATGCGCCTATGTAGACGCAGGCGCTTTGAACTCTCGTTGCCAAGGATATGCCTGTGGTCATTACTCAGGTCATTGCACTGCTAGCAGGCCAGCTGAGAGAAGCTGTTTTGCCAAGCCGCACTACTATGAGCTGTCTCAAGTGAGCCTTTGGATGATTTCGCTCCCCGCGTCCGTTTATATCTAGACTGAACCAGTAATAGCGAGTGAAGTAAGTGGTGCTTGAGAAATTGATGCAATCGGGATCGAGCGCTTATCGTTCGCACAGCAGCACGGTCCAAAGCCACGAGTTGTAGATTAGAGCTCTTCAGTGGAGTTGGAAATTTATGAAGATGGTTAATTTCGGTTCCGAACCTAGGAAGCTGAATGGGAATCAGATGCTGTCAGCACGCATCGCAATACTATCCGTATATCTTTTTGACATGGGGCCTACATGGCTTCAGCCAGAAAATTTGCCGTCAAAATAATCGCAACGCGGCCAATGTTTCCTGATAGAGTCGCAGAGACTGAGAAGCTCGCTCAGCCCTAATGCTGACGTGTTGTTGATATGGGCCATAGCAACGGTTTAACGGATTTCGGGTTTCGTAGTACTGAGGGTCGCAGCAGACTCGAAAGAGGCCAGAGTCTGTAAAATGTGACTAGAATCGAACAGGTGAGAAAGGATGAGGACGGGACTCTGTAAGGTAAGGTAGATCGGTGTTTGTGACTACAGCCTTCGGGCTTACTGATGCTGATGATCTCGCGTTAGCTCTGCCTTGCACAATCGAGGGTCCCGTGGCATGGCGTACTCAACGGTGAGCCATGAATCTAGGGCTGGGGAGGGAGGGGTGTGTCGTATTGGTCGTTTACCCATGCAGAGCAAGTGCAGCAAGGGGTTGTGCCACTGTCATACTGGTGAGGATGACTGACTTTTAGGCAGAACAATCGGGCATTAGCGTCTGCGGCAAGAGAAGATGATGAGGATAGGGCAGTGCGTTTGCAAGATGTTGAGGTAAGAAAGGATGGGTTCGGTGTTTGGTGTGCCCCGCAGCTGGGCCGTGGAAGTGCCCAAAATGGAAAGTTGGTGCGGTCACGTACGTCGAGGAGAAACGACAGCATCACAGTCGTTCACTCTTTCCAACTGTACGGGTAATAACGATCAAATAGGGTAAGCATATGCTAAATTTACATGGTGGGAGGCGGTATATCTCGCGTGATCCGGATCAGGTTGACCCAGATGCGAATGTGGCGCCGTCACTGTTGGAGAGAAAGCGTGAGTCGGGTGCGAGGCGGCGACATGGCTTGATCGACCGAGTTACAGGTGACGAGGTGCTGGAGGGCTGAAACAGTCGGCTAATCAAGCTGTCAACAGCATAGGACGGATCGAAGTCTCTCGGCCTACGATACAGCGGGCGCGTTTCACCAGATGCTCGTTACTGGGTGCCGTGTGACTGGCGCAGATCCGACCTCCCTCCCTCCCTCCCTCCACCTGGGGGGACAAACAGTTGCTGGGATCTGCAACGGCACAGGACACGCTGTTACAGCGCCTGTGAGGCTACGCCGAAAAGGAGAGAAAGTCATCAGCGTCGTCAGATCACTGTTATAGCTAAAGATACTCGCAGCCGTGCGACGACTAAAGAGACTTATCGTCGGCCTGCAAATAATAACAACGGTTCAGATGCGTGTGCACCGTACATTGTACTCCGTCCCTGTACCAGCATGGGCGAACGGGTCCAACACCATGGTTCCAGATCCGAGATGACTGGCTCTTGTAATCTGTACTACTGAGTAGCACACAGTCGCATTCCAGGTTCCAAGTGCCGGCCATCGTGCTAGGGCCCAATGCCCATTGAGAAGCCCCGACCCGTCTGTCGAGGCCGTCGAGGCCGTGGCTCCCGCACCAATAGACAAACCCGAACAACCCCCAACAACGGATTGGCAAGGGCTCGCTGGGTTGCAGGGCCACGCAAGCCTTCAGCCGGTGGAGGCAGCTAAGGCTAGGAGGAAGCACAAACTTGGTCCGGATTCCGGGCAGTGGGGACGGCGCATCTCAGCCCAGCAAATGCTTGAGACTTGCAATTTGGGGAGGTACTAGTTAGCGGTTGAAATACAAGGGCTTGGCGTACACAGCCCTTCTTGGATAGAGGCTCCTGAGCTCCGATTGGCGTGGCTTGCAGGGCAAGTTGCAGCACTCGCAGCTTTTGTAGATGACCTATCAGGGAGGGCAGGATTTCAGTTGTGACCGGACAGCCAAGTCCCCGGCAGCGGACTTTGATGTGGGCCGAGATGTATTCTTGTCGCAGCCAACCAACCAATATACGGGGGGGGCGATGATAAATGATATCTCAAGGGCCCTGGATCCAAGTTTGGTCGGCAAAACATCATCTCAGACTGATTCAACTACCACGTAGCGTCCGGTGCCCAGCGTGCCCTATAGGGCCGAAACTATACGAGAGGCCCTGCGCCGGAGCAAACGAGAGCCAGACAAAGACACGGGGAGGGTGTGACGAGTTCCGAATACCGTGCCTAGGATTAACAACTCACGTTAAGCCGGAATGCCCTCGATCTTTTTCGTCTTACTCATACGGCAATGCAAGGAAGTGTGTGGTGTCGTCGTAGCGTTTGAACGGATGGCAGGTCACTGCGTGAACCGTCCACAACGTTGTCCGGTAAAGTACGGCGACTAACCAGGCGGTGATGAACGACTGATTAACCCCGTCATTTGCAGGAGCGGCGATGGACGCCGGCGTCGCCAGCAGCTCCAGTAAGAGCAACTGTTGCAAGGCAAGTGTGGCAAGTCGAGAAGCAAGAGGTTGGAGAACGTGCTGCAAGTCAAGATCAAGCAGGATACTATGAATAGTCAGGCTGCATAATCACTTCACTGAGAATGGCCGAATGGACGTTTCCTGCACGCCACCGCCATGGCAGGACACACCACGGCGACCAGTTTCGCCGACCCGCGTACTTCTACCAGATCAGGCTCGCTTCAGCCTTAAGACGAGGATAAGGTGATTGCTGTCGTGGTGGCAGACAACAGGGCTCGGCCGGTGAGGCCAAGACGCCAAGTTAGCGAGTTGGCATGTGGACTGGGAGACAGCCCTGGATAAACGAGGGCGCATCTCTGGTTATCCGTAGAGGCGGATATGAACTATTGGTAGGGATGAGCAGCGAGCGAGGCTCTGGTGGCTGCTGTTGAGGTGGCCTGGTATCCGTTCGACGTTGAGGGCATCATTCGATGGTGAGAGGAGAGAGGTGCTTGCTTGCTTGGGCGGAGATGCTAGAAAAGGCCGCCCCGGAGCGGGACGGGCTCTTGCAGCGGTGCATCCCAAGACAGGCAGTGCGGCACGGCAGGGCCGGCGGCAGTAAGAACGGCGCCGCACGGGGAGACAATGTCCAGCCGGCTGGCTATAACTAGGGAAGTAATTAGGCGGTCACCTCCGTAATAATCTATTCATACAGACAGACATACGAATGCCGTACATATGTACAGTATTTATTTAGCAACGGCAGCGACTCGGCGAAAGTGGTTCACCATGTTGTCCCCACCTCCTTGGGCCACGCCGCCCACCAGCAATACCACAACGACTGAGGGCTAGCCCGTGTAGCCTGGGCCAACCATCTTATCCGGTCGCATTGTATCTTGGATGTGGTGGCGATGAATCAATATTCTTGGTCTCGTCGACTGCAGCGAGTTCCCACGACCGCGCAGGCTGGTCTGCATTAGCGGCATTTGCACTGGAGGATGAGGTCGTCGGCATGCGCGCCCGGCGCTGTGCAGGCGCCCTGTAGGCTGTACCTTCCTGCGTGAAGCACCATGCACAGCACCCATGAGGCTACCTCTGCTAGGGGGCCCCCACCAGCCACGCACACCCTTTCAGCAGTCATTAATTCTTCTCAGCACAAGGCACGCCCCCCTTCAATTTTAGCACACTCCCCTACATTTAGTGGCGGGAGCAGCGCTCACTCCCCCCTGGCGTTCGCTAACGCAACTCCCTCCGTTCTACAAGGAACCTGCACCTATCACCACCATTCAGCGCTCGGGGACTGCTGCGGTGGCTCGCTACAGGGCAAGGCTTTGGTGGGCTGCAGCGGGATCCGGGCTACCTACGCAATTGTCTCCAAGCTCTTAGTAGTTACTAGGTAGGCAAAAGCCGCGGAAACCTTATTCTTTGGCTATAGCAGGTCGCAGAACGGATACAGGTACTCCGTCGTAAATTTATAGGAGACAATGATGCTGAATGCTAGGCGCCGGCGGCCGGGTACAGTGTCTTGCAACTGGAGAGCTCAGGCGGGGGCTACAGGGCATTACCAAGACTCTGCCAGCCAAGGCAGGTGGTCCCCAGCAACCTGATAACCCTGATAACCCCTACCGCCAGCACCTGTAGTAAATTTAGCGTCAGCCTTTGGATTTGGTATAACTACGCCGTCCCGCCCACTATCCCTCCGTCTCGAAAAACGCCCTCTCTGAATCCTCCTCCGTCTGCTTGCTCGACACAACGTCTCGACATCCTCGCCATCGCCCAAATCTCGACTCTCACCTGCTTGCCTGTCCTGAATCTCCGCTCGAGGAATCACTGTCGACTCTTTTTTCTTCGACTTTTACATCTCTCAGGCGCCTCCGCCTCGTCTCCTGGCCTCTGCTCTCTGTTGCGTCCCGCGCTTCCGCAAAAGTCGTCGTCATCACCTCGCCTCTCCACCGCGCGGTCAACCACCGGCCGCCTCGCCGCGACAACTTTGCACTGCCAGCTTGCCGCCTCTAATCTACGCCTCATCATCATCCACGGAAGCCGCTTCCATTGTTAAAAATAACTTGTCATCGCCTGGTCACTCGAATGGTCTGATCGACAGCCACCCTTCACTCTATGCGGCTTACACCATCGTCGTAATTCATCTGCTACATAAAACTCCCGCGACCGCCCTCCTTACTTGCCCATCCTGGCACCGCCACACCCCGACCCCCGATACGCAAGTCAACAAGACGACGCCGAAATGGCCTGTCCTCCGTCATATCGTGAGGTTGCTCCTCCTTTACCAAGCATAAAGATCCACGCCGGCGATCGCTTCTCATCTCACGACATACCCTTTGGCCACACCGGCGCCATAGCCATCCCCGGCATTGAGCCTCGCCACTACGTTCCTCCGGCGCTGCCTCCTCCCCCGGAACCGTTTGCTGAGCCATACCGTGCCGAAGATGTCAAGAGGGAACGTCGTGGCTACGCCAGTAACTACGGCAGCATCAACTCGTCCTATGCCGACCACCGACCTAGCCTCAAGCGCCGAGACACTGGCAGTACGACTGGTGACGAAGGGTACGCCAGCTATGCATCTACGAACCGGTATGCCCGAGCGACTAGAGCTGCTCCCATTTTGACCGCCCTACTGACCATTTCTAGCTCCCGCGAAGCCATTCCCACCGAGTTTGTTTCCCTGCAGCATAACAATTTCAGCTTCAGGTCCGCTGCCGATTGCCATGGTGACAGCTTGAAAGCCAAGCTCAATTGCGCGCGACCGCTGGATCGAACACCATCAGGCCTCATGCCTTGCCACGGAGGGCACAGGGATGCTCGCCTTCCACCTCCCGCAAACCACACCGCCCAGCTTCCCATTCATAGCCGTGAGCGTGGCCTGTCAGACTCCCGTGAGTCCTCCTTCTCCAACTATCGCCACTACGACCGATCGCCCCAAGACGGTTCCGAATTCGACTACCCATCGCCACGCACCCGCTCCCGCCGCAACACTGGCGACGAAACCAACTCCGTCCACGGAACCTACGACTATCACGCCACCGAGGATATGGAAATAGAAGAGACGAGTTCTTTGAAGCGACTGTACATTGACGAGCCACACTTGGCCGCTGGCCAGAAGCGCAGAGCCCCCAGCCCTCCGGATGAGTACACTGCTCCTGGCCCTGTTGGCGTGGCAGAGGCGATGCGTCGTCGCGAAGGCGCTGTTCGTTCCTCCCCTACCGGTCGCCTTGCTACAATTCCCCAAGGCTCTTCGCTCTCGTCCCCTGCCACTTCCCGGGCCAACTCGTACCTGTCGACTCTCTCAATCCCTCCTTCCCAGAACAGCGCAAGTGCCTTCAGCTACCGATCGCCAAACGGCATTTCCCCCAACGGGGTCTCGCCCTCCAACTCGCCATATGTTACCACGATGTCGCCCAATCCTAGCCCTCGTGGCTCCATCTCGCGTGGCTCAGTCCATAGCAGGGCGCCGTCAGCCAGCAGTCCTCGCAAGGTTGGCGAGCCTGGCAAGGCTACCGTTACAAAGCTACAAGGGTTTTATATGTGCGAATGCTGTCCCAAGAAGCCGAAGAAGTTTGACTCGGCTGAAGAGCTAGCGTAAGTTTCTATACAGCCACGCGGCATGACGCATCAAACTGACCCAAATCCTGAACAGTGCGCACGAAGCTGAGAAGCAGTACGAATGCAACTACTGTGGCAATCGTTTTAAGAATAAGAACGAGGCAGAGCGCCACCAGAATTCGCTGCATGTCCGACGCCACAGCTGGTCTTGCTCAGCCCTGTCAGGCTATGATCGAGCCTTTCATGAATCGACCAACCGGCCAGGGGAGGCCGACGTTTGTGGCTACTGCGGCGACGAATTCGCTCGCACAGGTGTTACTCCTGGCACCGGCGCCCTCAGCGGCGGCGTCCTCCCCAAGCGTGCTACCGACAATGACTGGGACGAACGTATTCGCCACCTGCAGGAGGTGCATAAGTTTAGAGAATGCAACTCCTCTAAGAAGTTCTACCGTGCCGATCATTTTCGCCAGCATCTCAAGCATAGCCATGCTGGTACGAGCGGCAAATGGACAAACATGCTTGAGAATGCGTGCCTCATGGACGAAGATCCGGCCCAGCCCGGCGGCCGGAACTAAACAACACCGGACTTGTTAAAGTCCGACATCAACAACAACAATAACCAAGGAAGAGAGCACCCTGCACATATTGCACTCTTTTACAACGAATTTTACGACACATCTTTGACAAGGCAGTGTTGATCAAAGTCATTAAACGGCGTTTTGTGATTATATATATTAGGCAATGGGAAATGGAACCTGTACTTTTTTATCTCTCTTTTATTCTGGTTGTTTGGGGGCAAATTGGCTTGCAAGGGTGACACGGTAGGATACCACGGTTACCATCTTGATGGAAGCATATGGATACCCAAGTGAATTGTTATTTATTCCTTTGCTATTAGACACGCTGAGGTTGAGGGGAGGAAGAGCATCAATACAGACGTACTGTCCAATGGCAGTCCTGTTTTGCATTCAGTGGCCCTTCCTAATAGCAAAAGATGTGACAGATACCGGGCTCAAAGATATGGGCTATGAAGGCCGTGCAAGAATATTAAGGTCTTGCCATCGTCAAGAATGGCAGCCGAGCCTCTTGCATGGGTGGGATGGTCCTTGCAAACAAAAGTAAAGTCAAATTCGGAAGCCAAGACGTGGAACTAGTCGGACGAGAAGGGCTCCAGTCCCGGTTGCGTAAGCTTAAGAGTGATCCCCCGATCTGACAGGTGGAAATCCTCGTGCACTTGTTGTATCCCAGGCAAATCCCCGAAGCCGCGAGCGTTTTGGGGCTATTTTTGGGGAAGGGGGGGGGCATCAATCTCCGAGCCTTGTCTCGCCTTGGGTCTTGGCTCTTGCTCTTTCCCGCCTATCTATATATGCTGTAACTATTAGTTAACTTTGTTATGGCAAAAAAATGGTGTTGGCGTTGGCAAGGAGGAGGCTGTGCTGGTCATAAACTGTGGAAGCTTGCGAATGGCAGCCCTCTCACGCAATGGAACCCGTGCACGATACATGGATCGGAGAATTAGGATGAAAAGGCTGAGACTCGTTTAAGCAAGGCTGTTTTTCGCTGACAACAAGAAATGATATTTTCTAGGCGTCCCTGGAACGGACAATTCGGGGCGAGCGGGCACAAGCCGCGCGCGAGAGGATGACCAAGAGAGAGACCAAGAGCCAGACCAATGGATCATTGGGACAATGTGATTCGTCCGGGTCCGACATGATCTCGGTCTTTTGCTACTTTGGACATATAGACAGGCAGAGCCCCTCAGCTCGCCTCCACGAATACTACTAGGCACGGATACATATATTCTCGGGCCCGAACTGCCTCACGAATACTTGCCAGAAGACGCACACGCCTTGTCCTAGGGCTGAGCTTATTTCTTCTTCAGGGATACGCCGGTGGTTGAAGGCGACAATACGACGGGGATGGTGATAACCAAGACCGTTAAACTATTAATTTAGGATTAATTTAGGAGAAAAAAAGGGGAGGTCCCTTGGCATTTGAGCCCCAGAAGCTCTTGGCTTTTTCTCCAAGTCACCGCTATCAAGACAAGCTCCGTTGTCAATTGCCGGGTGGTTGATATGGGACGTTTGGATTAACCCTCCGAAGGTTTTGCCGGACTTGGGTTTTTTACGCGTATCTATTCCCACCAACAACCCTTCCCTCCATCCACCACTGTCCACTCTTCGGCATTTGCCGCGTCCGAGAAGGGACATGTAGGCCGCGCGTTGTCTTGCCTTGAACCTTCTTTCTCGACTTGATGATGAAGCCATATTTTGATGCTCTGATACTGTTTAATACTGAGAGTGATGGAAAAATGGAAGTCGCCGAATTGAGTCACAGTATCCCTCGTCGGGTGTCCGGCCGCGTTGGCTCAACATGTCCAGCCTTGTTCTGGAGTGAGGCGCAGGAGCTAATTTCCAAACGAACACGCGATGACATTCTTAACGCCGAAGCTATCGTCATCAAAGAATCTATCTTGTCATCCTTTCCGGTTGCTCCTACACACACTACCCAAACACGCCAGACGTGAACAAGACACACGCCCCCCATTCCGCATGACGGCAGGGAGAAAAGGCGGCGATACTCGTCCGAGAGCCATGGAGTTTCCGTCGATGCCGCTGAACGGCTGGGCTGGGGGAGCGAGCCAAAATTAGTGTGAACGGCGCGCCATCTTTCTACTTTGTTCCAAGTTCCGAAGCTAAAACTGCTTCGCTGCCCCCCCCCCCCCCCTGCTTCGCAAGGCAGGGACAAAAACAGGATGGACAGGCGCAAAGCCCCCGACGCCCTAGGGATACAATTCAAAATTTCTAGTTGGTGGGTAATCATCCATGGTACGGTTTGCGGGCTTCGCCCTTTTTTTCTCGACGGCCGGCCTTGTCGGTCATAGCACAGGCTCAAAGGCGACGTTGTTGGCGGCATCTCACACAGTTTCGTTCGGTCCGCACTGGCATAGAGCCATCACAACTGAATCAACGCCGCCGCTCTGTCCCATTCCTCCCTTGATAGTTAGTTAGAAAGTTGACATGATGACCTTGCGCCGTGGCGTGCCGGCCGGCAAAGAAACTTGTTTACACCCAGAAGCCGCCACCGCCGCGCCGTTGGGGCTGAAACTGCGGATCCTTTTTCACGCACGAATGGGACGAGAATGGAGCAGTCTCGAGAAGAAGGCTTTTGAGCAAGTCCACGGACCAAAAAAAGAAAAAAGCCTAATAAAAGGGCTGGGCAAAAAAAAAACGTGGAGTGGCTGCGGGCATCTGGACAAAAAGTAGACAGATGGCGTTCACACAAGGATGTCATCTATCCCAACTTTTGCTTCACACCTTTCAAGAAGCTGAAAAAAAAAAGGGCGAGTCAGCTTTCATGATTATGTTTTCCGATGCTCATCAGCTGGCTGCTCTCCAGGTCAAGTCAGCATTGCTCTCGCCTTTCTTCCAAACATGGCATCGCAAAGGTGGCGCAATAATAAGTAAGAAAGAAAAAAACCTGCCGCGGGCTTGGCACCAGTGACTTCCCCGCGCCCTCCGTTCTCATGGTTTCCGGCTGGCTGGCCCTGTAAGGCAGAAAAGATGTGCGGCCGATCCTTCTTCGGGGATAGAAGCAAAAGAGAGAGGTCACAAAAAGAAGAATGACAACGGCCGGGACTGGCGGTTGGTTCGCTGTCATTCATCCCACCCGCCACCGGCCGGCCGACGGTGCCGTTTCGGCCGACAAAACCCCAAGTTCCCGACCAGCACGACCCGGTTATACTAGGTATTTGACTGGAACTCTTCTTTCCCCCAACAAACGAGCCTTGTGAACGAAAAGTGGCGTTTTGGCACAGACAAAAGCTGAGCAAAAAAAAAAAACTTACACAAAAACCAACCAGTTGGAAACCTTACTAGT
The DNA here is from genome assembly GCA_028828415.1 of Cordyceps cateniannulata. Classification (NCBI taxonomy): domain Eukaryota; kingdom Fungi; phylum Ascomycota; class Sordariomycetes; order Hypocreales; family Cordycipitaceae; genus Cordyceps; species Cordyceps cateniannulata. The sequence continues at coordinate 2,560,507 of JAPHMX010000006.1, forward strand.
TTGATGGAACGGCTCAGCCTTGAAGCTTGCCCCAGAAGCACACATCTCCGGCCGTGACAAGCATCACCCAACCCACTCGGCTCCGTCGGTGCGTCTCAAAGCGCAGCAAATATGCCCTTTTTTTTTTCCTTTTCCGGGTCCGAAGTCCAAAGAAGCGAGGGAAACTTTGTGGCACGTCAATCATTGTTGGGGTTGAAGCTTGTTCACCCACCCCCCACATACCGTGACCTTGCAGACGACAACGGCCCCTCGCTTTCTTCGCTTGACTCTTTGAATATTTACCTTTAATCTTTTTGAAATGGTGAGCCCTTCCGGCCCTCGCCCTCCCCTATCCTAAACGAGAAAAAAGCCGTAACGGACCGGGAAAAAGGGGGATCCAGAAAACCGCACATCACCCAGGCTCGTCAGCACCCTATTTGACTTTCCCGGCCGCTCGAACGAAACGTGAGCGGAGCAGCGTAGCATTGTGCGGTATGTAGATCTTGGCAGGGCTTGTTGGAGAGTTTCTAGTTTCTCTGTGGTAAGCTCTGGTGGAGGGGGGGGGAGTACGTGATGTGACCTATCGTGTAACGCCTATTACACCCTCCGTTTATGCTGGTCGTTGCAGGAATACCCCGAGGGAGAAAGGCAACGCTGGGCTCTGTCGATCCGTCTAGCCTAGCCCTGTTAGCAAACAGTGGCTTGAAGGCACGGTGTAAGCTGCTCGTCTTCTTCGTATGTAGCCCTCGGCTGTGTGTCGTAGCCCCATGCCGCCCTGCAGTGTAAGTGGTGAAACGCAATCGAAGGCATATGGCCACGGGACCGGCTGACCTTTCGCGTGGCTCACCAAGCCTGCCGTCCTGGTGGCGGGTGGCGCCGCCGACCTCGTTCCTTCACGCCGACGGCGAAGTAGGGGCCTGCGGAAGCTGAATATATGCAGACACGACCACATAGTATGAAAGGGCTGCTGATTTAAGGACGGGATGCTGCAGCACTGCCCAAGGACAGTCCTTGTCTAATAGTTGTGGTGGCTGGCCATGCTACAAGAGCCAGTCAGCCAGCCAACTAGCTATTAAGCTGACATGTAGGCCAACTCGGCAGTTGATGCTTGCCTAGCATTGGATAACTAGGCTTGCAGATGGCGTCATTACTTCTTCGAGGCAATCCCGATGCAGTGTGTAAAATAAACCCTGTCTATATCTACAATTCATTTACAGTCATTCTTGTTCCCGCATCCCTTGTTCTGCCCTACCGCATGGCTGCCGCCGTGGGCTCTAGGATCGACCCATTTCAAGCTGTCAAGGTGCTGCATAAGGCTGCTTAGTCGCATCGTTTGTTCGTTTAAGAATTTTCATGGAAACTGCAATCAAAGGCGGAAAATCTGCATAATCCCGGATCTTGTACCTGCAACCGCTCGTCACCGTATCCCGGTGTAAGACGGGTTGTCAGCCGTCGGGATTCCGCGATGACCTGTGCGTCAGGTCTCTCTCTCCAAACGTAGGAGTCCAGCCCAGGGCTTCCAGAATCGTTCAAACTGCTTGTCAAAGAAGAACAGAATATCCGCACTCCGCAGCTTGCACTTAGGATGTGTGGCGTCTGCCTAATGGAACATGAATCCTTCCATGACATGGGGGTGCAAGGCTCCCGCCTACACGCCCTACTTTCTATCTTCCCCTCCTTGTCGTTCATCCCTCGCTCTGGAAGACAAACAGAAGACTGTGCGTGGGATAGTCGGGCAATTAGGCTGTACGATGAGGGTGTTGTGCTCCCCGATGACCGATTGCCAGCCGGTGGCGGTCCCGAGAGCCTTATCCTGTCATGTTCAGCCCTCTACTGGGCAGCCAGGCCGCGAGCCTTGTGGGTTACATTGACAAGGCCGCATGCAGCTTTCAACTACGTCGCACATGACTGTGCTATATTCCGTGGCTAGCTAAGGAACTTGCGCTCGCAAGTGCGGCGCGTAGTTGCATGGTCTATTCTATTACACCACCACGCCGCGAAATGCTGATCATGGGTAGTTTGTTCTACCAGTGGTCATGTTACAGGTCATATTCCGTCGAAGAGGACTTTAGCGCTTCGACTCGTTGCCTTTGCCAGTTCCCGACCTCTCCGTGAAATGCTTCAATGTGGCCTCACACTCGGCCTTTCTCGTTCCTCATGCACACATCGACACGAGAACACATAAGAATTTAGCCGGCATCCGACCGTAGTTTTCATTATCAATACTAATAGGGTCACATATCAAGATACTTATTCCTTTGAACTGCAAGGGAATGTTGTGGTGATGCAACATTCTCCGCTTTCGCCAATGCCGCATGTTCGGCCACTTCTATCCTCGGAAACTAAACCTTGCATCGACCGAGTCGGTCAAGCTTCGCAGTTCGTTCAATTGATGTAAAGGACCCCTCTGGATCCATGAAGAAGGTGTGCACGGGGGATGGCGGCGCTATTCAATCTTAGGGCAGCACCTATGCTTCTATTCTGTGCTCATGCACACGCCCCCTCCCTCCTCGATCATGTTCGCCTTGAGTAGCTTAACAAGGAAAATCGCATCTCCTAGCTCTCTTTTGCCTGCGATCGTAGAGCCCTATGGCTATTCCAAAACAGGCTGGACTCTTGTTGTTGCGAGCTTTGGCGGGGCTGCGCAGCCTCTACTTACATGTGCAGTTCTCTGCTGCATGTACCATAGCTGGACAATGCTCCAGTTTACATGAGTAACGAACGGAGAACGCAATAACTGCGGTTGAGCTGTGATATTTTGCGGTGTATGCCTCTCAGGCGAAGGTCGAGTTGGACCAATATCCAAAGGAATTTGCATATTCAGCCCTAGATCATCAAGCACAGAGATTTCGAGTACAGATGGAGAATGCCGGGGAATTTATGCTCGAATGAAACCAAGACCCGACTTCCTGAACCCATTTCCAGCATAATTCGGCGATCTTGAACGATTCGCAGCTGGGCTGTCACGCAAGACAGCCTTCCTATAGGGTAGTCATCCGCAGAGAACCAATACCTTTCTCAACCATTGTCTTTCACTGGCGGAGGCTGTTGGCTGTTTCCACTTTCAAGTGTAAGAAGGAACTGTGAGTTTCTTCAGGTTTTTCAGCTACTTATTCTGCGCAGTTCGGCTGCATAAAATGGCTCAGAAGTGGCCAGTGTTTCGAGATGATAGAGAAGTTGAGCAACGACGGCGTTGACGTTTTGCGGCAACTTCAAGCCTTGAGGTTTCGGAGAAATAAGTCATTGGTAGTTCCATGGAATTGTTTGTCTTGTTTTCTTAAAGTAGCTTCTGCTATAGCGAATTATTGCTCGGCTGATGGGTGTTATGGTAGCACGCGTGTCCGGTGTTGATCATGCATTGTTCTTTACATGCCTTGAACATTTGCCGTTGGTTGACAAATGGTCGCAACTAAATTGCAAACGCTACTTATTAAGAATCTTAGTAAATCTATCCTTCTATTGAGTTTGAGTGAGTCTACAACCATGGCACAGGGTGACAACCAGGTCACATAGCCAGGGGAAGGGTAGCCGATGCAATGTATTCAACAGCGACCACTCGCCCTACCTCAGTTGGCGAAAGAGCTTGAGATTGTTTAGTATATTAAAATCTTGAAAATTCCTTACTCTGGAGTATTAAATCCAGACAAATGTCCACCATTGGAATCGTAAAACATTGCATACTCGTCTTGGGTCTTCTGAGCTTCGTTCCCCCCAGAGGTAGAAGCAGTGTTTCTGAGCCGCGATAACTCTTCAACCGCCTCGGACTTTTGCCCACGAGAGTCTCGGTCGTAATAAGTGCTGCTTAGAACGGGCAGCGAGTAAAGCCACATGTTCCAGGTCGAATAGAGGAGCAGTTCTGGTCAACCGGGCAGCCGAGTTGGGGCGTTCCGTTGCAGCAGCAGCACTCTGCCAGCGTGGGCGGTTTGCGCGCCTCGAGGGGAGAAGCGGCAACAATTGCGGCGAGAGTGAGAGTGAAAAGGGCTTGAAACTGCATTGTGAAGCGGTCGGTGGAGAATAGTCTGTTGCTGGAGATGAGGATGAAGATGAAGATGAAGATGATGAGAATGACTACAGCAAGTGTCAACCAGGCAGGACAGGCGCTTTATATAAACGTCGCCACCACTTCCTCGCTTATATTATTATCTACCTCTTCTTGGCAAAGAGTCTAGAACTTGAAGTCTGTGACTTTCAATGAAGTTGATCTATTCTACATACAGGCAAGAGAGTGAAGTTCTCGTCGCGACTCCGCGATGGCGCCCCTGTCACGCTACGGCAGCTGTAGTGTAATTTCCCCGGCAACTACCTGTTCGAGGCAAGCCAGATTGTTTGATTCGTCGTGTACGACATTTGGGTTCAAATCAGCAACGTGCAAACTTGTCACCCGGCCAGCGCGGCTGAAGACTCTACCCGTCGACACCAGTTTGACAAGGTGTTTCAATGTATGCCTTGGAATGTGAACGCATGAGCACCAAGACTTTCTATACTGTGTTTCGATACTTTTCCCAATTGAAGCATTCGGTTTGCCTCGATCTTTGCACTGCCTCGCATCCATCGTCAACTAACTTCTTGGCAGTCAGCTTACTGGCGCCCTGGGCTTGGCGCGTCCGCCACAACACGTCTCGAGAAGGAAGGCATTACAAAATAAAACTCGAATTCAAATCTCCTTCTGCATAGGAATCAAGCCGAAAAAGAGAATTTTATACTTAAGATGGGACGCTCGAAGCTCAGTGGCACCTGCTGTTTCCAGTAACCGCCGAGGTGGGCTTTGGGGGAAGGTTTCCTCCGCACTGCGTCCTTTAAAGCCACAACAAGCCGATGGTCCGCGATAGAGTCTTGAATTTAAGCTTATTCATTGATTGACTTGAATAGACGGCCATCACGGCCCTTCCTACTTGGTTTCGATCTCGGGAGATGATAACTCGCAAGGCTGCGTGACTGTGGGGCGACGACATCATGGGAGAGAGTTATGGACGTCATTGTCGCTTGGCGCTGCCAAAGAACCAAAAGGGTCACCGGAAGCGTACAGAAACGACACTACAGCGTCTCTCAATTCATTCTTTAACATTCCGTTTCTTTGTGTTGAGAGATGGTGCACCATGATTTGAAGAACCTTGCACGAAACCTGAGCAGCAGTAACACAATTTAATGTATATTCCACAAGACTATCATCCAGTAAGTTCAATCCGCAGCAAATCATCTAGTCGCAGTTTTTAACACGGCAGCTTCGCAGCAACTACAAAAACGCGCTTCCGCCGCCGTTGGTGCGGGCAGCGGCATCGCAGCCGGCGGCGTCGCGGCCAAAAACAGCGGCGGCGACGAGCGGAGCACCCGCTTCGTCCTGGGCTTCGGCATCGGCGTCCCTGTACTGCTGCTCCTTATCGGCTGCGTTTGGTATTTTCGCCGGAGAAGGACCCGAAAGGCTGCCAGCGAGAAGAAGAATGGCAAAAGGAAGAACGCGGGCCGCAGCCGGCAACGGAAGCGCAAGCACTGGCGAGGGTTTGGCTGGCCGGAACGCTTGCAGCCCGTGCCGGCGCCGCCAGCATATCGCAAGTCGGACAAGGATATTTTGCCTTCCATGTTATAATGCTTATTCATAACTCCCGGCTCATTATCCTTTTTTCTTCCTTTTACACATCATTACCTCTTCCAGGTCGAGTCTTGAAACGGCTTCGGTCGCACCACGTCGGCATGTCACGGCCGCCAACAAGCCGGTATTTCGTCACGACGGCCATTCCAGGACATGTTCCGCATAAGTAGAAATTAAATTTAGCGCATAAACAATGATATCTTATCAATTTATGCAAAACCCCTCAGTCCCTTCCGTGTAAGTGAATGGGTTGGGGCACGTGACTAAGCACGTGATCTCAAATTTATCTCCAACGACCGAGTGAGCTTCATGCGAATGTCCAAACTGCATAGTACGAATCCTTTGTCCTATTTCGCGCCCATCTCGCGCTCAATAGCGACATCTTTTTTAATCTGCGCCGAACCACCGCCCTCCCACAGCCATGCCGCCTAAACCCATCCGCTTACCGCCTCTCGAGGTTCTGCGCATCAAGAACCCGAAGCGCGACCCAAAGAACCCCTGCACCGTCGTCATGTCCAGCGTGCTTGGTACGTTTGTCCGCCAGTCACCGATCAAGACCCTCTTCCGTGGAGGAGAGTAACGCTATTCTTTTACTGACTGTTGCTGTTTCATGGAACAGCCTGCTGGGCATCAGCGGGATACAACGCCGCCGGCTGCGCCGCCATCGAGACGCAGCTGCGACAATGCATGGACGGCCCCAAGCCGAACCCCGCGTCACCAAACACGATCAACCACCACATGGGCCGCTTCGGTCGCCACATCACCTATGACGGGAAGCCGACGTAAGGGGCGCGCGAAGCGACGACGAAACGAAGCGCGAGTGGAAACCGCGGCGGAGTTGCTGCTCGGTTAGAGGTCCTGCCCCACGTGCTTTTTTGCTATCATTGCCACGAATACGGAAGGAGAGTCGGGGTTCCTTGCGCGGAAAGGAGCTGTCCTCGACTCAGTACTGGAATGCCGGCGTTCTGTGCTTGTTGGGGAATTAGAAAAAGGTGCCCGAGAATGGCACCATGTACAATATTCACGGCAGAGGGGAGGGAGTCGGCACAGACCAAAACCACGGTCTGAAAAGTCTTCACAGCGTTTCATATAGAAGCCATGTACAATTAAATATATACCTTGACTTCAATCCTTCCATTGAATTGCATCCTTCACCACGATCTACAAGCATGTATATTCACGGTTTATGTTTAGAGAAGAAATAATTGAGCTTAATACGTCTTTTTAAATTCAGTTTCCTTTCATCCATGTCAAAGCTGCCAGGACATTGCAGCCCACCAGCGGTATCAACCAAAAAAATCTAGCTGCGTCAAAGAAAAGAGAAAGAGGGAAGAGAGAAGAGGCCAAGAGAGAAAAAGAAAAAAAAAAGACAGTCTATCCAGCGTTGAAATGTACGAGCCACAAACTCCCTCTCCCCCCTCGCGTCTTCGATCACCATATTTCTGAAAACACAGCTTCTAAAATGCCTGTTTTCGCTTTCCTTTGCTCGTTCAAAAGCAAACACGATGCCCATGGCCCGTTGCGCGCATGGCTATAAAACAAAATAAAAAATGAACCAAAAAAGAAAATGGCAACGAAGTCGACTATGCAGTTTCCTAGTAACGGAAAGAGAACAAAAAAGTACGAAAACAAAGCAATGGCAAAAACAAGAGAAAATGCTGAATGCACCCATCTCCAAACCCGCGCCGTAAAATATTTATAGTCGCCCGCGCCAAAATGCATCCCATGTTGAAAACGAAAACCTAACGAGTGTAGTGTATAGGATAAGAGTATAAATGCCAGAGGCCCCCAATGAGGTTTGAAAACAGGAAAATGGGAATTGTCAAACGAGGGCTGTGGTGTCGCAGAGCAAATTGACCTAGCGGGCCCTTGTGTTCTGGTAATAGAGATCGAGGACCGTTTATAGTTAGCCAAGTATCCGCGTTTGTCGTATATTAAAAGAATGGCTCGCGGTCCGACCAATGCAAACAAGCAGGATATGCATTGCCCATTCTAAGAAGCGTCACCCACGCAGAACAGTTCAATCTCCCCCACGCCACCAGAGTACATGTTGCGCACGCCTTCTCGCCACTCCATAAAGGCGATTTGAATGTCGTCGTCGCTTTCAATAGTGACAAAGTCGCCGTCTTCGTCGCGATAGCGGAGCTTCAGGTTCCCTTTGCTGATGCTGCTGTTCATGAAACGTGCGAGTTTTGCATCAATGCGATCAATCAACGACTGGTAGCTGATGTTAAACGCCACAACGAGCGTTACGTAGTTGCCACTATCGCAGTTGACCCGAACCTTGAGCTGCGTCGGCAATGGCATGTCGCTCGAATAAGATTCACCAGTGGGCGGGCCAAGCGGAGCGCTCGGTAGGGCGGGTGAGCCATTTCGCGAGTTGGCCATCACAGGATCAACACGAAGATTCGCCGATCCCTGACTGCTTGGCGTGTTTTGACGTTGGTAAAGCGGTTGGGCTGGAAAGTGGGACATGGTACCACCTAGACTGCCTGAATGCTTGTGAAGGGGTTGTCGTGAGGCACCAGGACTGCTGCTGTTCGTCCGAATAGGCAAGTCGTTTCGCGGAGAGCCGTTCTGCGATCGCGCGATCTGGCTGTCATGCAGATGCTGAGGTATGCCGGGGACTGCAGGAATATTTCCTTGGCTGGGTTGTCGTTGTCTCGCGAGACCAGGAATGCCAGCGTCGGGGGTGCTATAAGAGCGGCTGCGTTGCTGCTGAGCTGAGCTGGAATTTGACGCCATCACTGGCAGTGATGGACCGCGGGGGGGCTTGTTGTAAGACGAGGGAGGGCCATCACGAGATGGGGCACGCGGCATCGCAGGCGCTGTGTATCTGGCATTCTCGTCCCAGCTGGAGCCGGAGGAGCCGCCATTCTTGTTAGGAAACTGGTATGGCGGGCCTGGGAATACACCACTTGTGGTGCTAGCGCGGGAGGAAACGGGAGAGTCGGCAACGGGTGAAAAGTAAGAGTCGCCTCCTCGGGCTCCGGGGGAAGGAGCACCGTTATTTCCGGTTTGTAAGCTCAGGGGAGCGGGTGGGAAGGGTAGCGGGAATCGAGGTGGCGGTGCTCTAGCAATAGATGCCAGAGACTGTGTGCTCTCCCCAGTCATGGATCGCTGGCGAACGTTTGAACTTGACGACGTGCGAGGCAATGATGAGCCTGGTGGTGCTGGAAAATGCGTGGGGCTGTATTCGTCATCTTCATCTTCGTCTTGGTGAAGGTAGGGGTTTTCGAGGCCGTGGTCTCTTGTCCAGGCAAAGTCTTGGTTCGCGGATTCACTGTTTACCGACATGCGCGGTGCGTTCCTCTTACGCTGCGTCTCAAGGCCGACGGCCCATGTCTTCATCATTTCCTCGTGCACAAACTTGATGGTGAAGTTTTCCACGCCAGGGTCGCCCTTCCACCAAATTTGGACGGAGTGAGAGCCAGGCTTGGAAAGAGACACAACATCTGTAACGTTAGTCATGAAGATTCTGCCCTTTAACTGAAGCTTGGCATTCCTGTTCTTGATCTTAGGGCCCTGTGAGCGGGTTTTGTCTTTCTTGTCTTTCGTCTTGTTGCCGGACGCTTCTTTGCAGCATAGCAAGATGTTTTCAAAGAGATAGATCTCATAATCCTTCTCTTGCTCGGTCTTGCCTGTTATCACGCCGTAGATTCCATGCAAAAGCAGGCAACCAAATTGCTCCACTCTATGGGATTTCCAGTCGTCTACTCTGACGATGAGTTCGTCGAGAGCTTCGTCGAGCAGGTCGCGGTGAACAGCGTCGTTGGCCTTGTGGAGGACTCGCTCAGCGGCCTCGCAGCCGGTTTGGAGGTCCTCCTTAATCTCTTCGTCTTCCGTCTTTTTATTCAGATCCTTGAGAAGCAGAGGGTACTTGACGAGGCGTTGCATTGGCTTGAGTAGGAAGCCGTCCAGAGTGTTGAAATCGGTCGCCACAGGGTGCTCTGATAGCTGGATCTTGTCAAAAACTTGATTGGCGATTTGGGCAGCTTTGCGCTGGTTGGCGATAAAGGGTTGGTAAATGTCGAAGGCACTTTCGTAGAAGCAGAAAGGGGCACCCCATCGTTGGTCATCCTTGGGCAAAGAATTTGTAGTCTCAACACGAATCAGGAATCGGCGCTGGAAATCGAGGATGGCGTTGATGTTTAGGAAAATTTGGTGGACGATATCACCGGGGACATCGCCTTTTTGCTCTAGTCGCTTCTTGAGGTCATGCAAATTTTCCAAATCTTGGACGTATTTCCGCTCGGTATCAACAAGTTCCTTGACAATGTGGTCTCTGTAACTCATTTGAGCGCCCGAGACGGGCACAGTGGAGTCTTCGGGTAAGAACTGCGGTTGCAGCAGGTGTCCATTTTGCTCAGCGAGGTCAAGGACATAGTTGACAACCTGAGTTACCTGGAGTGAGGGCGGAGGTGGGTTAGCAAAGGAAGGTGTAAGGGACGTGCGAGGGCCACGAACCTTGACAAAGCCACTGGTGTCGTTTCCCATCAAATCAGTAATGACAAAGGTGTCAGCAGCGGGCAGTTGCAGCTCCTTGAGGCAGGCCTGGACGAATTTGAAGATGGCAATCTTCGATTTTTTGGCCTCGGAGGCATTGGGGTCCTCAACCTTGAGGGGCTCACCCTGCAGACAGTTGTAGATGACGAGAAGAGGATGGCCTGAGCGAAACAGGTTCCATAGTGAATCGACGGGGTCGGTGGGATCTAGCTGATCGAGGAAGGGCTGGAAGTCGGGGACCTGTGCGAGGCGCTGTTTGAGGGAGACGCAGATTTGGTACAGGGAGCGGGAGGCGTCGGCCTTTTGGTTAATAATATTCGCGGTAGCTATGACGGGGCCGCCATTATGAGGAACAATAGTCGCAGTGCTGCTGAGGGAGCTGAGAGAGGCGGAGGAGCCGGCGTAAGTGGTGGCGCTTGAGAGCTGGCTGCTTCGAGGGGCGCTGGTCATCTTGGTCAGGCCTCCGACGCCGTTGGTTTGCAGAACCGGGGCTGTGTTGGTTCTCATCAAAATAGCATGTGCCATGTCCTATGAGCCCATTCGCCAGGCGTGCCGGGGGAGCACGTTGCGAAGACGTTGGGCAAGCGAGGGAGGCGGGATGAAGGTAGCGTGATGCGGGCGGGCGTTATACTGCAACGGCTTCCAGTGGGTTGGTCGGGGCTAAGGGGCTAGCACGTTATCGCGACGGAGGTGGAAGTTGAGGGCAACAGGCGAAAGTACTGGACCGCAGTATCGATGTATGGATGATGATCGGATAAGATGACGGGCGTGCTGCAGAAATACCGCTGTGTGCGTCGGTCGAGCGACTGGTGCTAGGAGCCGGCGGGGTGCTGGAGTGTTGTGCAATGAAATGCTGACACGGCGTGTTTGGCTGTCGAGGATGGGAATGCGGCGAAAGGCGAAGGCTGGATGATATCGACGAGCTCGGTGTCGATGAGAAGAGGAACAAGCCGTATAGAGGAGGCTCGGCGGAGGATGCAAGCCGGTCGTAATGCGGGAGAGTGGGAGAGGTCGAGGATGAGATGGAAATGTTGGAGCGGCGGCGCGGGTGTAGGCGATTTGGGGGGGGAGGAAAGCAGCAATTGGCGGTCTCCAGTTTACAGACTGGCAGGGGTGAGAGGGGGGATAAGGCATGGACCTAAGGTAATCTGAACCGCCCGCAGCGGCTAGTGTCAAGTATCTTCCAGCCTAACCTTGTACGCAAAGGTACCCGGCAAGCCAGTCGGTATACCTCAGGGTACCCAACCTTACCTTAGCTGTTCAGTTAGCCCCTTTGAAGACCCCCGTTGAAGTGTGGCGGCGGCGGATTCTCTTGGTGGATTTTCTTTTCTACGGGGCGCCAGTTGAGGTGGAATTCAGTGCATTTTAGCGCACGTATTAGTGCATTTCTCGCGAGCGACAGTTGCAAGCTCAACCAGTTCAGAGCGTTGAGCCCCCTGGAAAGTACCGCTGCGGTACCTCCGCTGGCACTTGCCTTGAGGCTGGTAACTAGGTAGGTAGGGACACAGGCACGTGGATTGGGCAAATGCATATTCGTACCTACCTCCTAGGTAACAGTAAACAAACAAGCAAGCACTTCCATCTCTCAAGTCGTCCGAAACATGAGATGCCGGTAGTTCTACTTCTCGAAACCGGACAGAGGCCAGCCAGGGGGCTAGCAGCGACGGACAGAGGCTGTACCGTGGACGAGGAGCGACGGACGAAACAATGGCCCTATGCAGGAGAGGGGGAGAGAAGAGAACGGGGGCTAGGGAAGCAACCAGGCGATGGAACCGAGCAAGTTGTAGATGGCTTGGCCACGGCAGAGGCGTATCGGCTGGATACCTTGGTGTAACAGTACTAATAAGTCACTGCCGCTCTGCCAGTGAGGAAGTGAGCGTCTCTATCATCAGTTGCCGTCTACCAACGCGCCCAAGTACCAACAAAGCCACACACGATGCACCCACACACCAGATACAAGTATCGCAACATCTGGATCTCGTTGCTGTAAGCCAACGTTGCGGGGCATGCAGGGCAGAGAGGGGCTCAGTAGATGTACCGATACATGCTGCGTATGAGAAGGCAGCGCCTTGCCTCGCTCTCGTTGCTGTTGATGGCAGACTACAGAGTGTTCGTGTTCACATGAGACCAACCTGCTAACAAAGCAGCGATAGGGTAGGGATCCGCATACACAGGACATGATCTAGGTAGCATCGATTCAGACGGCTGGCTGCAGGCTACAACGTAGCAGTTTGTGCGATCATCCAAGGAGCGGAGGACCTCAGTAGTAGGTGAATCGCCTAGCTACCGCCTACAACGCCAGCCGGTTTCATGGTGCGACCTCTTGATACCGCTGGGGATTGATTAGTGTACCAGTTGAACCAGCTGGCCCAGTTGAACAACTTGAATACACATGACACGTTAGACACATTGACACAGTAAACTTGTTTGGCTGTGCTTGGCTAGAAACTGGAGTGCAGCATCGAAGAAGGGAAAAAGAAGGGGCCGCTTTCTTCTTTTACTGGGCCTTTTTCCTCTTCTCTTCCGACTTCTCCACCCAGACCACCGCCTCTGTTACTAAAGTTAACCAACCAACCCCCATAAAATCACCGCAAAGTGGTGGAAGCCTGCTGCTTCAATATTACAGTGAGTGATACGCTGTCGTGATACCTCGATCAGATTTAAACATCTACACCGCTCGCGCTGAGCCATACTTGGTAATAAAGAAAAAGAAAAAAATGAGATGGCTTGCTCTCTTCCTTCTTTTTTTATTGGTTTAGTTTTCTCCTCCCTTTTTTTCTTTTCCCGTTCTTCTTCCTCACGCTAAAACGACTACATCTTGCTTCTTCATGACTCAGGCACCAATATTCAAACTCTCCCTCTAAGTATCTGTACTACCTCCTTTCCAAGGACGTCAAGTCGTGTGCACAGGCACAATCATACTGAAATAATTTGTGCAACGCCTGCAAGACACCGATGAATACTTCCATTCCCTGCACAGACAATGTGGCGTGTTCTAGTTTGAACTTACCACCTCCTCGTCCTCACCTTTACGCCTCTGCCCCGCCAAGCCTCGCCCGCGACTCACATGCACTGCCAGCCGAGTCACGCTCTGTGCGCTCAAGAGTCAACGTCGCCTGAGATCCTCAAAGTTGCTTTATCATCCTACCTATCTACTTAGCCTGTAGACCCTCTTGTCACTGCTTCAACTATTCGGGTGGACGGGTCTATCAAGAGGCGTTTCCCCACGAGCCACGAGCACATCCACCTCCACGTCGTGAGACACTGACATACAGAGGCTCTGGGCGCTCTACGCTTGCTGATTGGCACATCTTGTTCATCAGCATCGACAATGGCCTACCCAGTAGAAACGGTTTGTTAGCCTGTGCTGATCTAAAGGCGCGTAAAATTCGCTCGGGCGATGAGTCGTAGCCTATCGCTGGCCTCCAATTGTTGGCACACACCCACGCCACCGCCACGCATGGATGCTACCCTGAACTATCACCTCGTATTGTGCATTCTTCAATCTATGCCCGTCATCTAAGTCGTGCATGCTGCTCAGCTATAGTCTTTTGAGCTCAGCTTAGTTTCCGCTGAAAAGTTTATCAGCACTGCCTTGCAGCCAAGGGTGGCACCAGGCGGAGAGAGCTGTTGATGGTGCTATAACTACCAGTCGTCTACTAGCTCAACTCTAGCATCACAATCAGATGACGATGTAAGCACCTTGTGAGCCGCATCACAAGGTGCATGTCTTTGCCAACAAACTACTACTTTGTTCTTGACACATTGTTAGTCTAAAATACTGAGGGTATAAGTCGGGTCATAAATTCCAGTTCGGCTTGCATTTATACTTCTCCGCCTTAGCCTTGCACGAGTCCAGTGTAGACCGGACGAGGTTGATCAAATCAAATACAAAACAAGGACGACTTGCCCGCCAAGTCCAAGGCTGGGTTCTCCGTAAAAGTCTTAAATTGCAAATATGCAAGCACTTCCCTACAAATGAACGCTGTTTCTTCGCCCCAAACAAAACTGGAAGGCATGAAAGGCATGACGCCATACCGTTTCTCCCGTGGTTGCCATCTGCATGTCAAACAATCTCTTGGACCCGCTGGCCCTCGCCTCAAAGTTCAAACGAACCATGTAATAAGACGGAAGACGTAATGTGATCTGGGCCCAGTGAAGAGGTCAACTTGAAACGCCGCGCTGGCTTGGGCTCGCAAGGGCAGTGACAAATACGATGGGGACTGCCCAGGCATCAATCACTCGTGCATCCGGCATGATATATACAAAGTCAATAGCCAATTACCTTTTTCACTTTGGAATCAATTCACGCGACCACTGGTTTCTAGGACTGTGGTTGAGTTAGACTGTCGATGTTTGGGCAATGCTGGAAGGCTGGATGTCTCGGGCGTTGGGTTACTTTTGCATCACAACGCCTCCTGCGGCCTGCTTGACAGATTTCTGCCTAATATAAGTAACTACCTCCTACGTACCTAGTTCTTCCATGTTAATAATTGACATGTCAATATAACAACGACGCGGCCACAACAGCAACGCCTTGGGCGCTCCTCCCTTTTGTTATGGAATCCGCTAGAGCCGGCCGCTAGGCTATCCGGCGGGTACAATCTGCCAGGCGGCCAACACTTGCCAGGTACCTAGGTTAGAGGTAGGTACCTCTACCGTAGTAGGTACCTACTAGTTAGTATCACGGTCGGCCAGCACCTGCATACGAATGGAGGAATAATCTGGATAGAAGAAAACCAAGACTCATAATAGCCAATGGATACCGAAATAACTTTAATATCGTAAAATGATTTACTTCGTGCTCTGGTGTTGGAACAAAGGCGGCCCATTGCCCCGCCCAACAACGCCGCCCAGCCCGTTGCTTGCTGAAACTCGGCCGCCAAATCGCATCTGCTTGCCTTACCCCAGTCGGCTTGCCAGGTAGGACGTTAGCCTCACAACATTGCAAATCAACCCGTCATCCACACCTCGTCCCCTCAACGACTACCAACTGCTCCGCGCGGCAGATGCCATCACGGTCCATGCCCGCGGCATCATCATAGCCAGTTGACTTCTTCCCGTCTTGCTATACTGCCGCCGTCCCGATCTTGCGGCTTCGCGCGCGCTGTCCTGCTGTTTTGTCTCCTCTCCTTCACCACGCGACTGGCGACCGCCATATCACGCCGTCGGGTAGCTATCCCCGTGCAACGTCTGTCGTCGTGGATTTAGACGCCAGCACCGTCATACAAGCTTACAGAAACCGCCTTCATCTGCCACTGCCTCATCAGCCCTTCGCCTTCTGCCTTCCGCCATGGATCCGTTCTCCCCAGCCCAACAGCCTGACGAAGGCTACTCCGAGGACCCTCTCAATCCCCAGGATAGCTCCGCCCTGATAGCATCTCTCTCCAGTTTCCAGTCGCCTTCCGACCTCGCAGTATGGATAGCACGGAATGCCTCCATGTTTCCAACCCCCGTCAAAGCTGGTATGCTGTTCCCTGCACTGTTACCAGAGCTGCGTTCTGGCCAATACTAACAAGCACAGAACTCACCATGGCTTTGTTGGAGGAGCTCCCCACATCCACCATTGCTGGCATTGTCCAGCGCTTGCGACCTCGACTCTACATTGACTTCATCAATCACCTTCCTGCCGAAATCTGCCTCAAGATCCTCTCCTACCTCGATCCCATATCTCTCGTCAACGTGCTGCAGACATGCCGTGCCTGGTACGATCTAGCCTTGGACAGGAAGCTCTGGGAGCGCCTGTACCATCTCGAGGGCTGGAAAGTATTGCACAAGGAAATAGAAGCAGAGGAAAAAAGAATCAACGAAAACATCAACAGCTCCATTAGCCAGATGCAGCCTGTTGATGGCCCTGTCAATAAGGTCCGTGCCATCATGAGTGACGACGACGAGGATATGGAAATGGTCGACTCCGAGCGTACGCAAGTTTCCAAAGACAGCTTCCCCGGGCCGAGTTTATTCGGATCGCCCGCGACCTCGTTCTCCTCAAGTCGTCGAGCCATAACTCCGCTCGGAGATGTCGACATGTCAAATTATTTCGCCAAAGGAAAGGGTGTAGACAGGAGTTTTGCGTCAACTGAAGCGAGGGCGAAGCGCAAGGCCCCAGACAGCAGCCCTGGACCGGCTACCCCCCCAATCTTTTCTCAAGGTCCCAACGCACACTTGCGAGCCAAGCTATGGACCTGGGATCCTTCTAGCTCCAGACACCGACTCAACTGGAAGTACCTATACAGTATGCGGCGGCGTCTAGAGTCTAATTGGGAACTGGGGAAATTCTCAACTTTTATGTTTCCTCACCCAGACCATCCCGAGGAGGGCCATCAGGAGTGCGTGTATACTATCCAGTTCGACTCGCGCTACCTCGTTAGTGGCAGCCGAGATCGCACCATGCGAATCTGGGATGTCCAGACTGGCAGAATTGCCAGGGCACCACTAGCGGGACACCATGGATCCGTGCTCTGTCTTCAATTCGACGCAGACCCAGAAGAGGATCTTCTTGTGTCTGGCAGTAGCGACTCAAATGTCTTCATCTGGAAGTTCTCAACTGGAGAGTTGCTGCAGAGAATAACACGGGCACACAGAGAATCTGTCCTCAATGTCAGATTCGACAAGAGGATTCTGGTCACATCATCGAAAGACAAGACGATCAAGATTTTCAACCGGAGGCCGCTACGTTATGGCGACCTTGGCTACGAACCCGTCGGGACAGTTCCTACAACAGTAAAGCCATACGGCTACGAACCCGATCTTGCACAAGAGCTGCCGGTCAAGCCTGAGTTCACCATGATTGGCCGTTTGGATGGACATAGCGCTGCAGTTAATGCAATTCAAGTCAAGGGCAGAACCATTGTCTCTGTCTCCGGCGACCGGCAGATCAAAGTCTGGGACTGGCCGGAGCAAGTCTGCAAGCAAACGATACCCGCACACGAAAAAGGCATTGCCTGTGTAGAGTTTGACGACAGACGCATCGTTAGTGGCAGTAGTGACTATGAGGTATGCATTTTCGATGCGCCTACCGGCCTCAAAGTGGCTTCCCTTCGTGGACATGCAAACCTAGTCAGAACGGTCCAGGCCGGTTTTGGAGACTTGCCATACAGCAAAGTTGAGGACGAAGCTGAAGCCCGACTTGTGGATGCCGAGTATCTAAAGGCGGTGGAAGCTGGAGAATTGGGCTCCGAGGGTGACCGCCGCTCTGCTCGTCGTAGTCGACGTGCCAACGCTGGCAGCTCCAAGCCAGAAGACATACAGGTTTTTGGTGCCAAGGTTCCCCCTGGAGGAGGCGGTGGCCGCAAATACGGCCGCATCGTGTCGGGTTCGTACGACCAGAGCATCATCATCTGGAGGCGAGACAAGGAAGGCGTGTGGAGACCAGCACATCACCTTCGACAAGAAGAGGCAGCGGAACTCGCTCAAAGCCAGCATGCCCAAGGCGTGTCGGCGATGCAAGCTGCAATTAGCACTCCACACTCAAACCTCCCTATTCATCCCCCAGCCGCGGCCGTTCACCACGCCGTGGTCCAACCGCCCCAGCAGCTTCCCGACTCTACTCCTGGCGGTCAACGCATCGCTGGTCTCTATATGGCTTATATCGACCAAGTCGTCCCTGCAGGCGTAGCGGCGCTTGAACACGCTCTTGCTAATTATCCGGCCATGCTTGGGTACCACACGTATCTGCAATCTGCTATCGAAAGAGAGGTCTCGCCACACTTGCGACTTCAGCTTCGACAAGCAGTGACGAACGCGCTGACAAATATTCAGAATGGTCGAATGCAACGACTGCGGCGCGAACCCACCGCTGCCTCAATAGCCTCATCAACCGGAGCTACTGCTGGATCCTCAAGTAGCAGCACGAGTAGGAGGGTTGGAGTAGCGTCGTCGGCCGCAGAATCGTCTGCCGCGGCGCAGCCATCTCAGCAATTGCAGCAGCAGGCCCGGCAAAGCGAACAGACAGCTCCCTCAACTGCGAACCGGAACCAGGCTCACGCACCCGTCCCAACACCAGCCGTACCGTTCCAAGCGGCACAAGCTGGGACCCCGACGCATCATCACCATCATAGACATCACCATCATCACCACCCGCACCTTACACCGGCCGAAAACGCGCCAGCTCGTGTTTTCAAACTACAGTTTGATGCGCGGAAGATTATTTGCTGTACACAGTCGCAAATTATTGTGGGCTGGGACTTCTGCAATGGTGATACGGAGTTACAGGAGGCTTCACGCTTCTTTGCCACCGTCGACTAAAGCTTTGAGCGGTGCGGCCTTGGGCTTTTTTATGCACTTGATTTTGGCACAAGGGATCAGGCGTAATCGGATACAAGGAAAGCATATCATGACAAGCATTCTAAAATCTAATTATTTGGACATGGGCACGCGGTGCAGAAAATTACCTGCTGCGCTGTTCGTGTTATTGGAAATTGCATAGGGAAACGGCGTTTGTGCATTTGTCCAACATGCAGATACAGATTTAGGGATGCAATTGGCCACGTATATGTTTGAATGAAAACTGCATGGAATAATCGTGGTCTGACAAAGTAAACAATCCTAATCGCCTTCAACAAGTGCGCCTAACTCCAAGTCACACCAGCTGTAAATGCTGTGATATTGTAAATATGAGTCGCTAAAATTACATGTAAACGCTCCCGAGACATGCAGGTGCAGTATATGTCCCGGAAAAGCAACCCAAAAGGTTAGCCCGCGACCTGCTTGACCTTGTCCTCTGTTTGTGGAGGCTCGTCCACAAACTCGGGTACGACCTCGTCCTGGAGGAAGCCCGGGACCCCACCCGCCATCTCCTGCTCGAGCTCCTGCTCCATGCCGAGAGCCTCGAGCTCCGCATCCAGCTCGGACTCGTCCACCTCGTCGGGTATGTCGTAGCTGCGCGCTAGGCTGTCCTGGATCTCGTTGCCCATGTCCAGCAAGTCGGCCATCTCGTCCTGCATGTTCTCGATCTTGTCAATGTCGATCTTGCCGTACTGGCGGCGCAGCTCCTTGTTGGTCGTCTTCATGGCGTCGACCTGCGTCATGACGTTCTTTAAATTGTCCTGCATGCTCTGTGCCTGCTCCATGTTCCACACCTGGCCTTCGAGCTTGTCCTTTTCGGCCTCATACGCTTTGCGCTTCTGCAGCACCTTGAGCGCCTTTTGCTTGATGGCCTGCTTGCCGGGGCCTTCGCGCATGCGGGAGAGCTTCTCCTGGTAGGCGGAGAGCTCCCCGTTGATGGCCTTGAGCTTGGTGTCGACCGAGGCGATACGCGCGTCAATGTTGGAGATGGCGCCGTTGAGCGTCGGCTTGGGCCCCGCGGGCTTGGAGCCGAATAGACGATTCATGCCGGGATGGGTTGAAGGGTGATTCCGGTTGGCGGAGTAGAGGCAGATGAGGGAATCCTTGATTTAGCGAGATTTGGTTTCGAATTTGGAGAGCGGGTCGTGTTCGTGAAGCTGTGATGGCAAATGCGGCAGCCTGGGGAGATGACGTTGCTTGTCTGTCGCTCGCTAGGTACTAACCTCTAAGCCCAGTGTATGGAGGGGCAAGTCGCAAGCTGCACCTTTTCTGGCCCATTGCCAGCTCTCACAAAAAAGTGGCTGAGTCAGCCGGCTCGTTGTTGGAAGCACAAGGAAACAAACTTCCACATCAATACTAGCGCAGATTTTATGCAACACAAATCGAGTAGATTGTAAACAAATGAACAGCTCGCACAAAAAGCTCCACCCAAGCTCCCGCTGTCCTCGAATAAGACATAACCCACGCGTCCGCGTTCGATGGGAACGGCTTTCGCTTCTTCCAGTCTCAACAGTCTTTTTTTCCAAACCTCTCCGTGGACGTGGTTTTTCCCCTTTAGCGATACTACGCATTCTTTGTTTATAATACACAGTCTACAGTACTCGACTTTCTCACCAACACATAACGATATCCTCGCATTTTTGAATACGCCAACCGCGTCTTGAGCCGCGAAGCTCTCCCCATCACAATATGGATACCAATGCGCCGCGAAACGGTGACTCGGGGGCCTTTGGAATAGAAAGGTATTTCTACGCGGAATAACGATAAAGCAACATGAAAGCTAATTCTTATTAGAATATCCTATAGCGTGCCAGACTCTTTCTTCCCATTGGAAGACGCGACCACATCCTCGACAACGACAAACTGCTCGAACCCTTCAGCTCAGTATGCCTGCCCGCACGCCTGATTTTGCGTCTATACTAACCGAACACCAAGAAAATGGTCGAATCACTTGGAGGGTCCTCGCATACAAACACAGCTCCGTGCCTGGTCACGCGTCGAGTGGCCATCCCTGGTGGCTCGCAACTTCTCTGGCATAATCATGAAGCGCGTGGGCTTTCCGTTACCGTGTGACACGAAAGCACCGACAATAACACAGCCCGTGTTACCAACAGCTATTGATGTTCCACTGCTGGCTGAAGATGGCCTGCCCGCGCGCCGCGTCCGTCGCCGGCTGAATTCCTACAAACGGTCCCTCGAGGAGTGCCGGATGACGGGAACGCCTCTATCGAGCTTGGAGATGACTGGCATTAAGATGCGGGCGCTGGCTGATGTCGCCCATGCCCTGGGGATCTACGCGACGTGTACGACGCGAGCTGAAACGCGACAGCGGCGAGCCGGCCACTACGTCCAGACGATACCTGTGAAGCGACGAGCGGGGACAGTGCCGAGCGCTGGGAACAAGCTTCGCACATATACAGAAATCTCGCAGCTGCCCAGAGTGTCGCCGCACTTCCGCGTGCCCGCGCGCCGATTCAGCGTGCTGCCTCGCCCACAGGCCTCGAGCCCTGCCTTGTCGCCCATCGCGCTCTTCACGCCACATCAAGAGCCTGCAACCCCAGCCGCTGTCATGGAGCCGCCTCCTTGCATGTCCGACGCCAAGTCCCCGACGAAGAGGAGCCCTCGACACAAGAGCCCGCCCATCAAGAACGAGGGACCGCGGATCAGTGAACCGGCAGTTAAGCTGCTGCCTGCGACGACTCCAAAGATTGAGCCATCGCCGATCAAGCCTGCCTCGCCGCCTCCCGCAACACCATTGGGCGAGAACCGAAGCTTGCGCAGTAGTTTCGCGACGCCGTCAACATTCCCCAAGGCCGCAACCTTTGGCACTGCGTTTGCTGGGATGCAGCGCCCTTCTGCTCTTCGGCGCGCCAGTGCAGCGTTTTCGCGTTTCTCGCCCACCAAACTCCTTGCCACGCCTTGCCCGGCTCACTATAGCATTGAGCCGAGCAGCCAGCCATCGCCAGCGAAGCCCACGCTTTCTGTTACGGAAACGCCCCGTCGACCCGTCGCTGCCGAGCCCATGACACCGCGCATCTTTAGCGACTCCTTGTATATAACCGCCGATTTGCCAAGCCCAATTGCTTTCGTGTCGACATTGTTCCCGGAGAGCCCCGCAAAGCAGTCGGCTCAGTTGCAACCTGGTACACCGCAGAAACCAGGCAACTTTGATTTCGGCACAGCTTCTCCTGCGTTCAACTCTGTTACGTGGCTAAATGATACAGAAGTGACACCACGATCAGTCAAAAACTTGAAGAAGGGCTCTCGACGGCAAAGCGAGCCTCTTCTCCGTGGCTGCCTGAAGGCGCAGAACCGCAGGCAAACATTGTCTCCGCAAAAGCTTGTATTCAAGG
Source organism: Cordyceps cateniannulata (assembly GCA_028828415.1). Classification (NCBI taxonomy): domain Eukaryota; kingdom Fungi; phylum Ascomycota; class Sordariomycetes; order Hypocreales; family Cordycipitaceae; genus Cordyceps; species Cordyceps cateniannulata. Next base: position 2,582,218 of record JAPHMX010000006.1, read on the forward strand.
CTGGTCAGACATTTAGTCCATCGAAGGGCTCCCCAGTGAATCGCAGACAAACGACTTCCCATGTGAAGCTCATCCCCGAGATTGAGCGGGCACTCGCGGGGTCAAGTGGTCTGTTCTCTCCCGTCAAGAAGGCTGCTCAGCCTACCCCGTCCGCTGCGGTAAAGTCTGCATCGCCTAGAATAGCTCGCTCGCAAAAGCCTCGCCGAAGTTTCGACAATAAGTCGTCCCTTGGCAGGCGACGCTCTGCAAATGAGGTTGTGAACATTGATATGCGCCAGAATTCCGATATTTTCGGAACCATGGCAGTATCTTATGGAATGTCCCCTGTCTTGGGTACAGCACTCCCTCGCATCGTCGAAAGCGGCTCTGAAGTGGAAGCTCATAATGAGCCCGCTGAGCCACAGCTTTCCTCTCCCTCCGCAGAGATTGAGTCTCGCGAAGGCGTTGAAAAAAAGCGTTGTGCTCAGACCCCGGCCGAAGTCAACGGAGCAGCAGCTCAGGACGCCCCGGTTTCAGATATCGTGAATAGTCCAGTGGTAACATTGGGCATTTTTGAAAGCTTGCCCGTGATGGATTCTCCCCTTGTTTCTATTGAAGAGCGCAAGGAAGTCGCCGATGCTGAGCCTGGTGCTATTGCACAAAGCCCGAGCCCGGTCACTTTTGCTGCTACTTCAGTCTCACCCAAGGAACAGAAACTAAGCCCTAGCCCGACGCTGAACCTGTCATTTACTCCTGTTAACAGCAGAAGTCTGAATGCAGGGGAAGCAAATGTGCAGGTAGAGGAGATCATTCCGGAAAGCCCCCTGGCAGTCACAACAAAGATTGCGGAATCTGCCACGGCCCAGGCCCACGACTACGATAGCCCAGGACGCGACTACATGAGGGAGTTTATTAGACGCTCACGACCAAAGCGTCCTTCGACTACTGAGGCCGGGTCTCCAGTTAGCCTTCAGGTTAAGCGCCAGCCACTGGGTCCTAAGAGTCCCAATACTGAAAGCCCAACCAAGAAGAAGCGGAAGTTTGAGAAGGACCATGATAAGCATGAGTCGCCGCCCGGGAGGACCTCCGCCGCATCGCCCAAGAAAATCCGACGCTCCGCGAAAAATTCCGTCAACAAGGCTCCGAGAGCAGACGGTGACGAGGAAGAGCAGACTGAGACCCTGGATGTTCAGCCAACAACCGAATCAGCTATTGCTGATGAGGAGGATGAAATCGGGTCAGACAGCACATCTAGACGCTCCTCCCGGCTGCGAGACCAGACTCGCCTGCCATCCGCCAAGTCTGCGATTCCTACACCGATCAAGATTGGGCGGACCCGTGGCCCCCCGCTCAACTCTGCGGTACGCAGCGTGCAGCAGGACTTGACGAACCAGACTCGCATGAACACGCGCAGGAACAAGGGTAACGCCGAGTACCCTGCCCAATTCCTTGCTAAGCAGTCGGAAGAGGCACAGGCGGTACCGGAGCTGGAGCCCGCGGAGCGTGAATCCTCGTCGGAGAAGGAAGGGCGCAAGTCTGTCAACTGGAGAAACCCCCTGGCCTTGTACCAGGAGGACGGCCGGAGCGAGGAGAAGGAAAAAGAGCAGCCAAAGAAGGCCAAGTCGTCTAAGTCCAAGACTGTGCAGATGAGCGGCATCGCAAAGCCAGTGACACGGGCCAAGACGACGGCGGACAAGGCGCGAACCGCGCGCCTGGCGGAACACTTTGGCATGGTGTCCAACGGGACACCGGCGAAACCACAGCGGTCCACTCGATCGCGTATGAGAATTTGAAAGCGTTTGTTTAATGTTTTGAAGCATGGCATATACCTGTGTTTTTTTAGGGCGGTAAGCAAGGGAACGGTGGCGTTGTGACGGCATTTGAATAGAGTTGCAACAAATAAGGGAAGCCGAGTTGCATATTGCATCAGCGATTGGCGACAGAGATGTTATTCTTTGCGTTCTAAATTGTTCTTGGTCTTGTTTCATTGAAGGAGTTTTAATTTATGTGTTGTTTGTATTTTCTTTGATTTGCATGCTGGAGTAATTGGCCTTGTCTAGCATGTCATGTAGGAGTTTTTCAGTGTCTCATTTGCAAGGGATTGGGAAGCAAAGATGAAGAAGAAGAATGACGACAAAGACGAGAAAAGTCGGAAACTGATAGTTTAGCGAAAACATGCCTTTGTTTTATTAAGAAATTTTGCCTTTTTCAGGATTTTGAACAAAAGAATTAGAGAACTTGTCTAATTTACACAACGTCTGGGTCTGGCGCGCGGTTATGGTGATGACGAGGGTGTCACGAAAGGGTAATGGCGGCAACAATGACAATGATAATAGTGAGGACAACGATATTTACGATCAATGATGGTAATGACTACGACAAAATCAGTTACCCGCCGTCGCAAATTGTTTGACTGTCTGGGCGTTTTATGGTGGCCATTTAGGTTGAGCCGCCAAGCTCTCACTTGCACGTGTCAGAGCTGCCGCCGGCAGGTCCACGGTACGAGCGACAGAGCGCTTAATGAAGGGATGTGGTGTAGAAAGCTTGTACATATTGACCCATTTTCTTCTTACGTATTGCGTGTCTTCTTTTACGCAAAAACTTACCGCTGGCTCCCTTGACCACCATGTAAGGGACGGTAGCACAACGCGCTCCGCTGATAGCGTGAGGGAAATTATCAATACAACGTGCGTAGCCCAGCCCTTTTGCGTGTAAAGTGTCAGTTCCAGACAACAAAGGTCAGCGGCGGCGAGGGATAGGTCGTACTGAACGCACTGGGCGGTAGTTTGGGAGTGTAGAAATTGGGCTCGGCCGCGGGGAAGGGGTCGAACGAGAGAGTATCTTGTATCAGCAGCAAAAAACACCATCTTTCTTTTGAACATACTGAAATCACACTATTCAAAGTCGAAATCATGACTGAGACTCTTGCTAGGGTGCACCTCTATACGCCCACAAGCACGGCCGCAGAACCAGCTATCTATGTCCGCTATAGGGATAAAAGTCAGACGAATACAGAGCAGCCTCTGCAAGGCCAGCTTTTCTCCTGGTGGGATGGCTTTTGGATGTACCAAGTACCTATCGAGGATGAATCCACCGCCACAGAAATGGTTCAGCTCCGCAGCCATAGCCAATCCGATCACGGCTTCGTCTCGCCGAAAGAAGCGGGCGGAAAGCACCGCGATGTGAATAGCAGGGTGTTACAAATTTGCCGGAAGTGGAGTTCAGAGAAAGAATGGGCGGTGATGGTGCTCGCGGATCTCAAGGTGCTCGGTCTGCTCAAGCTCACAGATGATCCCATTTCAAGGAACGCGTAAGAGGATGGCGGGGAGAAACAAGACAATATTCGGATCATCAACTGGGTACTCTGGCAAGCTACATAGTATTTTTGAATCCTTTTCTTTAGAAACTTAAGATTTATCGGGTTACATTTGAGCCAAGTCGGCAGTATTTCGCAAGACTTCTTCGGGGAGATGTTTACGGTACAGGAGTGTTTGTATGGTATCATCCTACGTTGAGCCTCTAGGAAGAGGGCACATTTTGTATTTGAAAACTCTCAACTTTATACTATGAGGCATAAGACCTTAGCTACTCATGTGCTACGACTTTTTACCTGAAGATTAACCTCACCCCTGACGACGGTGCCGTTGACAGCGTGCCCCTCGATTGCGCGGGAGGCATGTGTCGCATCTTCCACAACCACAACCGTGAGGGAGGGAACAAAGCGGGGAATAAAATAAAGCTAGTACAGGGAGAATGTATTCGCCACATGTTGCTCTGCTATCATGTGAAACAGTGCATTCACCAATCTGGGGCTTAAGCGCTAACCTTGGTGCGGATTTCATGAGAAAGCGCACAAAGTCGCAGCAAGAAATCACATGAGTTATATCAGAGTCTCGTCTGATATTAGATACCTAAAAAGATCTTTGATCTTCTGCCGAACGCGAAACAAGGCACGACGGGGTACGGGGTACCACAACGCGATTCGCCGTTCAAGGGCCGGGGCTGTTGGTTATGAAGGCCGACGTCGTCACCCCCTGCCGTCGTGTATGGCAAAGGGGTCGTCAAGTAGAGGACGGCGGTAAACACAGAGTCACCCAAAAAAGTAGAAGGTCATAGCCAGGAAATAAAGAGGTAAAAATTAGTGCATGTGTTGCGATGCCTTGGGCGCCTGAGTGCTGCTGTTCAAGTATAAAGCACTACGCCTCGACGCCGAAGTTGAAAATGTCTGAACCAAGCATCGGCCTCACAAACCTTTTCAATTCACAGAACAAAAGACACAAAAACAATCTCCATAATAATCCGCAGTCATGGCCATAAATTATGGTATGCTTTCTCCTGAAGCCGTTGTTTTACAACATCGTTCTAACGTTCATCAGCATCTTCATTTGGCGGGGAGGAAAAAGGTTACTTGAAGCTGGTCAACCCCGAGTCCAAGGAGGGAACGGCTCTGGAGATTGAGTGGAGAATGGGAGTTTTCTATACGGCTTTCACTTTTCAAAGACGCCGTACATGGTGGGGTAAGATGTTCCCTTTTCTAAACGGTGGTTGGCGGTGGACTGGGTGTGGCTATCGTGATTCTAATACGACTGGTTACGTTTCCACCGCCGATAATGAATCTAAAGGCTCCGTCAAGTGGACCAAGGTGCGGGGATCAGAAAAACGTGGCGGTGAATTCGGAGAGGAGTGTCATCGGTATTTGAAGGATCATCCCAAGGCTAGCCTGGAACAGTTGTTGGACCAACTCCGTCGCCGAGGGCTTCTGGGCTCGAATAGCCCAGCTGGCGAAGTAACGGTTGCAGCGTCTAAATTGGATACCGCCTAAATGGGCCGGGGCCTATCTCTCTCAAGATCTTCCTAGGCCGTCATACTATTCTGGATTATTCTTTCGACAAGACACAATCGCGAAGGGCTGCTGGATGGTTATTCTAGATGTGAGCGAGTCTAAGCATTTTTTAGCCCCATGCATATTTCTTTTTATTCGCTAGGAAAGAATTCGATATATATCAGTTGTATGCAGTAGTTTGCGTTCCATTTTGATAGCCGGAAAGAAGATAGAGTACGGCGTGACAGAAGGAAGCATTGCTGTCACTGTAGTGAAGAGGTATGTATGGGGACGGAGGAGCAAGTCAGTACCCCAAAAACGATACTGATATTTATTTGCATTTTTGAGTAGTCTCCTACCATCGGAATAAAAGTTCCTTTACTAGTGTTAATCTTATTAACTGGAAGCCAAGGATAGAATAATTACGTATTCTAGTATTAAACACCCTATAAAAGCAACTTAAGTATAGTTATCTTCAATTAATACCCTCTCTCTTATTTCCTGTGTCTGATTATTATTCAATGTCATCTAGCAGTAACTTGGACCTTTAAGCTCTTTAAGCTCCCTTCGGGCCTCGAATGCCTTTGTCCGACATTCTTGGTAATGCCGCTATCTCTGGATGCGACGAGACAAACGTGTCAACCGTGGTGGAGAATTCTTGGACAGGTTGAAGAACGGTGGAGAGAACGACTTGCGATGCCTGGGCGACCGGCTGCTTGATTCTCACGATCTAGCTGGACGGTAAAGATGATTACGCTCAGCGCATCACGGATGGTGCCAATCATGCCCAATTTGCGGCACTGATCACCCGTCAAGATGCCCTGGAATTCTTTAATGGCAAGGTGCATAGATGCTTGTGATACTTGTGGATGAGAAGAGGAGGTCCGGGAAGAGAAACGGATATATGCCACATCCATCGCATCAGGTAATAAGGGCCATCTATGATAGAGACATATGGGGGAGAAATGTTGGGCGGTTGGGCTGCGCTTCCATTTCAGCCAGGGGAGATTATGTAACTGGTTAGATATTATCCAAGTATGCATGCCGCTGAGTTAATCTCGGCGAGTTCGTTTCCGTTGTCTTGTCCTATTTCGAAGCGAATTTGTCAAGAGAAAGTGGAATATCGCAGCGTGATCAATTAAACATCTGCGATAAAACTTACAGGCAATATCACTGTGTGAACCTCGCTAGTAGTTACGATATATAATAGTGATGTAGAGTTAGCGCTTGTGTCTCGTACCAGCTATTATTGCCCAGCTAGGCGCTTCTTGATGCTGGGCAGGTTTTCTCGTTCAGAGAAAAGAATTGAAAGAAAAAAAATTAGGCCTGATTTTTTATTTCTTCCTGTTAAATATTCTTTAGCCAAGAAATGAAGACAACCCTTGGTCTCGAGGCAAGAGAAACAGGGAATAATCTACATCCGTACAAGTTGTGGCCAAGGATACGAGTTTAGAACTCACAAACTTGGCTCGGCGCAAATCATCCAAAATTTGAGAATCCTAGTAACATGTCCCTGGCCCAAGAACTTCGTCTTTAAAGTACCAAGTCCGAAGTGCCGGTTCAAGGAATTGAGACTACAAAAGAGTGCCTCAAGATTCTCAGTCTACCAATAAAACATTGACCACGACAAAGCACACGGGTTGTGTTGCAGATCGGTGAAAGGTGAATAAAGTTTCAGTACAAATTACCTCAGACGACAACGAGCTTTGGGAAGTATGATAGAAGGCTCGCATTATGGTGCTTTATGTGTGCGAAAAGAGTCGCTACCAAGGATGGGACGAGAAAGTTAGCCAGCTGGGGAGCGAGAAGACGGTATGATGTCAACATCTATGTCCCTTTGACCATTTAACAATTTATAGTACCTTCTATGCTAATAATCAAGAAGAAGATAATACCGTCGTCAAAAGCTGCACCCTGACCGTTTGGAAATTGTTCATCCCGTTGTACTACTTTGTATCACAACATGACACGGAAGGGAGAGGGAGAGAAAAGTCTGGTAAAAAGTCACCATAGAACCTAAACTAAATAGCAAAGCACACAACTCCTATTTGATCCGTCATTCGCATTATTTTCTAGTTTTTGCTTGATTAAAACAAGCAAAACCGATGGAAGATCCGGAGCCGCTCGAGTACCCAATGTACCAGGCCTTGTGGCGCACCAAGCACAATGCTGAAGACGCCTTGGCAATCGAATGGCCCGACGCGCCGATCCTCTTCTTTATTTACCGCTGCGCCGAGGCCGCCGAATCTCACGAGGTGAAGGAGCTGGCCGTGCAGGAGACGCCTGCGGAGGACACCACGGTCGTCGGCTGGTTCTTCCAGATGGACCGCGACCACGTCAAGCGCATCTGCACGAGCGAGGCGAAGCCTGCGGATGCTCAGAATCCCGGTGACTGGGCGCGTGCCGTGACCGAGGTGCTCCTAGAAAAGCAGCTCATTTTCTGGAAGGGCGATAGCAAGACGGAGCTCGTCTCGTTTGGGGCCCTCGACGAGGATGAGGCGGAGGAGGAGGAGGAGGAGGAGGGGCAGGAACATGAACAGGAGGAGAGGCAGGAAAATGAGCAGGAGGAGAGGCAGGAAAAGGGACAGGAGGATGAAAACGAAGAGGATCAGGAGGGGGAGCAGGAAGAGGGACAAGAAGAAGTGTACAACGAAGAACTGGACGAGGAGCAGGAGGAAGGGGAGATAGACGAGTCAATCACTGCGGAGTCTATCATCAGCGAACCCCCGAGAAAGACTGCCGAAAGCGAGCGCGCGATCCCGACCGAGACGAACCAGTACGAGGTGGACGAAATTACCTACGATTCGTGTTCAGAAGGTGGCTTGGACGATGACATGGAGATTGACTGGTTCTAGTCTCGTGCCTCTGGCTGCATATTGTCCTCTGAGCGTGTTGAAGCAAGGATGATTCTTAAAGTATTGACACTCCATAAAAACTGCTGTGTTTTGGAGAGAGAGAGAATAAAAATAAAATAAAGTATAACATTTGCCGAAAGAAAAAAAGACACAACTGCCACGATTTATATTGGGCGATGCCCGGAGAGGAACTAGCTAAAGGCCTTTCAAAGGGGGAATTAATATTAACTGCTGCTGATAAGAGCACGACAAACTGAAATGCTATGAGTAGAAAGAGATAAACTCGCCCTATCGCCATTTGTGCTGCAATTCAAACATGCGGTTCTGGGTCTCGCCCTCAGGCTTCCAACATTCCCCTCCTTCATCACATCGACAGTGGATAACTTTCCAAGATCTGTCTGTGGCGTCCATCCCAACAATGTCCCACAACCTTTTGCTTTCATTGAACATTGAATACATAGGCGTCGGCTCCCACTCTTGCCCGGTCCATACCCTATAAACTCCCGCCCCATTCATCGCCTCCCTCGCTGTTTGATATGCCAACACGGTTTGCGCATGTTGCGGCCCCTGCGAAAAATACCAGAAGGCGTGCAAGGCTAAGATAGTCAACTTATTTCTGGCAATGAGCCTTTTGATGAGGAAATCTATGCTGTCCTGCGGCGTCGTGACCGAAGAGTCAAACTCGATGGTGCCGCAGATTGCCTGCACGACCAGGCTGTCGACGGGGAAGATCGATCCGAACCCCACGTGTTCGGAATCCGGGGGGTTTTGAAAGCCAAATGTTCGAATCTGGATTCTCTCTTCTGGCAGTAGAGGGAAGCCGTAGCTGTACGCAACGTACTCTCCTCCTAGGCCGCCGGGTGGAACTTGCAGGAGGATTTCGGCGTACTCATACTTCGAATCGCTGGTAAACTTGAACCACAGACTGTAATCTTTTGCTGCGGTTGGGTCCATGGTAGTTTGTTTAAGTTTGGGCTCCTACTAAGTTTTCGAGATGCGAGCCTGCGTAGAGATGTGTACGTCAAAGTGCGAATCCTCGCGCCCTTCGACTCGTTTTTATAGTACTCTGTAGCTCTGGTAATCCAGTGACCGTCATTGTATTAGTGAATTACGCAACACTGTGCCTGTGTTCATTCCTCTGCGTCATGGCTATGCTCGCATATACTATGTCTTGTCGTAGGCATCGCTTGGCTGCCTTGGCCATGTCTGCAGTACACCCACCATTCGCCTCTCTCAGCCCATCTGCCTTGGAAAGAAAGAATTATTGCTGTTGTGTCTCATAAAATACTGTAAATGCGTTATTTGAAGTACAAACCCTTACTGTAATACTCTTCAAGCAATGCCTTAAGCGCTTGAAGGGGCGAAGGACACAGCGTGCGCAACGTCGGACGGAGCAGCTGTGAGACCAGAAACCGCGTTGGCCATCTCGGGGGCCAAGAAAATCGAAGTTGAAACCACTTAATGGACGCACAAGAGAAATAGACACGTGCAAGTACACGGTGTATGTTTTGTTGCTTATAGATTACTGCTGGAGGGAAATGAGAATCGGATATACAATGTGAGTCTATTGTTTCAGAGGCTCTCAAACTAATAAGGAATCTTGCGAATGTTGTAAGCTGTGTTGAGATGAGGAGCTCGAATGCAAAATCTGGCGCGATTCTACTCCCCTTTATAGTTTAAGGAATCTCTGGCAATCCAGTGATGTTCAATGGATGGATGGTTCTCAAAGACTATGAATTTCTTTATAACACCCAGAAGATGTTGAAGGTTGTTGGTTTCGTCGGCTATAGCCGCGATAAGCCGCCGACAACCTCTTTCAACTCAGCCGCTGCCGTAAAAGGGAATTCTTAGTGGCTTGTCTCATTTAACGCTAAGGAAGTTATCCTTTAACATATATAAGTACCGTCGTGGTAGTGGGAGAAAACTCAGGAGCTGAACTGAAGATGAAGGGTGATGCACTACTCCGGAAACGCAGCTATCAATCATGCAACGGATTTGCCATCTGGGCTAAAAGAGATGAGACCCTAGTTATCAGAATATATGGAAACACAAAATAAAACCGTTATGTGTAGCCCTCCTTTGTACGCTGTTTCTCTACCTGACATGTCAAGTGAACCAACACACAGAGACTGACGTGAACGGCTCGCAGCTGTCCATGTCCAGACGTAGTTTCAGCTGCCGAGCTATACATCTTTCAATATACTTTTGCCCCAAAAATTAGGCTTTGACACGGGATACTATGATATACCATCTTAGGCTTTCACAGCCTGGCCGTCTCGGATACTGCCGCCCGGTGCTACACCACATATTTGCACTGGCTAGCCTGCGTTGCGCCGAGATTGTGCGTCGGCATATGGAGTCGTGGCACTGTAGCACTTTTGTGAGACGAGCAAGTAAGCATAACAACGGCTTATGGCTCGTGCAGAAACACATCTGCGCCCGGCGCGAGCCAAGCACTGCTATGCTTGAAGGTGCACCCGCTTGGCATGACGCGCAAGAGGAGTGTGGGAAGTACATCGCCACCATTTAGGCAGAATTCCAGTATGTTTTCGTGTTTTACATCTTTCATTGTGCGGATGAGAGCTAGATTGTAGTATGGTGGTCTCTTGGAAGTTCTGCTGCTTGGTTGCGTCGAGATGGCTGGCTGGAGAGGATGGGTAACAAAGAGCGGCGCAAGAGGTGGGGGGATGGGCTGAGAGTAGGAAAGGGAACTAAGAATACTGAACATAAGAGAAGGGAATGAATAACGGTTGAAATGTTGAGGAACTGTACACATTCTCGCCAGGGTCAGAGTTGAGACCGATGAAGGAAGGAGGCAAATGGTAAAACGTACGGCCATACATTCATTGATCTCACGGTATGATCCTACCATAATTTGCATAAAATAAGTACAACTTGCACAAGCCATTTACGTGTGCATTGCTGCCTATGGGAGCTATGCTCGGGCACACAGTCGCACAAGTCTCCATCCATCAAAACAGCAGCTTCTTGTTGACCAGCAAGGCAATCTTGTCCTGTGCCAAGGCCATGAAAAACTCCCCCTGCCAATTAGACCTATGATCCAGCATCACCTTTAACCTTAGCGCCTCGTCTGACGCTTCATCATGCCTCCCTTTGCCCTTTCCCTTTGCCCGCTCGCGCTGTACCTCGCTGTCCCGCCAATGCTGCCACTCCGCGTCGTGACGGTCAAAGTCTTCCGGCGAGAGGTCGATGATCCTGCGTAGCTCCGAATTCTCGTCCTCCACTTGCCGAGCGTCGACGATGCCGTAGAGCGCCACGTCGCTCGTCTCGAGGACGAGCGGGCTGGCAATGTCGTCGTCCCACCGGGCGTAGACGAGCCCGGCGTAGGTCCAGCGCTGAATCTTGGCGCGCGCATCGCTGCGGGCGAGGCAAAAGACGAAGAGGATGCGGCCTTGGGGGTCGTCGACGTGGAAGATGGGCTCGGACTTTTTGCGCAAGTAGAGCTTGTAGTAGCGCGACGAGGGGGAGGAGCACGACGAGGCCATTGTCGTCCTTTGTGAGAGAATGTGGACTGTTTGGGACGAGAAGAAGTCAATCTTGGGATAGGGGCCTGGAAGATCACTTGGGGGCTAGAGAAGGATGAAAAAGGCCGTATTTATTCAGTCGTTCGTGCCTAATTGCTTGTCCTAGCCGATCCGCCCTATCCTGATTCACTACACGCGCCGTGTACAACACTTGTGCTGCTCTGTAATACCGTGTCTTTTACATAGAATACAGTCGTAATAGTTGTCTTTTAACCATCCTTACCTCATTATTCCCGCTCAAATTTACTTTACAATGAGACAATAGAGAAGGGAGGAGGAAGGAGGTGAAGAAAGCAAAAAAGCCACAAGGATACACAGCCTTTCGCCTTGCTGTTGGTCTGGTCGTGTCCCTGGCTTGGGGTGGTGCATTGTTTCCTATCAACTCTTTGAACATTGCACCAGACTCAATCCTTGCAAGTTGCGTCATGTGCAATAGACCAAAAAAAAAGGGTTGTCATTCAGTTCCGTAACCAATGTGACACTCTATCAGACGAAGAGTTATATAAACGCTATGCACTTGCTGTTTCCGCATCAACACATCCGACTCACAAACCATTCCCAAAAATCCAAGCGAACCTCTTCTTTAAGAAAATTATCTCCTTCTGAAAAAAGTCAAAACTGGGTTCTTCCGAAACAGACACTCCCAAGATTTACGTCGAAGCAACCGAGGACATGGATCCCCAGAGCCTGAGCCTTACGCTGCAAGTTTCCTCCCGCTGCCCAGGCAAGCAGTACATCTTCAATAAGAACAAACAAAACGTGGTCGAGATCAAAGACCAAGTGTTGGGCTTCAACCCGACTGGTTTGTGTTACATGAACTTCTCGCTCAACCGAAAGTCCGAATTGGAGGAGGAGCTGGAGACGCTCGTTGCCCCTAAGGATGCTAATATTCAGGACTGGTTGGAAAGGTTACTGAAAAAATTGCAGGCACGCAGTCTGCTGTCTGAGATCTTCTAAAAGGGCCAACGGAGCCGGATATGACGTCGTGAGCGAAATTGGCGGCATGTGCTGAACTACGCCAGGCTGTTTCGGATTGCTCTCAGCAAGGAGGGCAGGATGCGTGCTGGTTGCTAGTGTAGATCGCTGAGAAGTTTTAGGTACTAGATTTTTTAAGAAAACCTTGATTTACTTTCCGCTTCCATACTTTGTGTAAGATGCTCCTTCTATGCGTACAACCTACATAAGCTTCCCGGAGAAACTTGAGGGTTTCCAGGTGGTGAGGTGACTACAGGATTCCATGCACTTCTAGACCATGTTGTCCTGCATCAATTTTCCAGCAGGACGGGTGGCAAGCATAAATTGATGCGTCACTCTCAGGATGCTGAGAGTTCAACAAGCTGGATGCTGCGTAGCACCAACCCTTGTCCTCCCACGACAGCTTGAGCCAGGTTGACTGGGCGCAGAAATGCGGTACAATAGCCAAGCTCGCACATATCAATAAATAAATAACTGAGATGTGACATTGGGGGCAAATATCAGAGTCTCAAGGATGTATAACCTCGTGAGGGAGCGTGGCCGGCAGGCAATCCCAGTGTATAAGCAGCAATGCATCCCGCGACAACGTCCATCTCTCTCACCAAACTGATCAAACGAAAACAAACAAGACAATATAAACAAGAAGAAAAAAGTTCTCAACAATCCACAATGCCAGAATACGAAGTCTGCACTGAGTGCAAGATCTGCAAAAATTGCGAGGAGGGCAGGGGGGGGGGGGGCAGAGGGCAATGAGTGCAGAGAGTGCGAAGTGTGCGAAATGTGCAGTCTCCCGATTCATCGGCGACGACTCGAAGTTCGCCATCATTGTCGAGGACGGCAGCGACTACATGCTCACCTTTGCCGACACAATGTACGGCGTGTGATTCAAGGTCATAATATAAGAGAGAAATTGCCAGAGAGTTCACCTCTTGAATTCATAAAACGAGACTCTGACACGGCGTGGAAAGGGTACACTGACGCTTCATACCAGAGAGCTTCCCTGACCGAGCGCGACGCACCCGATGTTGAATACGATACATCTCGATAATGAGCATCGCCATCTCCGCGGAGTTGAAAATGTCCCGTGGAATATAATATAAAATTCTCATAGCACGTTGCTACCGTCTTACGCTGATTTGCTCGCGTGAGTCACCCGGCGCACTGGCTGGGCGGCGGGTAAAGTACCCTCATCATAGCTAAGGCGCCCGTTGTCAAGCCTAAAAACATTTTTCAAAAAACCAACAGGAAAAGGAAGCCCCAAGAAATCATTACCTTTTTCTCAATGAAGAGATGCAAAGTCGACTGCATTTGTGCTTTCAACACGGAGTGGCGGCTTATACAGCCAGGCTGAGCAACAAAGTACGAAATTGGCAACCATGACGGATCAGGCAGGAGGAGCGCAACAACGATAAAGTTGTGGGAGGCTTTTCCAAGAGCCAAGCCTTTTCTCTTTTTTTTTTCTTTTTTTTTCTTTTTTTTCTTTTTTTTTCTTTTTTTTTCTTTTTTTACCTTTTTTGCCCTTTTCCCCCGCATAAATGGATTTACAGCTAAATTAGATGAGGGCAAACTCAGTCAAGTCTAGCTATTACTCAAGTACTCTACAGAATACCTACCTGATTCAGAGCTCTGATCCCAAGAGTCCAATATGTCGTCTTCAACCCGAGTCTTTTTTCTCTTCTACCTGCCCCTCATCCATGTCATTTTGCTTGCTTGCTTTTGATCGACGAGGCTGCAGCTGGTTTGTCTTGGCCGGCCGAGCCTAGAACAAGCAACACCACCCCCAGCTTGCGCCCCGTGGCGCATGGGCTCCTCGGACGTCCACGCGAGCTCGTCAAAACACATGCTGGTTGCCAAAGAGAACCCTAAAAAGGAGCGAGAAAAGCACTCTATTTAATTGTAGCCTCAAGCTAATCAGCGCTTCGCATCTGCCCGCCCCGCCCCTCCCTCCATCGCAAACGTGGGTAGCCTTTGGATGTCGCATCCGTACTTATGGCTGCCACCATCCCACGTTTTCTTTCATATTATATCTCACGTGTATCTCACTTGACTAAACTATTTTCTTTTTTCCCTTGTAGTTTAAACCAACGGTTTCCCCAGTGACAATACCGGCGACAACCACTTCCGTCGCCGCCCGCCATGGCCGCCGCCGTCGCCGTCGTGCAGGACTTCATCCGTACCATACGCGGCCGAACCTCCGAACCTCCACCTTCCTCCTCCTCCTCCTCCTCCTCCTCCCGCCAACCCTCCCCGTCTCCTGCTCCGACGCCCCGCGCTCTTCCCGGCGGCATCATCCTCGAAGCCCATAACGGCCTTGCCCCGTCTGCCTCCCGCCGTCGGACCTCCTCCTCACCACCGCCGCCACCACCTCCGGACCTCCCCCTCGACGACACTCCGTCGTCGCTCGCTGCCGCTGTCATCGGCCTCGTCGCCGCCTCACACCGGACCTGCCATGACGCGCAGGACATCAACGTCGCACCGCGCGGCGCCACAGCTAGTCTACAGACCCTGCGCGCCAGTCTCACTTCCTTGAAACTCACAGTGCAGCTCGCATACAAGTGGCTGCGGCGCGTCGAGGCCGCTCCGGGGCTACTACCTTACCCGGACCGGCGCGGTCTTGTCGACCTTGACGCCGTTATTGTGCTGGTCGCTGAAGCCGCAGAGGCCGTGTCTGCTGCTGGTGACTTGCTGGTCGACGTGGTCCGGGATGCGGCCGCGTCTGCCGCGCGCATCTCCGACGTCACCCCGGCGCATGCACCGGCCCTCGTTGACGCCAGCGAGCGCATCGACCGCGTTGAGCACTTGCTCTCCAAACTCCTCACCATTCTACAAATGTGCGTTGTCCCCTTGCACTCCCTAGCACCCTCACTTACACGCGACTAGAAACTCCCTCGCCGAGGCCCTCAGCGCCCGCGCCGCCATCGACACCGCCCTCCCCGTCATCCTCGGCGACAATACCCCTCTTGCCACCTCCGTCCGCTGCATGCCCGACCCCTTCCACGCGCGCTCCCTCGTCCCTGCTGACCGCCTTGCCGCCATCCTCGCCCGCCCCCCGCCCAGCTACAGCGTGCCCTCCCCCGCCCCCGGCAACCGCGACGACCTTCTCCCCGACTACAGCGCCGCCACCGCCTCCGACACCCACCCCGACGGCTCCGTCACCATCCGTCCCACCGGCTGGTCCGCCGCGTTTGCCTCGCTCACACTCGCCGACCTCCCCGCGCTGTCACGCGTGCCGCTGCCGCTGCGCGCTGTCAACTTGCGCTACGGCGAGCTCTACGGGCAAGGCTTTGCGCGCGCCGTGGGACCGGCGCTCGCCGACCTCATGGAGCGCCCGGGCAGGGCCAAGGCGGCGAGGCTGGCTGCCATTCTCGGTTCGCGGTCTGAGGGCGTCGCTCTGACTGACGAGGACAATTTTGCCCGCCGCATAGGTCCGGAGCTAGAGAATGGCGACGCCCGAGCGCGGCAGCAGCCACGGCCGGATTTACTTCTAGATGCTTAGCTGTTTACCCGTGGAAGGGTGTTCGTCATTTGCCTTTTGCAAGCTATGATACATTTTGAAAATATCGCGTTGGCTGGTTAGCGTTGTCTAGGATGCATTAAACAATTGTATATATGAACAATTTGACGATTACTAAATAACAACGTAACTCTATTAATTCACCCGTTTCTCGGCGGGCGCAACCATTTCTCTCTTTTGTACAAATCAAGGCATACCCCAGCCGCCTGACGCCTTTCCGTGAATATACTGTCTGTTCGTTCTCGTATGCATAAATGCCGTTTCTATATCAAGCAAGATCTCGCGGATCTGTAACAACAAAGATGGATTATAGAGCAAAGTTGGGGTGTGAGGCTGATCCAGCAAAGAGGGGCAGCCGTATGTAATAGGAGGCGAGGTTCAAAAAGACTGGCGAATCATCATCCAAGACAACTCTTAGTACTTGAGCTTGACTGGCGCGCTGGTCTGGCTCTGCTTTTGGAGCCACGACTTGAGCACGTATGTACTCAATCTGACACCCGCACCGCAGTATTCCGTCTTGTTGCCAGGGCACAGGAATTTGCAGTCAGAACCCGTGACGTTCATACCCGGCTGGCTAGCAGATTGACCTCCATCCAGCCGCAGCGATGTGCCGCACCAACATTCTTGCCCATACTCGACACCAGCAAAGTTGTAACCCGCCTGAGCTGCGTCGCACTTTTGCAGGCACTTCCCGATGGTCATGTCGGTATTGTTGTTATATATTTGAATGGAAAGTAGGCGGCCCTTGTTAGGCTCTGAGAAGCAGCCGTAGTAAGTGTAATTGGCGTTGCCTTGGCTGATGACAGGGCTAGTTGAGGTGGGCTTTGCAGAAGTCGTCGTGCTGGAACTAGTCGAGGAGGTGGTAGTGGTGGTAGTGGACGGCTTCGCAGTTGTCGTTGAGGTAGATACGCTCGAAGTAGTAGAGGAGGCCGTTGAGCTGGGTTGGGTCGAGGTCGACGTGGAGCTGCTAGTCGCGACGGTGCTAGAGTTGGCACTGCTAGATGAGGTGCTGGAGGGAGTAGAGATGCTGGAGGTGCTGGAGGTGCTGGAGGTGCTTGGGCTGCTGGAGGTGGTAGCGCTGGTGGTGATGCTGGTAGCAGCGGTGGTGATGCTGGTAGCAGTGGTTGTGCTACTAGAAGAGGATGTCGTCACGGGCGTGGTGCTGCTGGTAGCAGTGGTTGTGCTACTAGAAGAGGATGTCGTCACGGGCGTGGTGCTGCTCGAGGTACTCGATGAGCTATCAGGCGGGAAGTTATAGTCAGTTACGTTAGGCGGGGAGTTCTTGTAAAGCTCAAGACGGTTTCCGGCGCCGCAGTACTCTGAACCATCACCTGGGCAGATAAAGGAGCAATCGGCTTGCTTCGCCTGGACGGAACCATCGTTGAGCTTGTTGCCACAGTAGCATTCCCGTCCATATTCTACACCAAAGTATGTGTAGCCCTTGCAGAACGCGGCACAGGATTCAAGGTTCATCTTATCGTCAGCATATGTGCTGTCTGACAGGGCTCGGTTATTGGTAGCCTCAGTCCAGCAGCCCTGAAGCGCCCAATTCTGGCTCACAACAGCCTTTCTGGCGGGACCAGTGGGAGTAGGCGTGCTGCTCGAGGTCGTGGTTGTGGTTGCAGTCGTGCTGGGAATACTTGTGGCAAGGGTACCGTTGGCGCTCGAGGCGGTGCCGGATGTTCCGGCTGTTGAGACAGAAACAACGGAGGAGCTTGAGGAGGTGCTGATGCCACCGAGTTGATACACATTCAGGCGAGAACCGGCACCACAGAACTCAGTACCGTTGTCATTGCAGACCATGTTGCAATCAGAGATGGGCGCAGGAACAGAACCGGCAGCAAAAGCGTTGCCACACCAACATTCGCCTCCATATTCAAGACCGGCGTAGGTGTATTTGGTAGCCTTGCAAGCATCCACGCAGCTCTTGACCGTCTTTGTGGCAATCCCAGCCCCGTTGGGGAGTGCACGGCCGTTGGTAGCCTCTGTGTAGCATCCAATACTGTTGTAGCCGCTCACACCAGGGTTGACGCTAGGCCCAGTAGGAGGACCGGTATCCTTGCCGGTAGAGTCGACAAAGAGAGAAATATAGGAAGCACCACCATCACCATTGCCGCCGCAAATCTGGTTCAAGTCACCGGAGCAGTCAAAGTTGCAGTTGCGCTCATCCACCTGTTTAACAGGGACATAGTTGCCGGCCCAGCATTCACGGTGATATTGGGTACCACAGTAGAGATATTTGCCAGCGGCACAAGCAGCGATGCACATAGCGTTAGTGTTGTTGTCGTTGCCATAGAGCTGGGTCTGTAGCTGACGGCCAGGGTTGTTCTCGAGGAAACATCCCTTGTAGCGGTACCGGCCGAGGCCATTGTCAAGCAGAGGCGGTGCTTGCTCAGAGACAGCGGTGCAGTAGAATTGAATAAACTGCTTGCCCAAGTTGGGGTCATTAGTGTTGAGAGTCCAAGTCGCAGTGCCATTCGTGGGAGCAACATTCCACTGGGTCTTAGGGGCGCTGCAGGTAAGGACAGCGGTGCCACTCTCTCCAGGAGCCAAGGAAGTTCCCTCGGCGAGGTCTACTTGGTTGGCAGCCTTAATAAGACCATCAACTCCGAAAGGAGGCTTGGAGACGGTGAGCGAAAGTTTGACACCGCCAGATGCGGCTCCGTTCGTGATACGGAACTTAAGAGGACGAGAGAGGTTCTCTGTAACGTTGCCGAAGTCAAAGGGCTTGCCTTCGACGTATTGCACCCACCCTTGCCCATCGACGGTCTGGAACTCGAGCACCGCTTTGGCAGCAGGACCGGCCGAAGCAGCGAGAGACAGTGACTTGGTGCCACCATCGGAGATGAACTTCAGGAAGCCAGAGTAGGTACCGCCCTTGGATGAGTCAAAGATGACGGTGACAGAGGAGGTATTGTGGCCGTCGAGAGTAGTCGGGATGTTTTTGACAGTGAACTGTCCAACAACCAAATCACCGTTGCCATCCCAAGTCGACGAGGGCCCACTAGCGTTGTTGGCAGAGTACTGAACCTGCTGGATGGTGAGCTTGGAGTTGCCCAAGTTGTTGATGAGGAACTGCTGCTGGACACCGTTGGGATCTTCACCAACGACGACAGCATCAAAGGTGACGGTGTTGGGCGAGACGTCGAGAAGGGGCGAGGTACTCTCGCCAGTACCAGTGAGGCGGGCATGGCTGTTGAGACTGTATCCGCCGACCGAGTTGGTGGTGTTGACAACAATATCGGCGGACAGGAGGCCAACCTTGCTGGGGGAGAAGGTAGCGGAGACCTTGAAAGAGGTACCCTTGGCGACGTTGAACGGCACAGACGGGGGAGTCACGAGAGCAAAGTCATTAGTGTCGCTGAGATCGACACCAGTAACAGAGACGTCAATGTTGGCAGTGCAAGTAACCTGTTTGCTGGTACTGTTAGATTTGATGTCGGCCTTGCCGAAATCGGTAGGCGAGGTACAGTTCAAAGGAGCGTTAACAGGCGAGCCATATGCGTAAACGTAGCCTTGGTTGGTTCCGATGTAGACGAGCCCATCTCCGAAAACTGGGCGGGTGAACTTGTTGACGCCAGGAATGCTGAACGAGTTGATCATGTTCATGGTGCCAGCTTGGGGGACAGCGTTGTAAATTCGGAGGCCGAGACCCTGGACATCAGTGACCCAGAAAAGACCAGTACCAGGCTGACCGTTGAGCGAGGTTGTGGTACCATGGCTGACTCCGAGAATGTAAGCATTAGTTTCCGCCGTGGTAGCGACCTTAGGGAAGGACAGGACGCCATTGACGCATGAGTACTTGAAGATGTTGGAGGGATGCTGAATGACGTTGATGTAAACGTAGCCTCCTTCCAAAGGATACACACCAGCACCAGCGTAAACAGAGTTGTCGTTTTGGTAGACCTGGATCACGGCATCGCGATTATCAGGACCATTGCGATAACCACCGAGGTTGTCCATGTTGAGCCAGTACGTCTTGCCACTCTTGCCGGTAATGACGCCGACACGCTTGATATCACCGCAGCCAAACTCGGGAGGCAGAAGCTCGAGGGGAGAACAACCAAGATCCTTGTCAGCACCGTCGAGCGCCTGCTTCTCCCAGGGCATGAAGAAGTCAACAATCTTGAGGCTACCATCGGCCTGAAGAGTCATATGAACAGCGGACTCTTCCTGTGAGGTGGGAGGCTCGAAGCCCTTGACGGGGATGGTGGCAAGCTGAGAAGCGTAGCCGTTACCGGTCGCGAAGAAGATGGAGCCGGCATCGTCGGAGGCAAGGCCACCGCCCGACATCCAAACACCGCCACCCTTGGTGGTGATGGGGACATTGGCGCCTTCGGTAGCCCAGCTCTCGACAATCTTGCCGGTAGTCTTGTGCCAACCAATGATCCAGCCGCTGAAGTCGTACTGGACGCAATGGGATGCAAAACCAGCATATATGTAGTCACCAAGGTGAAGCAGGCCGGGTCGCTGGTGGTGGATTCCGCCAGTAAAGATACGGGCCTGATTGTTGGTAGCCTTGAGATTTTCCAAGTTGAGGGGGAAATTGGGGCGCTCGGTCAGGTCGTTGACATCAATGGCGTGGACGTAGTAGCGACCAGCAGGACGACCCTGGGCCGTGTTGAGGACTGTCTGGTCGAGATAGGTCTTGGCTGTGAGGTAAAGAGTCTCGGTATCCGGGTCGATGACACCGGTGGCGGTGATGCCAATGTTGGGGTTGATGTCGACGCATCCATCGAGGTCGGCGGTGAGGAAAGGAATGTGAAGATTGCGCTGGGCGACGATTTCGCCAGTTTTGGCGTTCATCTTGTATAGGTTGTTCTGAGTGGTGGCCCAGTAAACGTATTGCGTGGTGCCATTTTTGGGAGTGTAAATGAGCGGTTGAGAGAAGATTTGTTCGGCGGCACCGCCATACTTGCCGGGCAAAAGAACTTTGAAGACTTGGCCGAACTGATTGCTACCGACGACGGAGGGATCCATATTGTGGTTGCTAGAGATTCGCGATTAGACCAATGCGCCATTGTGCGCGGCGGCGCAATAAGGTGAGAACAAGAGGTGTTGGACAGTCACATTCAACTTACGTCTGGTATCCAGCTCTGGAGTTGTCACCACCCCAGGTAATGGTATCAGTGTCAGCGAGTCCGCTGGCAAGGCTGGCGAGGCCAGCCGCGCCAGCAAGAAGCCATGCGCCAAGGGATCTCATGATGATGGTGTCAACTGCAGTCTAAGACGCACCAATGTCGAAGGACAAGACGCGGCGGTGCAGTCAATGGCAAACAGCAACGGTCAATTGACCAGGACGAAAACGAAGACAAACGAGAGTATGAATTGGGAAGTGAGTAAACCAGGGCCCGGGATTGCGGCACAGGGGCGAGTGTACTAATAATATGCAATCCGGCCGGTCGAGCGTCGGTTGTGGATGGGCCATAGCCCAAGGTCCGTGGAAGATGGGCGGCCCCATCGAGGAGCCTCCAGCAGCACAAAGTTAGCAGAGCGCAGCCAAGAAAACGTGGACGGGTGGGGGCCTCGTACCAGAAGCCGGAAAAAAATCGAAAAACAGCTGGTCCAAGCAGACGGCGGCTTCAATGGTGGTGACAAGGTAATCCCATGTATCCCATGTCTTGCTGGAGGGGGCTGGCAGCCTGGCTTGCCTGTCTGTCTCTGTTGCTTACCGCTGGCGAGGCGTCAAACAGAGGGCCCAAGCCAGCTAGACAGGTACCAGGGCATCCAGCGGGGCGGTGCGTTGTCTCTCGGCGGGCATGCCGGGCGGCCGATGATGGAGGGTAACATTGGGCTGGGGATGAAGTATTCGTCAGGGAATTGGGTAGACGGCGGGGGTTGTGATTGTTGGTGACCACTATGATGGCAGTGGATGATGTTGGATGGCGATTGTGGGCCAAACGAAGAAAAGAACGAGAAAAGAATGGACAAAAGGGGAAAGGAAATAAAAAAGAATTAAAAAAAATTAAAAAAAAATTGACGACGCAGGGCTCCTCAGCCTAGCCACTGATGGACAGCGCAGCCACTGAGTGAAGGACCATTGCAGGTGCCATGGATTATGGATTTTACGAGGGCGAGTCGCGGACGCCCCGCCGCAGCGCATGGACGACGAATCAATTTAGCGCATCAGGGGCAGCTGAGAGATGACAGGACTTGTTATAGATGAAAGATACCATGGATTTAGCCATTTGTTTATTGGCGGAATTGGCCGTGAGTGATACATCAATCCACCTGGAGACTCAACTACAGTGTCGACATTGAATATTCATTAGTTAGCAAGCCACCTCAGTCCCCGACGTCCTGTCTATGCCGGGCAATAGTAGTTTTAGCGCCCGATTATTATATCCAGGCACCGCTCGCCTCTAACCGGGTTGTATTAACGCTGGCTAGTAGACGGAACTACCACACAGTGCCTCTAGCGGCCGACCAAGCTCACCAACGGACTCCTAAAACTGCTAGTGACTGCGCTAATACGTTAGTGGGCGATGATTTCTATTGTTCAGTATTTTCAATTTTCTTTTCCATTTTCTAGCTTTCTTGTACCTGGCGAGGTTCGGATGGTGCGTGAGTAAGTGCGCGATGATTCTCGGGAGCGGATGTGGTTGAGGTGGCGGCTGATGCCTGTTGCCAGACCAGCCTATCTTCTCAGCTGAGCATACAGGTCCGCCAGGCCATCGCGAAGTGTTAATATAATTGAATAATACTGGGCTCTTGGAGTCTGCATGAATATTCATTACCACAATAAACATGCACTATTACCCGGGCCCTTGGCATGGGCGGCGCCTCAGGACAGCCCGCCAACGAGTTAGGCAGGTTGGCGCTGTAGCCACAGCGAATTGGTGGACATTGTCTCGGCATTTAGTGGCTCTTCAGCGCTAGTGGCGCAGCCATTGGGGGCCCAGCTACCCTCTATTCGCCCTGTCTGGCCCTGTCTGCCATTGTTTGGCGCCCATTGTCCCCATACAGACGGCTCTAGGCCTCGCAAGGCAGGCACGTTTGTCCTTCCTCTGCTCTCAGCTCGACGCCTCGTGTTCTCACCTCTCAAATCATCACCATCGGCCTCTTTCCGTCCACTTCTTGCACAAGCATCAGCTCGAATCACTAGTCGGGTGCCTACAGGCTCAGCGCCTCCAAAGCAGACACAAACCCCGGACCGCCCTTTGTGCCACAAACAATGCCACAATATCGGCATCCTGCAGAGCCGCCTGCCCGTATTCCCTCGTCCATCCCCTGCACATCCTGCTGCATCCTCTGCAGCAGCCCGCGAACAGCTGCCAGATGCGAAAACGCAAGCGGACATAAGCAAGGCAAAAAGACATTATTGAACAGACTTTTCAAAAAAAGCAACCCGGCCTAAACGGCAGTCTCGTTCCCACCGCAGTGCGCTAGTCTTATGCACCCTCACAGCCTCGAACGCGCGAATCTAGACAGCTCGCCAAGACGCTGCTGCAGTGATACGAGAAAAGATGACATGAAGACCATCAAAACCTGCGCATCCTCCGGCACATGTTGCCGCTCCGATACGCAGTAGCTGGTGCTTGCCTTGTCTCATCGCTGTTGTCGAGACTGTGACATGGCTACAGTCTTAATAATGAGGACACTTATTATCCTCATCACCGCCTTCGAAGAAGGGCTTGACGAGAAATATTGGCCAACTCAAGCATGAGTTGCAGCATCGTCGTCGTCATCCGGCATCCCGTACTTTAATGTCCTTATCTTACACCAAAGCCACAACCACACTGCTGGTGTTACGCATCCGGGTCTGTTCACACCATCGCAACCACCGAGACCATTGACTTTCCTTCCGCAACAATCAATGTCTGGCCCAGAAGGTCAGATAAGGATTCCGATGGAGTTCAATACCTGGGCTCAGCCTCAGCCTCAGCCCACGATCTGTCCAATCCGCCAACAAGCCCGTCCGACCGCCTCACAGCTTGACTCTCGAGCTGTCATCTCAACGCTACTGTACCGCGACTTTTTCATCTCGCATGTTGACAACCGAGCTGCTTGCATGCAGCTAACAACACTCTCCCAGCCCTGCGCACAGCCCTGCAATGCCTGCGACGCCACGGCGCAGTAGTGCCGTGATCCTGGGTCCCTATATCCATCCTGCTACAATCACCTGCCTCGTCCTCGACCGCCCTCTGTGGCGTCCAAATAGTCCTTTGCTGCTGTGAAGGGCTGAAATGCAAGCCCCATCGCAGCCGCATGGGGAGAAACATGCCTTTCTCACCATGCTACGTCAACTCCTTCGCCCCAGTTCCGTGCGCGCAGCTCTCTGGGTTGTCCATGCGGCTACAGGTGCTACGCCGCGCAACACCATCTGCCGTGTTTATTCGTACAGTGTCCACACGGCCCCTCGCATGCAACTGCAATTTATCCCATTGCTGGCGTGAGACTTACATCCCAGCGTTGACTATTGTATCTGTATATTTCACAATACCGTTCCAACACTGGGACCTGAAACTTCAGTGCACCTGTACTTTTATCCCTTGCCTCTCTCGCAGTCTTGAAATCTGACAAAAGATGAAAATGGAAATGACATGGACGGACCAGCTACAGCATCAATGAAGGCTGCATAGAAACGGCTTCAGTTGCACCCTCTGCGTCAAGGCTGGAAGTCTTGATGACACGTGGATGGCCAATCGGAGCGTGGAAATCCCGTAAATTGAAAAGAAAACGGCCCTTGGATTTCTATCCAATCTGAATCACCAGATGCGGTGCTCTCCATGACAACATAGATGTGACACCTTCTACCATCGGCCTCGCACTATAAGGCCGGTTATTCTACTTCCAATAGTTCATTCCAGCTCAGATACAGCCGCAACGGCATCGTGTTGTCGTCGCCTCCCGATATCGTCGACCCGGTTACGACCAGCCAGGATGGGTTGTATCCGTTCGTAGCACGTCCAATACCAGACTCGGCTATGCGACAAGAAAGGCTGTTCAACGTTGCATCCTAGATATGGAGTTACATTCTTGCTCGCAAACTGCAAGCGGATTCAAATGCAAACTTTTGCACATTTGTCTTCTCTCATAACAGCTACAAGCCATGGGCTGCTCGGTAACGCTCGCTCTTTTTCAACGTATGCGGCCGTGCCTCTATCGAGTCGGACGCTCCAGCAGCTCGTCGTCGAGCAAAATGTCAACCTTTTCGTTGTAGAAGCAGGCCATGCCGGCAAGCGCGGCGCACTCGACTGACGGGTAGCGGTAGTACCAGACAATATTGGGGTACTCGACGCCGCCAATCACGACGTCGTAGTAGTCGGCGTCGCCCTTGTACGGACACTTGGTGACGAGGCTGCTGCGACGCAGGACCGTCTGGTCGATGCAGCCCATTGGCAGGTAGTAGCGCGTCGGCAGCCGCGGCTCGTGCAGGTGCACGGAGAAGCCGGACCGGGCCACTGTGCGGCCGTCAACGCGCACTTCGATGGCGCGGCTAGACGGCAGCGCTTCGATACGCTTTGAGGGATCCTTGGGGTGGACGTAGATGGGGACATCTTCTTCCAGCCACTGGTCTGCGAGCCCAAATAGGTCAGCAACTGCAGGGACATTGATACCAATCTTTATACGCACCCATCGCCTTGAACTCGAGTCGCACAAGACCCGTTAGTGCGCCGAGACTGCGATCATCTGCGAAGCGCACTACGCGGTCCGTGACGGCGGCGGGGATGCGTCGGCTCTCGTCCGCCGCGACATGCAGCTCCGCCACGCTGGCGCGGTTGATGCCATCACCTTTGACTGACTGCTTGTTCCGGAGCGTGCAGGTTTGGATCTCGGCCGCGGGGAAGTACAGCTGCGGGTAGTAATCGTGCTCCCAGACCAGGGACCCCTTGGTCGAGTCGACGATGACGGTGCGGTTGTAGACGACGCGGATGCGCCGGGGCGCAGGGACGACCTTGCGAGGGCCGTTTTTCAGCAGATGGCTCGCGAGCTCAGCTAAGCTATTGAAGTCGCAGAGACATTATTAGCTTCGCACTGAACTGTTTTTCTTTGGCATTTCATCTCGATGCCCAGGTAGACCTAGGTTGGGCCGCGATTATGACGTAGGATTGTAGGCTATTTACTCTGTAGACTGAGACATGGTTTTGGCGGGGGTTCCGAAAGTCAAAGAGTTCAGTTGTGTGTAAGGCTGTAAGCGCGTCGCGGATCCTAGTCGAGATGAGGATTAGAATTCAAGGATGGAGAAGTCGATGTTGTAATTCATGTGGGAATACGAAAAATCGCATGAAAAAGCAGACAAACAGGCAGGCAATGGAGGCTGTTCCGACGCGGGATCTGCAACCCCGCATAGCAATCAATCCGAGCTGTGCCAGTGACGCAACTGCGCCTTAGCGCTTTGTCCTTTTATTACATCAACGGCCAATTTCCCTTGTTGCGCCATCAGGCCGAAATGTGGTCTATTTTGCGCGTCGCACAGCAAAATAGATTGAATAGAAACGGAGGGCGGCTTTGATGTCTTTGACGGCGTCTGACACACGAGTCTGTCAAGTAGCGGTCAAACATGACGTACATGGCTGTCGATACATTGGGAGATGGCAAGGCACGTGCCAGAGGCATGAATGCCGCCGAACCGTAGAGATGAAGAATTTATTTATAGAAGAGACTAAGAAATCTTCAAGCGCTCTTTTCTCATGGTGGCGTTGTTTGTAACGGGCGTCGTATTGGTGGGCTAGAATGGCCTGGTCCGGGGTAGCTGTTGATGAGGAGTTGAAAGAAGGCTTGTAATGCAAGGTAGTTTTATCAATATCCAAAGCTGATATTTGGTGCAATAATTATGGAGCGAACTTGGTTTCACGGTGGTCTTGTTTCTCTATACTTAATTGCCCGACTGCCAGTTATGCATCTCGAACGATGCTGTGCTTTATGGAGCTGCCCCGTCTCGGTCACTTATTCAAGGGGTTATTTTATCCAAGTCGGTAGTGGTCGATGACTACCCAAAATACAACTTGGCCGAGTAATAAGCTTGGCTAATAAAAATAGACTGACTGATGCAAACAAGAACTCTCTGTGTGGCCAGGACAACTTGCTTTGACAGATGTTAGTTTCAGCACAGACCGCTGGGGTCAGTACTAACATCTAATCAGATGCAAGCTAGCCGGATCGCAACGCGCCAACTGGCCAGCATCTGTTTCAGACTCGGACTCTTCCTTCCGTCTAACCACAATGCCATCACAGTCTCTAGCCCGTGACAGTGTGAAAGACAACCTCGTGGCGGTATTACCTACCAAGAATGACAACGTCTTACTGTCTCCTAGTCAGACCAACGACCGGACGGCAAGGCAGACATGGCCCTGATCTGTGACTGGTAGAAACCAATGTGCATGTGGGCGCCAACGAAATAGTCCAAGATGAGCAGTGGGCCTCTTATCAGCCAAGAACTGCTGTGACTGGCACGAGATTGGTAACAAGAATTGAAACTTGCCCAGCAAGGCCGAGTTACGGGCGGCTCAACAAGATACCGCCTGCTCGGCTCTGGCAGATGTACCTCCCAGGTACCTCCCCATCTCAACCCGCCATTTTCCGCCCAACCGTTGTCCCCTGCAAGATCGAGGCCAAGCAGCTGACAATGGGCCAGATGGTACCTGTAGCCTGTACGGATAGGCGGTGCGCCATTAACTCAACAGGGGCCCGAGGATAATAATATGGGACGCGTTGCGCACGCAAGCAGCGAAAGCGGCCATGTTGACAACGAGGGGTCCCGCCCACGCCGAATCTAGATGAGGGGTGAGTGAGAGAGGGAGGAACAGGAGGAGAGGAGGTGCTCAATCTGTTCCAGTTCGATGGGTATTGCCGGACCAACTCGCGGCCTTGTAAAGGTCAGCCAACCAGCCAGCCAAGCGTATAGTACCCAATCCGCTTCTTCACCACAACGACCACCCCTCCCCAACAAAGCAGGCCTTTGCTAGATTCGTCCTTTTCTCTGCATTTTTTTCCTTTTCGGAGGGAATCTTAGCAAAGGACACAATGACTACCCCCGTCATGGCATACCGCACTGCCGTCCGGGCGGTCGGCTTCCGACCTGGTGGTGCGGCACTTTTACGCTGGAACAGCTCCGTCGTCGATGTGTCGCCGCTCAAGTTCGAGCCTCCGGCACCGCCGCCGTCGGCCACGGAGCAGCGCGACAAGCTCCAGGAAGAGGCCAAGAAGAAGATTTTCCGGGATGCGGTCGCGGCCGACCACGTGCGACACAACTGGACGAGGCCTGAAATCGCCGCCATTTACTACCAGCCACTGTTGGAGCTGGCTCATCAAGCTGTAAGCTGAGACCAATGGCACAATTGCCGAGGCAGATGAGCACCCCATGCTACTGCTTCTACACTGACGAAACACATCTAATCCATTCTTCTCATTCCCGCTCATCTAGAACAACGTCCACCGTAAATTCCACAAGCCCGGCGAGGTGCAGCTGTGCACGCTCATGAACATCAAGACGGGAGGCTGCACCGAGGACTGCTCCTACTGCGCGCAGTCCACACGCTACCAAAAGGGCACCGGTCTTGAAGCGAAGCGCGTCGAGAGCGTGGAGTCCGTTCTCGCCGCCGCGCGTACCGCGCGCGACAACGGCAGCACGCGGTTCTGCATGGGCGCGGCATGGCGCGACATGCGCGGACGCAAGAACAGCCTCAAGAACATCACCGAGATGGTGCGCGGCGTGCGCGCGCTGGGCATGGAGGCGTGCGTGACGCTGGGCATGATTGACGGCGCGCAGGCGCAGCAGCTCGCCGACGCCGGGCTCACCGCGTACAACCACAACGTCGACACGAGCCGCGAGTTCTACCCGAGCGTCATCTCGACGCGCTCGTACGACGAGCGCCTGCAGACGCTCAAGCACGTGCGCGACGCGGGCGTCAACGTGTGCTCGGGCGGCATCCTGGGGCTCGGCGAGACGTCCGAGGACCGCATCGGGCTGCTGGAGACGGTGTCGACGCTGCCGAAGCACCCGGAGAGCTTTCCGGTGAATGCGCTGGTGCCGATCAAGGGCACGCCGCTGGGGGACCGCGAGCCGGTTGCGTTTACGAGCATGCTGCGCACGATTGCGACGGCGCGGATTGTCATGCCGGCGACCATTATCCGCATCGCTGCGGGCCGCAAGACCATGTCGGAGGAGAAGCAGGCGCTGTGCTTCATGGCGGGCGCCAATGCCATCTTTACGGGTGAGAAGATGCTGACGACGGAGTGCAATGGCTGGGACGAGGATAGTGCCATGTTTGGTCGCTGGGGTTTGGAGCCGATGAAGAGCTTTGACAAGTCTCCTCCCGAGGAGGGCGTCAAGGCTGATGTGGCCAAGCAACTAGGTAGCTTTTAAGAAATCAAAATAAATTTCATCATGTTTCTCATTAAAGACGACTGATGTCACTTTTGACTATGCTAGCTTGTACCTCCTGGATATCAGGAACTTGAATGCCTATTTTATCACATGCCCATTTCTCAACAACCTTGCACAGGCCGTCCACTTCCTCAGCCGTGTTGCCCGCATGCAGGCACAGCCTTACGCGATCCGTCCCCTTGGGTACCGTCGGCGCCACGATCGCCCGCAGCAGAAAGCCGTGCTGCTGGCAGTACGCGGCTAGCTCGCGGGCGGATGCAGTGAAGAGCGGGAATATCGGGGACTCGGGCACCGCCGCGTTGATCCGTAGGACATGTGGCGGTAGCTGATGCCGCTGACATAGATTGCCGAGGTTGCTGTGAGCGCGGCGGATGAGCGCCCGCAAGCTCTCGAGGCGGCTGTCGGCGAAGCCACCGGCGAGGTATTCGTACGTCGTCTGGATGGCGGCGAGCGAGGGGTAGCCCAGGGCCGTGGTGTAAATGAAGCTTCGGGCGTAGTTGATGAGGTAGGACCGGGTCGTCGGCGAGCACAGGACAATGGCTGTGATGCAGTTAGTACGTGTAAGCGTGATTGCATGAACGAAAAGAACTCACCACCTGCGCAGCCCATGGCCTTGCCAAAGGTGTGAACTCTGGCCCAGACTTGGTCTTCAAGGCCCAGATGGCATACAAGGCCGCGACCACGCTGCCCGATGATGCCGGTAGAGTGCGCCTCATCAACTATAATATGGCCATTGCCGAGCGGTAGACGCTCGCGGACGCACGCCACAATGTCTCGCAGCGGTGCAACATCACCGTCCATGCTGTACACGCCCTCAACAGCAACGAATACGTTTCTTCGTCCACTGCGAAAGTACTCGCCCTGCGGGCCTTGACATATACGATCCAATACAGCGCTCAAGCTCCCCGGGCCGTCCGCGGCACCTTCGCCGCTGTCCGCGACCGTATTGTGCGCAAATGGTATTGCCTGCTGCGCCGCACGCCCGAGCCTCATGCCGTCGTGCACGCTCGCATGCACCAGCTCATCATACACAACCACGTCGCCCGGCTGCGGCGCGCACCCCAGCAGGCCCGCGTTGGCGTCGAAGCCCGAGTTGAAGAGCAGTCCCGCCGGCGCGCCGTGAAAAGCCGCGACCCTCTGCTCCAGCGCCTCGGCCAGCGCCGTGTTGCCGTCGAGCAGCCGCGAGCCCCCGGAGCCGAGCGAGAAGCTGTCGCTGCTGCGCTGTAGCAGCGCGAGGTAGCGCCGCTTGAGCTCGGGGCTCTCGGCGAGGGATAGGTACGAGTTGGAGGAAAAGTCGACGGCGCCGGGCGGTGCGAGAGTGAGACGCCGCCGACGGCCCTGGGCCTCGCGCCGGTCGAGCAGCCGGCTAAAGGTACTGTCCATGCAGTGGCTGCCGGGCGTCATGGCAGGAATTGGGAGTGAGGCTACGCGAAGAAGGGACTATTACACGGTCACTATGAACATTTTGCAAGTCAATTGCCATTTTTGCTACGGGGTTAGAGTCCCCGTTTTCGGGGGTCCAAATTGACTTTGTAGGGGCTTGGGGCGGCACTCAACCACATGCTTCAGACCACATCATTGTCACAGCGTTATGGGGCGAGTTGAGCTGGAGCTTCAGAAGGTACCGGCCCTGGGAGGTACCGAAAGTCACTCCAATGTACTCGGTATACACCAGATGGTATCTCGGCTTAACGCGATAAGGATCGGCACCTGTCCCTTGGGTGAGGGAGTTTCTGGTAGTAATAAGAGTTGGCCTGTTGTGGGAAGATTGCTCCGCCAGGAACCGCTGGGCTTGTCGCGGACCCGCCCAACAAATGGGGAAACATGGCTCTCAACTCACTAACCAGATTTCGTTGTCATACTTTGAACCTGGTAAAGCCAGGGCTTGAGCCGAGCCGGAACTTCGGTGGTGTCGGGACCAAAGAGTTGAGCTTCCAACAACAACAACAGCAACTCAACATCAGTCTCAAACCGGGTGTTGCTTCTCCCTCGGTGCCAGGACTTGGTGAAAGACACGCGACACGATGGAGTCGCCGCTGGCTGCGTTGTTGTGGCGGTCGCTACGCGTCTACCAGGTCTTCGGTGCGAATACCGAGGTCGGCAAGACCGTCTTCACCACCTTGCTGTGCAAGAGTGCAAAACGCAATTGGAAAGAGGAAAATGTCTCGTTTCTCAAACCAGTTTCCACGGGGCCATTGAAAGAGGCAGATGATCAGTGTGAGCTTGCATTGTCCTCTCAACAGTGATGACGCCGCTAATGACGCTCTAGAAGCAATGCCTGCCTCAGCACTCTTTTGACCAATTGAGACTCACAACCTGCACAGCCATATCAAAACATTTACCGCTGGCATCAATTATCACACATTAATTCAATACGGTATCCCCGTGAGCCCCCATACTGCGGCTCTGGCCTCTGGCGAGGTATGATCTTTCCGTCTCTCACACCGCGCCGACACTAATCATCAACAGCCAATTCCCTCTGATCACTCAGTACTGGCCCAGTGTCGCGAGCATGCTTCAGAGCGCGCCAAAGCCGGCAAAGGCTGGCTCTTCATGGAGACGGCCGGCGGCGTGCACTCACCAGGTCCTTCCGGCACAACCCAAGCTGACATGTACACGCCGCTGCGAGCGCCCGTCGTTCTTGTCGGCGATGCAAAGCTCGGCGGCATCTCCCAGACGATTGCGTCGTTTGAAGCCCTGCGCATCCGCGGATACGACGTGCAATCGATAATGCTGTTCCAAGACAAAAAGTACCAAAACTATCTCTACCTAGCGGATTACTTCCTACAAAAGTACAACGTTCCAGTCATGAGCCTGCAAGAGCCCCCAGAGCGCCTTGACAATGAGGCTCGTGACGTCGAAGCCATGAAGGAATATTACGAGCAGCGGACTGAAGAAAACGTCGTTGGAACTGTACTCCAGCATCTTGATTCGAACCACACCAAAAGACTCGCCCGGTTAGAAAACATGGCAACCAAAGCTCATGAGACAATCTGGTATCCGTTTACCCAGCATGAGCTGCTCCCTGCCAAGGATATCATGACGATTGATTCGGCACATGGCGATTACTTCCAGACATACAACAGCAAAACTCAAGACCACGGCGCACTGCAAGCATCCTTCGACGGATCTGCATCGTGGTGGACTCAGGGTCTCGGCCACGCCAATTCCGAGCTCACCATGGCCGCCGCGTACGCCGCCGGCCGATACGGCCACGTCATGTTCGCAGGCGCCATCCACGAGCCCGCCATGACGCTGGCAGAGAACCTCTTGCAAGGAACCGGCAACTCCCGACTCACGCGGGTCTTTTACTCGGACAATGGCAGCACAGGAACCGAAGTCGCCGTCAAGATGGGCCTGCGCGCCGCGCGAGTCCGTTATGGTTGGGGCCCCAACGAGAAGCTCGGCGTCATCGGACTGAAGGGCGGCTACCACGGCGACACCATTGGCGCGATGGACTGCGCGGAGCCGTGCATCTACAATGAAAACATTGAGTGGTATGAAGGAAAGGGCTATTGGTTCGACTATCCGACGATTCTCTGCAAGGACGGAAAATGGCAGATTAGCGCGCCGGAGGGCATGGAGCATGAGCTGGGACAGCCTCAGGACTACGCATCCCTACAACAGATCTTTGACGTCGAAGGACGGGAAGAGGCGGATCAGCATAAAATCTACGAAAAGTTCATCAATGAGAAACTAGAGGGCTTGAGGGTGCAGGGACGCAAGTTTGGTGCTCTGATCATGGAGCCCATCGTTCTCGGTGCCGGCGGCATGGCCTTTGTGTAAGTTGCGCCCTTGACTTCTCACCCTGCAAATCTAACATAAAGTAACAGCGACCCCCTCTTCCAACGGTCCCTCGTCAACGTCATCCGACGCTCTCCTCACCTCTTCACCTCCGACTCCAGCGTGCTACCACGCCCCGAAGCCAGCAAGGAGTGGAGCGGCCTGCCCATCCTCTTCGACGAAGTCTTCACCGGCCTCTACCGTCTCGGCCGCTTCACGCCCTCCACCTTCCTCGGCGTCGAGCCCGACGTCGCCGTCAACGCCAAGCTCCTCACCGGCGGCCTCGTGCCCCTCAGCACGACCATGGCCTCTGAGGACATCTTCCGCGCCTTTCGCAGCCCCGAAAAGGTCGACGCGCTGCTGCACGGCCACAGCTACACGGCACACCCCATCGGCTGCCAGGTCGGCATCGAGTCGCTGAAGACGATGCGGCGGATGGAGCGCCGCGGCTCGTGGGACTGGGCCAAGAACCAGGGCTGGGTGGCGGAGGCAGCGGCCAAGAGGAGCGACGAGGTGTGGTCGGTCTGGCCGCTGGACTTGGTGGAGCGCTTGTCGCGCATGACGGCGAGGGTGGAGGGCGTCTGGGCGCTGGGAAGCGTGCTGGCGGTGCATCTGCGGGACGAGACGGGCGGTTCGGGGTATAGTAGCAATGCGGCGCTCGGGTTGCGCGAGGTGTTAGCAAAGGGCGAGGCGGAGGGGAGAAATGGACCGTGGAACGTGCATGCGCGCGTCTTGGGAAATGTGATTTATCTCATGGCCAGCCAGACGACGACGCGTGAGGGCGTCGAGCAGCTGTCCAAGTTGCTGTTCAGTGGCCTCAAATAAACGGGGGAGGATTTTATAGTAAAGGAAAAAAGAATTTTTAAAAAGAAACAAAAAAAAAGATTACAACTCCTCTTCCTCCTCCGCCCGCTCCTCCCTATGAGCGGCCAGGAGCCCTAGATTTTGCAGAGAGATTTTTAGAAACAGCAGAGAGGATCTTACTAAAAAAAGGGTTAGTGTTCTCTACAACTAATCAGATACTAGGCCAGGGGCTTCCTTAAGGGCTTTGTATCTTCCTACTACTAAATCTAGGCATCTCCTCTGTCCCTTGTATCTCCTCTGTCCCTTGTATCACCTCTATCACCTCTATCTCCTCTATCACCTCTATCTCCTCTGTCCCTTGTATCTCCTCTATCCCTTGTCTTGTTCCCCGTGTTACTCTATTCCTTTGTATACTTAATTATGTAAAAATCTCTCTGCAAAATTCGGGGCTCTGCGGCCAGCATCTGGGCAATCATGCCCGGGATCTCCTCCTTAAGCTTGACCCTTGACCATCTCCACCTCAAGCTTGACCATCCCCCCCCCCCCAAGCTTGGCCATCTCCTCCTTGGGGATGGCCGCAACACGCGCCGCCGTCTCCTCCCTTCTCCCGATCCTTGGAGGCCTGTTCGGCCTCGGTCCCCCCACGGCCGCCAACTCTTCCCCCAAGATGGCTGGGAGCGTTCCGTCCCGGAACGCGTTGCAATGCTGGGCCATGGAGAGGCCCCCACCCTCTCCACGGCCGCCAGGGACTACCCACCTCAACTCGGGGGATTCGTCGCTGCGCGACGACCGGCCAATGTTTAACCCTGTGGCCCTTTTTTCCGCACTATGTAGCACAATGGAATGTTAGCGATCTGACAGTCTTGTGTGTATGAGGTTAGGTATACTTACAGTTTTGCAGGCGCGTTCCACGCGCCCAGCCAAAACGCAGCCGCCACGACTGCCACAACTGCCACGACCACCGCGACCGCCGCTGCTGTTCACGCGCATGGTGATGCGGCCGTTTGGCTCTGTGACCATGACCATGTCGACGCAGCCCAGGTACATTGTAATATATTTTTAAAAAGAATTCTTTAAAAAGAGAGGTTGAAAAAAAGCTGGGAGGGCAGGCGCGGGCACGAGAAAACAAGTTGTTTGAATGTGTTAGGATCAAAATTGTGCGTGGGCGGCCGTCAACCGTCTTTTCGACAGCCCTTACCAGCTGGCACATTTCATCAGTTTGCTCTGTCATCATTACCATACATCTTGCCCTGGTCGAGCGTGTGGCAGCTGTCAACAAGCCGGCGATGGGTTGACGGACCGTCCACCCTGCCCAACCAACAGTCGACGTTGCGGGATGCAAACGTGTTGACCTTTGCTGGTCATCTTTATCACAGTTGTCGAGATTATCACTATTATCACCGGGATATCACGGCCCAAGGAACGACAGGATGACTGTCCCAAATGTTGAGCAGCTTTTTCCTTGCAAGACCGGCCATCCAGTTCCAACGTTGTCATCATGCAGATAAATACACCAATATAAAATGTGCTGCAACATCGATCCGCTTGCAGGGAGATGGCGTCCACTATTTCCGGCTTAAGTTCTGCCAAGACTCGGCATCTACATCGGCTGGTGCGCCACCAGGTATATTGAAAAGTTTGCTATCATAATTTCGATATTATTTCGCAGGCTTTTCGGGGAATACGGATGCCTCACGCGGAAATAAGCTCGTCCCGTGGCATGGGTGCTGCGCTGTGTGAGCCGAGACGGCCCCCATTCACCGGCCGTCCTGGTGGAACGGAAGACACGGCGGTTTTTGCAAGAGTGTTTGTTGAGTTATAATTCATGAGCTAATTATGGTGTTCATCGGGAAGCCTCGATTTACACTCTTTCTATTATTGCAGCGTAGCTGTAGACCTCTTACGCCGTCGCGAGGCGGGCAGTCTCTGTGCTCCGATTATCCAGAATCTCCATGCACACAACAGCAGTCGGAGATTCGGGCCAGAATGTCTACGAGCTGACTATTATCGCAACCATGAGGGCATCTGATGCACGGTGATGCTGTCTTGTAGTCCTACGAGCATTTTGCCCATGGCCCAGGCAAGTGAGCGCCAGTTACCGATTCCGTAGCCGGGCGCCACTGACGGAAAAAAGCGCCCAGCTTGTTGGAGCTCTAAGCTTAATGTTAGTGTCTCACACACATCACAGCTCGCGTTCTTGGGAGCTGCTCAACTAGGCACACCTGCTAAATAATGGCCTCGTTTTGATTGGGCCCATGACGCCGCAGCTTCGATTCCCCAGACTCAAACAAGGATAGGCGCTCCTCCGAGCTTCCCCAGTCTTTGCTTGCCGACACACCATCCGGCCGCACTTTCGGACAACGGGTGACGGTTCGGGAGATGGCCTTTTGCGGGGTACCTCTGTCAATGGCTGCTACTGTATACAAGTAGCGACGGTTTCGTGCAGCTGCATCAATTTTATAAATACAATCGCCATCTCCCCCTCATCCCTGCCCAACGTCGTCAGTAAGATCAGTCTCATCACCAAACGTTTGCTGCTGTTTCACCGATAGCGCAGCCACCAAGATCCACTCGACTAAAACGCAACCTGCCTCTTCACATTTCTCATCCTTCTCATCTTCTTCTCAGGAAACCTCATTCTCGACTAATTTTTCCGTGTCGCGATACAACAGTCATGGCCGTAGTCGGGCTTCTATTTTCCTGGTGGGCCATACCGGCCGCCGTGGGTGTGGTGATTGCTTCCTATCTCTACGCCTACGCAGTCACAAACAAAGACCTCCGCGGCATACCGGGGCCGTGGCCCGCGCAGTTCTCGAATCTATGGCTGCTAAGTGTCTGCCGCCGCGGGAACCGGTACGAGGTCATGGACGAGATGCATCACAAGCTGGGACCGCTCGTTCGGATCCAGCCCAACCACGTCAGCATAGCCGATGAGACGGCCATTGCCAGCATCTACGGCCATGGCAACGGCTTCTTGAAAGCGTACGTTAAAATCCCCTAAAAGGGTCATGTCAATATTCTAATCATCAATAGTGAATTCTATGATGCCTTTGTATCTATCCGTCGCGGTCTCTTCAACACTCGTGACAGGGCAGAGCACACCCGCAAGAGAAAGCTCGTATCGCACACGTTTTCCCCCAAGTCCGTTCTCCAGTTCGAGCCGTACATCAAGGCCTGTCTCGAGCTCTTTGTGCAGCAGTTCGACAAGCTCATCGTCGAAAGCGACCAGCGCGACGAGCACGGTGTCCAGGAAGCCCACATCGACTGTCTTCCCTGGTTCAACTACCTCGCGTTTGACATCATCGGCGACCTCGCGTTTGGCGCGCCCTTTGGCATGCTCGCCACCGGTGTCGACCTGACCGAGGTCCGGGAATCCCCCACGAGCCCGCCCATCTACGCATCCGCCATCGAGATCCTCAACCGCCGCGGCGAAGTCAGCGCCACTCTCGGCTGCATGCCGCAGCTCAAGCCGTACGCGCGCTGGCTGCCGGACCCCTTCTTCAGCAACGGCCTCGCCGCGGTACAGAATCTCGCCGGCATCGCAATTGCTCGCGTCAAAACTCGCATCGACAACCCGCCGGACGTCAAGCGCAAGGACCTCCTTGCCCGTCTTCAGGAAGGAAGAGACGAAAAGGGCGAGCCGCTTGGAAGAGAGGAGCTTACAGCTGAAGCGCTGACACAGCTCATCGCCGGCAGCGACACCACGTCCAACTCATCCTGCGCGCTCATGAACTACCTCTGCCGCAACCCGCGCGTCTTTGCCAAGCTGCAGGCCGAGATTGACGCTGCCATCCCCGACGACGTGTGCGTCCCCTCGCACGACATGGTCAAGGACCTGCCATACCTCAACAACGTCCTCAACGAGACGCTCCGCCACCACTCCACCTCCGGCATCGGCCTGCCGCGCCAGATTCCACCCGGCTCACCCGGCATCACCATCCTCGGGCATTTCTTCCCCGCCGGCACCGTCCTCAGCGTGCCGACGTACACGATGCACCACTCCACGGATATCTGGGGCCCGGACGCGGAGGAGTTTCGCCCGGAGCGCTGGGAGAGCCTGACGGCCAGGCAGAAGACGGCGTTTATCCCGTTTAGCCACGGGCCGCGGGCGTGTGTAGGGAGGAACGTGGCGGAGATGGAGATGAAGCTGATTGCGGCGACTTGGGTGCGGCGCTACTCGGCAAAGGTCAGGCAGGGGCCGATGGAGACGAGGGAGGGCTTCTTGAGGAAACCTCTGGGGTTGGAGATTGCCTTGGGTCGGCGATGAACAAGGTTCTGAATGAAGGAATCACGACAGCTGATGACTATGTTTCTAATTCCACTCTTTCACTTGATCTGGTTCTTTGATCTTGCAGGGCATGTGTGAACGAGTTCTTTCATCTGCGTTGCGTGATTTGTCGAAGTGAGGTCATGCCATTTCTTTGTCCTTGCGAGCTGTGAGTCGACTTGTTCTCCACTGAAAAGATAAACTTTGACAGATTGATATGGCTAAAGAAAGTTGAATGATTCGAAGGTCGCAGGGCTGAATCGTCTTCCAATTCGAATTATAAAATCCGAGCCATCTGTCCACATTGAAGATGCACAACTCCTCATTCCCACAGCCTATCTAGGAATCACCAATCATCTCTGCATACCATTACTTCGCCCGCCAACCACCCAACAAACACCCCCAACCATGTGTCACGCCACCCTCAACCTCGGCCTGTGCGATACATGCCTCAACGTCGACCTCTTCATGATCGCCAGCGCCTTTTGCGCTCGCGTCCAGACCAACCCCGGCGACATCTGCCGCAGCATCCAGCTGCACCTCGCGCGGCCCAGCTACGTTCGCGACCGTCTGCCCGAGGTCACCTGCCGCGTCTGCCAGGCCGCCAGCACCGGCGCGCGCGGACATCGGCCCGGCGACCGGCCTATTCGCGGCACGCCCGTGGACCCTCTGATTGAGTACTTTGTGCTGGCGCGCAACACGGATGCACACGTCGGCCCGGCCGAGTGCAGGTACTCGGAGTCGGTGATGACAAACATTAGCAGCGGCGCGGGAGCCCGCCCGGCTGAATTTTCAGGCAGACATGCTGGGTTTGTGGATGGCCCTCGCTGTCATGGCTTCCTGCCGGTTGGCTGGGGAAAGTTTTAGTGGCCCGTCGTCTTGTGTCGAGGCTGTCTATGTCGACAAGCTTGTTGTTGGCTCGTTTTCATTCTGCAGGCTTGTGTATTTTCAGCTTGTTTCTAGTTTAGTTCTAACTATACCAATATACTTTTTATGTTCGCAAACTCCAGCAAACCTTTCTTCGTCGACCTTTAGGTAGCAAATTTGCCACAATACACCTACTCGTCTGCACCCGAGAGTGGTTCATTGGACTTGGGAATCCATCGCGCGCTCAAGTTTGGCACATCCTCGAACGTCTTGTCAAACGGCCACATTGGCCGCCGGATCCTGCTATGTCCCAGCCGCTCTAGGTCCTGGTCCACGCCTCCCGGCGTCAGCCCCAGCATCCAGCCCTTGGCCATGTCATACAGCTCCGGCTCTAGGTATCCAATCTTGACAATCACGATATCTGCCGATCTCGGATCCAGCTTCAAGTCTGTAAAGTCCCGCTCCTTGTGGTATGGCTTGCGCAGCTTCGTCAGGATAGCATGCACGCAGCCTACCCTGAGCACCACCTCCGTTTCCGCGTTCTTGTCACCGTGCTTGATGGCGTGCACGCGGCCCGTCATCGTCAGCGGCGGCGCGTGCAGGTCGTCCACCGTGGCCCCAGCTGTGACTGTCACCTTGGCACCGACGCCGGCGGCGACCGCGACTTCGATGGCCTCCGGGCCGGGTACGCTCGCGTATATGACGGTGTAGCCCGAGTCGACTGACTGAAATTCGGGTCGCGCGAGGAGCTGTGTCAGGCCCCAGGTCACGTCACCGGAGCCGCCAGCGGTCGGGTTGTCGCCCGAGTCGGAGATGAAGAACGGCCGGTCCGACGCGGGCGACTTCACGGCGGCATCAAGACACTCGCCGAGGGTACCCGTCGGCGCGACAAACTCAAAGTCGGCCCGCGCGTCCCAAAAGAGATTCGCGAGCTTCTCCGCACCTCTCGACACGGTTTTCTCGTCCCACCCCGTAACCACGATCACGGCGCGATTGCGCGGCTCGTCCGCCCACGCATAACCGACCCAGATGGCCGCGTCAAGCACGCCATCCATCGCCTCGACACCGGGCACCGCCGCGTAAATGTGCTTGGCGGGCTCCATGCGCGTCGAGGTCTGCTCGCCAGGGAGCAGGATCGGGACCGGCACCCAGGCCTTGAGCGGGCGCTTGCCCGGCAAGCGCGGGCCGAGCGCGGCGATGAGGTTGCGGCACGCGCGCTCCTTGGTCTCCATGGTGTCTTCGTGCGGCGCCATGCGGTAGCAGGTGATGAGGTCGCACATATGCGCGAGCTCGCGCGAGACGTTGCCGTGGAGGTCCATCGAGGCCGAGACGATGACGCCCGGACCGATGACGGCGCGGATGCGGCGCAGGAGGTCGGCCTCGGAGTCGTCGAGGTCTTCGACGCACATGGCGCCGTGAATGTCAAACCACAGACCGTCGATCGGCTGCTCCTTGATGATGTCTTGCAGACGCTGGACAATCTCCTGGGAGAGAGTCTCGTAGGCCTCGCGGGTCACCATGCCACCGGGTAGAGCGTGGCCGATCAAGGCGCCTTTCCAAATGGCATCGCGGCCGACGGGCTGATCGTCATGCAGAAATGCGTATCGTTGAACGATTTCATCACCTCTCTGGGGATGAAATGCCGGAGCAGCAGTTCGAGACGGGCTAAAGGTGGATGTTTCGCAGGCGAGTCCAGCCACGGCAATGACAGGTTTGCGAGCCATGATGGTGTAGGGTAGTGTCAACCAAGGGAGTTGCGGATATGACCCTGTCGACGTGCTTGCTTTTTCCAGCGACCTGGCAAGATACTTGGTGTCTCTCTCAACGGGCGAGAGAGTCGTCTAGTAAATGTACCTGTTGCTCCCGTGGTTAATGTGTAGTTGACACTTTGTCCCCCACCGACGGGTATTTTGAGGTGGAGGAAGGCGGGGTGCTGGCTTGCGGGGGAAACTTGGCGTGGAGATGAGTTTACAGCCGGCTTATCGCCATAAAGTACTCAATACCCTAGTATGTAAAACTTGCCGGCTTGTCAAACTTCCGGTACCGGATTGTTTGATCAATTTTGGCAAGTGACAAAGAGGTCTTCGGTTAGGGCACCCGAGAACTTGTAGCCAAACGGCCATGATCCGTGGGGGTTCTTGCAAGCCTCAACGCTCAGCTCCTCCGTAAATAACGGCTGTTCGGCACCGAGTGGCTGGATGTCCGTCGGGACTCATTTCGGGGTATTCCCAGGCTGGTAATGTCATACTTGCAGGTCTCTTCCGTTCGAGCGGTCTACTCTAGAGACCGGAGATGGACAGTGTGACATCGGCTGTTAGACTGCGGGGAAGGGAGCCTGATAACGGCCGCTGACTAGAATAAGAACGGCTCATCATTCCTTCTCCGGGTACGAAAGACCTCAAATTCAGACTCTTGCTTACAAAACATGAAAATGCTGCGATCTGTACCGACTGGGACGTGGATGCCCGCTTGGGTCCCCGAGTCGACTGGACTTCTGTCCGTCCTCCTCTTGCTGTGCTCCATCGTTCAGTCCACGACGGGAGGCTACGATGGATCCATGCTGAATGGGCTCAATATCTTGCCATCTTACACTGACTACTTTAATCTCACGCCCGCTACCAAAGGTCTGAATACGGCGTCTACCTTTATCGGTGGTTTCATTGGTCCCATCTTTGCGGGAGTCATCGCCGACCGTCTCGGTCGTCGACCGGCTATTTTCTGGGGTACAGTGGTGACACTGATCGGTATTATTCTGCAAGGTGCGGCCCAGAATATTGCCATGTTTGTCATTGCCCGCATCATTCTAGGCGCAGGAGGTCAAATCTCGGGCATTGCAGGAGTAGTGTACCTGAGTGAGACTTTTCCTAGTCGCTGGAGAACCTGGGGTCTAGGTGTCAGTATCAGAGGCAGCAAAAACTTGAGCATCAACTGACAAAGTCCAGCTTCTCAACAACTGCTTCTACATCGGAGCACTTATTGCGGCCGGCATCACCCTCGGAACCAGCAAGTGGCAGTCCACCTGGGCCTGGCGAGCCCCCTCCTTCTTCCAAGCCATCTTCTCCATCATCTGCTTGCTCTTTCTGCCCTTTATCCCGGAGTCACCGCGTTGGCTCGTCGCAAGGGATCAATACGAGGACGCACGACTGGTTGTTGCGCTGACCAACGCCAATGGCGACTTGCAAGATCCGGTGGCCATGGCAGTATACAAGCAGATTGTCGATACCCTTGAGTGGGAGAAGAAGGAAGGTCGCACCATGAGCCCTAAAGAGATATTCAAGACACCTGCTGCGCGGAAACGCGTATTGATTGGAGGATCCGCCGGGCCGTTCTCTTGTATAGCTGGCAATATTATTGCAAGCTACTATTTGGGCGATGAACTAACGACAGCGGGCATCGACAGTGCCGACGACCAACTCAAAGCAGTAAGTTTGTACAACACTCGGTTACTACGAAGATGGAATGGATGTGCTAATTACGTCGTTAAATAGAACGTCGTGCTTAATTTGTTCTGTCTTTGCTGCTGCCTACTCGGCACGCAACTTGCCGATGGTTGGGGCCGCAAGCCGACCGCACTTCTTTCACAATCTTTGCTCATTGTTTGTCTGTTCATCATCGGAGGCCTGTCCAAGATGTACGCCGATGACAAGAGCGGCGCATCTCAAGCTCTTGTTTATGGTGATGTCGCAGTCATGTTCTTGTTCCAGGGCTTCTACTCGCTTGCCTGGACGCCGCTACTCACTCTGTATCCGCCCGAGGTGATGGATTATCCGACAAGAGCCAACGGGAATGCATTGTCAAGCTTTGCGCTGAATGGTTTAGCGTAAGTATTTTGCGCTTCTTGACAGTCGTGCATGTTTAGTTCCGATGGTCGCGCACTGCTAACCGTTGTTGCAGTCTTCTGCTCGTCTTTGTCATGCCCATTGGCCTGGACAACATTGGATGGAAGATGTACATGATCAATGGGTCCTGGAACATCATCACGCTAATCCTGATTGTAAGTCACTATTTCTGTCGAAACAGGTCTAAATCTAAGTTGTCTAGGCTGTATACTGGGTCGAGACCAAAGGCAAGACGCTTGAGGAGATTGACGCGCTGTTTGACGGCGGTGCACACTCGACGGTGCGAAATGTCGAAGACGTGCGCAAAGGACGAGAGATTTTGGACGTTGCCAAGATTGAAAAGGAACTACATGAAGAAGTTGAATTGAGGCAGATATTGAACTAGTAGCATGCCGATAGCCTTGGGAGTTGTCGCGAGGCGGCTGGAAGGTTGGCGTTGGGCGACAGCAGACACTGGGGAAGTTATTTGAGCAATGAATTTTATGTTGCTATTATCACTATAATAATTTTGAAAGCTACTAATTGCTCTTTGTTTCCCCCAAACATACCTCTACTGGTCGGTGTTGTTTGTCAACCAATCCAACGAAGTCATCATCACTACTATCACTACTATCACTACTATCACTACTATCACTACTATAACTACTATAACTACTATCACTACTATCGCAGCTATCGCAGCTATCGCTACTTCTGCTACCATATAAGTTTCAGTAGCCGGCGTAGCTAAAACTCTAGCTACAGTAGGTCAATGACTTTGATGAATTAGTTTACATTTCGGCGGTCAATTGACCTAGGCATTCCTTCTTTTCTTGATGACATCCCTTTTCCTCTCATTGGTGGTCTGGGAATCATTGACATCGTCCTCGAACGACCCTCAAGTTTGAGTCTTGAATCGGGCTAGTCACCCCGTCCGATCAGCATAAAATGAAGCCAAAATTACGTACAAAAACAGTATTTTTCAGCTTGGGACAAGGTTCCCCGCATTCCTGACTATATCCGGGGAGAGCTTCCCCAGATTCGTCTCCGTATGTTGTGCGACACCGGTCCATTCGCGTCGTCTCTTGCCGCCAAATCCCATGCTCCATGATGCTTATTTGCGAATATTCCTTTTCAATTACGTTTACATCACCCGCTATGCTACGCCGTCCAAGCACGGCGTCCCGCCTAGCGCCTTGTTCCAGGCTCTGACGGCGTGCCGCTAGCCCTGCAATCGCGGCTGCGAGTGTGACAATGCAGATAATGTCCATCTCAGACATTTTTCTTTTTCAGAACCTCTCTCCTGCATCTTCGTTGGCAATTTCTGCAAGTGTCGAAACGATGAAGACGGAATCAAAGCAAGCAGTTGACACGATTGAGCGCGACTTGGAGCCGGCGGTGCAGCATGTGTCCAACTTGGATCCCAAGTTTCGCGACTTTGAACGGACGGCTGAGGATGGAAATGTGCAGCGCGGGTTGAAGAGCCGACATATTCAGCTCATTGCTATTGGTACGCTCGAACATCCAACAACATGAAAACGGCTTGCGAGGTATGCTGACTTGATCGCAGGTGGCACGGTTGGCACTGGCTTGTTTATTGGTTCTGGAGGCGTTCTGGCCGAGACTGGACCAGGTATGTCTACCTTTCTCTCACGATGAATTCGTTTTCTAACAATAAATCAGCTCCTCTTCTCATGTCTTATATCATCATGTCGGCTCTTGTGTGGATCTTGACAATGGACCTTGCGGAAATTGCGAGTTATATGCCCATCAAAGGCGTGACAATCCCGTACCTGGTCCAGCGCTTCGTGGATCCCAGTTTGGCTTTTGCATTCGGTATGTCTGTCTTGTGATTGTGATTTGATAGAAGAGATTCTGACAAGTATTGAATAGGATGGAACTACTGGTACGGAATTGACTTGGTTTTGCCGCGCCTTCACTAACACGCTGTAGGTTTGCCTACTCCATGATCCCTCCAGCAGAGGCGACTGCATCGGCGGTCATCATGGAGTACTGGACGACAGCAGTTCCGTCTGCTGTATGGATCACCATTATTATTGTCGGTAAGGACTTCGACACTAAAAAAACATGCTTGCTTCTCTAACATCGTTAGTGTGCGTGCTGCTCAATCTCAT
Source organism: Cordyceps cateniannulata (assembly GCA_028828415.1). NCBI lineage: Eukaryota > Fungi > Ascomycota > Sordariomycetes > Hypocreales > Cordycipitaceae > Cordyceps > Cordyceps cateniannulata. The sequence continues at coordinate 2,626,912 of JAPHMX010000006.1, forward strand.
CGCCGTCAAATACTATGGCGAAGTCGAATTCTGGTTCGCCTCCATCAAAGTCATTGCCATTCTCGCTCTCCTTCTCATCGGCATCGTCATCTTCTTCGGAGGCACCCCGACGCATGACCGCATCGGCTTCCGCTACTGGAGCCACCCCGGTGCCTTCAAGGTCTTTCTCAAGGACGGCAACACTGGCAAGTTCCTCGCCGTTTGGGACGCCCTGATCCGCGCTGGATTCTCGTACATCTTGTCGCCCGAGATTATTGCGAATACCGCAGGCGAGTGCCAAGCTCCTCGTCGCAACATCCCGAAAGCAGCGCGACGATATATCTGGCGGCTGTTGCTCTTTTACGTGGGCGGCGCCTTGGTGATTGGAGTGATTGTCCCGTACAACGATAAGCGACTCCTTGGTGCCAGCAATGCTTCGGCCAGTCCCTTTGTAATTGGAATCCATAATGCGGCGATTCCTGTGCTGGATCATCTTCTCAATGCCGTGGCGCTCACAGCCGCGTGGTCGGCGGGCAACTCACAGCTCTACTCGGCATCGCGGATGTTGTACGGAATGGCCTGCAACGGTAAAGCGCACAAAGTATTCCGTCGATGCAACCGATGGGGAGTACCTTATGTGGCGGTGCTGGCTTCCTCTGTGCCAAGTCTTTTGGCCTATCTCAATCTGTCCAGCAATGGCGCCAATGTCTTCTTATGGCTGACAACTGTCATTACTGTCAGCGGCATGATTAACTGGAACATTATTCTCGTCACATATCTGGTAAGCACCCCCGATACTTGCCAATAAACCGCACTGACAATTATTGCAGAGATTCCGCGCGGCAATGCGACTCAATGGCATCGAGCATAGGCTGCCATTCAAAAGCCCCTTTCAGCCATACTCAACATACTGCACCCTCTTCATGCTCAGTCTCATGTGCATCACCAACGGATTCGCTGTCTTTTTTCCACACAACTTCAACGCCGCCAAGTTTGTAACATCCTACGCTCCTTTTCCGATTTTTGCGATGCTGTATCTTTTGCACCGCTGTCGCAAGGGAACACGAAACACGCCGTGGATGGTGCCGGTCACGGAGGTAGACGTTGTGAGCGGCCTGGAAGAGGTCGAGGAGATTACCGCCAAGGATGTACCGCCTGTTCCCCGGAATATCTTTGAGAGAATCTGGTTCTGGATCTGCTAGTGGTGCCTCTGAAAGGGTTCACTGTTGACCGCACGACGCGAGGGAAAGCGCCGGCTGTGTCGCGCGATCTTTTGCGAGGATGGAGCCAAGCTCAAGGAAGCCGCAAATGAATGCACAGGAGACTCAAAAATTGAGGTTCCCGCCAATTTTTGAGATGTAAATGCCGTGCAAATGGGGACATGTGCAGTGGAAGCAGGAGCCCTCACTACCTTTGGGGCCGATTTCTCTCCATCGCTGGCGACAACAACAGAGGGCCATTTCCACATACTTCTAACCTTTATTACGGTAATACTAGAATAACGGGACAGTCATCTCGGGCATCGCCGTGCAATCCACGATGAGTTCGGTGAGGAAGCTGGCTGCGCACAGTCAATCAGACGGAACTCGCACGTCAAAACACCTGTAGTGAGGGACTGTGGCTTTGCGTAAGACCACCACCAGTATGCAGTCATCCGTTCATCCAGCAGCTCATCACTTATTATTATTACCTTTGTTGGATATTCAGCTTATACTCTCAAGAGGGCATTTTTCATGTAACTTGCAAATATGCTCATACATTGCTACAAGTGGCCGCCTTTGTCTCACTACTGAATACGAAGTAGCTTTTGGTGTGGCAGTCGGCCGTATTTCTGGTTTTTTTTCTTGAACCCTCTCCCATCTATTTACAGAATCAAAGTTTGTTGCGCGTCCCTGGCCGCATTTGGTATCCGGGCCGTGAAGGGCGGTATTCCCGCTTCTTAACTCGATGCTACCCTTTTGCGCAGCACACCACCTATTCGTGCAGGAAGCAACTCGGGACCACAATCCAGACTTTTGGCTGGTGTGCCCTGCTCTTCTATGCCACAAAACTCGTCACAATCACAGTAGCAATGCAGCAGGATCGGCCAAGGCCAAATATTTAGTTACAGTGGTCCTGACCCACGTAGGATGGGCTTGAACTTTGGTACCGATTTAGACGGGCGATGGCAGGCCCAGAATTGTGATCTCGGCAGCTGCTTGTCGGGCACCAGGTAATAATAAACTTCCCTGATCAACGGTGGATTTGATCATGCAGGTGCACTGATGATGTTGCCTGCCAGACACGCATAGACACGCAGGCATCTCTGCTGCGAGAACAGGCCATCGGCTGTTCGTCCGATACATTGTCAAATTTGCCTGATTGCTCCAAAAGACGGTCGCCCTCGAATTTTGCGACCTGCTGATTGGGGGGGTTCTAGCCAGACCATGCATGACTGTGCCAACAAGGTTGTCATGTCACATCGCAAGCGAACCACACACACTGTCTCAGTGATAATCCTATTCGTCACATAGTCCTGTCAAATTTGGTAAGAGTATTTCCGGCGACATTCACGGCACTACGGCCTCTTTTTTGTAGGGAAAACTTTTCTTATTTTCTTGCGTAGCGTTCCCGTAATAGGGCCTTTCCAGCATTCCAGCTGGTAGATCAATCAGACTTCTTTCCCCTCACTAGAGAAAGTTTGCGATAGGCTCGACGCGTAAACCCCGATATAGCTTTTCCCGTCGCTTGAGGAAAAAAAAACGTTGGGGTGGAACAGGGTTTGGTGTCGCGATTTCTGCACTCCGTTGAAGAAGCCGACAAGTGACAAGTGAAACATGCCACCAGAACAAATCGAGTGGTGTGCTGGCCATCGCATCCCGCCTATTTAATAGACTTGCCTCATAGTCAAAGTTCTTGGCCTTTAAAAACACGTCTCCCAGCCACGTCATGTTACTTGGTCGGCATTTGGCCCGCTCATCCGGCAGGCCTTTTTTCCTGCATCGGCGTCATTGGGGCCAAGAATAACCTCTCCAATGTCATGAGCCAATGAGATCCTTTTGTCGCAGCGGTCTGGTATGCTATGTCATGATAGTTGGGCTCCCAATAAAGCATCGCACCAATAAAAATCACAGCTAGTGGTGGGAAATGCGGCCCGCGGCCTCTTTCCCTCCCGTCGACAATGTTTTACTTTTTTTTTCTACATGCATCTTGTCTATTTGCCGAAATGCCTGTCCCCCCCTGCTTCTTCATGTCTCGCCTGTCCATGTTTGTACTTGTAGAGTTCGCCCGGGCTTGTCTCTGCAGCCAAGCACAACAACGTCGTCTCCCTCCCAGACGCACTGGCGTACAAGAAAACCTTGTCCCTCCCCAATGTTGTATCCTCTACTGACTGACTGAACCCCCCTCCATACCATACAGAAAGCTTGTTTCTTTATAAGCATCCCGATGGGTCTCCGTGGACGCCTGAACTTTTTAGTCGATCGACATGGAGTCTGTCTGCTCTCCACTTGGTCTTGTTCCGGTGAGGCCTGTCCTCGCCTGGGTTAGTTAGGTTCGCCGAGGACCGCAGCAGTCAACCCAACCCTGCACTCACATTTATTATTATGATTATGTGCATCTTTTGGCCCCCTCTTTCTTCATTCACTTTGCCTCGAAAGCCGAAGAGGTTGTGTGGCTTTGGCCCACTTTGGGTAAGACATCGGATCGGCACTGCGGTCGGCCCAAGCGAGTCAGAAAGAGGAAGTATTCGCGGCAGAGCAAGGTCTTTGCCTTTGATCGGTGTAGTTTTGCTCATCATGTATAAGTAGAGGAGACCCTCCCTCGCGCGACGACGACGATAGGCTCCTCTCGTAGAATTTCCCTTTGATAACAACTACTCTGACTTGCATTCGACTATCCTTTGACGTCTCGTCCATTTGATCTACGTCCTATCAATACACCAACACACATACATCACCCACGGCTTTCGCCATGTCTCTCGTTTCGCAAGCTCCTCGTCGTTCGCCCTCCCTCTTGTCTTTTGCTTCTACCGACAGCTCATGGAGTGACCTCGACAACACCACAACCGGCACCGGCCATAGCTTCGTCACCAGCATCGCCGCTGATGCTGCCAACTGCCACCGCTGTCCATCTCCAGAGTGTCCGCTCCTCCGAGACCGCCAGAGCAGCGTCTGCTCTGTCCGTAGCTGCGAGGACATGAGTGTCGACAAGACACAGGAGCTATGGTTCTGCATGCTAGAGCTACAAGAACTCTACGGCTGCTATAACTCGACCCGCATTGACCTCGCCCTTGGCGCGGGCGAGCAGGCAATCAATTTTATGCGTAAGTAATTCCCTGAATCGCCCGCGAGCAAGTATAATCCCACTAACTGCGGACCAGCCAACCGCTTCATCATCGACACGCTCAACAACTCGCTCCGTGATTTGCCCGACGAAGGCTGGAAGAAGCTCTACAGCTGCTTGGACGAGCAAGCCACGGACGAAAAACCAAAGTCGAAGCGTAAGTTTTGGTCCAAGGCTTAAAACCGCTGCTACACTCGGCCAAGACCACCTTCTCCACTCCCTAGCGACAGGGCCCAGGGGGGCAATTTGTTATTATATTAATCCCTACTTATGGGGTGTATGAAGCGATGGAAAAGTTCAGATCAGACATTGTATATGGGAGCATTTCGAAATTGGAGGGTTAATCTACGAATAATGGCGGCCATCTCTGCTGCACAGAGACATCAGACTGCTGGAGGATTTTGATGCTTTCAGAGGCGTTGATTGAGCGGGCGTGTTTTTAATACCACTAGTGTTGTTGATTAATTCAAACATTGTATAGCCGCAGTGACCTTGGTTGTGATGACTTGATCACAACAAATTGCGAATCGATGCCCAACACTTGGCAACTTATTGACTCAAACCCAACAAAGCGCCATTGGAGGAGCCGCACATGGAACGGGAATTCATCGTCTGTTGGCCTCTATCTGTACCGAGGCGCCCCCATCGCATCAGCCTTGCAGTGAGTGTCCTCGGGTGGCGTCATCATGAGTCGTCTCGGCAATAAACACGTGTCGATCGCGCAGCAAAGCACCGTTGCGCTGTGGAAATGGGCCATCAACGACAGCATTAGTATCGACAGCAGCTGTTCAAGGATCTGTGCGAATTCTTGTCTTATGCCCCGATGTCAAAGTGTAGCGCCTCCATTTCTAATCCGGCGAAAGGTCAGCGCTGACGGGCGTTGGGATGGGCTTATTGCCCACTGCGACCCCAGATGTGCTGCGCCGGTTCGCTCTCTACAGCAGAGACGCAGCCTAACTTTAGAGCATATTGCATGTGCCTGCCTGTGCCGCCATCGAATGGCGGTGGCGGCGCCAACTCACCCAATCCCCTCATTCACCATTGTTGTGGCTCATGCCTGAGTCACTCACCGTTTCAACGAAGCATATCTACGCTTGGTCATCTTGTAGTCTTGCAAGCTTGTGAAGGTCGGATCCGAGGTTGGCACCGACCCCTCCCCAGTCTTGATCGCCGGCGAGACGATGATCGACAGCGGGGTGTGCCCAGGCAAACTAGCAAGTGTCCGATGTCGCTAGGTCATAACGTAACTCCGCGGCAAGAAACATCGTGAACGGTGATGAGAAGCCGAATAAATGGTTTCTTGACAATTGGTCCTTTAAAATCTCGCAGCCGACCCGAGTCAGGTGGTTCACTCCAACATAGCTACCAGCAAAGCAGAACTTGCTCGATACACGTTTTTCCAGCACAATGTTTACGAGGAGGATAAAAAATTGCATCTAGACGAGGAGGATAAGGAATGTAGCATAGATATGAGATATAAGCAATGTATTGAAAATAGTTTTTTTCATTGTACATTTCAAGCTTAGAGGCGATAGATTTGGGTCCCTGACAATCGCTGATCCTCTCCATGGCAGGCGCCATATCGGAGTCATCTATGGCGGGGTCCCATTGAATAGAATCCATTTGGTTTTTTCTCTCTCAATTGATTACACAAATTGTAATTGGTTCAATCTCTCACCCTGCCGGCCTAGCTGGCTGGCAACAGGTCCAGGTTAAACTATCGTGCACGCCGACCGACGCCGTTACATGAGCAGATGGTAGACTCCGGTGGTTCCGGTACGCTTGAAATCGGGAGAAGATTTGTCGCAGTATAATTGCAATACCAAGATAGGTTCCTGTGTGGTGGAATGATAAGCTCGAGTTCTTGAATGGATAGCCAAGCTGCCATCTGCTTTTTCATCAGCGCGGCGGAGCAGCCATTACTGATGATTGTCCCCTGTGGCTAGTAAGGCACAAAATTATCAGACTCAAATGCTGGCGATATTTTAGTAAGTTCATACGATGTATCTCTGTGGAAAGTAGGGCGATCTTACCTGTAGGGACATGATCCGAGCCATCCAGCAGACGCTCCCAGATTGTTTCCAGCTTCTGCAACGTTCGATGTGCACCTTGGTTCCCAGTAATTTCGTACTGTGTCTGCAATAGCGATCTAATAGAACTGCGTGCCTTGTCTGTCGCTTCACATCCAGCAACAAACAGGGCTGTCGTCAGTACAATGGAAGGATGCAGGCCTTCACGTTTCGGCATGGCCTCTGCGAGGTGAATAATACTGGCAACGGAGTTTCGGACAACGGCTGCCTCCTGATCTAGCTTCAGACCATGACGATAAAGGTAAAGTAGGGCAATATGTTGCGCAACCGAATTGGCCTTTCTGTATGCCTGGGTCTGGTCTTCATCGCAGTGTCCAGCGAGGTCTTGGGATACCATCGCCGGCGTCGTTTCATCTCGTCTCATCATAAGATGCACAATTGTCACCAATTCTGATGCTGTGAGCGCAACATACTGCTCACGAACAATCTCAAAATCGAATGTCTCGTCATCTTCCGAAATTTGTTGAATATCCTCCAGTGCCTTGATCCACTTGAACACCGCCAAAAGATCCCGAGAGCAGGCCAGATTGCCGTCAATCACACCAACGCTGTCCGCCGAGGGCAGTTCTCTAGGATAGCGTCCAGACGTGACGGGTAAAGACTTTGCTGGCCATGGAGCCGGCAAAGAGACGAGGAATTCCATCAGCGAAGACAGCCTATAGATCAGACACCAGAGCCCGCTATCGCCAGTCTTGTCTTGGCCTCCCTGCCGCGCACCTGCCAGCAACAAGCTCGCACAATCAAAATGCCTTCGCCAAAAGCTACCATCGGGGTCAAAGTGCAGTTCGCACGTAGCAAGCATAAGTGTGGTGGCGATGACAGGAGCGCTGTTGGTGCTGTCGTGGTGATGCAGCTCTGTCTGCAGCAAGGCTAACGCGGAGGCGCGCAGCTCCATTATGTTGATGTCAAGCTGCTTTCGATTGATGCTTCGGTGCATCTTGGAAGCCTTGTGCAGTGCCCCAAAAAGTAGAGTTGAATAGAGAAGACTCGGAAAGACGGATCCGATAGAGACGACAGCCATGCATGTGTCCTGCTGGATGGTTTCGTGGCAGCAAATCGCTGCAGAGGCGTTTCCCAGAAAATAGTCTAAAAACGTTCCATGGGAGGGATCATTGAACGACATGAAAGCACTGTAACCGCTTGATACGTTTCGCGCTGGGTTGAAGCATTGGCGGCGTAGAGATGCTGGTCTGCGCTCAGTCTTGTAGATGCACTGAGAGGCAGACCCACGACATCGACTGCACCGCGGCCGTTTCTCATCGCACTTTTGGTGTCGAGACTTGCATCTGGAGCATCCAGTGCGGGATCGGAGTTTCAAGCGTCGTTGTGCTTGCATCATATCCTCAGGCTTGTCGGGTTTTGCAATTGCCAAGCTAGGGTGTGTCGGAAGGAACATGCAAGTCGACATGGCTGCAGTGATTTTCTCCAATGAGGCTGTGCGGAGAGAGCCGATGGCTCAGCCCGGCTAGGTTGACGCGGCTCTTTACAACCAATGGCATCAAATTGCGATGGCAACTATGGGGCAAAACGGCTTAGTTGCTGAAGATCAAGCGTTTGTTCTGAATGAGTAACTTGAATTGAATTACTCAAGAGTGCGGCCGCCGCGGCCGCCGATTTCAGCCTCCAGGATCCAACTGTGCTGGTATAAGTTGGCGGCGTGGACGGGACAAGACTGCTCATCATATAAAGACCTCCTTGTACACCACGTCCGCCAAGATTTAGCAGGCAATATACACTAGAAGACGTTTTTCCTAGCATCTAGAAGATTTCTACATTTACACCAAAATGGCTACTCAGTCTGGCCTCTTCATGCCGGCTGAGTGGTCTCGCCACCGACGAACCTTGACAGCCTGGCCAGACCAAAGCGCCCTAAGAGATGGCGAGCTGGAAGGCGCTGAGCGCGATGTTGCAGCGATCTCCAACGCGATTGTTCAATTTGAGCCCGTGACGCTCCTCTGCCGGTCGGAGAACATTGCGCGCGCCAAAAAGTTGCTGTCCCCCACGGTCGACGTCCAGGAAATGGAGGTCAACGAACTTTGGCTCCGCGATACAGGGCCCGTCTATGCCAGAAACGCCGAGGGAACCACTTTGGGCATAGATTTCAACTTCAACTATTGGGGCGCAAAGTATGCCGGCAGCGACCAAAAGGTCGCCCTATCGATCCTGAGCCACGATGCCACAGAGCGCGTGCAAGCTCCGCTCGTTGCCGAAGGTGGTGGCATCGAGGTCGATGGTGAGGGATCACTTCTCGTGACGGAGAGTTCCATCATCAACGACAACCGAAATCCTGGGCAGACAAAAGAAGAGCTGGAAAGTCACTTGAAGACGCTTCTTGGTGTTGACAAGATCATTTGGCTGAAGGGTTTGAGGGGGTTGGACATTACAGACGCCCACATCGATGCCACGGCACGTTTTGCATCTCCTGGGCGTGTTATTCTGAATCGCCCCGCAAAGTCTGCCACAAAGGCATTTATAGACGCGTGGGAGGACGACAAGCGGGTGTTGGCTGCGGAGAGGGATGCAAGGGGCAGAAGCCTTGAAGTCATCGAACTTGAAGAGGCTGATCCTACCCAATTTGATGGCGACGAGTACGAGACATGCTTGTCATACCTGAACTACCTCCTCGTCAATGGTGGACTGATTATGCCTGAGTTTGGTGACCCGGCGGCGGACGAGAGGGCATTTGCGCTTCTTCAACGGCTTTTCCCGGATCGCAAAGTTGTCCAGGTGCACCTAGATTTTCTACGGAAACTCGGCGGAGGGATTCACTGCGCTACGCAACAGCAGCCAGAATAAAAAGGACTCGTACGCGTTCGCGAACTCGGTCAATAATACCGGACCAGTTGGAGAATATCTACTTAAACACTAGAACTTTTACAGGTACGGTTTCACTGATGCACATGGAATAGAAGAGAATAGTTCTCATAAATAAAGAAAATGTGTTCGTCCACAAAGTAGGCTATGCTATCATACCAGTAACCAGAAGTGAAATGGCAAAACAGTCCAGTGCCATGGCGGGCAGAAACCCTCAATTAAGAGACCCCTAGCCCGCGTGAGGAGAGCCAAGCAGCGAAACTCTCAAATAATTTTATAAATTCGTGACGCACCGACTGTTTCATTCCAGTTGCTCTTTACAAGAAACGGATATCCAATTCGCGGCGCACAGAACAAGAAATCTTGTCGATTGCTCCCTCATTCCCTCTTCTCCTTCCAGCAGGGCTTTTAGACCTGGAGGACCTTTTGGATGTCGGAAACTCCCAGGGCTCCTTCAAGGGAGGTGGCGGCGCCGTCAGTCATGCCCTTGACGTAAGCATCGACCGTTTGGATGGCGACGCCCTGCTCGACGAGCGCGATGCCCTGGCCGACAGCGTGGACGACCTGCGGCGGGAGGCCGCTCTGCACGAGCGCGAGGAGCTTCTGCGCAAGCGGCTGGCCAAGCGCCGACTCGACCTGGAAGTGGTCATGTTAGTATCCTTTGGCCGGTTGATATTATACAGGAGGGGTTGTACCTTGACAAGGGAGGAGCCCAGGCAGGCGTCGAGCTTCTTCTCGAGGTCATCGACACCAAGCGCGCCCTTCTCGACCTGGCCGGCAACACCGGTCAGCTCGCTGACGAGGTCGGTGCTGCCGAGGAGGCCAGTGACGGGGGTGGTAACGCCGGTCGGGACGACGTTGGAGGGGATGCTAGTCGGGACGACGGCGGGCGCGGCCGCGGCGACGCCGACGAGGGCAATGAAGACGGAGGCGGAGAAACGCATGTTGATTGTTTTGAAGAGAAAAAGGAGTGTGGTGTCCTGTAGGAGGATGGTAAAGGAGTGACTGGAAAAGCAAAAAGAGTAGAACTGGATACTGGGTATTGATGCTGGGGAGAAGGGGAAGAGATACGTTGAGTGCAGATGCTCTTCTTATACTTGCATCTTGCCCGTGGACTTCCCCTGATTCCCGTCTTCATTTCTCCAACAAGGACGGGCTACTGCAGGCAAATTTGCGAAAACATCGTCCCATCCTTGATTAGTGGTTTGCGCCGAGGTGACTGACGTCTTGACCGCCAATCAAGACTCGACCTTATTCATGAGGAGACTCTCCAATTTGACGAGATCGGCGGCAAGCACTTCCCCTCTTTGCGGATATGGGTCGCTGGATGTTCTTGACGCAACTCCCAATCAACAGGATATTTCACCAATTCGCTACCAAAAACATCTTGCTGCTTCTTTGTTCGTGTTCACAAACGACCAACAGAAAACCCCGTGGCGGTTGACGCAGACTCGAGTCTCGAGTGAGACTGTGAGGCATCGCGTTTCTTCAAGACATGCCTCTCGGGCTATCGCTGTGCGCAACAGTAAGTCCAGGGACAAGAGTCATGGTCTGCACGCCTCTGCATGTACCGGGCAGTGATCGTCTGAAGCGGGAAATTGACACGACGTCGATCACGGCATGGGCCGGCATCAGAACTTCCGTCCAACGGGCGTGACTACCACTTTGAGGGAACCAGGTACCTGGTAAGACATTTGCAAACAAGAAAATCATGTTTTCGGATGCTTGCTCTCGTGGCTGTTGGCAAGGGGTGAAGATGATAGAGTCCAATGTTAATGATGAAAGGATGAGCGTGCTGCGGAAACTCATGGTTCTTTCATCCACCCCTAATACTCCTCGTTCACTCCCATACCATTTATCGAGTCTTACTCAGATTACTTAGTTAAATTTCATATCTCTCTTCTTTTGAAGGACTGCCGACTACAGATTACTGGCCTGCACCTGGACCCCCTCATCGCCAAGGGGTCAGGGCAACTGCCGGTCTCTTAGCCTCTATCCCATCTCCAATGCAAGCGCAGGGGTCTTGTAAATGAGATCTTCGCGCCTCCACCCCCAGAATCTTAGCGCACATGTCACTGTCACATCGTCATTCCGTTTCGGCTTGTTCATCCTTCAGGCTTGCGTTCTTTTCTTTGGTAGGGCTGGGCCCGGGGTCCGCCCAATTGTCAGGCGCAAACACCCAAGCTGTTAAATAAGTCATAGTTGGGGTGGGCTACTGCTGTCTGCCCACTACTAATGTTACTACTGCAGTGGGTAGCAACGACGACAACGATGATAACGATGATAGTGATGGTAACGACGATAATTATGATAATTACAACAATGATGATGAAATATTACTAACACGAACGGGCGTCGTATTAATGCAGCCTTGGCCGCTGCCATTACCACTGAGCGGAACTCGGTCTCCCAAGAATGATCGTCCTAAACTTATCCCCTTAGGAATCAGGTGAAAGAGAACGGGCATGAGGAACCCTGACCGAGAGATCCCTCAACTCTTCATCACCCTTCCCATAGCAACATGGTAACGCAAAGTCTCAAGTGATTCCTTCTCCCTTCGCCCCTGTAATTTACAGTCGTACAAATACAAGCCACAGCGCCAAAATTGCTTGCCCATCCTCGATGACGTCGTTTGTCTCAGCCCTGCCTACAGAAGTCGGACGTGGGGCTTTCCTACCTGTGAAATCCCCAGACAACACCCGGTGTAAGCCGTGCCCTACGTTTTGCTTTCCCGAGTGCAACCTCGAATAATGACTGATTTTCCCTGCCATCACTCTCTCCCTTGTCACTCCAAAACCTCAGCTGTTGCCAAAAAATCGAGTCGGCGTTGACCCAAGTGGCCGCCGTCCGACTTTTGTATCTGCCCAAAAGTGCAAAGCCGACGGAACGCCGCCTCCTTTCTTTCTCTCCCAGAATGATACGTTCTCGCCGAAATTTACCGTTCTGCTTCTATTCCCCAATGTCTCGGAGAATGCAAGCCCCCCCCTCCCTCTTCCTCTTGACCTGCATTTTATTGCCCGAGCTGAGTCTTTACTTCGGCTGGGATGGTCAGATCAGGCTGCATGTTGCAATGACCTTGCAGGAAAGAAAACGGTGAGAAAGGTAGCAGGTGACTCGATGCAAAAAGAATGCATAGAACAAGCATACACGGGGTTTTGTCAGCCTTTTCTTCGGGGTTGGTTACACGCGAAAGCAATAGTCGCGCGTAGGTGTAACGATTCTAGGCCAATCGCTGTCTCAGTCGCATCCATCACAGCAATGTCGCAGGCTGCTTCATAACACAGATGCGCCACTACCATAGGCTTACACCGAAAAACAAAAAAGACAAGGGAAAGCCAATCATCCCGCCAAAAAGAAATATCCATGACATCATGTAGACAAAAGGCGGCTGCACGAGGAAAAAAAAACTTGCTCAGCTTCTTCAGTTCCGACTGGAATGTACCCTAGAGCAGATGCGGCATGGCGAGCAGAAGGGATTCGGGAATAGCACAGGCAGCCTTGGCAGCTTTACTGGTTTGCGGTTAGCTAAACTTCCCACACGTGGCATGAGAGAACAACAGGGGGAACAATAGGCTGCTGATCGGAATACGCAAGGCAAGGAAGGTTTAGGTACCAACTCACGGGAGTCAGCCGGGCTGGAAACGCAAAGTCGGGAGGACATAGTGAAGCAATTGCCTAAGAATATCAGAGCATCACCATTCACTGATCAAAGGCCATGAATTAGGTAGTTTTGAAATTTTACTGTTTTGTATTGATAGCAGGGAGCCTCGCAAGCTCACTTGCAAGGCAATGCCTGTATCTGCTTGCTATGCTGCCGCTTCCAATTTCAGCCAAAAGCCAAGCTCATATTCTTCCTCTGTCTCGTTCCACATTGATTCCGGTCCATTACCACGACCCTCCTGAGTTTTAAACCAAATAAAACGAAAACAAGTATTTCTCTCTGGATCTTCCTTGCGCTGAGCAGCAAAGTTCCGTCCGGTCTATGTAACGCCTTCCAATAGGATTTCCAGTCACGTACAGTCTAATAAGATTCCAAACGCAAATAAATCAAGATGCTAGTCTTCTCATGGTCTACTACCTTGGACAAGGTATAGGAAACCATGACAGGCCAACCGTTTCAAGGAGTGACTGGAGTCGGGTATCTCAAAGGGCGCCCGCGGGCAGCCCAAACAAAAACAAAACAAATGATAAATGGCTGAGGTAATTGTTCGTAAGATGAATGTGTAAATGATCGTAAGTTGCTGATGTGTTAAGTCATCAGGGTCGGATAATGATGCAATGGGCAAGTCAAAAACTGCAAATTCGCTCGCTGTCGTATGCGGGTAGAATAATTTATCGATGAATGCCGACTTTGGCTCCAAGGCTCTTCCAGAAGCGCGATCGCGAGTCCTCGTTGTACGCGCCAGCCATGGAAACTTCGCGGTGCATGGGGCCGACAATGTCCTCGTCGCCACGGTTGGGGAATTTGCCCTGAGCGGCATCGATGGCCTCGAGAATTTGAGGCACAGCGCTGGGCATGCTGTCTTCAAGGCGTTTCCACTCCATGCCAGCAAAAGGGTCGCCGTGAGGACTGGATTGGATAGACCCAGGGTGAGCGCTGACAGAGCGACCTCGGGCGCGACCTCGGCTGCGGCTGCGAGAACTCGTCTTTTGCATTGGTACTGATGAGAAAGTCTGCTTGACCGCCTCCTCGTAGATGCTTCGCCAGCGGCGCTCCGTCTCGGCCCATTTGGCTTCGGTGAGACCGTAAATCTTGCTCGTCTGGCCATAGTTTTCACCTGTACGCACCAAGTGCTTGGTGTAGTTGCAGCGCGCTGTGTCCCAATCGGTCTGGAACTTGGCAATCGTCTCCGGGTTGACGACGGGGAGACCGTATGGACAAGGTGAGATGGTAAAGTTAGCATGTCCAAGACGATCAGACCACTCGTCGTGCTCCTGCAGAATGGAGGGCAGGGCAACGGGCACCGGAAGAGGCAGCTCGCTGCAGCTTGAGACATTGCGAAGCGACTGGATTGATGGACGAGAGCTTAGCGAGGGTCGAACAAATTGTGCAGACATGAGGCGCGGCGACTGGGCAGCCGACGAGACCATTGGAGGCGTAGGTGCCGACTCGACAGTGGGTGACTGAAGGGGCGACTGGGGCGGTGGCCTGCCGATAGGGCCGGTCATGAGCGGAGGCAGAAGAGGCGTAGTCGCCATGGCACGATCCCTCTCGATGCTGATTTTGTCATTGTCGGTCACAACGGGTGTCAAGGCCGGGACATTGACACTTTCGGTGCTACCGAATGGCAGTGCTGGGGTGGGAGGGATAGAATGGTCGTTGCTTCCCTCTGCATTTTGGCGGGCGAGGGCGGAAATGGAGGACGAGCGACTGGAGGGAGCTCGAGACAGGACATTATCGAGGCTGTACTCCATGGGGTCTGTACTTGCCCAACGTGAGCGGCGGTTGGATCTCCATCGTGTAATGTTGGGAAACTTGGACTCGATACGGGCACCTAGGCCGGACAATTGCGACTCGATGCCAGCACGCTTCTTTTTCCCGTAGGAGGCCTTGCTACTGACATCGCCGTCACTGAGAAAGCCAATATCGAAATAGTCAATGTCAAATTCACCCACGAGGGCACCATCAAAAAGGTCTTCCGAGCTGTTGCCGCGAGGACAATCATTGTCACCTGGGCATTGATTGTTAGCTGTGGCACATGGACATGCATGTATACACCTCGACTCACACAGACAACTATACAGCCCAAAGTTGTCCTCGTCGTCGTCGGACAGATCGTCGTCAATGTGCTGGCAGATTTCCTTTTCAAGAGGCTCCTCCTCGACATCGGGCAGCTGGCGCGAGGAAGCTTTGGTCAAGGTGCCAGAAAGCAGCGAGGGTGAGGCGTAACCATCCTGGGGGAGAGGAGGAAGATCGAGCGACGATGAAGAGCTGGACATGCGAACATGGCCGCGAGTAGAGAAAGTGGGCGTAACGGGTGAAGTAATGTCGGAGCAAGACGAATTGGTGGCGGGCAAGACGTAGGGCCAAACGCCGACGACGTTGGGATCGGGGCTCGAAATCTGAGAGGCCGAGTCGGATCGTTTGCGCTGCTCGACCAACTGAGGCAGCAGGAGAGGCTTTAGTTTAGGCGACATGCCTCGCAGCATTGGCGCTGTGAGGGACACGGCCTGTGAATAGATCGAAACGGAGTTCGCGGGGAGAGCGTAAACGTTGCGACGATATGCATGTAAGAAGAGGTGAATGTGGAGGAAGAGAGGGAAGGAAGGATGTTGGTGGGAAGAGGGAGGGTGAAAAGGGTATGAGAGAGCGAGTCGATGTAGGTGTGTATGTGTATGTGTATGCAGGTTAGACAAGGCCAAGCAGAAGAGGGTGTGGGAGGTGTTTTTTTTTTTTAAATCGTCGGGCTGCACAAGAAGAAGGTCAGAGAAAAGCTGGAGAAGGAGAATAATAAAGAAGAGGGTCTAGGTAAGAGGAGTAGGTATGGATTGGATCAAGCAAGAGGGTCAGAGAGGAGAGGTTGAGAGGAGGTAGACGAGACAAGGCAGGGACAGTCGTGGCTGCGGTGCAGAGCGGCAAGGTTCCACCTCGAACGTGTTGTAGAGCGGCGATGGGCTTAGTGGGTAGGAACTTACCTGGGAAGGAACCTAAGGACGGAGGTACTGGAAAGTACCGAGGGTGACGGGCTGATGAGCAAAGACGGGCGCAGTGATGGACAGAGGGAGTGGGGCAGTGACCTAGGAGAGACAAAAGTCGAAGGAAACACAAAAAAAAAAAAAAGAATTCAAAGAAAAAAGAAGAAGAGGAAAAATAAACAAAGAGGGTGGGGTCGAAAAGACAACAGGAGTATGGAGTACCTTGGTCTCCCACAGAGTCCACAGTAAAATGGAGGTACCCAGATACACAAGGGCCCGTGGAGAAGGTGGAGTCTGTTTGGCTGAGGAGAGGCGAGGTTGGTGAGGACGGACTGAGGAACTGAGTAGTGGCACAGCACAGAACAGTGCTGGAGGAGACTCCAGTCGTAGTGGTTGGGACAAAGCGTCAAAAGACAAAACACCACTAGAAGCCTGTGCAGAGGCTACTAAAAGAATGGCGCTGAGCACCAAGTGATGGCTGACAATAAAAGTACCGATATGTAATCTGTACTGGCCGAACACCGCGGCAGAGCAGGCAGTAGCTCTAGGTACCTACCTAGGTACTAAGCCACTGTAACTGGCGGGCGGAAATTTGCAGATGGGAGACGGGCGCTGGTGCAGTTACAGCGCCCTGTCCAGTTGGTCGTAGGACGTAGGTAGTAGGTAGGTAAAGGTCAGGACGGAAGATACCGACTCGTACCAGCAAAAGTGCCACACAAGCCCAAGTACCTCACGTCTGGAATCAGCCCGATCAAACAAAAGGTCTTCCCTTACTCGGGTACTTCCAAAAGGTAAGCGGCCCGAATTAGCAAAGAAAAAAAAATATCGCTCGCTGTTGATGATTACCTGGCGCACGAGGCAAACGACACCGGGAAGCTGCGTATCAGGCTCGGTGGATATATTTTTCTGGGATAATTGCGCTTTGTGTTGGTGCTCGTTCCCGGTGTGAGCTTGGCTCTCGGTCGGTTTGTTTCGACTTGGCTTGTCGCTCCCGACTGCAGCTCTTCGAAACAAAGTCGGGCCTGTGCAGCGACAGGGGTATTAAAAATAAGGATAAAGATCTTCTTTGAGAACAAGAATAATAAAAATAGAAAATGATTCAACGTATGACAACACGTAGCAAGTGGTCGGCGTACGATGTGATGTCGAGCCCAACCAGGTAGGTATATATACAAATTGTCAATAATAATAAGGCGTATGACGAGGACAGGCGATAACTGATGCCAACTCGAGCAACAAAGCCCATCTCGAAGCGGGCAGCAATTCCCATTTTATAACCAATCCCTCGTTCTACAACACATGCCAGCATCTGCCTGCAGACTCATGACCCCGGGATGTCTTGGATTCTTTGACCATCGCTGGACGTGTCTCTGCATGTATGGACGACGAAGGGGGGGGGGGAATGATGATGGATGATGCATGGCCCGGCCGTCCCCTTCACACTGCCTTGCAGGAGGACACACACACACTGACTGCAAAGGCAGGGACCAGTTCAAAAGACTGACTTTCTGGTCCGTTATAGCTCCTCGGGTATCATATTTCCTGCACCTGTTCCCGTCCCCCTCCTGCCCCCGCCGCATCACACCAAGATTGGGCTTCCTCGCCGCAAGCCCGCATGCTCATACCAAGCCCGGGCTTTTTCATTCTGGCGCGCAAGCTCTCCCCGTTTTCGGCCGCACCCTCCTTCTTTCCTCTGGCGTACATCCTACATTCAATTGTTGATATTGTCGGTGCGGCCTTCGTCCAGCCATGAAGCCACATGAAGAAGAATTGGCTTTTCCTGAACAAACGACGCCAAAGCGCGCGCGCCACGTTGTGTGTGTCGGCCGTCGGCGCCGGCGTCGGTCGCTATGAAGATTACGTTAATAAAGTTGCTTGCCAAGCACTTGACGACGATTCAAACCCTAACTCCCCCAGTGCTGTATCCGTACTAGTCCAGTGTAGAAGCTTCGACAGAACGGAGCCTAGAAACGCCACAGCTTTCTCCCACCTTGCCTCGGCTTTTTCCTTCCCTGACCACAGATGGCCTGCCACGCCAGCCGTCCGGCTCTGCTATCCCGGTCCGGCTGCGTCTTCCCCGCCTGCCGCCTTATTACAGTTATCACAGCCCGACAAGAGAGAAGAAGACGATGAGGGAAAAAGCAAAGGCGACTGGCACTTGGCCCCTGTAGAACCAGCTGGAGGCAAGCGGCAGCCCACACACTCAGGACCCGGGGCACCGCATCGCAGCTCCCGGCTGCTGCAACCCAGCTCATCCATTCAAATTCTTTTGAAGGCTCATCGTGGCCCCCTATGGAGGACCCTGCTGGCGCAATCTTGCCATAGCTGCCCAAAAGCAAAGTCGAGAAGCCGAACAGGATTTCTAAAGCTTAGTTGACGACGCAGTCTGATTCGTCCAGCATTCTATGCGCGGCTTTTTCCTCACTTTGAGTTTAAAAGTAGACTTGTCACAATTACACACCTTGAGTGCTGCAACCACCAGCTAATAGCACCCAAAAACGGCAATTCAAAGAGGCAGCCGGCATCATCAGAGACAAACTATCCTGCCCGTGACACACTTGCACATTTCGATATAATATTGACAGTGTTTTGTTTACTTGCTCAATGCAGTCAGCGTATCCATGCCCAACGACGATGAGAAATCTACGAGTTGTTGTTGCCTCGCCTCCTCGATACGGTGTGCCGTTGCGGGAACGACTAGGGGGGTCACCAAGGTCAGACACGTATGTATTCTTATTCTGCTGTGGTCACGATGACAGACTTTCCATCACCGCCTTCTTAAACAACAAAAAAAAACGGACGTTGTCCTTGCATGCGAGGCTGGGAGCCGGGGCCGTGGTTGGGGCAGGGCCGCTCCCATTGCCCACCGCCCTCCCGTTTTGGGGGGTTGGGCAGCCAGCATCACAACAGGATAAAGAAGCACAACGGCACAAAAAGGGGGGGTATGGATTACTATGGACAGGCGGTGACAATAGTTTATCATCTTATCCGTACTTGCTTGTAAATCCGATTTTTCTCTATTTATTTATTTATTTATTTATTTATTTATTTATTCATTGCAGCAAGGACAAGAGATGCAGGCGTGATGCCGTGTCTACGGCTTGGTTTGCCTGCTGCCTGCTGCCAGCGAAGCAAGGCCGGCGGTTGACAGACAGGCGGCTCCACGCCAACTTGGCGGTGCCGTCGCTCTCCAAGACAAGCAGATCAAGAGAAGAAGACAAGCATATATTAGTGATAAGGGAGTCAACTGACCCAATTAGAGCATACATGGATTACTCCTTTGAGAGCCGAGAGCGGCAGAAAAGTAAACTAGAGCGCGGCTGGACAGGCTGCCATGCAGATGAGAACTCAATTGCTTAGCAAGAGTTTGGTGAGCTTATAGTATATTGCCATTTTGTCTAACCGTCTGTCTGCTGTGCCACACACAAGCTTTTTGAGTTTTGGTGGTTCGACGTCTGGTCTTTCTCGACTGGTATTTGCCATGACATGAGCACGGCACCACACAGACACCCGCAGAGCCTAACTAATATGTAACCCGCACATCAAGATCCCGAGCTAGTTGCGTGAGGGCCTGGGGAAAAACACGCGGGAATTGTCTGAGCGAGACACCACAAAGTCCGGGGGTTCAAACAGCCTGAGCGGCACGCTGCGTCCATGTGCGTGCATCTGGTCAGATGCTAGTCTGGAAGCGCCGCGATGTTATGCTGAGGTACCCCAGCTTACGCAGACTCAAACGGAAACTGCAGATGCTTAACGTGCAAACTTGTATTTTATTTGTTCATTGACTCAACTGCGGCACGTATTACGTATTGTCTGCCTTGGTAGGTAACAACTGAATGTTGTGCAGACGGCCCAAGACCACGTCTGTCTGCGCCACTGGTGAGACCGCCAACAACGTGGTTTTGGCGCTGTACCATGAGGGACAGCTGCCATGCACCACGCCGTGGTACTCTTCTAGACTTTCATCATTAGCGGTATTCAATTATGTGAGGT
Source organism: Cordyceps cateniannulata (assembly GCA_028828415.1). NCBI lineage: Eukaryota > Fungi > Ascomycota > Sordariomycetes > Hypocreales > Cordycipitaceae > Cordyceps > Cordyceps cateniannulata. The sequence goes on from JAPHMX010000006.1 coordinate 2,646,747, forward strand.
TTGATACTTGACCACTTTTTTGTCTTTTCATTTTCATTTTTATTTGTCTTGTACTTCCTCTTCTTCCTGTTATCAACTGTCCAGTGGCTTACAAGAAACGGGCAAGTCACCCGAAAAGGGACCCCACTAGTCTTACAGAGGGGTCGAACCACCAAAAGCCACTGAAAGCCAATGACACGATCCACTGAAGGGCTCGCCTGAAACCCACTAAACCCACTGAGCGAGGCTGCTCAACCCGCTGAAGCCATTCAGCCATTTTAGTGAGGCGAGTGCGCTATTTTACGTGCTAAACGGCCGGCCCGCGTACTCCGCGCTCGGTGGAGGACGTGTTGGCTGATGTCAACGCAGATATTTACCAACTTGTTATGGCAGGTATCATGTCCTACTCGCGTGGTGTGGCTTTTATTATCGAGACCGACCCTGGAGAGTCAGGACCCCAAAAGACCTTTTGTCGCTTCTCTCAGTTGAGGCGGGGATTCAACACTGCGCTTCTGATATCAACCACCGTCTCAGAACAGTCTGAAGCTGGGTACATGGCCCGAAGGGCTGTTGAGAGGCTGCCTCATTCTCAATGTACGGTACGCACTCCTTGGCTCCCTCCCAGCTTCTTTTAGAAAAAAAGGCATATACACTTACAAGGGGCCCCTGGTTGGTGGTGCTGTCATGCCTGCATATCACGGTCAGTGTTAATTCACCTTGTAGGATGCATCATGTCATTGTTTACCAGAAAGCCTGAGCGTCAATATAAATTTGTTTCATCAACTTCTCAAACTATACGGGAAAACGAACCTAGGGACTCAGAGAGTCATGTCCCTTGATCACCATCGTGTTGATCGGGGCCCTCTCGAAACGCATGAATCGCTCTTGCCCTACCTATTATGTCCGGATGCCTCCTTGCCCACCCAACCAAACAGAGTTTCGAATCGAGGCTTTGCAAAAAAAAAAAAAAAACATCCCAGCGCCAAGCTTCATGCGCATTAGATTTCCCCGCGCCCAGTTTACAGAGCGTGCAGCGGAAAAAGTGACAGAGAGTCGAAGAGGCATTAAATTCCACCCGCGCCGTCTTTCTGCGTCATCCAGCTTATCAATCGCACCGTCGCATTCTGGAGGCCTAGCTTCCCTCGCGCTGTTGAGCTTGATTCTTGTCTGCTGTTTCACAGCTTCTCATCGGTGGGGGACGCGGGACATCCATTGTACAGGTAGGTAGCTAACCACGTTTCCAACGGCCCTCTCTCTGTTCTAGACACTTGTTGCGTCATGCCAGGGTGAAAACTCAGAATCAAAGACTCATCTCCACACCAATAAAGCCACTGCAAATCCAACGTTGCGAAAGACTGGGCTTCCGTCCAAGCCAGCTTCTGCTTGTGGTCAATGGCTTTGCTTCCCGTTCAACAGCTCTCAATAAGACAATACCAGTCCCAATCTTCCCACCGAATCATGCGATGGTGGGCAAACACCCTCCTCGGAGATGAAAAAGAAGGGTTCATTCAAGAGCCCCGCTGAGGCGGTTGACTTTGGCGCCATCAAAGACCGAATCTGGCAGTTCATCCCCCCTCCACGATTCAGGACGCCGGGCCTATCACGGTATAGTTCCTCTTGACAAGGAAGACATTGTGGACAAGGAAAAAACAGCCCAGAGTTACGACCAGTCGTTCAACAAGTGCATCAATAATTGAATCTAGACACCATTGTTCCTGGCGTGCATCACTCGCGCCTTCGTCGATCACCTACATGCAGCGCAGGGACCGCAGCTGATGATGGCGCCTTGTTCAGCAGACATGAGCCACCATCTCTCATGACGCAGCCAGCTGCAACACTACAATGGCCCTGGTTCGGCGTCGTCAATTTTTTTGGCAATTTTCCTGGTGTTGAGAGGTCCATCTTCCTTCGCGCTCGGCTTAAAAAAACCTCGCGCAGCCAAGCCTGCTCATTTTGACAAAGATTGCGACACAGACGGCCAGTGGCTGCATGTTAATTCGCCTCGTATGCCAATCATCTCATTTCTCTCGGACAACCCTCATCTAAGACGCATGAAACCACCACGGTGGTATGATTGCGAATCTGCATATAACAGTTCATGTCTACGGCACATATCACGCGGGGGGTCAATAGTGGCTGCAACCACCAACATATGGTCAAAAACAGCAGACACGCATACGCACATACGCACACACGCACACGCACCAAATCGATGTGGTACGTACCAAGACCGCCTAGGTAGGCCCTTTCTTTTGCTACTCTGCCGCGTGGTGGCCTTGTCTTGCAGAGAACCGGCGCAACGGCCCTGCAGTGAGCTGCCTCACTCGGCGCAGTGCGTGGCGAGCAGCTAACAGGAAGAAGCCGAAACTAGTAGAAGCAGTATGGGCAAACGCTCTGGTAAAACCAGGAAGAATTTTCACCTGTCCGGTACAAGTCAGCTCCGAGCTGTCCGCTGAACGAATTGGACGAATTGGCCAGTCTTTCTCCGTCGGTTGGAGGATGCGCCATTCAGTCTCGAGCTTGTCATTCAATCCTCCAGCCTTGGCCCGTCTTTTCTCTGCGCGAACAGGTTGCATCCACAACGTCCCGGCAGGCGCTCCATTGCTGTGCATTCTTGGGCGCGATGCAGGGTTGCAGCAGGACAAGGGCCCTGGGCGACAGTTTCAGGCCGTCGCCGCGCCGGCCTCCGGTGCCTGTGTGTGTCACTATAACTGTGGCCTACCTGTCGGCACATCGTGAGGAGCAAGGCCGATTTTTTTGACAGGTCGTATGCGAATCTCCACTGGTACCGCAGTGACGGGTCGGCTCAGTCGCTGTCCGGAGACGTCGGAGGGCGTTGGGTCGTGAGCTGCTGAGCTCTGCGTATGGCTGATTGGAAAGCTGGAGCTGCCCTAGGATTAGATGGACTATGAGGGGTAATAAATGAGGGGGGGCTTTGCTGCAATAGTCGGATGCCATGGTGAGGCTTGACGGACTTGTTTATTGCATACGGGAGTGCAGCAGTCGAGCAAGATACATCTCCGAGAAGCTGCAAGCTGCACGTCCAATGCGCCGAGGAATCGCCTGCCATCTTGATTGATCATTATCAGTTCTTCACATGTTGAGTTTGAAGCTTGGAATTGGCCTCAATTCGTCATTCGCCAGCCCATCTTTTCCTAGTGAGGCGGGGATAAAAGCATTGACTATAATAAATGAATAAAATATTTGGAAATACAAGAAAAAGACGCACGGCTGAGTCCGGCTCATGGCAGGCCGAAGCTTCCACAACTGCGGCTGACAGATTACTCAAAGGAAGCTGGACCAGCGACGGCGCACAATTCACGTAATAAACGGAATCCACCGCGTCATGCTCTCTCTGCTCTCTCTATTGAACAGAATCCCGAAGGCTTCTTGCTTATCAGCCCTAGTAGTAGACTAGAGAAGCCATGATCATGGAAGAAGCCCTAATAAACTACGTTACGTCGGTACGCACCAATCCGGCGGCGGTGGTGGCGGAGTGGTTGCGCCACCCAATCACGGGTACCTGGGCAAGAGGGAAGAAGTTTGGGAAAAGGCCCAGCTCTCCTTCGCCGCCATCGGTATTTAGGTGTTATTTGATCAGGTAGTACCTTGCATTAGAGGGCGGGCCATGGAATGGTATTGGAGGGTCGAGAAGCGCTGTCATTAGTTGCGCTGAGGAGGAAGGATAGGCGCGGACCTGCTTCCGGAACAGGAACAGTGAGAGAAGAGGTTATTATTATGTATCTCTAATATCGCTTGGGAAGAAGACCAAAAGTCCAGAACTTGAACGCCGAGCAAGTTTTTTCTGGAACAGTGTGGGCAATAACGTCGCCGTCGCTCCCGTTCGGTAGAGCTAGTAACGAGAGACAAGGCAGATGTTGCTGACGACTCTATACACCGAGAGCTTCCGGAGTTTTCGCACATGTAAATCCAGCATCTCTTTTTTTTTTTGTTGTGTTTCTTTTTTTTCATCATCCACTGTTGCAGATCCTAGGTGGGCTCTCTCTCTCGATGGAGGCCAAGCCTTGCTCTTTGTGGCAGCGCCTCACATGTCACCGTCGTCATTGATTTTTATTTTCTGCATCAGTGTTTCTTTTTTTATATTCTTCAAGGCGTCGGAAAAAAGGAAGAATCAAAACCATGAATGTAATCAAGTATTTCGTAGAAAGCATGTCATCCAACCGCGCTACCGGGGGGGATGGGCCGCTCCCGTGCCCTACCTTTTTGAGTTTTCAATGCCCGTGCTGCATTTGCCTACACCGAGAGAGAGGAACGGGATTAATCCGGCATCCGGTTCAGAGTTTTCAAAAGGGCGAAGAAAGAACCAATGCTGGTTGACTAACTAGTTACTTGAGAGAGCCAAAAAAACTCCACTGACAAATGGTCATCAACAGCCTTCTAGACCGCGGTCGGTGGAACCGGTCCATCAAGACACTAGCAGTGGATAATGTACCCTTTTGCTGGAGAACACAATGGTCAAATACTCGGCCTTACAGGGCCGGTTGTTACTGTCTTGTTACTGGCTACCGCCTCTCCATAGGCTTAGTCGTGGTACCCTGTCGCAGGGCTCTATTCGCTTCTACAACGGACTTTGTTGAGGGAAGAGTCACACATGCCGCTGTTCGGACAGTCTACCTGCATATTCTTGCTCGTCGTCATTGTATCCTCAGGCACCACTCGAAGGGCCTTTGGGCTGAGCACCAATGAACAAACTACCTCATTGGGACGCTGCGAAATGTCCCAGAATCTGCCGAGACATCGGCCGGCTGCCGCCGCCAGCAGTTCCGTATCAAAGTCCCAGAAACAGAACAAGTCTGACTATTTATGATAAAAATCAAGAAGAGCAATAATATGCACGTAGAAGCAACCACTATATGGACGTAGAGGAGGGGGGCCGCCCGGTAAGACGCTCGAAAGTGTAACCATTACACAACGCGCGACGACTTGTAGGCAGAGTCGTCGGCGTTGACAACTGCCGAAGACTGGCAACTCGAAGAAACAAGTCACCACCTCTTCCCGAGACTGCGAGCGCGCGAAAAGGCCAAGGCATCCATACATGTCGCGTCGCACACGCCGGTGTTGGCATCACGAAGACGCGAATCCTTGGCCTTTTTTCTAACCATAAACGGTCCTCTCTTCTAATTATAAGTTTCTAAAAAATGTTAGATTTTCATCTATTACCAGTTGGCTTGCCGGCGGCATTGGCCATCGTGTCTTTGGCGCCTGTGGCCTTGTCATCAGGCACATGTCCGCTGTATAAACTTTGCGCCCAACATGCTGGGTGCTGGCATCAGGCCGTCGGTCGTGTGGTGATGGCCGGTACTTCTACGCAGGTGACCACTATAGCTACCACCGCAAGTACCTATTATTGCTATCACATTAATCACAGCTGTCACATTAATCACAGCTGTCACAGTAATCACCGTGTCACGTCTATCACGTCAATCATAGTTACTATGTCCATCACAGCAGCCACCTCTATCACCTCTATCACCTCTATCACCTCTATTACATCTATCACGTCTGTTATAGTTATCGTGTCTAGCACAGTAATAACGACTATTATGCACTTCAGGAACCCCTTCTTCTGGAATCGCGGCAAACGCGACTTTTAGAAGGTTCCTCCGTATACTAAATCCACCATACTGTACCTTTATGTTGTCGTGACCTTTGTGATACTTGATACTGATGCCTTCTGCTATTGCCACTTCGCGTTGACTCATAATCCAACACGCGTCTTCGATGCTGACAACGGAAACGCGTCAAGTCCCATTCATGATGCAAGTATCCGTGAGATTTTGCCCTTTGTTTCCCCCCTTTTCCTTCTCGTGAGAAGTACGCCCAGGGCGTAACACAATCTCGTCCCGCCAACGCTGCAGGCCGCGCTCGCAATCGTGTGCTTCCGAGACACGTGGACTGAGTCACTTTGCATTCGCCGAGTCCTGGCATGCCCGTCGCACGATTGCGCGAACCTTTTTGACGTGGCGGACATGGAGCGACGACGCTGTGCAAGTTTCGGTGCAGCAGTTACGTACCCTGTAGCCGAGACACAACTAGGTGGTTGCAGACCGATACCGCTTGTTTTGGAGTCGAATAGACGTTGTGCAGATCAGGGGGAGAGCATAGGATGCTCGTGTCGGTGTGTAGAGCCTGAAAGAGCTGAAGACGCTGTGTACCCAATATATCGCGGCGTATGATACCATCGTGATGGGCTGTGAGTCCTGACACCCGACGATTTTATGATTCCTGGGACCGGTGGTAGCTCGCTTGATGATGTTCACATCGTGATATGGCAAAAACAAAACTTACTTTCATTACTGAAAGCCGTTCGTAATAGTCAGGCAATGATATCCTGACAGCGGAAATATTTTGGACTCCTCATTGGCTCATGGCAGCCTCCATGAATGCCAGTTGCGGCCGCTCGTGACTCACATTTATCAATCTGATGTACATATCCAGGATTCTCGGTCTTTCTAAAGTACGAATAGAATCCTATATGCCGTATAATCATGATTATAAACTAGGGAAAATGCCCGGCATCGAGCAGCTGCGCATGTTGGAGCCAGGGTGCCCGACGAACGTGCCCGATGAACGAACAACGCCCGACTATTAGCAACGGACTAAGCGTAAGAATAGGAATTACTGCTGTAGAAAATAACGGACACGAAACGCCAAGATAAATCCAGTAAATTGATGCTCCTTTACTGCGAAGCATAAAAGCGACAGGACTGCCATGTTCTTGCACGGATGCCCAAGACGAACAAGTCGCAATGTGCACGGCACTCGAAAGTACAACAATATTTGCCTGTGGCTATTACAGTTCAGCGCAGTCAATCATGCTATGCGAGTCTGCAATCTCCGAAAATGTCGCCTGTGTCGGAGAGAAACTCGATCGCCAGACGCTGGGTTCCTCACGAGTGAGGCGGTGCTGTCCAGCATGCCTCGACGAGGGATATTACTCGCCAGCGTAGCAAAAAGCGCTTGCATGATATTTGAAAATTTCGTAAGTATTTATTCAATCTCAGGACGCGGTTGTGGGCTGCGCAAGACGCCGAGCTCGCCCCATTACATGGTATCACCATTCTTGGGCCTTGGCTTTGCCTTTCGGATAATATTCGCACGATAAAACTGACATTGAAGTAGACCAATGACTTTGAGTATTTAAGGTCTTTCAGCCTATAAGACTGTCGCTGGATTGTGTAGCTGGCGTGCTAAGCTTCTATTCATCAACTCAGGCACAGGCCCAACATAGTCACTTAAATCTTGGCGGGGCTTTTTACAGTTTTATTGTTTATTTCTGTTCCATTTCTGTTTCATTCGATTTGTATATATACGACCAGACAGGCTAACGCAGCACTTTGCATCGCTTGTTTGAAGGAGCCGAGATTGGGTCATCTCTGAAGCGGTAGAAATAAAGCTATTGCGGAAGGAGCGGAAAAGCTATGGTGTTAACACAGAGGCGCCCTGAAGCTATCACAGCCATCATGGCCATCATAGTTATTTCGCCGATTAAAATAATCACTATGATCATAAGAATGCTAGCTATCATAGCAATTATAGCTATCGCAGTAACCAGGACTATAGCTGTTGTACAATTCAGGGCCTTATTTCTAGAATCAGTAGACACCCTCCGTAGACAAGAGTAAACTAGCACTAGAAAAAGAAGGTTCCATCATCAGTCGTCAACTAGTTTGGGCTTGATGGCAGGGCTGCATCCACAGTGTCCACCTGTTGGATCGAAAGGCGACCAACCAGATCAAATTGCGATGGCTTCGTTGCTTGGCCCCTTTGGATTGCGGGGTTCAATCATCTGAAGCTTCTTTCTCTTCCCAATCTGCCTTCGGATTCGATTTCCATGACCAGCGACCCAGCCTCAAGACTACGCAATACAGCCATTAGCGGAGGTGCAGTCATGGCAGATCCTCATAACAATGATGCTCCAAGTGCCTGGAGTTCCTCTACCTGCGGAACTAGAACGGGCAGTGCATAAATGTTGGCAGAAATCAAGTATATAAACTGATGCTCGTCGCTCATCGGCGTCAGTTTTGCAATACCATCAACAACTTAGTTATAACACAACATTTATCCCATTTCATTATGCATCTGCTCACTGCCATCACCATGGCCCAAGTCGCCGCCGCCATCCTCTTCCGTCCCGCTGAATGGGAGCGCCAGTCGCAAGTTCTCATGGCCTGGCCCTCGGCGCAGAACGACGCGTACCAAGGCGCCGCGCACGCTCTCAAGCGCGCCACCGAAGACGTGTCCATGATCGCCGAAGCCGTCTCGCGGTTCGAGCATGTCATTGTCCTCGTCACCCCAGACCGGGTCTCTGAAGCCGAGGAGCGACTGGGCCAAGACTCGACCAACATCAAAATCCAGCCGGTGGATGGCTATCCCAAGCTTGACCTCTGGATGCGCGACATGGCACCGACGTTTGTCTTTGATACCGACAGCGACGGTAAAAGGCAGCTCGCCGGCGTCGACTTCAACTTCAACGGCTGGGGCGACAAATATCCCGTGGGGCAGTGCCTCTCGCTCGCCGCCATCAATCTGGATGCCATGGAGCTTCCCCGCGTGTGCTCCTCGCTCGTCACCGAAGGCGGCTCCCTCGAGGTCGACGGCGAGGGCACCCTGCTGCTCACAGAGAGCTCCGTGCTCAACGACAACCGCAACCCCGGCCAGTCCCGCGAGGCCGTCGAGGCCGAGCTGCGGCGCACTCTCGGCGTCACCACGGTGATTTGGGTCCCCGGCCGCAAGGGCCTCGAGATCACCGACGGACACATCGACGGACTCGCACGCTTCATCGCGCCCGGCCACGTCCTCCTCAGTCGGCCGAGCGAGCTCGACGACGGCGTGTGGACCCGAATCTACGAAGAGGCCCGCGAGATCTTGCACAACGCTACCGATGCCAAGGGCCGTCAGCTACAGGTCACGGAGATTGCAGAGGCCGACGCCAGCTCCATCGGGCTCGGTGACAAAGTGCTCGCTGACATTGAGGCGGGCAAGGAAGACGCACCGGCTCTGACGTACGTCAACTACCTGCTTGTGAACGGAGGCGTCATCTTCCCCCAATTCGGAGACGAGAAGGCAGATGCTGTCGCTTTGAAAACCATTCGTGACCTGTACAAGGACCGTGTCGTGGAAACGGTGTTGGCGCGCGAGCTTCCCTTCCTGGGCGGAGGTATTCACTGCTCAACTCAAGAGGTTCCTTACTCTCTTTAGGAGCTACATTCAATACAATGGTTTCCATGAAGAAAGCATTATCTCGCAGCGCACGTAACGCGGTACACCGATGCTCTCAACAAGGGTGGGTTGTGGTACCTTTCCAGAGGTATGCATTCTGCTCATAGTCCTAGTAGGTAGGGGCCCATTTTACCGTTCTTATGTTTCTTATTATTTCTGAACTCTGTATTATCCTGTAATATAGTATCAAAAGCCATTCTTGCACCGACTTCAGTTCCTTCTGCTGCTTGCTTTGCTTCTTCTTCTGGTACTGCTGGTGCTGCATGCCTTTGGCACGCAGGCCCGCGGGCTGTGCGCGAGCAGGTAAAGCATCATGGGAAGAGGCTGACTGGCCTTGAGAATATTTTAGAGTGTTTTTTCTGTTATGTTAATATGATGATTTTATGAATATAGTTGCTCTTTCATGATAAGCTTGTTACGCTGTAATAGACGCGATCACCGCGATAGCTATAATTACTATGATAGCCGTGATTACCGTTATAGACGGGATGACTGCGATAACTGTGATACTATAATAATTGTAATAGCTATAATTACTACAATAACTGTGACTCATTTAATAGGCGTGATTATTGTGTTGATTGTGATAGCAATGATAGGTAGCTATACTGGCGCCTCTGTCTTTCAAACTGCCTAGGTACTGCTAAAGAGAACTTTAAGCGACATCCGTTATTTCCTTTAACCTTCTAACCAAAAAGTCTCATATTCATCACAGGTACACTCCTTAGGACAAGGCTTGCCGCAATGGGGCCCAAAATATAGCGCAGCCTCGCTGGCCAGCCGCTTCAAGCGGCGTTGCTCACGCTTCTCGTCCGCTTTGGAGTGCAGCCGCTCTGCGAGCTCGCGCCTATCTTTTGCGGGTATAATTTCAGGATCATACTCCGAGAGAGCGATCCAAGCACCTCCTTCCGGGTGCTTGGCGCCATCCACAGAGTCGAGAAAGTTGTCCAGTGCGCCGAGACTGGACAGACAGACCCATCCATGCCGCTTTATAGTCCTCCTGGCAATTCCAATGGCAACAGGGTGATACGACTTAAAGGTCTCAGCCAAGGCCCTTGCGGTTAGAACGTCCCCGGTTGATCGCCTCACTCTGGCAGTATAAGGGTAAAGCTCTTTCGGCTTTGGCCTTTCCCCGATCCATACCTCCGGGTCGCCAGGGTTTGCGTCAAGCAAGCCTTTACATCTCCTTGCGACCATTGATTTTCGATTGGACGTTGCGATGTTGAGTAGTTCGCTGCGGTCCCGGGCGAATAGGTGGTGTAGTATTGCGGCTCCACGAACCGTATCCGTGGCAGAGTTGTGTCTGCCATTGAGGCTGTCTAAGTCGGTCAACGCTTGCCGCCCAAAACCGCAAGCTCTTAGAGTCTCACTCAAACCAGGCAAATGGATGTTGCTAGAAAGTCGCGCCAGCTCTTGAACATCTAGCCATGATGTAAAGTACTTTGCCAAACTCGTGTACATGGTCGAGAGCAACTGAAACTCATAGTGCAAGTCGAATCCGACGAGCACGATCTGTTCGCTTCCAGTTATTGACTTAAATCTTGTGCTTCTGTCTGTAGAAGTCGATAAGGCTGATGATGAATTTCTCGGCATCGAAACTGGGGATTTGGTGCTGGATTCCAAATCTGTGCCCTTCCCGTCTCGTGCGTCTGGTCATGTCCGAGAATAAAATTCGGTGGGTTTCAATGCTGCCAGAGTCAAAAAAAAATTGCTCAAGGTCCCAGGTAGCGTTTTAAACGCGTCGGGCATCTGCAAGATAGATATGCCAATCTCGGCAGCCTTTCTATGATCCTGTGCCCACCCTTCAGCGTCAAGGACGACAAAGGTGGCATTGTCCGCAACCGTAACTTTCAGTGCTTCGAGATTGGGAATACAAGCATCATATAGCGTGCGCCAATGCCCAACCTTCAATCCTCGGGGGCTGTCGAGATGTTTCATTTTGTTAGGGCGTTCCGCTTGGATGCCGGCTGGTGGCGAGGAACAAGCAGCGAGAGCAAGCCACGGAGCACGCGGGTGAGGGCGAAGAGGCGAAGAATAAGCCGAGAAAGAATTGGCATCTGGTTGGGATGGCGGGGCTTATATGGCAAAACTGAATTGCTGGCGCTGTCAGAAAAGTCGAAATAGACTTCGTAGAAAACAAGCTTCACGACATGGCGCCGCTGCTACAACACTTTAACTCAATCGCCTACGTGGCTCTAGCGGGCAAGATAATGACTAGAGGAATCAAAAAAGGGATTCGAGCTCGTGACACTGAAGGCATGAATCCACGGTGTCGGCTTATTTGGCATAGTCAAGGAAATGTCCCTCGTCTATCGCGGTGATCGCGTCTATCTCAGTAATCCCATCTATTATAGTACTCATAGCTATCATAGCCATCATCGTTATCATAGCTATCATACACTTTACGAGTTTCTGCCTTCTAGAATTGCGGTAGACGTAACCCTTGAAAGGTTCCTTGTAGTAGGTGGCCAGTTGTTCCTTAAATGGAATGCTCATGGGCACTTTGGTGATTTTTCTTCCAACTGTTTGTAAATAGTTACAGCAATGTATTGCCATCTTTTTTCCCAAGTCGTGACCTCAACTCCGTGCAAAAATTGACTCAAGAATTATTAGTTCTTCCCAATCGTGACTTTTTGCGGCAGCGCCTGAACACCCTGCTGCCGCATCGCTACCCGGGTATCGTACACCTTTCTGTCAATCGGGCGAAAGTCAAAGACCCCGTCCAACTCGTTGCGCAGCGCCATCAACGCATCCTGCGACTTTCGAATCTCGTCGGGCTTGTTGTCCTGCAGCACGTGCGTCTTGACCTGCAGGATCCAGCGTCCCTGCACGTCCACGGGCGTGAGGCTGTCCCAGGGCGGTAGTTGCGTGTCCGGGAGAGAGAGGTTGCCTTGGCGCTGCTCCATGGGCGTGTACTCTTGGATGGGGTTGAAGATGTATTGCTTGCAGAGGCAGAACTCGATCTCGTCCCTAAAGAACCGATATGTCTGCTCTATTATCTCTCCTTTGAATCTGTGTGCCATCTTTAGTGAGCCGAAAGCGTAATTTGTTGGGCGAAAGGTGTGTTTTTTTGCATACCGGTGGTGGTTGTCTTGCAGGATCGATGGCAGTGCGCGCTGCTCCCACAGTTCGACGATTTTGCGCTGCGTCAGCAGCGGCTTGCCGTGGGGAGGATCAGGAAAGTCGGTCCACCGCAGGATGCCTGGCATCGCATTCGGGTCCAAGGGTTGCGCATCCAACCCAAAGTCTCTCTGCTTGAGAACCTCATAGCGGGCCTGTATTACGAAAGCTTGGCGACTTAGGTTTTGATGTAGCTCCCTCCACAGCGGCGCGACGTTTTTGCGTATCGGCTTCTCGATAGATGCTTGGTTGGACAGGCCAGCAGGCCGTTGAGGTCCCTGGTAGTAGAGTACGCGCACCACAGACTCCCACGCCTTCATGGAGCAGAGTCCCTCGAGAATGGAGCATGCTGGTGTGAAGTCTGCATCTTCCACCATGCTAGTCATGAACACTTCATACATTGTGTTTCAGGTCGCCCCAGCGCGGCAACAGAGTCGCTGTGAATTCGACGTTGGCGACCGAGCCCACAGCCGCGAGGAGAGATTGCTGTCTTCAGCTAGAAGGAGAATGATGACTCGTAAAAAGGAAATTAAGCTTTCGTCAAGAAAAATGCATAGATTAGTTGCTCGTGAATATGAAGGAGCATCAACAATGAGTCGCATGATGCATAATCTGGAGCTTCACAAATGCAGCACGTGATCTCGTGTCAAAGTACGCCTTGGCGCGGTTCCCACCTTCACGGCTCACTCGCACAGTCAAATGCATTTCATCCGCCCGATAAATTGGCGATCCGTGGTCTGTATTCCGCGTCAAGTTTCTCCGAGTACTCAGATTCATCGTTTCTCAATGTCTTCCAAAGTGGAAGTGGAAAAGCGCAAAGCTACAGAACCCATATCACCACCACCGACGAAACGATCACTCGCAAGTGGAACAACTAGTAAGACAAGCGCAAATAGCGAGAGGGCTTGGCTAATTCTGGTATTCTATAGAGAGCGCCATATCCAACTTCTTTACCCCAACTTCACAGAAACCGAAAGATCGAACATCATGGTCCGAACGGAAAGACGACCCCACTAAGCCCCCAACGCTGCTTGTCGGCAAATACACACCAGAAGGAGAGAGCAAGGATACACAAAAACGGAGAAAAATTGCGGCTTTCGATCTGGACTCTACCTTGATCGACACGAGTTCCGGAAGAAAACATGCAAAAGACGCCTCGGACTGGCGTTGGTGGGATACTCAAGTACCAGGAAAGTTGAAGGAGCTCTACGAGGACGGTTATCAGGTGGCTATTTTGTCAAACCAGGGCGGCATTACGCTGCACGTTGATCCCAAGCAAAAATCTGCGCCGAAGCATCCGTCGAAGCGACTAGACGAATTCAAGGAGAAAGGGTCGTCCATATTGCGATTCTTGGACCTGCCTATTACGATATATGCAGCCACAGGAAAGGATAATTTCAGAAAGCCGCGCAGGGGCATGTGGGACGAAATCCTTCGTGACATGGGAGTGGAAGCCAAGGATATTGACCTGGAGCAAAGTTTTTTTGTGGGAGATGCTGGCGGTCGCGTAGCCACCGTGTTCAACGGCGCAGCGATTCTCAAGGATTTCAGCTGCTCGGACCGAAACCTCGCCCACAACGTTGGCGCCTCGTTCAAGACGCCAGAGGAATACTTCCTGGGGCAAGAGCCGCGCAAGTGGGAGCGCGACCTGGACCTGGTCCGTTATCCTCTTGCGGAGGAGAACGGCGATGCCACGCTATACACGAAGAAGAATGCTCAGGACATCGTGATGTTTTGCGGGCGACCCGGGGCCGGGAAGAGTACCTTTTACTGGAAGTTCCTGGAACCCTTGGGCTATGCGCGTGTGAACCAGGATACCCTTAAAACACGGGAGAAGTGTGTCCAAGCCGCAAAGGCACTCGTTGACGAGGGGCGCTCGGTCGTAGTGGGTAAGTGATTCAACAAATACTTTTGCTGGCGTCTTGAACAGCTGCGCAGCTACTGACGAGGCGGGTGGCAGACAACACGAATGCCGACCCGAGCACACGCAAAATCTGGATAGACTTGGCGCAATCACTCAAAGTGCCGATCCGCTGCGTATCCTTCACGACGCCGGCCGCCGTCTGCCGCCACAACGACGCTGTGCGCTCGCTGAACAAGTCGCTGAACCCGGAGGACAGAGAGGTGCTGCCCGAGATTGCATTTACCGGGTTTCAGAGTCGCTACAAGCCACCGCAGGAGAGTGAGGGATTTCAAGACATAACAGAAGTCGAGTTTAGGTTCCGCGGCACCAAGGAGGACTATGCGATCTGGGGACGGTATTGGCTGTGAAGGAGCTGAGCACTGCCCCCTCCCCCTGGGGTGGCGAGAGTCTCGGAGGAACCTGATAACGTTATTCGGAGAGTTGCGCTCATTCATGCAGACAAGCCAACACACACACGCCAGCAGTTGCAGCCACAAGGGACGCTGTGCTGGGCGGGTTCCGGCGTGGCGTCTCCTGGGAACCCGACGGCCGCTCGATCTTCGACGCGGCTGTAACTCGGAAGCCGAAGTTATTAGCGAGATATAGACTAAGAATTGACAGGCGGTGCAGGGATATGACGCCTTTGTACATCTAGCCCCCCCTTGGCGAAGAGAAAAAAGTGTGGCCATGTTGTTGATGGGCGTGGCGTTTTCTCCAATACAGTGTGGAGGGAGATGCGGAGGTGCTTGAATTGGGGACCCCGTGGGGTTCTGCTGACCATTGTTTGCCGAAGACTGCTCTTTTACTCATCAGTCATTCAATATTATGCCTGTTGCGAGCCCTAGGACTCCACTGCAAAAGACAGTTTGCTGCTAGCAAGGATCTGGGGAGTTTCTTCCCTCCTCGATAGTTAATCGACTGACCAGAGGCCTCTCCGTCTCACCCCGCACCACTTCCAACAATGGCCTATACTTGCGCGGGCTGCTAGATCAGGAACCTATTCTACCTACTAGAGGAGTACTAACATTACACCGCTATTGTAGCTGTCATCACTACAGTTACTATTATTGCTATCATTATTATTACTTGCTTATCTTCAGCACAATCACAAGAAGTGAAAGGCTGCGGCTACCAAGGCACAGTGGTTGATCGTAGCGACAGCGAACAGTAGTGATAGTGATGAAAGCGACGGCAGCGATACAGTGATAGTACTGTTATTATTGCTCTCGGTAGTAAAATAGTTGCGCTTGATTTCGCAGCCCCATATCATAACATTCGTTCTTCTCGTAAACCGGGGTTCCCTGGCGTGGGGGTGGGCGTTGTGGCTCGTTGTATGGGTGGCATCTCCAGACGCCACTCGGAGCGCCTACCTTGCCGCAAAAGAAATACGAGTCTTTCCTCGAACATGTCAAAGTCATTCCCATTCTGATTCCGATTTACCTCTTCTTGAATTGCCAAATTTTTCTTTATAATTTCTTTCATTGAATTATAGTTGCAACTCCCAAATGCCCCCCCACCGCTCACAAGGTCGCCCTCTTTCTTGGCAAACGGCGAGGGGCGGCGCCGCTTGGCTTGCCCAGCCGGTACCGGCACAGAAAGGCACATGGCGAGGGCTTGCCTTGGCCGGCTGGGCGTTGTCGATGGAGGCTTGCCCTCATCTCTTGGAAAGCTGGGCAGACAATAAACCATCAACTACGTAGATTTTTCTTTTTCTTCCAACAAGAGGAAGTAAATACATGGCGACAATGTTTTCTTCTTCTCGCTTCTTACTTTTCACTACTCCATACCCCGCGCTCTTCGGGCGACGCCGAGAGGTAGCATTGACAGAATGGTCTGGGGAAATACAGGGAATCAGTCAGGCGGGGGAGCGGCAACGTGGGCTGCGACGCTGCTCCGGTTTCTTTTCTGGTGTTTTTGGCCTCGTTCTTCTTTTGCCCCAGATTATACGCCAAGAAGCGCTGGATTAAATTACCTGTATTGCATGAATTTTGCTTCGTCTGAAGGTCACTCGATGTCGTATCCAACCTTCCCCCTGGGGGGGACCTTTGTCTAGAAGGGCCGACACACTGGGGGGGTGGGTGGTGCGCGGGGAAACGAGCTGAGCGGGCGACGAGCTAGAAACGTTTCTTCTAAAAACAGAGGATTCGGCAGTGCAATTCGTCAAACAACTAGAAGGATTTTAAACTTTCGTTGCCCTATTTCACCCGTTGTGGCTGAAGAAGCGTGGGTTAGGTAGCGCGGCAAATCGCAGGCCGGGCGACGCCTTGTGCTTTTCCCAGTGGGATGTTTCAATAGCCGAGCCCTCTTTTTCTCCTCTGGGGCTGGGGTTATGAGATGCGGGTTCGGCTTTTGCCCTGTTATAGGGAGGCTCTGGGCGGGCATGCCCCAACTGTATAACGTTAGGTGTATCGCGCGCAATTGCGGAGGGTGGTCTGGCCCAGCAAGAGTTGGGGTAGCTTAGGGCGAATTGACCGTTCTTTTACAATTAAATTAGTGCCCATGAAACTGCGGTCAATCTGAAATGGAGTCACTGATCATCCTCATGCGCTCGTCAACGAAATTGCATTTTCTGCCTATACAATGGCCCCCCGTCCAGTCAGGGCTCGTGGAATTGCATTACGACTCATGCGCAGTTCATCCCGCCATCCCCACAGGCGAAATACAGCTGGGGCTGGCGCAAGTTGTTGAACGTGCGACACTCCACTGCGTTGTGGATTTGATTTTGGAGAAGATGGGCTCTGAAAAAGCTGTGAATCATTAACAGCATCCTACACGTCGGGGCGGCCGCGAGGCGCGGTGCTTGTTTTGGGGTTTGCCTCTGTGTGGCATCTATCACCTTGGATTGACTGTCATTATGACTCGTTTGTAAGCCGGTAATTAGCACGATCAACGCTCTACGGAAGCCTCATTTCCGCCACCTTGGGAGGACTATTGTGTTGTGAGGGGTGGGAGGAACCGGGCAGGCAAGGCCACACTGGTGGCTGGTGGCTTCATTATGGGAGATCCATGAGTAGGAAGAAAATAAAGCCACCAAGAACTGAGTTATCCGGCGGGGACGTGGGGATTGTGGCTTGCAAACCCCAACTCTTTCGTGATGGGCATGTGGGAGACTTGCCTAGTCGAGAGCCAAGTTGGGTGGTTTACTTTGGTCGGCGGGCTGTATTTCTCTCAGGCTACTAGGATATGCTGACGACGTGGTTTATGCCCATACCAGGGTTTCCTTTTTGCGCGGCATTCTCCAAAAGTGAGGAATGCTTATAAAGTAGGCCAGTCCCCCCAACTGTCAGCCCTTCCCCCACGCTGCAATATCTTTTGTTCGCACTCGCGCACCTCACTCAACTTCTCTGTTGCACTATACTTTCAACGGTGTGCTACGGCAAACGATATTCCCCTGGCTACATCCCAATCCAGAGTAGAACGAGCGCGGCGCAAAAAAAACCGGCATCATGGCAGGCGGCGTCAAGAAACCCGTCAACATCTTCCGCCTCAAGGACCTCGGCGAGCCCGCGGGCGTCTTCAACTGGCGCCTGTGGTTCGCCGTCGTTTCTTTTGGTCTTCTCGGCGCTGCGCGCGGCATCGACGAGGGCCTCATCTCGGGCGCCTTCAACTCGGACGACTTCCAGTCGGCCATCCACTATAGCTCCTACACCACCGTCCAAAAAGCCAACATCAAGGCCAACGTGTCGTCCATGGTGCAGCTCGGCTCCGTCGCGGGCGCTATGATGTAAGTTACTACTGCCCTCTCAAAACTTGGCCATTGTGTCAGGTGCCTCTAAATCGGTCGCGGAGGTAAATCGCCTGGGCAAAACATTGGCATCGTCCCGTGTCTGGGCGGCTTCCCCCGCCATTTCTCTTGCCAAGAAACGCCAACCCGTCATCCCACCATCCATCACCCATGCCGCGCCACTAGAACGGGCGATCATACTACGCTGCCAGCCTCCGCCGCATTTACATGCTCAATATATGCTAATTACCATATTTTTTTTTACCAGTGCATTTATCGTTTGCGATCGAATTGGCCGTATCCAGGCCACTCGTTTTCTCTGCGTGCTCTGGATTCTCGGCATCATCATCTTTATGATTGGTGGCGTCAACGGCAACCTTGGCGCCATCTACGCTGGCCGCTTCATTGCCGGTCTTGGTGTAGGACAGACCCCGGTCGTCGGGTACGTGAATAAATTCCCAATTAACTCACAAAAATCACATTTCTAACACGAGGAACAGCCCCGTCTACATTGCAGAAATCGCCCCAGCCTCGATTCGTGGTTTGTGTACTTGCTTCTTCACTGGCGCTGTCTACATTGGCATTGTTCTCGCGTACTTTACCAATTATGGCGCATCGATTCACATCTCAAATCATAGTCACAACCAATGGTTGGTGCCCACTAGCTTGCACATCATGATGGCCGGCATCATCTTCATTCTCATGTTCTTCCAGTACGAGTCGCCGCGCTTCCTGGTCAAGCAAGGACGCCCCGACAAGGCCGCCGAGGCTCTTGCATACATTCGCCAGCAAGCTCCCGACAGTGACTATGTCGTTGCTGAAACCTCCATGATCCAGGCTGCGCTCGACCACGAGCTGGAGGCGACCCGCGGGGTCGGTTTCTTTGGCATGGTCAAGGAAATGTTCCTCGTCAAGAGCAACCTTTATCGCGTCTATCTCGCCACCGCGGTACAACTTTTGTCGCAATGGTCGGGGGCGGGGAGTATCACGCTATATGCAGTTGATCTTTTCAAGATCATCGGCATCACCGGAAAGCAAGAAGGGTTGCTTGTCACTGCCGTCTTCGGCATTGTGAAATTGATTGGTGCCCTAGCCTGTGCCCTCTTCCTCGTCGATGTCATCGGTCGCAAGCTTTCACTTCTCCTTGGAATCAGCCTGCAAGCAATTTCCATGATTTATGTCGCCAGTTTCCTTACCTCCGTCCCTCAGCTGGGTGTTGTCGAGCACTTCAAGCTGCCCCAGAAGGATATCGCCAGCAGTCGCGGCGCCATCGCCATGGTAAGTCACTTCAATTTCCTAAAACCTACAGGATAGTAGATCAATTTTATTGAGCTATCTATTACTGTCCGCGCCACGGCACAGAGTTGTCACCGCACACGGGACCGAGTGGAGCCGACCGACTGCCCCACCACGGTGTTCGGCCCCACCCCGCAACTCCAGCATCGTCAAGAACCTCATGATATTATCACCGCAATACTCATTGAAAGAAAATGCTAACGAATTCGCAAAAAAGATTTTTTTGAGCGGGCTAGGGTGGAGCCTAGGGTGGAACAGTATGCAGTATCTTTTAACTGCAGAATTGTTCCCCCTTCGTATCAGAGCGCTGGCAACTTCTTGGGCCATGACTCTGCACTTTGCCAACCAGTACGGCAACACTCGGGCTGTCCCCAACATGCTTCTCTCGGTCAGCAACGGAGGAATCTCTCCCAAGGGCACTTTCTGGTGCTTCGCTGCCATAACCATCCTCGGCGGAGTTTGGGTGTGGGTTTCCATCCCCGAAACCAGTGGCCGCTCTCTCGAGAGCATGGATCGCCTCTTTGACCTCCCATGGTACAAGATTGGTCTGTACGGAAACAAGGATGCTGAGCTCCAGGATCAGGCGTATAATGAGAAAGAGCAGGCCGCTCACGAGATGCACGGAATGGGCCAGCACGTTGAAACGACCAGCCCGCACGCTGAGAAGCCTCGTACGATTGGTGTTTGAGAAGATGGATGATTTTTTTTACATGAATAACTTGATACCTAAAACGATGGTTTACATCTGTTCAATTTAACAATTCAGAAAATGATGTTGCAAGAAATCTTACTCGCTTGGTGACTTGCAAAAAAAAAGCAGGCCTGCATGCCCGGCGAGGCGCATGCAATATATGGATAAGTACCGCTCAGCGAAAAATGACAGAGCCCTTTGTGCGCAAAGAATTAATTAGAGAAGCTCGGTAGTAAGAAGAACACATAAGATAAATAATTAAAAAAGGCAAAAAGCAGATACAGCAGACAGAGCAAATAGAGCAGGTAGATTAGATAGAGTAGGTAGATTAGCTATAGATTGGAGAACCTTCACGTCGCGCGAACCAGCCAACAAATACATTATCAGTATCCCTCTTCCGTTGACAATTTGGTAGCAACACTATGACAATTCTATAACGGTTATCTGCTAGACTGCCAAAAAAAAAAAGGATAAAAAAAGCTCTGGACGCCATAGTGTTGCTACCAAGAGGGATATACTTGATGATGTATTCGTTAGCTTGTGGGCCTGCAGTCGAGCCACAGGCTGTGCAAACACGCGGTATCTCCTGGCTGCTGGGTAACCATAGAACTCGAGCTCGCACTGCCTGCGTTTGCCTGTACGAATTTAAGTTGTCATACCAAGCGGTCAATGTCTAGATTCAATTGTTCATCCTACGGTGAGTAAGCTCATTCCCTGTCGAGTGTTCTTGGTGATGTGGATGACTTCAGCGCAGCTCTTGCACAGCACGCACATTGATGTGCTTTATGACAGCACATTTTTGCTTTCAGCGTGTTTACTTGTTTACTTCCTTTGGATTGAACCATTTTTCTATTTTTTTTCCCCCTCTCATTTCCTTTCTCTTGGTCTTTCTGTACCAACTACTTTAGTAACCTCTAGGTCTACCACCCACGCAGTAATGCAAGCATCCGTCGCATCTAGCACCAACTTTCACGTAACCCTGCATGTAATGTAGGGCAGCATGGGCGACAAATTATATAGTATCTACATGCGCGTGCAAGTTGCGGCCTACGATTGCCAGCGCGATGCCTTTAGGTTTCACGACAGGGCAGCCTGCACTCGCCACTCGTATAAGCCGGCGCATCACTCTCCCACTAGGCGGAAAAGTGAAATTCTTTAAATCCTTCAACTGTGATTTTTGTGCTTTTCGCTTCTCTTCAATGCCTCGTTTCTCTTTTGAAACTTGCAGCCGCACGCAAACCCGATTTCCCTTGACGGTTCCCACCCACCAAATATGCGTTTCCTTTTCCTTCTCGCGGTCCTTGTCGCGCTCGTTGTGGCCAGCGGCGGCGACGTTTCCCCGAAAGTACCGCGTTATACCTACTTCAAATTTTACTGGTGGGTTCTCAGCAAATGGCAAAAGAGAAACCTCTGTTTCGTGATTCCCAACTACTTCGGTGATGACGATTCTCCCCGCATCTCGGCCGCCCTCAACCACGACTGCCGCCGGAATAGCCTCATCGTGTTCCCCGGCTACGACTACAACATTGCGAGAAACATGACTACGGATGAGTTGGAAAACGTCCGGATCCACCACTATGGCCGCTTCATCTGGAGCAAGGACATTAAGTGGTGGCGGTGGCTGGCGATGCCCATCGGCTTCCAGAACCAGTCGACCGTCTGGCACTTTGGCGGCAATAACGTCCAGCTCAATGGCCACGGCATCGGCACGCTTGACGGCAACGGCCAGATCTGGTACGACTGGGCTCGCGGCCGGGGCAACCTGCCGGGCCGGCCGATGATGATCAACTGGCGCGGGCTGACGAACTCGCGCGTAAAAGGCATGCGTTTCGTGCAGAGCCAGATGTGGACCATGGCCGTCAGCCAGTCCGCGCATGTAGACTTTGAGGACATTTACGTCAACAACACGTCGTCCAGCAAATGGAGCACGCTCAATACCGACGGCATCGACACGATAGACTCAAACGACATCGCCTTGCGCAGGTGGAGCATCACGAGCGGCGACGACGCCATCTCCCTCAAGCGCAACTCGACCAATATCCATGTCAAAGACGCAGTGATTCATGGCGGCCAGGGCCTCGCTATCGGCTCGGCCGGACAGTACAAGGACCAGTACGAGCATATCAAAAACTTCACCGCCAAGAACATTGACCTCTACAACACCGCGTACGCCATCTACCTCAAAACTTGGGGCGGCAACTCCAAGGGCTTTCCCCCCAACGGCGGCGGCGGCGGCCTGGGCATCATGTCGGACATTGCCCTCGAGAACATCAGGCTGAGAGGCGTGCGCAAGTACCCGCTCTTCGCTTGGCAGTGCGAGAACTACGAGGGAGGGCTTGGCCGCGACTGCCAGAGCTCCAAGTTTTCGATGCAAAACTTCACTGTGCGAGGAATGACTGGATGGGTCAACCCGAGCGTGGATCACCTCGGCTGGTTTCAGTGCAGCGCTGCCGCAGGAGGGTGCAATAACTTCACCGTAGCCGACATTCAGGTGACCAAGGGCATGATATGGGGTCCGGATCTCACGTTGTGGCACTGCGAAAACATGCACAACAATACCGGCTTTGAGTGCAGTGATTGAGTTGCAGCCTACGTTTTTCGTCATATACCTAGGTAGCTCGGCGTTTAATTGGAAATGAAAGATTGAGACAGCGTCAGTGTCGTCTGCCTAGGTAGTGAAGCAAGCCACCATGTGCTGACCGACCGCCTCCTTTAAGTCGCATTGTGCCACGGCGTAGCTGTCGTCCAATCAGTCACGCAGCCCTGCTTTTTCCTGCATTGTTAGCAAACCAAGGCATCCTCTTTATCACGTCGACAAGGCCGGCAGGGTGAAACCCACCTGCAATGACTTAATCTCTCTGCAGCCAGCGCATTCGCGTCACACAAGCAGCCACTTTGCCCTATACATATACCGGGGGGGTGGACGGGTGGCAGCAGCAGTCTGCCAGCCTCGCGAGTCTTTTCGATGCATCAATTCTCAGTCCCTTATCCTTGCACGCTCTCTATCTCTCTCATTTCACCAGCACCATGGGTAAAGATTCGCACAAGAAGAGAAGCCAAGCCGAGGCCCCGCCTCCACGCTCGCGCTCCACCCAGCCGGAGCGGCCCAGCCGCTCCGATCGCCGGCCGCCCGGTGCCCAAAGCCCCTCCGTCAGCTACAGTCGCTCATCCTATACGCCGTCACGCTTGTCCCAGGTCACCAACTCGCGAGACATTAGCGAGGTCGACGCCCAGACTGAGGCTTTCAGCAACTTGTCTTTTGGGTCGTCGACGGAGCGGCCGAGGACGGCGCCACCAGTCCACTTTGACTCCCTCGCGGCATGGGAGAGGCAAGGGGGAAAGCTGGAGGAGCTGGACGACGGCACGCTCAAGATACTTTTGAACCAGTACATCGGTTCCCGGGGCGATCGCTCGAATAGACGAAAGTTCCGCGCGCCCAAGGTGGCCCCTCCGCCGGCGCCAATACTGGAAGAGGAGGAGGAAGAGGGCGGGGTGTACTTGGGAGAGCCTTCCTCGTCGACTCGGCACAAGGGCCAAGGTATAGGCAGAGTCACATAGATTTCTCTTGTCTGTTGGCGGTATTTTTGGTCATGGGGATCAGATTCATCTGCTCAAGCATGTACAATCCGGAGCATAGGTCATGGTCGCTTCGCTTTTGGCTTCAGTAGTCTACTTGCTATCTTTTATTTTCCTTTTTGCACTTTTCCAAGTTGATAGAAATCAGGTCGAGGATGGAAAGTCCTGCACTGTTTGTTTGAGCTGGCCTCACACATGCATCAGTACCATTTGGGCATACGTCCCGCTGCCATATAAACTGCGATGCAAGCGGGCAGGCGATGCCACGACCGTGTTTAGTACTCACGAAAACGATGAAAACCATGACAACTACAATTATAAGCCGAGTAAGAAGACCTGATAGCCGCCGAAGCTGTGCAAGTCACCAGGCGAGGTACTTTTCCCAAATGAGACGGCTACCCTGAATGTCATTCTTCAGTCTCGCCAGGAAATTGAAACCCTGCGTCAATGACGCTTTTGACCAAGAACCGCTCTTTCTCCTCGCGCTTCGGTGGCTCTTCTGATATCGTGAATGGTCTCTCGCAGCCACTTCTCGTAAGCCCCCCAGAAGGGAGGCCGAAGGTGACTCTCCGTCTCTCTCTCGGCGGCCATACACCACCTGTACATTTCAATCATGTACTCGGCATCGGCAGGATAGCTGAGCTTGTGAAAGTTTCTGTTCTCTCCGCGCCGCTTCTGGTTCCTCACCACCCAATCGAGCATTTCTTCGCGTGGCGGTAGCCGCAGGCGGCCAGACCAGACCCTGGCGATGACAGCAGCTTGGGTTTCTGCAAATGGAAACGCGACAGCATGCAGAGGCAGAATGACAAATGCCAAAGTCGGATGGTCGACGTGAAATATGTGCTGATACTTCAGAGTATTGCCGTGAGGGCGGCCTGTCTCAAAGTCAGTGACGGTGGACAAGAATGGATACTCATAGTTGTAGCCCGTGCAAAATATGATGTGGTCCACGGCGCTCTCCGCATGTCCATCTGCAATTACGACGGATCGCTTCTCTCGATAGGAGAATAACTCTGCCTTGTTCAAAACATTTCGCTCCAGGTGGCACTCCTGATGATGACTTCTGGGAGATCAAGAGTGGGCTCGCGCAGAAGGGCTCTATTGCATTCGCAATGCCAACGCCGGAGGACGAAAAGTTGACAATCACTACCTTCTTCGCTCGCAGTCATGTTAGGAAATGTTTGACCAGCTTTCAGAGCGATGACTACCTGCCTTGCCCTGGAAGTCTTTCGGATTCCGAAAGAATTTTTGAATGCAAAAACTGATTTTGGATGCGTCTGCCGCCAAGAATCGAGTCCGGGTATAGGAGGCTCGTATATTTTGTTATATCGGCCGTTTTCCACCACTACTGCATGGAACCCTTGATCAAGGACTGTGTCACTGTCAAGATCCTGGACGCACAATCTCCAACACGGCCCGTCCTCGTGAGGCTCAGCGGAGACATCTGTCACTTGGTGTCGGTACTTGACCAGGTGCGATATTTGTTTCCCGTAGGCTTGTATGTATTTTAGCACGTCTTCTGCCTCTGGAGGCAGTGGCGTCCCTTCGGGAAACGGGCATCTATCAAATTGCATAATCTCGCTCGGAATGTTAGACTCCATGCCGGGGTATACCGGGCTGGGAAACGCCGCCATGTCATGGGCCGAGGAGACGGAGTCAGTATTCCAGATGCCGCCAATCTTACTTCGCTGCTCGAAGATGATGATTTCGAAACCGGCGTCTTTGGACAAGAGATATCTAGCAGCAATGGCAGGTCAGTTGGCATTCAGTGTCATCAAATCACGCCGCTCACTTAGCTGCGGCAATGCCACTTGGTCCAGCCCTAATAACAGCAACCGTCTTGATGATGTGTGGTAGAGCCATGAATAAAAGCCCGACCCCCGTGGAAGGGCGCGACGAGCGTGGTTGAGTTTTTGGAAAGTATTGCTCTCCCGAAAGACTCGCTACTCTTGCGTCCAACAGAGCAATAGGACAACACCTTCTGTTGGTTCCAGAAATGCGAGCATTTCAGTGCGCTGACGGGCACGCTGAGAACGTGATGATGAATTTCATGTTACAGAGGCTATGACTTTATTCACTCAATGAATGCTCACTGGTTGGCTTTTAACAGGTGGTAGTTGGACGAATGTCCGCATCGCAAGCTACGGGATGGGCCATGGGTCTTTCAGTCTTTGTCGGGGCCATCTCTGGGAGGCTCAAGTTCCTACAAAAAGCCACTAGGGCCCAAAACCAATTTCAGAACTATAAAATAAGATAAAAAGAAAGATTTCGGAGCTCGGCCAGCTGCTTCAGCTCCACTTGAGAGGGGTGTCGATCCGGGTCGGTTGCGCCTCACGAGATGGAATTTGGCGCGACTATGCATGGGCATTCGCGAGAAATCAACTTGGTTCGAAACAGTTGTGTCTAGCTCGAATTTAAGGTTTTGTATTCTAGAAATTAGATACCAGGAGCTTCCCTTTGATTAGACTAATAAAAAAGTGGCGTCATTATACCTCTAGTAAAGACATTTGGTTCTCCTAATTCTCGTGTCCGATCTCAAAGCCGCTATTCAGGCACATTGAACTCAAGCATCATTGTTTTTCAACGGCTCCCAAACCATGGGCCATAACTGCACACCGGGCCCGCCCTTCATCGGAAACCCCTCGGCATCATACTTGCCTTTACCGAGCACAACAACCCCGACATCTTTAAACCCCAACTTCGCGTAGACACGTCTGCTGCCCTCGCTACTGGCCTCTAGCCAAGCCGGCATTCGCTCTTTCTGAGCGACGTCCAGAACTTGTTTGAGGATTTTGCTGGCCAGCCCTTGTCCTCTACCCTCAGGCACCGTCGCGACGATAAAGACGTAGTAAAACGGATGCTTACCGAGAGCGGACTTCTTGCGTTCATCAATTTGGCGTGGAAACTCGTACAATAATTTCAGAGTATTTGATAAGCCCATTTTAGCGAATACACCCAGTCCACCAGCGGAGACAAGATGGAGGGGATTGGTGACGTCTTTGCCCGGCGGCACGATCACGGTAGCGCTTTTCCAATCATTAGTTTCGTATATGGTGCCTTCATTTGCGACAGCAGCGCTGATTATGAAGCGAAACAAGGTATCCAGAAATGTTTCTCTTTCTTCATTCGAGAAGTTGTTCAGAAGGTATGTGAGGACAGGGTCCTCGCGAAACTGCGGGGCGATTGTTGCAACAGCTTGTGAAATTCGGGCTGATGGTGTCAAATTAGTGTACTGTGCTAATATGCGTAAAGTCATTGACAAATTTAGCGTACCACTGCCTTTTAGTGCCCCCTCTGTCAGATGTGTAGACACCACCATCGCGGACAAGTCTTGGAGGTTGTGTATAGCTAAGAGAACGCGGTGAAACTTGCTTGGTTATGTTATGTTGGCAAGAAGGCTTCTCAGAGCCTCGCGTGCTTTTTAAAGGATCGAGTCTCATGCATGGCGTTTCAGGAGCGGCAATATATTTGACCCGACACCGATAGGAGCCAAGATATTGGCGCCCTGTTCCCTGTCGTGATGTGGCTCAGCCATTGCAATCATGGTTGAACAACGGGATTCTAGGCAACCAGACGCAAGCGATCTGAGCGAGCTTCTGCAACTCTACAGATGACTCTTACCGAGAGCTTTTACTGCGGCAGATGCTCAATTGGACGAGCGGGACAACATCGTCGCGTCCGCGCCCGGTCCGGGCTGAGAGTTCCTTGGCCCATATTATCGTTTTTTCAGCCGCATGGGCATCGGTGACGCCCGGAGCGGAGTTGCGGAGACTGGCGCCGAGTCACCAAACTTCATCGGCCCCGAGGCCGCCGATGGTCGATTGGGCCAACAATGAAGTGTTCTCCACTGTCAGGCTTGGCGATCAGACCGTGGACGCGCAATGCATGCAAATAGCATCGATGGCTATTGGTTGGTGACGTACTGTGCATAGCCGAAAAGCAAGACAAGGCAGGGTACCAGACGGGGCCGGCGGGTGCCGATATGGAGGCCGTTCGATCTCGATTCGGAGAGATGATACAGCGGGCCGTGGACGATGAATCCGTTGCCTCCAATTGAAGGCGATATAAGATTCTTGTGTGTTTATCGGGGTTCTCATTCTTCGGAAAAATCAACATGGAATTTCAAGACATCATTTTTACCCTGGAATGGTGGCAAGGCCGCGCGCTACGTTCTCGCTCTGGACTTGCCAGGCGGCGGGCTTGTTCTGGTTTGTATCAAGTATAATTCAAGCTAGAAAAATAAATGAAGAAATTCGATGTAATTATCCGAGTCACTAAAGAATACTTTAGAAGGTATCGACTAGATCTCATCCTGTCAAGGCTTACCCGGTGCCCGACCCTTCAGACCGCAGCCTTTTCTGTAATGTCCAATGGCCCGCTACTTTCGTTCCGCATCTCCTCAAACTCGTATAACGGAGGAAAGGGTGCAACATCACGCTGCAACGCATACTTGTTGACATACCAAGGCAGCTTGCGGAGGTAGTAGCCGCTGTGCTCCCTATTCCTCATGCTAAACACGCCATCCAACTCCTCCAGCGTGAGGCCCTTTGTCTCCGGCAGCAGGAAATACGCAAGTACCCAGCCGAATAGGTTCCAGGCGCCGTACCAGCAGAAAGCCCCAGTGTCGCCAAAGGACACGACCAGCTGCGGCCATGTGAGGCTGAGGATAAAGTTGAAGCCCCAGGTGATGGCCGTGCTCGACGACATGCCGACGTCCCGGATGTGCAGGGGAAATGCCTCCGCACTGTAGGTGAAGGGGACCGGGCCGGCACCGGGGGAGTAAACGACCATGAAAAGATAAAGTCCGACGGTGATGCATGCCAGCCTTGCAGTGCCTTCTGGGATCATGAAGGAGAAACCGGTGAAGAACATGCATACGGCCATGAGCGGAAACGTGACTAGGAGCAGGTTCCGGCGGCCGAACGTGTCAATACTGTAGACGGCAGGAAGGGCAAAAATCCAGTTGATTATCCCGGAGCCCATTGACACGAGAAGGGCGTTTGGGCGGGAAAAGTTGGCGGCTTCGAAGATGGACGTCGAGTAGTATGCAATGATGTTGACGCCACAAAACTGCTGAAGAATCTATGATTCTGTCAATGGAACTCTTTATACTGATACAACCTAGCTTGAAGATTTCTTACCATGACGAACCAGGCGCTTTGAGCTGCCCTTCTGTTGCGGCGAACCAGGAAGAACTCCTTGAAGAGATTCCGCCCGGCGTGCTCGCTCTGCTCCACCACGAGCAGCTTGTGAGCATAGTACATGTCCCTCGTCGCTTGAATACGATGATTGCGAAGACGGCACATGGACCGGAACGCCTGCGCGTACTTGCCCTTTTCCATATACCAGCGCGGACTTTCCGGACAGAGGTAGACCTGGAGCATGACGACCAGGGGCGGGATCGAGGTCGAACCGAGCATCCACCGCCATTGGGAGTTGGCACCCAAGAAGTCGGTGTTTTGAAAAGCTACTGAGGCGACAAGCCCGAGACAGATTCCAAATGCCGTCCACATCTATGTCCGCTTGTGTAAGCCTCGGTTACTGGTGTGTCGGGGAGAGTCGGTACTCACCTGCCACATCATGGTCAAGGCACCCCGGATTGTCTTTGGCGTGCACTCGGCCGAATACACGGGGGTGGTGCTGGACTTTGCCCCGACAGCGAAGCCCAAGAAGAACCGTGCGACGAGCAGATTCGCGAACCTGGCCGGGTCGTGAGCAAGCTTGCACGAAGAAGAGGCTGGGGTAGAGTACGTACGAGTCAGCGGCGGCCATCCAAAATCCGGTAATGACGGACATGGCACAAGAAAAGAAGATGGTGAAGCGGCGACCGCCAATCTTGTTGAGGAACGGGTTCGTCCAGCATCCGACGAGGGCGGAGCAGAGGTATGGTGCGCCATTCATGAGCCCTTGCAGCATGGGGTTCCGAATGTTGAATTCTTCGTAATAAAAGATCTAATCCTTTTGTTAGACATCGCATCAAGAAGCAGATGTTTCATCTTGGGGATGGCAAACGTACCTGAGCTCCGTTGACGGCCGTCTGATCCATGCCCTGCACAATGGCCGAGCCAGCACAGAGCGTACACAAAAAGTATAACATAAAAGGCTGACTCCATTTGTTCGTAGTCTCACGTCTGAGGACATCCTTTTCAGATTCATCGAGACCTTCAACCGCTTCGAATCCCCCAGGTATGTTGCTGACTTGGGCAATTAGCGCGCCTTTGCGAAAGTCTTGCTGGTACTCTTGCAGCTGCTTCTCCTCAACAAAGGCATCCACATCATCCAGAATCTCCTTGCGTGTCATGCCCTGAAGTGGGTTTCGCAG
Source organism: Cordyceps cateniannulata (assembly GCA_028828415.1). Taxonomy (NCBI): domain Eukaryota; kingdom Fungi; phylum Ascomycota; class Sordariomycetes; order Hypocreales; family Cordycipitaceae; genus Cordyceps; species Cordyceps cateniannulata. Next base: position 2,676,601 of record JAPHMX010000006.1, read on the forward strand.
CAGCGCAGCCGTCGATGCCTCTGCATCTTCCTTTGGGACATCTTCGCCGTGGCTCGCATTGCTTGGCACTCTGTCTTGATGCACGGCAGAGATGTGCTCCTCTGATGGGGACTCGGTGTCGCTCTTGCTTCTTGGCATATTGGCTCCCTTTTTGCGGTGACATATACATTAACTTTCTAAAGGCCCCTCGTCCCCATCAACCGGGAGTCCGCATTGCTTTATATCCCTGGGTCAGACTGACCCCCATGCTTCTCTCGATAATATGGAGTCCTGGAACGGGGTAACAGAACTTGGAATGCATCGCTAGAGAGATTGTCCCATGGAGATCCCCAGACTTTTCTCATCCAAACCGAGTCCATGGAGCTTAGCAACCTGGCGATGTGGAACTACAATTGCTTGATGACACTGTGCCAAGATGGCGGTCCACAGTCACCAACAACATGATCATCACGGCACAAGCTACTAAGTTATGGTTGTTTCTCTTGGCACCCGGGCTGATGTAGTTCGGGAATTGTGGCTTGTATGTATTCTTGCCAAGTATGAACTGGATTCGTCATAAACCCCAATGCATCCATCTCATACCACCCTCTGTAACTCGTTGCCGTCCATGGTAGCAGCTCGCCTCGCATATCCTCACTGAGACCAAGTGGGAAACAAAACATTTCACAGGATTCCCCGTCGTCTATTGTTTCTTGGCCTATATCTTGGCTTTCTGCTAGCCCCCATGCTCAAGGCAATAGAGTTGGGAGCCAAGCCTTGTCAGATCCACGGCCAAGCCTCGAGCTTGGCACTGTTGGTGCCGCACATCTTGGTGTCTATTTCATCAAGTTCGTAAACACGACGAGGGAAAACTGTATATCTAGGCGTTTGCCAAGGAAATATGACGTCTTCAGAGTGCTGTACTAATATCTCTAGTATCACTGCCCTGACTATGGTTTCTTTGGCCACTTTCATCACCATTCCACCCGCAGCCTCGCCCGCGAATACTGGAAAGCTCGTCCACCGAAATCGCGGGTGGGCCAACAATAATGGCCATGTTGCCGACCGAATCGTTATCGACTGCGCTGAGAGGCTTCAAGCGCACCGAATTACGACAGTTCCAACAGTCTGAATCGCCCATCAAGTCGAGTAGTACCTGGGCCATGGTAAAGGCTATTATTTTTTTGAACTGGCTTTAGTTAATGTCACAAATCATATACCGTCAAAGTTCCATGTCATTTTGTTGGTTCGGTTTTCCAGGCGAATCTTAACAATCCAGCGTCTGTTTTCAGGATAACCAGCTACCGTACGAATGATATTCAGGCCCTGCCAGCTCATAAACCTTTAAATGTACGATACACCGCCCAAGCAATTTCGTAGAGATGGGGAGAATTCAATTTCGCACAGTAAGGGGGTTCCAGGATGCTCGCTTAGTCACTGAATACAGGGATAATTAGCTAGCTCTTCATGCATCCATGGCTTTGTCCTCGTACATCTAAAAGTGTCAATCTCTACATGCCTTTCGCACCCGTTTCTCTACTGCTCGTTTGCCCTAAGGGTGTCTATCTCCACGGTACGCGGTGTCGGTTCTGTTGGTGCTCAAAAATGCAGTGAACATTCGCGCTTCTTTCAATGGACCGCGCTCAAGCTGCCACGGGGCCAAGGCCAATCAACGACAACTTTCTCGTGCGAAGGGCTGTGATAAGCCTATACAAGTTGTTCTCCATTCCGCGGCTGCCGCTTCGGCGCCTTTTCAAACGGGCTGGTCCCGTCATATTCCTCTCCCGAAAAGTCTGCGTCAAGTCGAGTTACTCTACCTCGCTCGCTGAAGCCTCTGCAATGCGATTTGTGAGGGAAAACACGACCGTGCCGGTCCCCAAAGTGTATAGTGCGTTTGAGCATAAAGGACGTGTTTATATTGTCATGGAACGCATTGACGGTGAAATGCTTGCCAGCGGATGGCATCATCGTTCAGCAGAATCGCAAAATCGTATTCTCAGCTCTCTTCGAGACATGGTCCAGCAGATCCGCCAAATACCAACACCAGCAGGTCGCGGAGTATCCAACATTGATGGAGGGCCTATTTACGATCCAAGATTGCCTGGGCCGAAACGTTGGGGACCCTTTGCCACTATCGATGACTTTCATAGGCATCTCCGCGCTGATGTGGACGAGCCAGAGTATAGCGGCGCTCCCTTGCCAGGGTTTAGTAGCCTTGTCGCATTCCACAAAGAATCATGGCCGTCTACTGTATTCTCGCATGGAGATTTGAGCTCCCTCAACATCTTGGCCCGAGGCGACGACGTTGTTGGAATCGTTGACTGGGAAACGGCAGCATGGATGCCGTAGTATTGGGAATATACATCTGCCTGGAACGTGAACCCCCAGAATCAACTCTGGCAGGCAGAGGTAGACAATTTCCTCGAGCCGTTTCCAGACGCTCTGGAAATGGAAGAAATAAGACGGAAATATAACGGAGACTATTAACGCCGCGGGCGAGCTGTCTCTGCATCACACATCACGATGCAACTCTACGGTGCTTCGAGATCGATCTTACATGTTCTAGTGGCCAAAAATACCAAGCCAACATAGTATCGTGCTTCCCGACTGAGCCGCCAGAAACGCATCGTAGGGCGCCAACTCGGTCGCTTGTGCCACTGTCTGCACGTATTGGTCAATTTACGTTGGTAGATGGTGCTAGTCTACTAAGCGAAAGAACTTCCCAAAAGCATATAGTCCAAGCGATTTCTGATATGGCTGTCAACTCTCCTCTCGCGGCTCTCGCCCAACATTACCAGAGTCAGCGCCCGCAGTCCCCGCGACCGCCCGCATCAAAGCCACGACTCGCAGTCCAACGGGCGACATCGATAACCAACCCGCCAAAGCGTTGAAAATCGCTGCCCTTCCCGCACACCCTCCCGCAGTCACGCACGAGTCATCGCGCCACCCAACCATTCTTCACATGCGCCGGCGCGACGCCGCTTGGGCCCGGCCCCACATGGAAGCTCCGACGCCGCCCGACGCCGGTAACAAGACTCGTTGGCCCTGCCCTGCCTCGGCCTTTGAGGGCGGGGAGGGGAAAACGGGGGGAAGCCGTGTGGAAAGTTGGTGGCCACCCTTTTCGCAAAAGTGCCACGAGAGAGATAAAACTACTGGTCGCATTCTCGCAACGGCGGTGAAAGACGAGAAGATGGTGTTGGGGACGGACACCTTTTTGCTTCGGTTACACCGAGACTGGCGGTAAGCACTGATTCAAGCACAATACCAAGCAAGTAGCACGAGATGATCACAGTCATGTTATGGATGGGTAGTTTGGATGATAAGAATTTATATGGTATTTCTGCCATTCAGTCGAGCTAATCTGCAGCGCTCAAGATAATAAAAATCGCCCTTGTTAGTGACTCGCAGTTCATAGCGGTCGCTGGGCGGGATGCAAAAAGCCCATCTGTCCATGCCAGCTTGGAAGATGTCAAGAGGGGGGAGTAAGAATAGAAGCAAACTGTAGTAAATGGCCCCATGAACCGAACAAGAATATGTGATGAGCAATGATAATTTCGTAAAATTCGTAGCGAGAAAAGAAAGGCTGTAGCGAAAACCAGTGTAACCTGGGCAAGTCATATGATCCATCTAAACGCCGTGAGGCGAAGAGCCAACAAATGAAGCTCTTCTATGCTAGGCAACCAGCTGCTGATATGCGGTGCCTTGAAATAAAAACCATCAATAAAATAAAATGTATCCATCTAACGGAGGAGGAAGTCACGCGATGCGCCCGCATCACATGTTTGTTGTTGTAGGTCAGGGACGGGCGGAAGAGAGTGAGTGAGTGAGTGCACTTCATTTGCGGTGCGACTTTGCCGGGATGTAGCGTCGTCGCACGCGCTCGCGCCCGCGCCTCTCCTGCTCCTGGTCCTGGTCCTCCTCCTCATCGCCGTTGAGCGACTCCTCGTCGCTGCTGTTCCCGGCGATGCTGCCGCCGCCGGAGCTCCGTCGCCGGCGCTCCTCCTCGTAGAGCTCGCTCAGGGACTTGCCGCCAAACATGAGGTCCTCGTCCTCGATGACGATGGGGCAGACCCAGGCGTGCGCGCCGAGGTCGAGCTCGCGCGCGCTGGGGTCGAGGGCGCGCAGGTCCGGGACGAGGTAGTATGTGGCGGACGCCTCGGAGGCGGTGCTTGTTGTGGTCTTGGGAGTCATGTTGGTGTTGGTTGTGGTGGTGGTGGTGGTGATGAGGGAGGTTTCGGTGGTCAGTAGGGACGGAGACGCTGCAGAGCTTTGCTGGGTCGCCGTCTGGTGGTGATGATGGAGAGGCGGGGTGCTGCTGGTACTGCTGCTGCTTTCCGGCTGGGGAAGCGCCTTGTTTTGAGAGTTCCGGGGGACTGGATTCGTACAACGCCGCTGGTGGCGAGATTGGCGCTCCACGATTCGGTCTTGTGTAAGTGGATGCGGGGTGTGGGTGGTGCAAATAGGCTCGGGGTGGACAAGTAAGCTTGTGCCAGGCGAGTCTGCAGTTCTTTTTGCTTTTGTCCTGGTGGCCAGGTAGAGAGATGAGAGTATCGAGGTTGCGGTGTGAGAAAGTTGAGAGTGTTTACGCGACGTAAGCCTTTATATTTCGTCGCCGTCTCTCGAGTTGTGCGTGTGTGTGTGATGGAGGGTGTGTGGCGCTGACCAAGGTTGGTGGCGTGGAGTGATAACACGATGATGTTTGGTGTTTGTTGTGTAGGGTCCTAGACCAGCTAGGGTTGAAAGCTTTGATATAAAGTATTCGATGTGGTTTGATGTTGTCAAGAAAAAGAAATCAGGATCAAGAATGAAGACCAGGGGGGAGGGAGCGTGGCATAATATATCCCAACTGACGACAAGACGCCCGGTGAGCCCAGGCCGATGAGGCGGCCCGAGTCATATTGACTCCTGCCTCGGGACCCAACGCCTTCTTCGCACACCCCCCCTCCAAGATGCGCGGTGTGGTGGGAGGGATGCCTTGGGGAGGCGACCACCACAGCGGCCATGGATGGGCGAGTTGTCTCTATTCAACAACAAATAAGCATTATCGATTCGGAACATGTCGCCTCCACCGTCTGGCCGCCATTTCCAGGCCCTATATGGCCTGCGATGTTGTACATTTTGCCAACACAGCACCAGGGCTGCGCACCGTACGGCACCGCCGCATAGGCAAGCCAAGGCGACCTTGGGCAATACTTCCTCTCAACCGCTCTTGCGTCGATGCCTAGCAGGCAACCCATCGGGCGTTTTTTTCCCCATCTCATCGGAAGAAGCAGGTTTGCCTGGCTGCCTAGACCAGGGGGGTGTGTTTGTACCGGGTTTGTCCGTATTAGGCGAGCCGACTTGGATTGAAACTCTATTTTATTCTGAATGCCTTCGACACCACCCACTCCGAGTCAGCCCAGTGTATTGATAACGCACAGAGGCTTTCTTACACATTGCCATCTTTCAATAGCGAAAGCCGCAGATGTCGCTTCGGCTGTTCCTTGGATGGCATAATGTAGGTGCATGCAACCACGGAGAGTTGATTCCCCAATGTCAAATGCGCTGCCGATCTCAACAATCCATTATTACTTGGAAAGTGTCACTGGCCGACGGATAAACCCAGTGACAGTGCTGATAAGAAGGGATGACTGAAAGGGGCGTGGATGTAGCAACATGCCTTGTTTGTGGAGGAAGACATCGGCGGGCTTGGCTCTCGCATCCTCGCACCAAGGCAGTCGGCTCATAATTTTTGCCAACTTGTCTTGCCTGCTCTTGCACATGCAGTAGTTAGCATCTGCACTTTAGTTATAAAATTCAACAAAATTTCTCTTTGCATGTTTGCTCCCAGATGCCGTAATCATAGACGAACACGCATGGCCAACGGGCGTCGCGACCGGCATGTCTGCCACACCATCAAACAAGCACCAGGCGGCCCGGTTGTTGGGGCTAGGGCATTGTACCCAAAAGCAGTAACAACCTGGGCGAGGCTTGGGAGAGAGCCACGAGAGCCTCTTCTCCTCGGGCGATGATAGGGTTGCATTCGACCCGCGACCTTGACGCCTGGCTGAGCAGAGACAGCATTCAGCTGCCAGCTCGCACCGCCGCTGCCGCCCGCTGTATACGTGTCCATACACAAGAGTAAAAAAAGGCATGGTCTCGCACGAATGTGTACAGTACACTTTGTATGGTACATCTTGTTCGTTTAGGCCGGGAGACTGCTGCCACCCGGTCTCATCAGCTCGACTGCAGGTTACCTCCCGCCCGCCCGAGCACAACATCAAGACCATCGACAAATAATTATTACGCAAATTTGCTAATTTTGCATGTCAACATGGACCTTTGGTCAGTGACTATCGCGCACTTTTGTGCACTTGCTCTGCCCCTCCCCCATATTTTTTTACTGCCCGCCCCAAGCCCTCATGACATCTGTCGTCATCGCCCAGCCTCGATTATGACCTGGCCTCTAGTAATAAGGCCTGCTGACGGTCGCCGTCAGCATTTGTGCCTATACGCTGTCGGTGGCAAATGGCTGACAATACCTCGTCTTCGTATGGTCGACTTTGGCTCAATAGACAATAGCAACGGCAACATTAACCTCTTCGTCCCCTACACCCCCTAAATCCCATCCTATCCGCCGGCCCTCTCAGAAAAGCCATCTCCATCCTGCCCACCAACACATCTATAGAGCTTCCTGATATAGCAGCTCGCCAGCTACAGTCTTTGGTCATGTAACGTCCTCTTTGGGGAGCTGCTTCGTCTAGTGGTGCTGATCTTATACCGCCCCATAACCACTATAGTGATTTGAGTGGCGGGTCGGCGTCAGCAGGCTTATTACAGTGATACTTCAGCGACCGGAGTAATGGCTTGCCAGCTTTGCTCTCAGCTTTCTCAATAAATACCTAGGGAGTTGCCTAGTGTCCCCGTAACTAACTCGTTTTAGGTGAATGAATCTTGGAGACACCCCCCAGACAGCCCACTCCGAGGTGGCCACACCGAAGGCCACTAACCATCGCAAGTCCCCCGCAAAGCTTATCGGTGCCTTCTCCGAGCTTTGCCACCAAACAAATCGGAAAGCGTGGCCTCATGCAGATAGCAAATCAACAGCCATCGTTACCGCATCTGCTGGGTTGGAAATCGGTCACCAGACAGTAGATGAAGCCTCATGCCAGATGCCCCTCGTGCTTAGCAGAGGCGACCAGTAGTAGCCTACATCCGTGCCATGGAATGAAGAGCCTGGTGACAAGCCGAGTTCAGTGTGTTTCACTGGCAGAGAGGCACGCGGTCATGTTTCGTCGTGCTAACACTTTTCTTCATTCTCATTACCCTGCTGCCCGAGTCTTCTGTTCAGCCATCACTGCCCTGATAGACCATCGACCAACACTGGTGACCCTTCCCTATTATAGATTACCGAAAGCGAGAGTGTACTCTGCCAATCTGAACTAATAGTTTCAATAATGAGCAAAAGTCCGTGTCATCAATATAAAATTTTACGTACTGTAATACTCATCGCAAACTTTTCTTGATAGCCATCACGGGTTTCCTACTAGGCTTCAAAAAAATCAGTAAAAACTCCATGTCATCGATAGGGGCTTTACGCACCATACTATTAAATCGCCAAATCTTTTCTTCCTAGCCGAGACCGATTTTGCTAATAGGCTTAAAAAAAATCAGTACAGTCCATGTCGTCGATAGGAGCTTTTACGTACCGTAGTGGTAAATTGCCAGATCTCTTCTTGTCAGTCGCGATCGGCCTCTTCCACCTGGCGTGGGCCGTGGGCTGTCTTCTCTCTCTGATACCACGGAAACAAGCCCTTGAGCTTCTCCCACATCCACTCGCCCGACACGTTCCGGTTGCACTCTGGCTCGTCCAGCCTATCCTGACCACCGGTAAGGTTCCGGCCGATGCCGTGGTACACATAACTCTTGCACCCTTTGTAGTACACCCTCAGCGATGGGTTCCTCAAGCTGCTGGTCTTCGACCACGTCTCCGACGCGCAGATGGGCTCGCCCGGAATCTCGCGGCCGTAAAACTTATTCATGCTAATCACCGACAGCTTGGCCGCCCGCATCCTCTCCTCCTTTATCTGCTCCGTGCTGTTGGCCGGCGCAGCCACCGCCTCCGGCACGCCGCACCGCTCGTCCAAGATGCCCATCGCCTCCATGTACTCGACCAGCGACGCGACCTCCCAGCCTTTGCCAGGATTGCACATGTACGCGATTGCGCTACGGTGCAGCACGAAGCGCACCGACTTGGCCGGCAGCCAGAACATTGGCGTGTAGAAGAGCTCGTTGGTCGCGGTGCGGAAGTCGGCGAGCGACATGGTGTGCGACTTGTCGCGACAAAACTCCTTCGTCTTGGGCAGCGGCACCGTGTCGAACATTCCGATGCGCTTATCGGTCGGTGGCCCCTTTATCGGGCCCAGGCCGTTGGAGTTGGCACGGCGGAGGCGGGCGGCGGGGCCGGCGGCGGGGGAGGAGTCGGGAGGAGGAAGATTATCGACGCGCCTGATCAGGGGTTGGTGGTCGGGGTTAGCGGGCTGCTCGGCTTCGTAGATGCCGTCGGGGAGGTTTTCGGGGATGGTTATAAAGGCGGATGCGCAGCTCGCATATGCGATGACTGCTACTGCGGTTGAAACCTTCATTGTTGCGGGGGTTGGCGATTCGAGATTGATGGAGGTGATGGTGATAGTGGTGGTGATAGGAATAGAAAGAATCGAAGCAAGTGCGCAAGAATCATCGTTCTTTATACTCGATCTCTTGCTGTATGTTTATGTTAATAAATATCTAAACTTTTGACTATTACAATGTACAAATCTTAACAAGGCCCCTTCATCCAACATACAACAACTACACGCGCGACGGCGCAAGCCTTGTGGGCGAATTTTGAGCCTGAAGCCAAGCTGTCGGAATTTTAGGCATCTTAAGCAAAGAGCCATCAAACTCAAAAGACCTACTACAGATCTTATTTGCCATTTACTTGGTGCTTGGATAATAAAAACCCCTCGCCTGGGCACACGTGGCCTCGTCCGTCGGCGCTACTAAGGTACACGGTTCGCCGCTGGTCATCGGACCGCAGCGGTCTAGGCATACAGCCCTGTGGGAGGCTCTTTCTTGCATTCTGTGGGCGTTGTTAGTGTGAAGGGGTTGAATGTAAACACTGAAAAGATGACATGTCTTATTCACTTTTTCTACACAGACTTTTGCGCAAACTTTGACTAGCAGACCCGGACGGGACCATATACCTTGACGGCGGCGAAGAGCAAGAAACAAAAAAAAAAAAGAAAAGAAAAGGGAAAGAAAAAATTTAATGATCTGGATTATAGGGGGCTATGAAAAGAAGAAAATATGTAGTGACTAGATAGAGGACTGCCATCTCCCGCCGACGAATCGAGGATGTTGCATCTGTGAATGCCATGATCGACACCGCGATGGTTACCCATGTTGTGCATGCCATAGCACAGCTGAGGAGGGGTGCCGAGAACAAAAACCACGGTCCTTTTTCGCCTTTTTTTTTTTTTATTTTTTCTTATTCCTTTTCCCAGCGAATTCTCCGTCGCTAATTTTAATCCGCCACTCCTCCTGTTACTATCGCGTCACATTCGCCACACACCACCTCACGCTACGCTGTGGCGGTGCGACATACTTGGACAAAATCAAGGAATGATGCGCGGCCAATGTAAATCAGCCGAGATGGGCAAAGTAGATGCGAAAACTATACATTTGCGGGCCTCGTGGTCGGAATCTATGCAAACCTGATTTCGGAGGCCATGGGAATCTGGATTAACTCGTGACGCTGCCATGACGGTCAAAAGACGGAATGTGTGGTCATGACCAGGCACACAGTGCATGTTGCAGGAGTATGTAGATATTCATATTCCATCTTGTTTGAATTAATAATATTTACGATTCACTATCGCCACACCGCCCTCGTCACAGTTGCGTAAATCATGGCTGGCTTTGACTGTAGTTAAAGCAAGCGCTTGTCATGGCTCTCCATCATGGCACTACCATTGATACTAATCTCGCAGGCCGCGCCGATGACCTCGGTCATGCCAGCTCTAGCGTAAATTCTGTTGTAATCATTATTTTCTTACCCTCAAGGCCTCTTTGTCCGCATTTGCTACAGCAACGGCCCTGTCCACGTCTCGCGTCGCAGTCGGACATACCAGGATTGCTTGTGCGGGAACGAGATTTGCCTCTCGCGACCAAACCCTGATTCATCTAAATGTTTGAGGATTCTGTAGTTGCGTTAGCCAAAATTTATATCATAGTTATGCCACCACTGGACATGGGCAAATCATACCTATCATTATCGATCCGTGGCTCCAAGCAAATGTTCATTGTTCGCATGTCCGTGGTAAAGCACCAATGAACCAAGCTCGTCAACCACTCTGACGCCCGCCCCCGCGCCCACTCTTCGCCCACCAGTACGTGCAAGCCTCGGTCAAAGTCGCCGGCCTCGCCGCCGAGTACTTTGCCCAGGATGTCTTCCTTGACCCAATAAATCTCGAAGTATCCAAACGGCACGCCATCCCAGAGACCGATTGCAGGGAATGAGTGCTTCGACTTGAGGACATTGGGCAAGAACTCGGGGGTAAACTTACCCCAAAAGGCCGCCACGCGAGGCTTTTCGAACCAGGACTCGAGAAGCTGCGCATCAGCAAGGGATGTGAGCTCCGGGTGATCCGGCGGGTTAGGTCCGAGTGGACCAAAGTACGGCACAGGCTCCGACGATATGGAGGCCACGCGGAAAGACAGGTACCGTCCGACGGACGGGAGAAAGCGAGAATAAAATGTCTCGCCCATTCGGGGTGGCTTTGGTCGCAGCGGGTGTCGCAGATTGCCTGTGAATGTGTACTGCAATGTGAGCGGAGGATAGTAGGTTGGCAGGTGCGACGTCGAGAAGAACGGGGTGATTGGGTGTGCCGTGGACACGCCTGCGGAGAGGTTTGTCGGAATTGGGGCTCCCGGCAGGTCATTGTAGAGCCTCGCGACCCCGGGTTGAGGAGATGCTGATCTCGGAGTAAAATGAGCCGCTGTACCTGTTGCGGCTGGAGAGCCGGGTCGGCTGTTGTTGGGTGACGCAGCGGAGCCCGGCCACGGCGAAGGACCCTTGATGGGCTTCAGAGTAAATAGGAACAGGTTCGGTGGTAGCTGCCAGAACATGCGTTGGGAAACAAACATGCGGGACCACGTCTCGTCGCTGTCATCGAGACTTGTGCCGACATTCGTCGACTCCGTGGCTAGCAGGCCCATGCGCTCGAGCTTGGGAATCAGATTGCGACCGCGCAGCACGCCGTCACTTTGAATGATGATGCGCCATTCTCCCATGGGCTTTGCGGAGTCTGGTGTTTCATGGGATGCTTCCGTACTCATGTGCGCGGACGGTTCACGTTGGTGAAAGTACCAGTACAGACTCACCCAGAGGATCATGGCGATCTGCCGGGTTGGGCTTGCGGGCGGACCATACTCCTGGCTCGACGGCGTGGATAGCGAAGAGATGAATAGTGTGTCGTTTTGCCTAGTTGGCTTAACAAACGGTCGAACGCGTTTCTTGCGCTTTGGCGCAGAGTCATCCTCAGTGGTGTCCATGGCGTTGACGTCACCGCGACCAACAGTATCGACGTGGCTCTCTCCATTAACGGGCGCCGTGGATCCATCTTCAAAGACCAGCTTTTCTTCTTCCGTATGCAGCGCGATGTTCCAGCCGACGGGGAAATGCGTCCCGTGCGTGAGGTCGTTGCTCTTGAACGCCACGCCACCGAACACCGGGCTAACGGTGTACGTCTGCCCATCAGGCAAATAGACAGTCTCCTGTGTCATCGCAGAGGCGTATTTATCGGAGTCTTGGGCGTAAAATCAACTGTGTTGGATGTCCGACCGAACTTTGATGAGTTTAAAGAAAGAAAGAAAAACAAATACTGAGCACACATTGACCAAAAAGTTGCGTCCACTGAGGGCTTATTAACATTCCTTCCTCCCTCAGGTATGAAAGCGGGGGCGGGGTCATAAAGGAAATAACAGCGGCGCGGCAACCACGGCTTGACAGTAGTGCCTCGAGGCTGTCCAATAACAGCTCATGCAAAATAATCCATTGATAGATATTGGACAATTTAATCAAATCAAAGACCCAGCGGCTCGTCCCGAGCTCCCTTGGATGACTTGGCTGTGATGTTGACTGACTTCTCCACCAGGTTGCACCTGACAGGGTCATTCAAGGGCTGATGACTGGGGCTACAGCAGTCATCCCGCCTGAGGAATGGGGACATGAAATCTATTCGCGGTAAAGAAATCTCTGCTACTCGGCACAGTTACTCCTTGAAGGATCCCGGATGGGCAGGGCCAACCGATACATGGGGCTATTCGACAGCAGTAGCCTAGGCCTACCTAATGGAGTAAATTATTAGGCAATTCCTTTCAACTTATCGTGAATGTGGGGACGAAGCGGTCCGGTAGAAACATGTAGTAATGAAAAAAAGTGTTTGCGTGATGTGTCCTTTGTGACTCTCAATCGAGCCTAGTAGGTGAAAGCTAAGGCTATGCAATTCTAATGATACATGATGTGTTGTTCGAAATCAATGCTGTTCTTTCGGCCGCTCCTGTTTAGCGTCTCTCTTTGTCCTCTTCTTATCATCTTCGTCGTCTCTGTCCTTGTCCTTCTTCTTCTTCTCGTCTTCATTCTCCAGCGCCTCCTTCACCTCCCAGCCACCGAGGTCCTTCATCTCCTCCCACTCGACGTCGTACTCGGACGCAATGACCCGGAGCTCGCGTCGCAGCGCGTTGGCCTCTTGGACCAGCTGCTCCCATTTGCCAATGTTAAATCCCCGTTCCAGGTAGAGCGCGTTTTGGCGCTTCGATACGGTGACGTTCATGGCGGCCTTGTAGCTCAGGTCCCGGCTGATGAAGAGGAACCACAGGTAGCCCGCCATGATGGTCGTGAGGCCTGCCAGGTAGGTAATTGGCTCGACGAGATCCCATCCCATATCCGTGTGGAATGTCACGTAATAGACCGTGGCCCACCAGGAAGCCAGCAGGCCGAAGCCGCCTTTGGCGAGACGATAGGCGCTCTTGTGCGCAATCTCGTCGCACTCGTTTTTTAGTCGTGACATGGCGTCAATCTGCTCGCACATCCGGCGGAGCCTCATGCGCATGTAATGCGTGCGATCTTTGAAGCTGGGGACGGCCACGTGCAGCTTCTCCGAAACCCCTTCAATATCGACAGCAAACTCTTTGCCGCGCGCAGCGTCGCGGATAAAATCCCCGACTTCAGTGCTTGAGCTCCATCTCACCCAACTCTTGTCCTTATGGTTGGGGCCTTCATGCCCGAGGCCTGATGAAGAGGCAACATTACTAGCCTTGGCACCAGTCTGCTCGGGAATGGATTCCTTATCCACTTCAGCCCAGAAATCAACATCTGGGGTCTTTTCCTTCTTTTCCAGCTGCAGTGGAGGGAGCTCTGCCTGGATTAGTCGCTCGAGGTAAGAGAGTGGCTGGTGTGGATGGATGAGTAACGCCAGAGGAGGCGTCGACTGCTTATTTTCTTCTATTTTCTCCAGCGGTTGTTTATTAAGGTGCTCTTGTCTGGCATCGAAGGGCAGTGGGAGGACAAGCTTGAGGAGTCGCGTCGGTGTCGTGAGGATACGTCCTAGCATGTGCATCAGTATGGGGAAAGCTTTGGTGGTCAGAGATTCGCAGCCATGCACACACCTTTTGATTCCACGTCCTTGGTGGCCTCGGCTTCGTTGAATTCCGCTTCCTTTTGCGCGGCAGACTCGTGCGGCCTCTCTCGCTGATAGACCGTGGCTGTGGACGCCCGCGCCACCTTTGCAAAGTTTCTATCGTAGACAGACCTATCGGCGCTTCGATATCGAGAGGCGCTCCAGGATTTTCCCGTCGCAATATGCTTGGGCGCGCACGAGTGGACGTTCTTGGTCTGCGTCAGGGCAAGACAACCCGGCTGCGTCGACGTAGGGACCTGCTTACGTAGCCGGCAGCTGGCTGCGGCGCGCATCGCCTCCCGCCCGAGTTCTCTGCTCATCGCGGTGGATTTTTTGGCGTGATTCCAGGTACAAAGATTATTGTGTACACGTATCTTGATTTGGAAATTGCCGCCATCTGTAGATGTGGGAGTAAATAAAAGGCTCACGCACGACCTGCATCCTGTTAGAGCCCAACTATGACGTCGTCAAAACCGGCAGATCAAGATCGACCCACCAATCGACGCCGACTGCGCCAGGCCTTTGGAAAACTTGGGGAAAAAGCACTGAGAAAATTTAGGGTTATCTTTTAGAGATACGTAGGGAAAGAAAGACGGCTACAAAGTCAATGACTAATTCAACGCATTTCCAAGTCTCAGCTCCCGCTTTACGACGATGGAGCGACACGCAGCTGTACAATAATAGGCAGAAGAGAAGGGTTGCAAATAGTCTCTGGTGACTTCTGCTGTGTCACGCCATATTACATTTTTTTATTTCCATTTTAAAATTCCGGGCGCTCAGCTTTTGCAACTTAAGCCGTGACGGCTGAAAAGATAAATCTAGCCTACATTTCCCACCGTCCGACCAACAGCCATCACTTCCACGAATTAACGAGACCAGCTGCTGGGGCCAGCCACGCCAGGAGCAGATGTCAGAATAGATGATCAACTAGACTCAAGAAAGGAATGAAATCAAAGAACCCGTCTACCTTCGATAGACCTAGTGTACATTCTCCGAACCTACTCATATCAATATTTGGCCGAGACCACTTCAGTACAAGCCAGAAAAGTTTCACTATACTGCCTCAAGACACAAAGTTTGTAAACTTCAAAAGACACAAAAAGTTCGTAAACCTCAGAAAGCAAAGTTCGTGAGCCTCAAATTTTAGAGTTCGGGAAAAACATACCCTTCTATCCCACAAACTATGATTCCCTCCGGCACGAACAACAATATACTTGGGCGCCCTACTTAAATCCCCATGCCACCCTGTGTCTTTCTCAACTAATTTTCTTCAAGATCACCTCAGTTCACATACGATTCTAATATTACTAAGAGTCAATCCTCTTCTTCTCAGTCTTTGACTCTCATCCGTTATCATGGACCCTAACGCCCCAAGCCGTGACGACCCCATGGATACGGATCCTGCACATTATTTCGATAATGCTCCCTTTTCGTTCAATCGACTTCCCTTCCGCCACAGAGTCCCCCCAAGCCCGTTGCCAGCTTCTTCCTTTGCCAGCGACTATCTGCCTTCTCCAGGAGACACTGAGTACTCCTGGGAATACAAACACCGGAATTACGCAAAGAAATACGCAGCATACAAGCAGAGTATGAATGCCGCATTAGCCTTTGCGCAAGTTCTTTCGCCTGTGCCTTTTCCTGCCGCGGTGCCGCCAGAGCCTACCCGAGCGCTTTGGGAAGCCACGACCGAGCGTGCGAGTCAAGTTTCCTTCAGTTCTGTGGAATGCAACGCAGATTTTGAGGGTGAAGCCCTCACACCACAATCATATGTTGCCGAGTTTGCGAGTGAAGCCTACGATGCAGACTCTGACAGAGAAGCCCTCACATTCCAGGCAGATGACTCCGATTCTGATTCTGATTCTGGTTATGGTTCTGATTCTGATTCTGGTTATGGTTCCGATTCTGTTTCTGGTTCTGATTTTGATGGTTTTGATGGAGCAGTCCCCCTCACACCTCAGGAAGACGACTCTGATTCTGATTCTGATGGAGGAGTCCTCTTCACACCTCAGGAAGACGACTCTAATTCAGATTCTGATGGGACAGCCATCCTCATCCCCCAGGAAGACGACTCTAATTCAGATTCTGATGGGACAGCCATCCTCATCCCCCAGGAAGACGACTCTGATTCTGATTCTAAGGGGACAGCCATCCTCACTCCCCAGGAAGACGGCTATGATTCCGATTCTGATGGGGAAGTCTTCCTCACAGCCCTGGAATATAACGCCGATTCTGATTCCAATGAGGAAGCCACAACCCAGCAAGGCGACTTCGGTTATGCGAGGCCTGTCAAGAGGTCACCATTTAGTAAGATAATTGTGGCCGAACCTCCAGGAGGATATCAAGGCCTTAGACTGTGCAATTGTCGGCGCGAATGACACAGCCAGCCCAAAGGTAATGCAATACCCCGTGACTTCCACCGTCCCGAAACTATGGTTAGGAACAGTGTTTCCTATTTTGCTTTGGCGTTTACTAACCATAGCGCCTGATTAGAGCCCGTCGTCGGAAAGTCAAAGTTTAGGGTAAATGCTGGAGAATTTTGCCAGGCCCTGATCTAGCAACGCGCGGGAGGTTTGTGGGGGATGCTGGGAAGCAGCGTGTCAAAGGAGTTGCGAAGGCAATTAACGGTGGTGGCAGGTTGTTGAAAATTGGTACACAGCGCGCGGAGATATGGCGCCTGTGCTGATGTGCGTATGTATTTTTGGGATCGTCCAACACGATCCACGTTTTCCTTTATGTGGTGTCTAGACCTACAACACACATTGGCTTCACCATTCGAAATTTAGTAAATGGTTAGCTAAGCTGTCGAACCTGAGCTGCGTCGTGATACTTCTAAAATAATGTGCCGACTGAGAAGCGTGCCAATCGTGTCGATTATAAGGTAATCAATGTGGCCCTCTCAGCCATGATCCATTGCAGCCAAGCCCCGCACCAGACGTAGCCATCGCTGCCCCTCCATCGACACCGCTTTCCAACAAAATCTCCTCCCAACGACTACAAAGCACACCTCCCGTCGTTGGGCAGTAATTGCAATATACCTCAACCATTTTCACATTCACAATGGCTGACACCACTGTCTACCGTGCGGGCACCACCGCTCCCGTCAACATTGCCGTCGTCAAGTTCGTCCGCCTCCCGCCCCCCCTTCTCAGGCCCTTGCCAGAGCAGAACCCCCTAAAATGCCAAACAGCTGCGGCGCGCCGATGCTAACAACGACCGAATTGACAGGTACTGGGGCAAGCGCGATGCCAAGCTGAACCTCCCGACCAACAGCTCCATCTCTGTGACCCTGTCCCAGGCCGACCTCCGCACGCTCACGACGGCCTCGTGCTCGACCGCCTTCGCCGAAGACAGCCTCACGCTCAATGGCGAGCCCTCCGACATCTCGGGTGCCCGGACGCAAGCCTGCTTCCGCGAGCTGCGTGCCCGTCGCGCGAACCTAGAAGCTGCCGACACCTCGCTCCCTAAGCTGTCCGCGATGAAGCTCAAGATCGTCTCCGAGAATAACTTCCCAACTGCGGCTGGCCTCGCCTCCTCCGCCGCCGGCTTCGCTGCCCTTGTCCAGGCCATTGCCAACCTCTACGCTCTCCCCGACTCGCCCTCCGAACTCTCCCTCGTCGCACGCCAGGGCTCCGGCTCCGCCTGCCGTAGTCTCTTTGGGGGCTACGTCGCCTGGCGCATGGGCGAAAAGGCCGACGGCAGCGACTCTAAGGCCGACCTTGTCGCCGAGGCCTCGCACTGGCCTAGCATGCGTGCCCTTATCCTCGTGGCCAGCGCCGCTAAGAAGGGCGTGTCCTCCACGTCGGGCATGCAGCAGACCGTGGCTACGTCAGGCCTCTTCAAGGAACGTATCGAGCGCATCGTCCCCGACAACATGGTGGCCATGGAGGAAGCCATCCACAACCGTGACTTTGAGAAGTTCGCCGAGGTCTCTATGCGTGACTCTAACTCGTTCCACGCGTGTTGCGCCGATACTTACCCTCCCATCTTCTACATGAACGACGTCTCCCGCGCAGCCATCCGCGCTGTCGAGTCCATTAACGCCAAGGCTGGCAAGACGGTCGCTGCGTATACCTTTGATGCCGGCCCGAATTGTGTTGTTTACTATCTTGAGGAGAACAAGGACGCTGTCCTTGGTGCTTTCTCAGAGACCCTTGGCAGCACTTCTGGCTGGAAAGGCGGCGTCGGTTCCCGCTCCGGTGTTTTGGACGAGACTGTTGCCGAAATCCTTCGTGAGGGCGTGACGCGGGTCATCATGACTGGTGTTGGCGAGGGTCCTATCAAGACGGAGGAGTTTCTGATTGATGCAAGCGGCGAGACTGTGAAGCGATAATTGCAGAAAGCGTGAACTTATTTATTCAAAAATAGAGCCTCTACATAATTTGCATAAAACATGGTGTTCAAGCAAACAGGCAGAAAATCGCGAATGCTGTGATGTTGATACTCTGCCAGCTGGCTGGCGTTTAGTTGACTGACCGCTGGGCACCTAATAAACTCACTGCGGGCCGACATTCATCTCAAACGCTGTGCGCTTCAACATCCTACATCAACCGCACATCCTACAGAATCAGTCCTACAGACGAATTATCTCGCAGTGCTCAGTTATCCGGGATGATATATATTAAGAATTAATATCCCCTCGTCATTTTGTTGCGGCTCTCCGCAAGCTCATCTGTGGTATCCCGAACTGATGGCGCCACCCGAGCCCCCAACGCAGAGGACGGCGTGGATTGCAGACCTCATCTCAAGCGGCAGCGAAATTGAGGTCTCTGAACTAGACAAATCGGGGCACATACAGCAAAAATGGCTCTATGAACCAAGCGGCCGCATCATCCACGTGAGTCCCGTCTCGCAGCTCTCCCGTCGCCGCGCGGCTAAGCTAACGTCTTCCAGGTCCGGCCTGAGGGCCATACAAACGACCTCTTCTCACGCTCACTGCGGGAATGGAAGAAGATTTTGTCTGACTCCTTCCTACCCGTCGGCTTCCCGCACTCCGTGTCTTCCGACTACCTCGCCTACCAGACATTCGACTCCCTGCAGGCCTTCTTCTCAACCATCACGTCTCTTCTCGCCAACCGGGCGCTGCTGCAAGGGCTCGGCGTCGGCGACGCCAACTCGTCGGCCACGTTTGCGCTGCTGCTGACCATATTGCGCGACGCCACCTCGCGTGTCGCCACGATTGCGTTTGCACACCGTTTCGGCCTACGCATAGAGCCGGACGCGAAGCGGTACCGCTTCCTCGCGGACCTCTTCAACGACACGGCCTTCTTCCTCGAGCTCGGCAGCCCATACCTGTCGCCGTGGGGCAAGGTGGCGGCGCTGAGCGTCGGCGAGGCGCTGCGTGCGCTGTGCGGCGTCTCGGCGGGCGCGAGCAAGGCGGCGCTGAGCATGCACTTTGCGAAGCACGACAATCTGGCGGAGCTGAATGCGAAGGAGGCCAGCCAGGAGACCGCCGTGGGGCTTATTGGGCTTCTGGTCGGGACCATTCTCGTCAAAATGATTGAGGACCCTCGAAGTGTTGTTTGCCTGATGATTCTTCTCGTTTTCGGCCATCTCTGGATGAACTATCTTGGGATTCGCAGCGTCCAGATGACTACCCTTAATCGGCAGCGTGCTACCATTCTCTTCCAAGAGTATTTACGGACCGGAAAAGTGCTCTCGCCCGCCGAGGTATCCAAACGCGAACGGATCATCCTTTGGAGCCCCTCCATATCGAATCGACAGGGCCAGACAGTCGCTAAGATCGAACTGGCTAAGAACTTTGGACACGCGATGAGCAGCTCGACCGGCCCAGTCAAAGTGGTCGACGGCGACAACTATACCATCGCCGTGACACCACCAGCCGCCCACACGAATTCAATGATTCGCATCATGTTGTGGGAGAAGGTGTCGCCAGCGCAGGCCATCATGTCGTGGTTTGCGGCCCTCGAAATGGCATGGACCATGAACAACAAGACGGGTTCCGCCCCGGAATGGGAGCGTAGCTTTAATGGCGAAGAAACCGATGCTGACGGGTACAGCAAGAAGTTTAGGGATAGAGACTTTTGGACGAACCTGAGTAACAAGGGCTGGGCATTATCTACGCAATCGTTGGAGACGGCTGCGCCAGTCCGACTGGTAGCTCGCAAGTTGAACACGAAGATGTATTAGACGGTTGAACAGGCGGAAGAGCGGTGGAAAGAAAGCTAAATTTCTTGTCACGCGACATTATGTGTATGCTTCTACACACCAGTACACAGTGAATACAATTAGCTTTATTAACGCACTATAGCTAGTTATACAGGGGGCATATATGCCCAAGTGTCTATATGTCTTTATACATTGTGGTGCAGGAGATGTTCAACGCTCGCCTTCCGCGTTAGTCATTTGTCATGATGTATTGGATCTAGGGGAAGCCGCCCGGTCACGTCAAGTGCACCCAGCGCATCGCACGCATCTTGACACCCTCCCAGGTGTTGAGCTTTGGCCGGACGTCCAGGTAGAAGCTCGGTCCCGGCGCCGCGCCCGCGCCGCCCGGGCGCCCCGCGTAAAAGTCAATCACATAATCGACCCTCGTGCCGCAGCGGTCAATGACCCAGTCGTGGCGGTCAAACGGGGCTGTGAAGCCGAGGATGGTGTTGAAGCGCGCCGTGGGCGTCATGCGGTCGTTTTTGTTGGCAAAAGATTCGAGTCGTGGCCCGCCGCATCTGAGCAGCGTTAGCAAAAGAAGAGTTCCGTTGTAGACCGGGGCTCTGGGGAACTCACTGGGACTGAGCAAGGTAGGGGGCCTCCCACTCCTTAATCTCCTTCCAGGCGCGCTCATTGACCGCATTATGGATGGGCACCACGGTCTTCATGTCGGCGACGCGGGCGTCGTAGCCCTTGCGGCGCATTGCGTCGAAGAACATCTTCTCGGAGGGGTACACCCAGTTACCGGAGGCGGCGTCGGCGCCGGACTCGAGTTCGCTGTTGGCGGGGTTGGCCGAAGCGCCGTGCTCGACGGGGCAGGCAGAGGAGGCGGCGTCGTCGCCGGCCACGCGCGGGATCGTGGAGACGACGCGATCAGTGTCAAGGCCGGGTGAGCGGCTGCGTCGGGTCTCAAACTCGGAAGCGGGCGGTGTCGGGGACGATGACCAAAGAAGGGAGGATAGGCGAGTACTCCATGAAGGAGCCGCTGGTGCGCTGTGATCGACGGGGCACTGCTTCGCGGAGGAGGAGGCGGCCGCGGTGGCTTTGGCCGCTTCGGCAGCCCTGGCCTGCTCAAGCCAGGCCTCACGGCTCTTGTGGTCGACGGGGCAGGCGTCGCCGGCCATCGTGTGGTTCGATCGGTGTTGGGACAATGTGCGGCAGTTTTTTGGTAGCGGAAGCAGAGACACTACTCCTACGGGGAGGAATAGAGAGGAAGAATTGATGTGAGGTTGTTTCTAGGGGGCGAGTCTTTGGTGATGATGCCATCTGAACAAAAAAAAAGGGTTCCCCAGCTGCGCCGGCTAAAAGTGGACCATGCGAGCAACGGCATCAACAATTCATGTCAAGGTTGATAACAATTGAGTATTTAATATTTAAAATACTAGTACACATTCGCCTCATGATCATCAAAAGGGAAATTTTCAAGAACCCCGATTTTCTTCATCTCAGTACTCGAATGTTCCATCAAGGCGTGCTTGATGCTTTGAATGACCATCTTGCACCTCTCAAGCTCAGCGTCATTTGCAACCCACCCGATGGCATCTGTGCTGATGAGATCCCGCATCTGACTCAATTCCCTAACTTTTCTTGCTACATAACGTACTTCTCTGAGCATCGCTTTATCTCTTCCTCAGAAAAGTCAACGGGACACTCAGCAGATTTCACCTGCGTTTCTTCATCCAGCGCCATGGGCCAGTTCTTGCGGGCCTGCAACATGGCGTACTTTAACGTGCCAGAATCTCCTTCCCAGGGTGTCAGTGCATGACGAAAAGGTTTCGCCCGAAGCGTGAGAACTGCATGCTTCCGGCGAAACTTTTAAGCAAGGTGTCAGCCTGATCATCGCTTGCTG
Organism: Cordyceps cateniannulata; assembly: GCA_028828415.1. Classification (NCBI taxonomy): domain Eukaryota; kingdom Fungi; phylum Ascomycota; class Sordariomycetes; order Hypocreales; family Cordycipitaceae; genus Cordyceps; species Cordyceps cateniannulata. Next base: position 2,698,294 of record JAPHMX010000006.1, read on the forward strand.
GTGGTGCGAGAATCGGTGGCCATGTAGCCGGCAAGATGCTTCGGTCCGAGTAGATGCTGAATCACAGAAATATTGAACAATCAAGGCACCTGGATTTTTACGCTCAATTTGGCCCTTCCAAATTCCAGCATAATGCTGCTGTTAAAACGTTTGGCGTCGCTAATCACAGCCGTGTCATGGTGGCTTACATATGCCACCACCCTAATAAACAGCCCCAGACTTGTCGCGTGATGACACAGGCCTGAACCTGCCAAGTTACATCACAAAAACACCCAAACCTTCCAACGAGCCATCATGCCGCGCTGCTCCAAAAACACAACGAGGAAGATCTTCAGATGACCGACAGCTCAGCTTCTTCCCACATGCGCCTCCCACTCCCCGGGAGCCCCTCGTCTTCCTGGGACGCCTACGCCGTACGCCTGAATGCCCTGGTTAACCATCCCAGCATGAAGGTCGTCGTAGCCTTTTGGCTCCTCGGTACGTCCCGGCCTCCCATCCTCTCCCGCATCGCCTTCCCACGACAACCCTAACCGCGAAAACTTCACAGGCCTCATCAACAATGTCCTCTACGTCATCATCCTCTCCGCCGCGCAAGACCTCGTCGGTAGCGTCCCCAAGGGCGTCGTGCTCCTCGCCGACGTCGTGCCCTCCTTCCTCGCCAAGCTCGTCGCGCCATACTTTATACACCGCGTGCCCTATCGCGCGCGCGTACCTGTCCTCTGCGCACTCTCCGTCGCCGGCATGTCTCTCGTCGCGCTGACGCCGCCCTCCGCGCCCGTCGCCGCCAAGATGATTGGCGTCGTGCTCGCCAGCCTCAGCAGCGGCGGTGGGGAGCTCAGCTTCCTCGGGCTCGCGCACTTTTACGGCCCCGCGAGCCTCGCTGGCTGGGGGTCCGGCACCGGCGCGGCGGGACTGGTCGGCGCGGGGCTGTACGTTGCGCTGACGGACTGGTGGGGGGTCAGCGTTCGCGGTAGCTTGCTGGTCGCGGCGACGCTGCCGGTCGTGATGCTGGTCAGCTTCTTTGGCGTGCTCCCGCAGATGCCGCTTCGCAAGGCGGGCGCTGGCGGCGCGGGATACGATGCGCTGCTGCAGGCCGAGGGCAGCGATGCTGTGGATGAGGAAGAGGAGAGTTCGGCGACGGCGGCGCTGCTAAACCCCATCCGTGCTCGGGCGGCGGCGGAAGGCGCATCTGAGCTTTCGGCGCTCAAGGCCAACTTGAGGCGCGCAAAGTCGCTCGTGATTCCGTACATGCTCCCGCTGTTCCTCGTGTATGTCGCCGAGTACACTATTAACCAAGGTGTCGCGCCCACGCTCCTATTCCCCCTCGCCGAGTCACCCTTTGGCGAGTTTCGCGAGTTCTACCCATTCTACGGCTTCCTCTACCAACTCGGCGTCTTCATCTCGCGGTCATCCATATCCTTTGTCCGCATTCGTCACTTGTACCTCCCTTCCTTTCTGCAGGTTGGAAACCTCGCTCTGCTGACACTGCATGCCATGACTTTCTTCATTCCTTCCGTGTATATCGTCTTCATCATCATATTCTGGGAGGGCTTGCTGGGTGGCGCTGTGTACGTCAACTGCTTTGCTGAGATTATGGAAAACGTGCCTGAGGAAGAGCGTGAGTTCAGTCTGAGTGCCACTACCGTCAGCGACAGCGGCGGAATATGCATTGCAGCCCTCGTAGGGATCGTCATGGAAACCGGCCTCTGCAACTACCAGGTTGCTCACGGCCGAGATTGGTGTAAGCAGATCAAGGCCCAGCAGAGGTGATTTGAACACGTATAGATGAGCGATCTAGCATGTACACTATAGTCGGCGCCATATACAATGAATTACATTTATCTTACAAGGCCTAGGCAAGTATCTCGATTCGCTCCGGCCTCTGCAGGCCCTTTATCTCAATCTCGGGTGGTTGCTGCGTGGCGCCTTCGAGATCGACCATGAGCTGCCTCCACACGAGTCCTTCCGCTCCAGCCCGCCGTCTCACTTTACGCTTATCCAGCCAGATGCAAATGGCGCGATAATCTCTTCTAGCCCTTGCGCTGAGCCACCAGACCTGATCGAACCGACACAGCAGCCCCAGCCAATACCCAAGAAGCCACATGGCCGGCTCGCTGTCGTGCTCAAGCAAGGAGCGAAACTCGAACCCGACCTTGCCGAAGAAGGCCATGTACAGGAAGAATGATTCGTGGCTGACCGGAGTAGGAACAAGCTCGGCAAGAACCCGCACCGGTTCGTAAAAGACGTGCTCCGGGTCGTTTGAGGCGTAGTCGAGCCCACACATGCACAGCCAATGCGACGGTACCTTGGACAGCGGCTTTGCGCCGTCGCCGTGGTACGTCTGCTGCTCATCATCCGAAGCGTCGAATATATGCCGGAGGATGGACCTGTCGTGAAACTGCTTCGTGTTCATCAGCAGCGGCGCCAGGCCCATGCTCAGCGAGAACCAGGCCAGCCGATCCGGCGCCGTCGTGAAGACCCACGACAGGGCCGGGTCGTCGTCGTCATCCAGCGCAAATGACAGCAAGTTGAACATCATGGACGAGATGAGCACCGAGTCGGAGCTCTCCTGGTCCAGCGGCTCACCCAGCGCGCGGTTGAAGCTGCGGATCGCGAGCGACTGCTGGTAGTGCTCCGCGACGCGGCATGCGGAGATGGTGTCGGACGCGGCGTCGTTGTTGGCCTGGTACATGTGCCGCAAGTGGCAGGCGGCTACGGCGAGGGTCACGTCGAGCAGGTAGGGCCGGCTGGCGCCGAGGCTGACGATAAAGGCCGTCTGCCCGCAGGCGGTCTCGAGGCCGGTGGAAGAGGGCGAGGAGGCGTGGAAGTGCTGGTTGATGTGGTGCAGGAGGGAGACGCGCGATACGCCCCGCGCGGGGGACTTGGATTGCAATAAGGTGTCGGCCAGCGCGATGGCGGAGGGCTGGGCAAAGGCGAACGGCGGCGTGTAGGGGGTGATGGCGGTGCTCGCGTCGTCCCCTCGTTTCGATGATGAAGGTTTGCGAGATATTTTTTGCTTACTCGACGATGAGTACTGGCATTCTGCGTTGCATCGAAGACATCTTGCGCATGCAGGCTTGCCTTCATCGCACTGACAGCGGCATCAACGGGTTAGTCGGTGGCTTCGGCACCCCGGCCGGCGGTGGCATTTCCGGATACCCGGTCGATACGAACCTTGATTCTGCTCAGTTTGCACCCTAAGCAGCCGCCTCGCGACTTGCGATGCGACTTGCGCGTGATGTATTTGCGAGCCTGTGCTTCGCGATGGGGCTGAAAGGACAGGACCTGGTAGGCCGGTTCTGTCTTGCTCTCGCTCGGCAGTGGTGACATGGTGATGCAGCCACATAGGGTTGTCGGCGTAATGGTGCAGCAGCATCCGAATCAGGTAAACGAGACATTGGAAACACCGATTCTTTATATGATGAGATGAACTGAATTGGATGCTAGGGCGACGTCATCTTCATGGTCGCATTCATCGCACAATTGCGGCTGAGAAATCGGGTGGGTCTTGAAGCAGTTGGCGCGCACATCTCGTTTTCCCGATTGGGACAAGGTAGGTAGTGAACAAGGCTGGTTGGTTCAAGGCATGCATGATGGAGGAAGAGGCAGTCAATATCATCAAGATGAAAGCTGTTGTGGTAAATAGCGGAATTATTTCTTCAACTTGGCGGGCCTAGTTTTATCTCAAGCATTGCGTCTACCTGACTGGGTAAAAAGGCCTCTGATTACACTACATGAGAGCTAAAGTGTAGGCATTATAATAATATCAAATCATGGACTACAAAGTATTTAGACATTTTAGAGATAATGATATTTAATAAAAGAAGCAATTGTTAAGGGCGAATAGCAAGGTGTACAGCCGGGGTAAGTTCCTTAGTAGTATCTGTGCACAGACCTGCCCACCAACACACCAGTTGTTGACAACGCAACGGCGACTGACTGCCTTACTTATTAACTAGTAGGTAGTTACAGCACCTCAACAGGGACCATTGTGAGGTCGTGCGCCCGCCGGAGGATTGCACTTCGCTACTACGGCTAATTCTCTTTATTTGCACAGCACGGGGGCTGAGATCATAAATCAATACGGGCCGCTCGGGGTTCCGCCACAAAGCCTCGATTATTGCGTATGCATCAGGCCCGCTAGATCCTCCGTTGAGGCGCAGTCGATAGACCTTATCAAGGAAATACGGCCGGGTCTGTCTTTCAACCACACCTCGTGGGGTAATTTCTGCAAGGACCCTATCGTTCTCTCCATCGTGGCCAAAGATCCAGGGCCATGGGATCAAGCGATGCTGCAGATTGGCGCATGGTATTCTGCACAATGGCGGTCATTTCAGAGGGGGACCAACATCACGACGATAGGATGCCTGCCCGGCATCGTTGTTGAAGACCATTGTTGGTACTTTGTGGCGTCAACGCCGGAGAACGGGAGATCGAAATTATACCACAGGGTGAAGATCGGGGAGACCGATAGCCATTTTGGAATCTATAGGCTGGCCATCGCATTCCAATGCCTAGGCAACTGGATGGAGCAGGTATACTGGCCTGCTTTCAAACTGGCCGTGTTAACCATTCCAACAGAGGAAGTCACGTCCGCGATTTGAATTCAAGATTTACCGCCGTCCTCACTATCCTCTCTACCCTTACTATTCTTTTGACTCTTACTTACTAATATTACTATACCCACTATTATTATCATCAGTCTAGAACTCTTGAAAACGTAACCATGAAGACTTTATACATGGCATAGTCCTGTGCTCGATTTATAACACTGTGCTCGATCTAGCGCAAGTCTTGGCGCACATCTCGTTTTCTCTTTTAGGACATGACGAACAGGGCTGAAATAGGAAATAGTAGATTGAGAACGACTAGAACGCTCATTGAAAAGACGAAAAATATATTCCAAACTACGCAAATCATCAATGCTTCGCCTCATTGTCTCCGCAGCTTGGTACTCTCTGCCGTTGGCTTCGTTTTCCTTTTCGATGAAGAGTTGTCAGCACACTCTCAGACTAAAGGGCGAGGCAAACCAGGAGCCTAGTGTAAGTATCGTGGAGACATTTTGTCTCGCTCACAGAGATAGCCTGATTGTGTCTGTTCAAGGTATAATAGAGTAACTGTGGTGCTCGAAACTGTTGGATTGCCAGCAGCAAGCATTGTCTTCTCAGTACACACTCTTCAGCTTACACCAGACATCATGAGACGACTCTTGCTTGCGGCACAGCTTCTGGCCCTGTGCATTGCAATTTCGACATCGCCGCCATGCCCATTCCCAAGTGGTGGTCTTGTAGACCTGGGCTATGCCAAGCACATCCCTAGCTATATCAACACGACAGCTTCAGGCGAGCGCGTGGCTGTATACAAGAACATTCGCTTCGCTAACCCGCCGACCGGCAATTTGCGCTTTCGCAAGCCAGACACGAATTTGCCCAGCCAGGATGGGGTGCAAGACGGCAAAGCTTCCAAGTCAGACTCGACTTGTATTTCTACCGCACCTTGGATGGTGCCATTTCCGGGTCTTAATGGTACCACGTTTGGCGTTGAGGACTGTTTATTCTTGGATGTTTATGTGCCCGAAGATGTGAGACCAGGCGACAATGTCCCTGTTCTACAGTGGTTTACTGGGTCTGCATACGCATTCGGAGGCAAGGAGTACTTCATCAGTCCCTTAGGCCTATTCGACCGCATCAAGGCTGCAGGACTGGGAAAATTCATCTTTGTAGCAAATAACTACAGGTAAAGGACCCCTTTGACCTTGACGTTCCACGATGCAGCTAACGACTTGGAAGACTTGGCGTCAGCGGCTTCACATACTCGGCCAAGCAAGACATGGACGCCAATGTCGGGCTTTTTGATTCGCTGGCCTCTGCCGAGTGGACATCAAAGTACATTCACAAATTCGGCGGCGACGCCTCTCGATTCTCGGTTATTGGCGAGAGTGCCGGCGCAGGAATTCTCTACCATCTCACCACCCTCCACAGCGGCGAAGCGGAGCTTCCCTTCCAGCAGGCGTTTATTGCGTCGCCCGCTGCGCCTCCAAGACGAGATGTGGCATTGCGGCAAGAAGACGTATTCAACATGGTATTGGAGACGGCGAACTGCAAGTCGTTAGGGTGCCTACGTGGCCTATCGGAGAAGGAGTTGAAGGCTGTCAACCACTTCCTCATCAACAACACCGATGCGGGCGGCGGAGGCGGCAACTTTGGCCCGGGTATTGGCTTTGGCCTTGTGCCGGATGGGAAAGACTTTTCTGATATCCCATCCCGTCTACTACGCGATGGAAAGGTCAACCACGGGTTGAAGCGCCTGATTGTCGGCACCATGGCCAACGAGGGCCTCTACACGTCCAGCGAGGACGACATGCCAGCCGCCTTTCCGCCTCTCGTGCGGCGCATGCTCCCGGGTGCTAGTAATGAGACTATCTCATACATTCAGGCGCTTTACCATCCACGGGTGCCCGAGCAGCTCGCGTGGGACTGGACGACCGACATTGTGTTTGCGTGCCCGGCGTACAGTCTGACGAATGCGCTCCCCGATCGGACACACTTTTACATCAATTCAATTCCTCCTGCAGCGCATGGTCAAGACGTTCCTTGTAAGGCAACGATGCATGAACTGTGGGCTTTTACTAACATGGCGTGCCACAGATTACTTTTACGTGAATCAGAGCAGCACGCCGGTGGACGATCCAGAGCTTGCGTTGGCGTACCAAGCCAAAATCATCAATTTTTTATATGGCAAAGATATTGATTGGCCGTTGTATGGGAGCGGCAGAAACATGTACAACATTACTGGCGAGTTTGTCCACACCGTACTTCCGGATGATCTGCAGGCCAGGTGTAGCGTCATCAATTCCGTCGTCCTGGACAAGGAGAACGGAGCATAATGCCGCATTATCACGGAAGGAATGGAAGAACTTTAACTTTAATTTTTGGCAGAATAACTCAGATCCGATTTTCAAGCAAGAGCAATTATTTTCTTTGTGGCTTCCGTACGGGAAGCAGAGTCTGACTCAGCATGCGCGCAGTCCCATTTGCAGAGAAGTGCAAACGGCGTCACTCCGGCCTCCAATGTTGCACAGTTCCGTATTTTGTCTTCGGTACTGCCGTGAATGCAGGTAACTCACACAGCTTTGCATAGGGCCGCAGCGTATCAAGATGTTTGAAGACGCGATTCGGGTGTTCAAAGGGGGCCCCGTTTCCGTTCATGCGTCGCGTGGTAGCGTCTCTGCCCGCCTAGCTACGAGATGCAATCACCACCTGGCGAGCGACTGATGCATTACGCCCAGCCCCCGAACCGTGACCGGGGTAGACAAAAACATCATGGAGTTCCAGGCAAGTCCAATACTGGCATGTTGTGAAAGGTGCATTGCCGAAACGAAGTGACACTTGGTCACCCAGCATGCGCCCGCTCGCCTCTTCCTTCTCAACCTGTGGTGAAGACCTAGCTGGTCTTGGCACGCATTCCCGTTTGCTCTGGACTTTGCGTCTTTGTATCACCAACAGCATCGCATTCTTTCCATAAATACGTCTGCAAGAGTTCCTTCGTCTTTACAGTTTTCGGCCTTATTCACCCCATTCTTCTATCCCTCAGAGATATTCGAAATCGATATAATGCTTGCTACACGTGGCCACCATGGAGCGCGTCGTTTCTGGTGGGCGGTCATGGCCGTCACATTTCTCTTCTTCTTGTTTGCGCTTGTCCACCGAAGATTAACGACCGAAGATATTCTCGCCGGCGCCAGGTAAGCTCGTCATACCAGGGCCACCCGGACGGATAGGGTGCTAATGCTTACGCAGTCGCGTGCCGGTGACACCGCACCAAGTCGCCTTCAAAACCACGACGGAAACCTCAAAGCCCTGGATTGACTTTTACTTCCAGAGACTGCAAAATCCGTCGGTAAAGCCCGACACACCCACATACGCGCCGTTTGGGGCGCTGAAGTGGCAACTGCTGGAGGACATCGCTTGGAACTCGAAGCTCGGCAAGGACCTCTGCATCATCGACTTTGACGACCGAGCCTTCAACGCCTCTGGGCAAATATTCGGACCGCAAGTCATGAGCTGGGACAACGCAGAGTCTGTACACGGACTGTCGCTCGGGATCCTAAACCACTGGCTCTATAGTAAGTCGTGTTTGCCGTGGTCGTTTGCCGTTGCCACCGAAATCATTGGCTAACATGGCCGACAGGCAAAATACACGGATACAAGTACTACTATATAGTAGCGGATAGTTACACGGACCGCCGCACTTCCTGGAAGAAGCCGACCATTATTTCGAAGATCCTGGAAAAGCACAAGGTGTGTATCTACGTGGACTCGGACGCATTGTTCAACAATTTGGATCTGCCGTTCGAGTGGTTGATGAACTACTGGAAGCTCAGCCCAGCCAACAACTCGCTCGCTCTCGCCTTTGATCCGACACATGAGGTGAACAAGGACGAGTTTGGCAAGGATTACCTCAACACGGGGTTCCTCGTCGCGCAGAACAACCCAAAGACGTTTGAGATCTTGGACGCGTGGGACGACTGCCCCAACGACGGCGGGCGGTACCCAGAATGCACCAAGTTTCGAAGCAACAACCCGGGCCGGCCGACAGACCAGGGCGGGTTCGGCACGTATGTTCGTTACGACTACGCCGAGGATATCCGGGAGCTTCCCTGCAGCGAGGCCAACGGGTTCCCGGAGGCGCACGCGGGTTGCGACGGCACGTTTGTGCGGCACGTGTGGACGGGCAAGAACGGGTATCTCAAGGTCTTTGCGGGGGGGCAGATGCCAGGCCCGTACCTGGAGTACTTCCACAATGAGTTCTTGGGGACCAAGACGGAGTTTCTAATCAATGAAACGGAGCTGATGGGTTAAGGCGGGTGAAGCGACGGGAAAGCGGCGGGGTAATGGAACGGTAGATTTCCAATAACGATTACTAGGTATATGTGTCCTTGCAATTTAATCTATGTTTTCTTCTTGGCTGTACAAATACCCACCATGTTGACAGTGAACGCAGATGGGGGAGGAAATGATACTCACTGAGCGCCGGATGTCGATCGCCAGCCGTCATTGCCGTTATTACCGTTGTGGCCGTTATAACGCCGCCGTTAAATGAGTTTGTCGTCGAATGGATGTGAATTATTAATGTCTCCAGCAAAAAGGATGAGGGGCTGAAGACATGTTGCCTCGGCGCGCCCTTTGACCAGCGCCACCTTGACAACACACTCTCACACGCAGTGGTAATCGCGCCTTATTACCGGAAGCCATCTCGTGAGGTCCCCCCTTTCAAAAACAAGACAAATTGGGCATGGCACTTGGGTCCGAAACCGCTGTACTGACCGCTATCTAATGGTAAATCCCGTTGCGGTTTTCCCGTGCTGTGGCGTATATGTCTAAGACCTATGTGTCGCCCTGTTGCCTCTTTGCTCCTCCTGCGGCTGTCGTCTTCCGAGAAAGGGCGCGATCCGAAGCTATGGGCACAGATCGGGGATCATTTTTAGGGGTGCAGAGAATTATGCGTGTTGTCTTATAATTTTTACTTTTTGTTCTGATTACCGGGTATGCACATCGCGAGTTGGCTGGCCCGTGCGCCGAGACGGTCTTCCGGCGTGGCATCCGCGGTGGTTGTCGGCACCGTCCGTGTAGCATGCCGACCGCCAAGCCTTTCAACGAGATAACTACTTAACTATGGGAGATTAGGCTACGGCAGACCGCACAGAATAGCCATGTAGTTGGAATATACTGATAGGCTCTGCTTGATAACAACCTCCCCAGACGACTCTTTCGTCGCCTTGTAAATGTATTTGTCTATTTGTCTACCACCCAGAGCCACCTTTGCCTGGCTGATCAGTAATCTTTGGAAAACAAGCAACACAGGGGTCTCAAATGCCCGCATATGGCCGCCGTACTCCCGCCCTAGCGCCCTTGCCAGCGACCCCCAGGCCAATACCGGTTAAAGCCTTGTCATCGGGTCTCTACGAAAAGTCTGACCAACCCGCAGGGCTAAGTTGATGCAGGGTTGGACCGAAGACCGGAAAAACAAAGGATTGGAAATGCAAGACTTTTGGTGTTTAAATAAGAATCGATGGTTCCCCTCGCCGTTGTAGCTCTAGTGATGGACGCATCGAATTCTGTTGCTATTCTCGAAACCGGTTCATTGAAGCATCACCACACTGCGTCCACCTGTCTTACAAGACTGTTGCTTCAATTCCATTCCGACAGTTGTTTGGGCTAGTTGCGGGGGCCGTCTTTCCATTCCGGCTGCGCCTATACGCGGCTTACAGCGCCCTCACCTCACTCCCGCGATAATCAGTTTGTATTTCGAGATTCAACAGCCTCCCCTATACGGCGCATTTCTACCATGTCAACCACGGAGCAAGTGCCATCGGTCGCGGCCCTCCAGCATGGTGACACAGAAGACGTCGTCCCCGGGGCAGCTCCGGTCAACGAGGCCCTCGCCGTGCACGACAACTCCGATGCCAGCGAGAAGCAGCCCGACAAGACGGCCGTGGAATGGGACCACGACCCGCGCAATCCCATGAACTGGCCCAACTGGAAAAAAGCGCATCTCATCATCATGCTCTCCTCTTTCGGCTTCGTCTCGTACGTGCTTCCCCTACCCCCATGAGGTCCCGTCCCCCGTCGCTAACCCCCCCGTCCACCAGCTCCGCTGGCACGTCCATCATCAGCCCCGCGACGGCCGCCATCATGGCCGAGTTCCACGTCTCCCGCGTCGTCGCCCTGCTGCCGCTCTCGCTGTACTGCTTCGCCCTCGGCTTCGGCCCCGTCCTCGGCGGCCCGCTGTCTGAGACCATGGGCCGCCGGCCCGTCTACATTGGCACCAGCGTCCTCGGCGCGCTCTTCACGCTCGGCGCGGGCTTCACGCACAGCTTTGCGGCGCTGTGCGTGCTGCGCTTCCTCGCGGGCTTTTGCTGGGCGCCGGCGCTGGCGTCGGGCTCCGGTTCCATTGTCGAGACGTTTGCACCAAAGAGTCGCGGGCCGATGATTGCGATTTATGTTCTCATGCCCTTTTTGGGGCCGGGTTTCGCGTATGTCTCGCTATTCTCCCTGCCCACCATGTCCCCTTTTTTTATCATGACGCTGACCATGGCCAGACCTATCCTAGGATCATTCGCCGTCAACCGCGAGAACTGGCGCTGGACGCAGTGGATTCTTCTCTTCTTCGCCGCCTTTACCCTCCTCTTCACACTCACCACCTGGGAGACCTTTCCCGCGATCCTGAAGCGCCGCATCGCCAAAGAGCGCGGCGAACATGTGCCGCCGTCACCCCCCATGCTCAAGCGCATCACCGACTTCCTGCAGACCGGCCTCGTCCGGCCCGTGCACATGCTGCTCACCGAGCCCATCACTGGCTTCCTCTGCCTCTACGTGGCCGTCAATTTCGGCATCCTCTTCAGCTTCTTCGCCGGCCTGTCGTACACGTTTGGCCGCGTGTACCACTTCAACATTGAGCAGTCCGGGCTCGTCTTCCTCTCCGTCGCCATCGGCTGCCTGCTCGGCCTCGCCACCATTCTCGGCTGCGACGTCGCGCTGTACCGTCCGCAGATTGCCAACTTTCCGCCCGGCAAGGTCCCGCCGGAGCATCGACTCTACCCCGCCATGGTGGGTAGCATCGGCCTGCCGGTCGGCCTGTTCTGGTACGCCTGGACGGCCAAGAGCTCCGTGTCTTGGGCGAGCCCAGCCGTCGCCATCATGCCCTTTGCCTGGGGCAACCTGTGCATCTTTGTGTCTGCGATGCAGTACGGTGCCGACACGTACCACGGCAGTGTCGTTGCCAGTCAGGCGAGCGCCAACAGTCTTGCGCGCTATGCCTTTGCGGGCGCTTTTCCTCTCTTTATCGTCCAGATGTACGACAAGCTGGGCGTGAACTGGGCCGTCAGTCTCTTTGCATTCGTGACGGTGGCTCTTCTTCCTATTCCCTGGGTTCTGTTCAAATTTGGCCCCCGCATCCGCGCACTGAGTAAATACGAAACGGTCCAGTACGAGAAACTTTGAATCAGCCTTGCATGCATTGGCGTTGTACTTTGTTTTCTTTGGGATATCACACATGGCTTATAGACTTGCATAGCGCATGTGACATTAGACTTGAACAGATAGCATGACATAATTTATTTTTAATTCCACTCGTTTGAACGCTGCCTATGCATAATGTGCTGCAATGCCCTGTAATTTTTCTTCCCCGTAAATTCATCTACATTTCCTGAGTCGTAATACGACGCATTACTCTTCAATAACCTGGCCGGGGGCAATATTAAAGTCCTTGTCCAGATAATACCAGCGATCATACTGGGCGGGGCGCTCAGCAGGAGGCAGAATATTGCTCTTGGCAGGAATTTTGAACTTGGCGGTAGTGTTGCTCGAGGGAACATATGTCTTGCACCAGCGCGGGTTCGATGTTTGTTCGCGGTTGATCTTTTCCTTTTGAGTCTTGCCGCGCATCAGCTTGAGCCAGAAGTCATGGCTCTCGTGGATAAGGGTCATCATGGTGGCTGGATCCTGGAACTTGCCACCGTGGATGAAGTTCTTTCCCGAGCCTTTGATCACCTTATAGTACTGCAAGCATGGTTAGAACGGTGCATTGGCCAGTAGAGTGGTAGTTGAGAGACTTACGATGAACCAGTCATAGAATGCCTGCTTGCTCCCAGGACGGAACACCTCCAAGTCGTCCGCGCCTAATCAAGTTGTTAGCGAACCAAGCAGAAAAAGGACTTTTCACGATGAAAGCCTACTGTTCACTTTAGAGGCAATTGGGTCCTTGACGTCGATCGCAAGGACTTTCCAGTCTGTTGTGTTTTCCTAGTGCATGAAAGTCCAGTAAGCATGCATGAATATTGAAGTAATTGGGTAAGACGTACGTCAATCATGGCCAGACCGCCGAGGACTTTGACCTGCTTCAATTGTCCTACGTGAGGAGGCTCCAGCGAACTGACGTCGAAAACATCCATAGGGTCATTGTCGCCAATGTATCCGGTAAAGTTGTGGACAACGGTCGAGTCTTCCCAGGTCTGGGGAATGGAGCCGTAGTTGAAGGGATACGTTTTTTGAGGCCAGACGCTAAAGACAAATCGCGGCTTCTTTTTTTTGTCGTCGTGAAAGATGGGGTCTTGACCAGACCTTGTCAGTGCACACTCCATCACATTATAGGTACGACTTACTCATGGGCTCATTCCGCTTTGTTTCAAGCTTGCCGTCGGTCCATCGGGGGATCTCGACATACATGTTGATGATGTTGGAGACGTTTCCCTTGGGGGAGAGGGGAATGTCGTGCCAGAAAGAAATCGGGTTGCCATCCTGCTCCAGCCAAACACGCCAATCCTGTTCACAGTCAGTATTTTTGATGATTCCACTGTATCATGAATACTTTCGACTACATACCAATGTGTTGCGCGCACCAACTTCTCTTAGGCTTAGAGAGCTGGGATCAAAGGGCTTGGCTGCAGCAGCGGCTGCGGCAGCGCCGACCGCGAGGGAAATCAAGGGCAAGAACGAGTGCATTTTGACGACGTTCCGAAGATGAAAAGAGCAAGAAAAGAAAAGACGACATCATGCAGAAAAGAGTTATTAATAAAGAGCTCGAGAGTAGCTAATTGCTTGGCATTTGGGCATCTGCATATTGCCAGTCTCCACTGGTTACTCTCTCTAGACTGCGCCCGCAGATGCGACCCCGGACTCCGGATTTGCCTATATTACATATACAGGAGGCTATATCTCTCCTCATTGCGTGACCTTGTCAGCTGTGCCAAGACAATAGAGACAGACTGGTAACGGCGACCCTTCTCAAGCATGCCGAGGAGGTTGTCCACTTTCAGTCTCGGTCATTTGTCGATGTTGAGAACAACCTCTTGGCCATTATCCCCAGCACGCGATAAACTAAAGATTGGCCTTCCTAGCGTCATCCACCAGGTACCCGTGCGACGCCACCAGTTGACTCTTTTAGGTCTTCGGTATGCTTAACCAACCTTGAGCTAGCTGCTGATCCAACAGGGCCAGGACGCGACCGCACGTGGGCAATAGAGCAGAAGCAGGTCAGCAAAGGTCAAGCGCCACGGTGGAACATTTAGCTGAGGCTGAAATGGTGTAGATAATTCGTCTTGGTATTGAGGCTCTAGGGTCTTGGCGATAAGTGAGCTTGCGGCCGTGTTGACGTTGCGGTATTCGTGGACTGCCTGCAACTGCAAGTGTTGAGGCCCATGTTGGATAATATTCTCAAGTCCACCTCCGCGGATGGACAACTTTTAATAAAATTAACATTAATATTTACCGTCGTCATATGTACTACTATATCTGCGTATAGCTTCATGAACTCCATCTTGGAGCGTTTAATATCAACCCCATTAAGCACCCTGACATCAGGCCCGTGGCCGGCACCGTGATGAACCATCCCATGTAAATCCAGCCTACCAGCTTCGGGTTGATACATCTCCAGTCCCCATTGGCCAATCCAACACCCACCGTAGCACCAGTGATGCACTGCGTCGTCGACACCGGCAGCCGCAACCTCGTCGCCATAATCACCGTCAGCGCCGTCGCCAACTCCATGCAGAAACCGCGCGTCGGCGAGATCAGCGTCAGTCGGTTGCCCAGCGTGCGCATGACATGATAGCCGTACATTAGCAGGCCGAGCACGATGGCGCCGCCGCCCGCGCAGAGCACCCAGATGGGCACGTCAATCTTGTCGTGCACAGCTCCGCTCGACCAGACATCGTATGCGGTGGAAAACGGCGCGACGGCGTTGGAGACGTCGTTGGCGCCGTGCGTAAACGAGGCCGCAGCGGCAGTAAGGATCTGCAGCGCCGAGAACATGTACTCGGCGCGGTTGTCGAAGCGCGGCGCACGCGAGTGCATGGCCTCGAGGTCCCAGTTGAGCACCGCGTTGCGCTTCTGCATGTGGATGACGTCCTTTTCGATGCCTCGGAGGAGGATCCGGTTAAGCCGCCAGGTCAGCACCGGGAAGCTGCTCCAAGGACCTTCGGGCCGGGGCGGGACGAGGCTGCTGTTGGCGGAGGATCGTCGCCGCGGTGTTGCGGGATCGTCTTGCGCTGCGGGGGGGAGAAGAATGGCCTCGTCGTCCTTGTCTAGGTCCGGAGGCCCGTTGGCTCCGTGCATCTGCACCGATTGCAGCAGTGACTCTGAAGCGCGGACGTAGGATAGCTCTTCTGGGCTGAGGTGCCCGCGATAGTAGTCTTTGATCTGAGGCTTCACGAAGCCACTCGGTGTTGGTGGAGGGGCGTCTCGTTTAAGCAGCAAGGGTCCGAGAAGGGCATGATACCATCTCAGTGTCCAGTCCTGTCGAATTATTCGCACCCACATGTACGGCATTACAAATGTGGCATGCAGTAGCGTACCGCCGCCGGCTGAAACAAATACAATGATGATGGTCGTTGTTGTTGTAATGTTGATATTGCGAAGACCTTTCCAAGCAATCAACACTATACAAGTTAGCGGTCTTCAGACACACAATCACAAGTCCACGAATGCACATACTCGCCACACTTCCAAAGGTGAGGAAACTGAATAAGGGAATACACCAAAACGCCCGGCGGACAGAATTTCGACTAATCAAGACGAGACGTTTCGTGATGAAGAAGACGACGGCCCCAATGACGCCGGCGATACCCGGCGCAATCACCCAGGCCAGAAAGACCTGTGACGCTCCCTGCCAGCCCCAGTTGACCTTGCCGATTCCCACCGACGCAGTCGCAGAGCCAATCATGCCACCGATGACACTATGCGTGGTCGACACCGGCATGCCGTATCGCGTTGCGGCAGTGAGAAAGATGGACGAGGCCATGATGGTGCACATCATTGCCAACAACAGGACCTGCGGCGCGTCGTCGTAGAGGCGCGGGTCGACAATCTTGGTGCGCAAGGCGTCGGCGACGCGGCCGCCGACGGAGACGCTGCCGGCAAACTCGCAGAAAGTGGCAATGACCATGGCCTGCTTGAGGGTGAGTGAGCGGGAGGAGACGGATGAGGCGAACGAGTTGGCGACGTCGTTGGCGCCAATGTTCCAGGCGTCTAGGAAAGCAAAGATGGCGGTGAGGGCGAAGACATAGTCATATTGCGACATGGCGACGGCCATTGTTGAAGATGTTGGCCGCCTGGTCCAGAGGACCAACGGCAACGGGGCGGTAGAGTTATCCGATCAACAACGCAGGAGGCAGAGAATGAGAGAGACGAGGTACATATGAATACATCTCTTCGGTAAGATGTATTACCTCGACAGAGGGGACGGTTGGCACATTGGTAGATGTTTCACGATACGTCGTCTCTCGGTAGCTGAGGATAGTAGGTACACGCGCAGGTGTGGGCGGAGGCAGGATTAAGGGCTGCAATAGCATATATAATACCACACAATGTCGGGTCTGCCTCAGCTGTGTCAAGAAGCCTTGCACAACGGTTATTGATGGGGAAAGGGCAGGGGCCAAGGGGGGAGAATCAGCTGCGGAGAGAGCAACACATGGCAGCCAAGCATTTTTGAGGCTGAGAGGCAAATTGACGCAAGTTTGTAAAGGAAGGAAGAAAGTATCCTGTGATATAGGTTCATGGAACAGGACCGGCCACAGAGAGCGTGGGCCGAGAGTTTCGTCCCAGAATTGTGGTTTTTGTCTTGGCAAGCGTGTGCGTCAATCCGCGACTCTGATTCGACCAACCAAGACGGCATCATGTTTTTTTTTCGGAAACCAAGCGAGCGCCTGTGGATTCTCCCATGTATGAAGAAGAATAAAATAAGCTACACCAGAAACAGCTCAGCGGGGAGGGGCCATTGTGTCGCGAACCAAACTCCAGTTCGGTATCGACAAAGGGAACTCTTGGCCAGCATATCCCGTCTGAGTGCATGAATGGCACATTGTCAAAAAGCTCCAGGACAAGGGGCGTACATTTGAGCGGACGTGGTTACCCGCGGCTGCATGTATAGCTTGTCATGGCTTAGAAAACAAAGGGCCATTGCATGCAGCCTTGCCTCAAAACCTACGTGAGGGCTGTAGTTGCCGGAGACGGGGAAGTGCGCGCTGGATACAACGCTGGCTGGCAGGGCAGGTCCAAGGAAAATTAAAAGTATACCTGGTTCTGTAACGAGACAGAAAATTTGAGGAAAGTAAATGCTAACAGCAATGCCATATTATTATACCGACGGGCAATTGACTTTGAGGCTGTTGTGGTAGGAGGCCGTTGTCACCAGTCGCACCCTCGCGTTGCAGAAGCTATCACAATAAACAAGACATAAGAGTTGTCAAACAGTCTTAAAGACTTTATGAAACCAAGATTCGCAATAAAGTTTTAATGTCAACAAAAAAACATGTCATCTTGCCTTTTAGCTCGTCTTTGGTAAAACTCCAAACTCCTCATGTCGAGTGTTTTCTTCCATACCGCCCAGTCTCACAAACTCTCCGACAACATGCTCGGGACGAGTTCGAGGATTGATTCAGCCCCGTACCACACGTGTTTTCGAAGCAGTACATTATTTCTGGGTGCGATGATAAGTAATAGTTAAATGGCCTACGTGGTCTCTTTCACGCATCAAGAAGCCGGCAACCAAAAGCAGGAACCCCGATCGTGGTGTGATACTATGCAGGTCGCACCCACGTCGCAGGCTTGGGGGCCGTTTTCACCAAGGCACACTTTGACGGAAGCTTTCCCCGGTACGCTAGCATGATTCGCCAACTCAGGTACGTATATATATGTAGTAAATTTTAGCGAGTAATAATAGAAACGCATAAAGCCCGAGTCGTCAACCGACGACGACGCCCGCCGTCCACGTATTGCGGTTCGCGCAGATCATCCGGATCAGCACATCCGGCAACCTCCTCACCTCCTCATTCTCTTCCCTCAACAAAAAAGCACTTGTTTTCAGAAAGCGCTGTTCAAAAACACGCCACAGAAGCTGGTCCTCTTCCTTCTTCGCCCCGGGACGCGGATAGAATGGATCATTTCGCCAAAAGCACATAGCCGCTCGACGCATTCCCTCCTCGCTCATCTCCAGCATCTTGCAGCAATCAAAATCGAGGATCCACATGCTGTGAACTCCAAACGCATCTGAAAAGAGAGGCTCGTGGCCAATGGATGGCGTCGCATCGTCTTCCGCACCAGCTTGAGCGGGTGCTCGAGCTGGCGCCAGGACAAACTCCACGTCACCCGCGTCGATCTTGACAGTCCAGTGCAAAAATGCAAGTGCGTCGGCCATACCCGCGGCGTAGGTTTCCACGGGCAGCTCCAGTTCTTCCATCTGGTCGACGTGCAACGGAAAGTTTCTCAAGCTAAAGAAACGTTGCTTCGGACCGCCGCCACTTTGTTCTGGCCGCCGTCTGCCGAGATACGGGCGCACCAGGCAACTCTCGTTGGACTTGTCTTGAGCCAGCTGCATGGCTTGTTGTTTGCTGGGGCAATAGTGCCTGGAGAGGAGCTCACGCACCGCGAGATTCATGGGCGGGATCCTCTCGCTAAGCAATGCTTCACATGCCATGAAGCCTTCCGGTAGCCGCGGCAAAATGGCAGGCCACATACTTGATGCTTGCTCTAAGAACGCATGGTTGTAAGGGATGTTAACCTTAATTCGTCGATGAGCGCCGACCGTATCTTGATTGTCGGCCGTATCATGATTGTTGGCCGTATCCTGATTGTCGGTCATATCCTGATTGATGGCCGTCTCTTGGTTGTCGGCCGTATCCTGATTGTCGGCTAGATCCTGATTATCCGCCATATCCTGAATGTCGGCCGTATCCCGCGTATCATAGCTACGTCGTTGTTCTTTGGCCGCATCCAATATCATTTTATGGATATAATGCTCGTTGGGCAGAGAGCGTCCAGGGCCGCCATCGGCGCGCTTGATGACGTGAGTTCCATTTGCCTCTGCCCAAACGGTGCCGCAGAAGCCCTGCCCAACTTTGGTGAGCTCCCCTGTGCGGTTCAGGAGAGTCTCCATTTTCAGGCACTCAAGAATGCGGTTTAGGATCCCTGATCACAACGCTATCGATCGTGCGGTGTAAAGTGATGTCTGCGTGTGCGTGTATTTGCGTGTGATGTAGATGATTTTCATTTGGTGGTAGAAACACGGGGGAGTCACGAGTCTTTAAAGGTAATGGGGATGATTAACCTCGGAAATTAAGTGATTAGACAGACGCGAAGCCTCGAACTCCAAAGTTAATTTTCCATAGCGCCAGCCCTACGCTGGCACTACGACATCGACTACTACCTAACCTGTTGGCCAGCCGCAGCTCGCGAAAGGAACAGATGGTGCTGTAGTCTCATCAGGCGCGCCTCCAGTCCTTCGACAAAACTCCATCTATTGATAAAAGGATTTGCTTGGGATATTTTATATTCTTAATTTTCTTACTAATATTGACATTCTTTATGCTTTTATATCTTTTGTATCCTTTGCATCTTTTGTATATTTTGTATCCTTAGTCTTATATGTCTTTCTTTTATATTTTCATCTCAACTTTCTGGCGATGACCAGGAAGTATCCCTGGCGGCCTCTTGTAAGCGTCGTAGCCTCTGCTCTGTAACTTGACACTCGCAATTAATCACACTGTCACAATGATAATCAGCCGTTCATTTAGTACTCATTCAAATATGTAAAAATACAGCCTTTAGTCTGCAGCATCGGCATTCACCTCCCCCAACCTCCAAAGAGTCCGTGACTGTAAATGCCCCACTAAAACATTCATCATCAATGCCGAGCCCCGGTCCTCGCCGCCACCAAACCTCCAACCTTCAACATCACCAGCAACACCCTAACCATGCTCCCACGACTCCCCTTCACGACCACGCGCGCCGCGGCCGCCACCTTCCTCCTCCCCTCCGCCCGCCACCACTCCATCCCCGTCCTCACCATCACCATCGCTGCCCGCCGCCACGCCTCCTCCTTCGGCGTCGCCCCCGGCCCGCCCAAGCTTCCCGCCAAGGAGCAGGCCGAGTTTGAGCGTCTGCAGCGCGAAGCCGCCGTCTCCTCCGCCTTTCAGCCCGAACCTGCCACCGCCGCCCCCGAGCCGACAACGCAAGCAGCAGCGGCAGACACGGAGCTCAATGAGGGCGGGGGCTTGTACCGAGGCGCCCGGCCCGAGTTCGAGGGCGACAAGAACCCGCGCACCGGCGAGGTCGGCGGGCCAAAGAACGAGCCGCTGCGCTGGGGCAGCGAGGGTGACTGGAGCTACAACGGCAAGGTGACGGATTTTTAAAGAGTTGCAGAGGGTGGGCCTTGCCATTAGCGTTGCGATAACACCGGCACGAACCGCCAACGACATTACGAATGGAATAACGGCCGCCACGAAAGGGCCGTCTGTACATTACAGTCTTGACCTCGACTAGGTTACCATATTTTAAAGGATAAAGCTGTCGTCATTTTTATTTTGTATTATATACATAAACTCCGCGTTCGTTTGGTATCAATAGAGGAAGAGAAACCATACTTGACTCACTTGCGCCGTGCGTGACTGTGCCGTTTGCCAAACTGAATGACGAGAAAGAAATTCCCTTATCCATCGCCCGCTCCGCAAGCAAACAAGAGACGGCTGGATATATCCGTCCACGCAATCAAAACGTATCATGACTTTGCCCACAAGTGTTAGTACATGGATCGAACCGCGCTTATGCCGGCACCTGGCTATTCCCATCTCCTTCCTTGAGCTTGCCGTCGTCGCCCTCGCCCATGACCACGTCCTTATCCGCAGGCACAAGCTTGGACTCGGCCTTGGCGGCACCACCGTTCGCCGCGTGATTCTCCTTGTCGACCCCTTCCCCAGACGACGACGCCCTCGGCGGTGGCACATCCTCGGCTGCCGTGCCCGTTTGTTCCGTGTCGGTCGACTTGAGCCAACTGCTTGAAATCTCGCCGCTCCGCCTGCCCGCGGCCGCCTGCTGCGCCTTCTCCCGGTCGCCGCCAATGTTACCGAGGCTGGCGTTGACCTCCATCATGGCCTTGCGCATGCGGTCGCGGCGCGCCTGGCCACGCAGTCGTGACTGCGGCTGACCGCCGTTGGCCACCCACCGAATACTCTGGATCATGTAGCTGACGCCATCGTGCAGCACGTGGCGGCCGCCAAACTCGCCGCCAAACTCGCGGCTCGTGACGCCGTGCCGTGTGCAGCCCGCGTACTTGACCAGCCGGGGCACGATGAGCACGTTAATGTGCAGGTCCCGGTTCGCCGGGATCGGCATCGGGCCCGACTTGGGCACTGAGGCGATGACGCCTTCCGAGCTGACATCGACGGGTGGTGCCTTGGGCTTCTTGGACTCCTTGGCGCCGTCTGCGTTATCCAAGGCAAGCATGGTGGCGTCGACCTCTTCGATCCATTCACCCTGGATCCAACCGGCATGGATGCAGGCCGCAACAGCGTCGGAGTCGTCAGTGTAGACGTCGGTTCCCCACAGGAACGCCCTCGCAGTAATCTCCTCTCTCGCGACGGGCGTGAGATGCACGCGAGGAACCTTGATCGTTAATATGCTGTTCTCCTTCCCTTTGATGCGGTCTAGGGGTAGGGGTTTAGGCGTTGAGGAAAATCCGCGACTTGTCGACGTCCTAGGTACAAGTCTGGCAGTCTTGATCTCCGTCTCATACACAAAGTCCCCGAGGTGGTGTCGGGGTTTATGTGCTATCGAATCCAACACAGCTTTGGACGACACTACCGTCTTTGTCTTGGCCGGGATAACGGGGGCTATGTCTATGAGCTTGTGTTGTGGCGTCGAACTCTGCCCAGATCGCCCGGCCAGGTGGTGGTGATGGAGTGTTGCGGCCGCGATCTTGTCTGTCATACTTTCGGTCGGCGCCCCTGATTTGCCACCTTTAAGTGGCGTTATCCCTACCAGAGGCGAGGATACCGAATCAGGAGCGTGATGATGATGATGGTGATGACTGGGAAAACGTTAGCGGTAATTCCGGATATAATGTTATGAGCGACATACTGATGATGGTGATGGCCTTTGACGCGCTTAGCGCCACGTCCAACAGGGGTCCGTCTTCCGGTGCTATCATCATCGGGTTTGTCAACTTCATCTTTGAGCTTTCTCCTTCGCGGCTTCTTCATGCCTTCTGCAGTAGGGTCGTCGTCCTTGGGATAGGTGCTGCCTGACAGACCGCTAGGCGCAGACGTCACCGGGCTGGAAGCGCCCATGTTGCCCACCCCACTACCGATACCAGCAAACATGCGTCCAAATTCGCTCTTGATGCCTGGCTCGCCGGCGGGGCCTGGCTGCTGTGGTTGAGCGCCCTGCACTGCTTGCGGGAGAGGTGAGAGACGCCCCTTGCGATTCATCTCCTGCACGCCCAAAAGGTTGCGCTGATGGATCTGGATGTTCTGTTCATCTCCATTTCTCTGTCGGGTAGGGTCGTACGACGCGGGGCCATGCGCTGGGTTGTGATACCCGGCGGGGGGGTGCTGCTGGTGCGGCTCTTCGCGAGGGCGAGCACCAGGGTGCAGGCGTTCAAGAGACGCGCGGTCGGCGGGAGAATCGTAGGGTTGCGGAGGAACACCACCAGAGGTTTGAGGGTGCGGATGTGATGTGACTGTGTAGCGGTCTTGATGCTGCTGCTGCTGCTGCTGCTGATGCGGCGGTGGCGGCGGCGGCGGCGCTGTTTGGTAAGCAGGGCCATGGGGAGGATAGGGGCCGGAAGCAGGCGGATATTCGGGATGACCGCGCTGATGGTCCATTGGGGCGCGATAATTGTGATCGGGCGCCTGGCGACCCCAATGTTGTTCTCGGGGCGATTCGCGTCGGTCGGCTGGCTCTGGCCTGGGATACGATGGCTGGTTTCGGGGGTTGAGCTCTGGCGGGCCGTGGCGCGGTTCTCCACCAGCGTATGCATGCTCTCTGGCGTCTCGCTCTCGTTGGTCGGGCCCGGGCTGTCTATCACGCTCCAACCGGTACCGATCATCAAAAGGGTAATGTCGCTGGGTAGTACGGTCTAGATAGTCTGCGCCATGTCGAGGATCGTCGCGACGTCCATACTGCTCTTCTTGCGATGTGCGCGCCAAATCCATTGGTCTTGGGAGGTTGCTATAGGGCTTTGGCGGGTTACCTGGCGTGTTCGGAGGACCAGTCGACATCCTGCCCGGCTCGCGTCCGGTTTCCGCAGGCGCAGACGGGTGCCTCGCGTGATAGGACTGCGGCGTATTGTATCGCTGGATGTCGGGCGTGGTGGCGTAGTGGCCTCGGGGAGACGGGGCGGCGCTGCCGCGCGGGTCGTAGTTTCGCTGGTGGTCGGGGGTCTGCGGGCGTCGAAAGGGATTAAAGTCGGATGAAGCCGAGTGCATTCGCGGCGATGCATGAACGGACGGGCCATACTGAGGTGCCGATGCGGTCGGGGGAGCCGAGTGCGGCGAGTAGTGCGCCGGGGGAGGCTGCGTGTCGCGCGAGGCCGGGGGCGGGCCGCCCAGCATTGACGATATCGACATGGAGCTGCCGGCGGCTGGCGAGGATCGCGTGACTGAGTTCAGGGCGGGCAAATCTCTTCCGGAGGCATAAGAGCCGGGCGGCGGCGGCGGCTGCTGTTGCCCTACACCGCCGACGGGCGGCCGGGGCGGTGGCGGTCCATAGCTGCCGGAGCTGTGGCTGTGGTGGTGACGCGGTGGTTGATGCTGTTGCTGCCCCAAGTGCGGCGGCGGCGTGTGGTTGGGAGGCGGCATGGCACGGCCAGCACCGAGGTGTAGCGCGACGGGTGGTGGCAGCGTCGAGGGAGGCGAAGGAGTTCGAGGGTCGGGAGGAGGCAGTGGAGCGCGGGTGTCGCGACGTCCAAGCTTGTCAGGCTGGGGGACGGCGCAGGATCGGGACGGCGATCGGAAGGCGGCGGCGGGTAAGGGCGACGGCGGTAGGGCGATGATAGCGCAGTAAGATGAGTCGAAGCTGTTGCGGAGAGCCCCTGCTACTTGTGTGATGATGATGCGCGAGTCGGGGTTGTTGATGCAGCAGATGCGGTGACCAGCGACAGAGAGCGGTGGCTGGCGTTGCTTCTAGGCGGAGGTTATGGCTGCAAATTTAATGGGCAGCGGCGACCCGGGTGTCTCGTCTGGGGGCCTTGGCTTGGCTTTGCCTTTGGCTTTTGGGCAAAAAGTTTTTTTTTTGTTCCAATTATTATTAGCGTTGGAGCAGCCGCTCCTCGCTGACCTGATGCTTGCCTCTATTGCCTCTGCTTGGGCCGCTGTGAGTGGGCAGAAGCTGGGCAAAAGCTGGGGACAGCGCCCTTGGGCCCCCGGAGCTACTGGCACTAATAGAGGTTACAGGGGCTTGCGGACGCTGGAAGCTTCTTACCGGGATCCACTCTTGGGCCCGAACCTGCCCCGAACTTGGTGCTAGGTATCTGGGGACTGGACCGAGGGAAGCAAGCGGTTAAGGCGCCCAGCAGCGGAGGAGAGATTGTAGAAGAGTATAGGAATTAAAACGTCATCTATTACTAACTGCAGACAATACTTTCTTAGTGCCCTGAGACTGGCATGCACAAGCTGCCCGAGTGCCACGTCGCTCCTCTCGCCGCTGGCTGGCTGGCTCCGCTTCTTCGTAGAGCTGTTGGAGTCGGTGGGGCCAAATCGCTCCTCGAAATCCAAAAAAAGTGGCAGGCCAGCCTGGGGAATACAAACCGCCTGCCCGTGAAACACCATCCCTCTACAGATTGCTATGCACGCTGCGCACGCGGCAGAGTCACGCGAACCCCTACATCAAAAACAAAAATCGACAAGTCATGGCTATCCGACAAAGCCATCCCAATGCCAAGGTCTCGGGAGAAACTTCTAGCGAGGATGATGATGCATCAAATCGCGCAAACCACTTCCGCCCTTTGCTCCCCCCGCAAACTATCAAAGTCTCGAATACATAAGCTCCAACGCCGGCGCCGAACCCTTCTCCCTCTGCAGATCTCCCTCCACCAAATCTCATCGACAAAAATGACGCTCGGCATGAGACTTTTCGCTTCGCGCCACTTCTCCATTCCCCAGGCCGTCCCCAACTAATCTGTGGTTCCACACCATCCTCCTCCTCCTCCAACACCTTGCCGCAGCACAATGATAACCACTCACCCGCTACTTCTAGGCTAGCCCAAGACACCGCTGCCACGCCATTATCAATCGCATTATAAGGCAAAAGGCTATGTGATATTCGTCTTGCTTTAGACTTCAACGCCCCTTGCAGTCGTGATGCTGCTTTCGACCCCGCCCGTCCGATTCCCATATCCGCGGCGCAGAACCCCGCGCGCTTTGTGCTGGCATCACCACATCTGCCAAGTACTGACTCGGTTCGCACATGACACAAGCCAGCGTAAAACGCCACCAGCCCGAGGCTGACCACATCGGCTGAAATCTGTGGCCGGCTTACAGCAAGCCACAACCCTTATATCGAGCTGGAACAGATTTCGCAAGCGTGTGTCCATAGTTAAACCAGTCCTAGCAGACCTATTCATGCAGAGAGCTGTTACACGGAACCCTGCAAATGCCGTCAGTGCGGAGGGATTCGTAACTCTAGAGCTTGCTGCTGCCGTCACAAAGGAACGCAGCGGGAGGGGACGTTCTTTGCGACCCGATTTTTATTATTCTCGGAAAAAAGCTCCAGAGAAGTCAATAGCCCTAGATCTCCTCCCTGCATTTGATAACCATCATGTCGCTCTTGCAGTTCGGCGAGGCAGCATCGTAGCTGAAGTCAAGCATAACAAGCTTGACGCTAGAAGGAGAGTTGACCAACACAATGGAAATGCATGTATGTTTGCATCTTAGGGATGCAGCCGTCTGATCGATACTCGCCCCTACAGGATGACGCACAGCCGACTTACATGTGATGTGGACGCGCACAGCCACCCACTCCTCAACACCAAGACGCGCTTGCTTGGCTTTCCCTTCTTGCTATTCAGAAAAAAAATTTCTTTTTCAAACCAGTTCATTCGACATGCCAATGATAGCCCCTAGACGCCCAAACCGCAAGATTCGTTGTGGCACATCTCAGACTTCATTCATAGATCAACACGGCGTAGACCAAATACGTCGGATATTCGACGCAGCTCATCATAAAAACAGTACGTTTTGGATTTGTAATGCGCCTCTCGTTAAATTATGTATATTTGTTCCGAGGGTTTGAACCCGGAGGCTGATTCGCACCGGCATCGGTGGCATTGGCACCCGTGCAAGTACTTACACGCCCATTTCCCGTCACACTTCACTAAGTCGACCGCCGGCCTGTGTAGGAATTAGAACTTAAACATCTTCGTTCATTTCATTCGTTACATCTGGACGCTATTGTATCGTATGCGTCTCGTCTCAATAAAGATATAAGGCACTAAGGCGCTCTCATAGGCTCGCGCAGTAAGCCAATGGATAGAGTTTTCCGCTCTTCTAGCTCTCGGCGGCCGGGTTTTCTTTCCGGGCAAATGAATTCTCTAGTTCCACGGCCGAGTTCTCCGAATCCACGATGGGCCCATCTAACTCCACGAACGATCTCTCAGACTCGACAGCCGGCGTCTCAGGCTCTGTTGCCGGTGTCTCCGGCTCCGCAGCAGAGTTCTCTAGTCCCACGACCATATGCTCCGGCTCGGCAACCGTCTTCTCCGGCTCTGCGACCGTCTTTCTTGGCTCGACAACCTGGTACTCTGGCTCCAAGACAGGCTTCTCTGGCTCCACGACCGAGTCCTCCGACTTGGCCACCGGCATCGCTAGCTCCACGAGCGAATCCTCCGACGCAGCTGCCGGTTTCGCTGGTTCGGCAACTGGATCTTGTACAATGTTCTTCTCCTGGCCCTCCCTCCCAGCAATCTTCGCAAAGACCCTCTCCGGGACACCAAACTTGATGCCCCACACCAAGTCGTGGTCGGCTCCTTCCACACCGCTCGCGCTGTACATGATGACGCCGTCACCGCAGCGCTCCGGCGCCCAGCAGTTGTCGAACCAAGTCGGGCCTTGCTCGCCGAAGTCGCCTACCATGGAGTCCGTCTCGGCATGGAACGCATCCACTATCAATCGGCGCCCTGACGCGCGCAGCGCTTCGACCAGCCGCGGCACATACGCCTCGTAGTCGCCCCAGTCGCTCCAGCCACCGGAGCCGGCGTGCATCATGAGCACAGCGTCGACGCCCATGCCCTGCAGGTTCTCACCGTACGCCTTGGATATGAGCGTCGGGCGCAGCCGCATCTCCATGTCGCCGTCCGTCTCCGGCTCCTTCTCGGAGGTCTCGGGCGTCACTGCGCCGACGCTGCGGGCGACGACGCCAAAGAGGCTTGACACAGCCGAGACGCCGGCGCCGAGAGCCGGGTTGACGGTGCTCTTCATGAAGCGTGCCCACGTCTCGGATTGGCCGATGACGGCGGCGGGCAGGCTCTGGGCGATGCGCATGGAGATGACACCCGACTGCGCGGGTGGGATCCACGGCCCCGCGACGGCGAGGTACCCGCGCTCCGGGTGCAGAAACTCGGGGTGGTGCAGGACAAAGTCGAGCGCGTAGACGGTTCCGGCGCTATGGCAGCCGACCGAGACATGCTTGATATTTAAATGTGCTAGGAGTGCCGGTATGGCAGCTTACAAGTGTTAGTGAGCACCTGTCGTGGAGGCGGCGGGAGGACTGATTACCTTGCCAGACTCGGAGCCTGTCCTGGACTTCCACCTCATCAGTGCCGCCGTACCCGGGCCGCTCGATGTTGATGATGCGAATTTTGTGCTGCTTCGCAATGTTGTCCTTGGCCGTGTGCATCCAACGGCTGCCCAGTAGGGGAGGGAAGAACAGGAAGACGTTCTCATCCTCAGCGTTCTCCTCGTTCCGATAGCCATAATCGGCGTACGTAATCTTCAGCGCGTCGGGCCAGTCTTGGACGGTGTTCCCAAGTAGATGAAATTCCCGACTAAATCTAGGGTCGTCAAACGATGGCTCTAATAAGGACATTTTGGATTTGATGAAGGAGGTTGTAGAGATGCCGCGGGGCGGGAGCGGCTCAGCTCGCTCAGGCTAGACAGATTAGTGCCCAATGCCTAACTTGGCAGCGATCCATCCATACAAGCACGTTGTGAAGGTTTACTGGCGGCCCAAGGATCCCACCATGAGGATGCTCACTTTCACATACAACTCTGGGAAGTTAAGCAGGCAAAATTAATCAGATCTGAATGCAATCGAGATGAATGCGACCCGACGAACACGAACACGAGAGTTCGCGTTTTTGTCAGGCCATCACTACCCTGGAGGGGTAAACATGGAGAACTCCATCCTCCTGCAGACAGAGCTTTCGTCGACTGATCAGAGATCAACAGTCGAGGAGCGGCATACTCCATCTCTCGCTCTACCGGCGGACAAAAGCATCAAGACTTGAGAAGGGCTTAGTTGCGAATTTGCCGAATTTGCACGCTGCGAACCACAAATCGGAACGAACACCCACCTCCATCTCGCCGACCACAAGAGTCAGGAGACACCAGCCTCCCCACGAAATCGACAAACATAAACACGTCAATCAATCATCATCCACCAATAACCAACGCAATCCCCCTATCCTTCCAGAATGGGCTCCTCCGATATCCCGCCCGCCTCGGCGCCAGCGTGGCTCATCCCCGCCTCGACGCTGTGCCTCTCCGCCGGCGTCGGCCTCTGGCTCGCCTGCTACGTGCTCATGACGCACCGCGCCCTGCGCACGCGCGCCACGCCCATGCCGCTGCTCGCCCTCGGCCTTAACCTCGCCTGGGAGGTCGTCTTCGCCGTGTACGTGACCGAGATGCCCATTGAGCGCGCCGGCTTCGTGCTCTGGCTGCTCTTCGACCTGCCCGTGCTCTACGTCACCGTCACGCAGGCGCGGCACTCGTTTGCCGGCTCAACCCTCATCGCACGATACGTGGGACAGCTGCTCGGGCTGATATTTATTGCCGGGCTGGCGGGCAATTACGCGTTTGCGCGGTGGTGGCTGGCGGAACCGCACCGCGGACACGGGCGCAAGGACGGCAAGCCATGGTTCGGCCGCGAGGCAAGGGACACAACGGAGCTGGCGTGGTGGTCCGCCGGCGTGGCGCAGATGGTGCTGAGCGTGTCGTGCGTGGCGATGCTTCTGAGTAGAGGGCACTCGGGCGGCCAGAGCTACGGCATCTGGTAAGTCTCCCCGTCCCTCACCCCCCATCCGTAACAACCTCATCACCTGATCCCGACCTGGTCGACGTTGTTCTTGGTACATGAAGCTACTTGCTTTGAAGAGGGCGTGCATTGATCAAGATTTCTTCCGCACTGTGCATGGTCTCAGCTTCAGCTTAGCCCTGTCAACATACAGGGCTGGCTGGCGTACCGACGCAGTGGCTGATCTGCTCATTGGGCTCGTTTAGCAATAACGGCTTCCCCACGGATCTTGAAAACCAGAAATAATGAATGAACATTCAACTAACATTGCCTCTCTAAATAGGGCCTGTCGCTTCGCCGGCTCGCTTATGGGGTTGCCAGTGACTTGCGGCCTGCTTTGGTGGTACTGGCCGGAGCCTCATGGCTTCATCTTCCACCCGCTCTCCTACATCATCATGGTGCCCACGTTTGCCTGCGACATTGCTTACCCCTTCCTGTTGGCCCATGTTCGAAGGACGGAAACGGTGCTCCCGGACGGCATGGTGGTCGCCGGGCGTGGCGACGAGACAGGCAGCGAGAAGAAGAAGAAGCAGTAACTAGTGGTGGGCTCGGCATTTGGACTGATAGGACGATGGCATCGTTACTGAATACACGGGATACTCCGTCCATGCACATCTCAATATCCATGTAACGAGTTACGCCTCAGTGCACGGGCGGAGGGCGTTGGCAAATTGCATTGCAACCGCGGCCCTGGACTCGAGGACAATAGCAAACGCATTATTGAATAATCTCTTCGAAATTGACTCTTTGACGCTGCCGAATTCCTGGGAATTACATGGTGCCGGAGAACGGACGACATTGGTCAACTTGATCCGACGCGACCAGGATGCCTTCTTCTCTGATGAACGGATCCACCAAGTTGCCCTTCCACGCCCTTTTCCAAGTTTTCTTTCGAAGACTTGTGCAAATGAGGTGTCACGTAACACGAGAAGCCGAGTCCGGCTGTGGCAGATTCGAGACCCGGCCTGAGACAAGTGGCTGTGAGCCTACCTAGAGAATCCTTCACGTGGGGTTGACGATGGTTTGCCATTCAAAGCTACATTATTTTTTATCAGCATCGTGTTTCTTGACTGTACGTGACAGACTCTCTCTGTGTTTTGTACCTGTGACATGAATGACGCTTGTACATCAAACAGGAAAGTTGTTACTGTTACCGTTGCCGGGTGCCGCCGATGCCGACGACGGGCGACTACGTCGATCCTCAGCGACCGTTATGCATGAATATGCAGGGCTTTTTTTCTGTCTTAGACTTTTACGCCCCGGAGGACGCCGCCTTTTATTTTTGCAGACACGTTCGTTTGTTGACTGCTGATTTGCAGCCGATGTTGACAAAGTTACTCGACCCCCGCGGATGAGAAAACTTGTCGCTGCAGCCACGACCACACGGGCCAGCGGATCATCGCTGCAGCCAAAAGAGCACGGCCGTCTTCGGCCCTCCAAGATATCTGTAGATCCGGAGATACTTTGCTACGCCGATGCTAAATACAAGGAGAGGGCATCGAATCATGACAAAAGCGAAAGACGCGAGACGGAGCTCCAATGGTGAAGCATGAGCGGCTGCTGATGACGACATTTCTGCCATAAATGCCTCCTTGAAAAACGCTGCGACTGCCTAACGCAACTTTGTCAGTTCATTTTGTAATGTCATCCTTGCATGTTTCCTTGCTGGCCGTTTTGAAAAGCACTGAGACAACTGTTGGACGCCCGCAAAGCACATCCTGGGGCGTGAAGTTTATTAATTGGGCGTTGGGCTTCAATAGGCCTGTGCACACATGCATTAAAGGGCCCATGCAAGATGGGGAGGGGCGCTCCTCTTGCCTTGATGCATACCAAAGCCTTGTTCCTGCATTGGACTTGTTGTCTAGACTGGCAATTGAGCGGGGTTGAGCAGCACTCTTCACAAATCTCTACTTGGTACGCCAAAGACTCTCCAAGTGCTTCAGGTTCTTCGTGGACTGGACGGTTTCGTCAACTTGCGAAACTCAGTCTGTCATCGGAACAGGCCTCTCCTTTCCTACCAATGTTCAGATGAGACCTTTGATGAGACCTGTGTCTTCTAGAGTCCGGACTTGTTCATGAACTGACGCCTTTTAGACTGAGTCACATGGTCTGTTCGTCCTGCGGGCCTAGCATTAGATTTTTGTGGGGAAATCACACTGTGAAATCAACCCTGGATAATAAACCTGTTCAATTATTGTCGCAAAACCGACTCCGCTGCCGTTGCGCCTTTTCTCCTTCTCGCCTTTTGTCCCGTATTGGCCATGAGTTGCTGCAACAAGAGGAGGGGGGAGGGGGGCGTGTCAAACAAAAAACCACTAAACTGTAAAAAAAAGTTGGCGCAAAAAGGCACCACATCTTGGGGCTTGACGGCATCATGACATCGCCGGCGTAGACTTGTGCCTAGATTGCATGTTTCTGGTCTGTGATCAGCAAGCTACGCCCACAGCGGATCGAAGATTGGGTTATATGCACGCGTCCTCACATATTGATCGAGGAAAAATAGCTGGTCAGTGTGTTGGATGGCGTCTATGAGTTGCCCTGTGCTCGACCGGATCTTCACCACCCGTCCTTGGCTGCTTCTGCTCTACATGTAATCGCGGCGGCCGCATTAGCGTCGCCGGGGAAGTCAAAGGGTCGCTGCAGGCTTTTTACAACGCCCGTCTGTGCCTTTGATACCCGAAGTGGAGAGTCGTGAGATTGGCGTCTTGTTGAGGATTGCATGAAAGCCTCTGTTGAGACGTCAACTTGAGGCGGAAGACGCTCCGTCGCATACGCTTGTTGGCTACGAAGACGAGCAGGCCGGTTTTCCTCTTTCGCTCTGCCTGATGGCAGTGCCAAAAGGCTCGGCCCTTCCCGTCCTATCTCTTGGTGCTCTTTGCGGTAAGCTTTGGTGGCCAGTTGTCCCCTAATTGATTCCGTCGTGTACTAGCTTGGCCATTTCCTCCACTATCAAGGCGTCCTTTTTATGGAGCAAGAGAGTTGGTAACCAACTCGAGCTCTGGGCCTGCAAGTCGCTTGTCCCCTGAAGCCAGCTGCCTGGGTGCTTACCAGACTATTGGTAGCTGTTGAAGCTTCTCGCAACCCGAAAATCGGAACAGAGGAGGTGGTGTCCGCATCGCGTTATCGTAAAACCCCTGGACAACCCAAAAACTTGTCATTATTCGTATCCATGCCCTATACCCAGAGAGCGGACGATACGAGCCGGGGTTATGGTGCACTGCCCCATGGCGTTGACCATCTCGGGGAACACTCGTTGCTGTCACGCTCCTTGATTGGTAGAAGCGCTTTTGCTACGGGGCGAACCACTCTGACGGAGAGAAAAGTAACTAGCAAAGAGAGCCGCGGAGATGGAGGTCAACGGAATAAAAACCCCGTTGATGGTTAGCGAGAGATGAGCGGAACACCGGCGCAACAAATCTTCGGAATGGGTGTCAGTCGATAAAGATCATTGTCAGGAGCCCGACGGGCCCGCGGCCTCGGTATCCCTCTTGAGAACCCCTGGACAAAATCCCCTACCCTGGCTCCATGTTGAAGATTGTCTGGGACGATTTCATCGGCGGAGCACATGCAAACTCCGATGATATCTACCCAAAGCCGCGAACTCGGGACAGTTTATATTGGTCCGCCGTTTCCGAGGTGCAAGGGCCAGGAAGGCACCAGTGATTTGCCTCTCTCAAAATGCTTGAACCACAGGGAAGAAGTCTTTGACCAGCATAGGTTCCCCGTAGCGTCTCACTGGGGATGCTGGGTGTGTATACTGTTGTCAACGGCTGTCACATTCAGCTGTTTCAATTCCTAGAAAAGAAAATCTTTCAATTTCGAAAGATATTCGTAGACAAATGACTTGTTTAAGTCGACTTTGCAAGCCCACGTGAATTACATTCCCCCGTATATATGAGATCGATATCAGCTTCCAAGGCGGCGAACATTGAACTGAGACAGAAGCCTAATAGAAACGGGCCAGGCCCTTGCTTGGCGGGTTTTCTATCACATCTAACGTTAGACATAACAAGTCCCTTTTGCACTAAAACAGACAATTTCGTGAATCATGTGATGAAAGTATGAAGTGAAATCTTGGAAGCCTCTGTACAGGTGTGCCCATCATCCAACCAGATGCGCGCTGTGACATCTGTGTACGCAGCTAGCAGGCGGTCCTGACATTCCCGCTCCGCACTGTAATATATAACGTAGCAGACACCAAACTGAAGATGCCCGCTCGGCAGCGCCCGGGAAGATAATTTTTCTCAGATGAGCTAGTAATTCCAAATGTTTTTAGAAAGCACATCCTCACGGGATGTGCCATTCTTCACACTGGCACGATGGATGTATAGATGGGATCGAGGGAATTTGAAGCCCACGAGCCACTCTACAGTCCGTGATCCTGAGCGCGGGGTCTATTTTCTTGTTTCTCTGGGTATTGCCTCTTTCGCTTGGGGAGAGTCCAACGGTAGGAAAAGCGTTGTTGTCTCTTGTCGCTTCTTGTCACCCCAGCACCGCCCCCGCGGGAGCCGTGACCCCTTGTGGGGGAGACAAGAAAGAAGAAAATAAAAGACGGACGAGTGTTCCAGGAACCAGAGTGACGGGTGCCGTTTGTGGATATAATTGGACATTTGGAAAGCGGAGAAGGAGAACTCGGAGGAAAAAAAGAAAGCAACGCCCAGCCGATGCACAACTCCTTCTTTCCTCCACCGAGTCCCAGGAAATTGGGTGGCGGCTACTATTTACATGTGTGTATATTTTTTGGCGTCGGTTACCATCCTTGTCTGCTCTCCGTATATTGATTGCCCAGGCACTTTTTGACAGCTGGTTACCTTCAGCCAGGGTGAGCATCCTGGTTGGATCTACGCGCGTATCCCGATAGAGACATGTGTGGGCTTCTTCTATGTGATGAGTTATTTCCAGTTCTGAGATTCTATTCTGAGAACTGACACGTCTCGTCCTTTGGCGGGTACCACCGCTGCCACCGACAACCAGTGACATTGACTGTCCGTGGGCTGGGCATACGGGCCGCCTCACGCGGCGCGGCTATTGCTTTTGAGTTGCGAAGTGGCTTTGCGAGGGCCAAGGAATCAAAGCCCGTTCCTTAATGATGTCTTCTTGGTATCACGAACAGCCCTTGCGTGTATCTTGTTCCTTGTCTAGCAGAAGAGGACCATCATCGTAGGCGAGGGGCTCTTTGGCGAGTGGCTTCCAGCTTCCAGGGGGAGGAAAGACACCGATCCCAAGCATCTGGCACGGACATGGGCGGTCGCTTGCGAGCTAGCCGACGTTTGCGGAGAAGCAAGGTACTAGTTACGAATATGTGAATACAAACGGTTAAACAAAGTTTTGCGCCGCTGAACCACTGAGTCAAGTATGTCTTTTTTTTTTTGCTTCTTGCGCCTCTGGGACGGGACGGGCTGGGGGATTTACTGGCGTACGGCCCCCATGCCAGCCATGCTTCTTCGTCTGGTGTCTTTGAGGCGCAAGGGAAAGATCGGCACCACCCCGGGGCAAAACACGTCAGTACAGGAAAACATGTACACATACGAGCAAACGAGCGAGTCTAAAAAGGTAAGGGGGCGATGACTAGTTGAGAGAAGGCAAAAGGCCAAAAAGAAGCAGACGCAGGGTTAGCTAGCTTTTAGCCCAACAAGAAGATGCTTCGTGTTGTTGCTGTATGTCTGCGATCACAGGCACGGGTGTGTGCAAACCATTAATCAAGACAGAAAAGCAAAAAATAGAGATAAATCAAAAGGAAATGAAAAAAGGGCCAATCAAAACAACAGATGTTTTCATACGAGCTGCACATGCCGCGAAAGAAAGCCCTCCCTGGCTGCAAGTCAGCAAGCCACGCACAGTTTCGCCTTGACACGGCAGAATAGCCTGTGTGTGGAAGACTTGTGCATACAGCGACAGGGGTCCGTGACTGCACGAGAGACAAGACAGAGACGATGGCAACCGTCTTTTTTGTCCGCGATGAGGCAAGCAAACAAAAAAAAAAACTGGCAAGAAAAGAAACCACGCGGCGCCCGCCTCCCGCGCCTTGCGGACATTCTGATTCCTTTTGTGGGGGATCATATCAGACACACAAGAAAATCCGTCATACGAGATCGGTTTGCTAGCAAAATCCCTCGCCTACTATGGTGTGTTGTCAGTTGGGCAGAACGTCGTTGCGGCACGAAGGACTGTCGGGCCGTGATGTTCATCAAGGTCCTCCCATTGATTTTTTTCATCTTTTTTTTTTTTAAAAAAAAATTCTTATCATGAAGAAGCTGCTCCAGCTCACAAGCCACATGGACCAGCCGACTTCGCTCTCGCCGCTGCTGCCCGCTCGCGTTGCACGATCAGCGATGAGCCCCCAAAGCAGTCGAGTGGCGTCATCCCGTCCGGCTCTGCGCGCTCCTCATCACCTGGTGCGCCCAAGTTTAGTTTGTTCATTTGTTCACTAGTGTACGACGGGTTATCAGACGGCCTAACTAGCGTTGTACGAAAACCTCCCGAGACACACTTCTTTTGCTCCCACAACCTATCCCATACCTTGGCTGCGGCTACGGCTCTCTCTCTCTCTCTCTCTCTTCTGGCCGCGGGCGCTGCATAGAGGTTCGAGATAAACGGGCCGAAGAGGACAGAGACAAGAGGAAGTAAGCTTTCCCGACGGCGTGGCGTCAAGCATGTTATATGCCATGTACTGTTCCTGGCAGGCCGCCGCCCGCCGCCTGGGGACGGTCTGGCATCTTTCGTGCCCTGTTCACTAAATAGCTTGCGTGCTGGAAAAGATGGCGT
This sequence comes from Cordyceps cateniannulata, assembly GCA_028828415.1. Lineage (NCBI taxonomy): Eukaryota > Fungi > Ascomycota > Sordariomycetes > Hypocreales > Cordycipitaceae > Cordyceps > Cordyceps cateniannulata. The sequence goes on from JAPHMX010000006.1 coordinate 2,734,116, forward strand.
TGTTTTTAATATCAGTTAGGCTTTCCCCTTCCATCACTTTGCGTGGAGGGTTACATCTAGCCTAGAAAGGGCTGTCCCGCGTGGGCATGGGGTTGGCGCGCAGCCTCCAACAACAAGTTTCTGCTTGGTGACTAACGTTAGTTACTAGGAGACCCCCCCTTGTCGCAAAGAGGCGTGCATGCATTTCCATCTCCACACTTCGATCTGGTGTACTTTGAGTTGTCCGTCCGCCTGGGTCGCTCATGGGTCATCGCTCTGAGGGGAAATGCACGCAGAAAAAAGTTGTGGGTTTGCCCTGCTTGAGCATCTTTGGGTGACGAAATATCGCTTGATGAGTAAATTCTGTATGTAGAGAAAACTACTAAGTTGTCTTTGCAATATTGCTCCATTTGTTCTGACCCGATTCCTCCAAATTCTTCCCACAATGCCTAAACTATCATGTTCTGTAGTGTCCAATCTTTCACCACTTAATTGCGTGTGTGTGTGCCCTAGTTACCCGTGTATACCCATTTCCTGGTTGCAAAAACATAATGAAGCGAATCCAAGATGTAGAAAATCAAAGCAACGCCCCGAGAACTTTCCGAATCCGATACAAAAACAAGTTTGAGAAGAAGAGTGTCGCTCGCGCAAGTAGCAGCAAGCGCGGATGCCGAAAAAGCCGAAACAAGATATCAGAATATATCAAACAGGTTTGCACCTGAGAGGGCGGAGGCCTCGTTCGCTCGGTAGCTGGTCTGCGCTGTTAAAATGCAATACGCCGTTGTTGCTGTGTCGCCGTTTGTATGATGCAGTGGGTGGTTATATAGTCATGCGTGAAGAGGTAAAGCTGATGCTCGAGGTCCTGTCCAAGAGCTGGTCCCTTTTAGATTTGGGTCGCTGCGCCGTTTCACGGATCCCAAATTCCTAGGTCGGTATCTGGAAACGATGCGACGACAGTTGGGAAGGGCGCATGATTAGCTTGGCCCACGGAGGATTGCTGGGGAATTGGCGTTCCTTGCAGGCGGCTAAAACAGTGAGTTAGATGGTTCGAGCGAGGGTGATTACACTTGTTATAGAACATACAGCAGAGCTCGTCGCCACTGGGAAAGAGTCAGTACATACAAGGAAAGCAGGCAGGGGGGGAGCGGGAGGGTTGACGAACTGGTATTGTTTGCACACTATAGTAGGGGGACACCGCTTCTCGGTCTCGATATACTTGGGGCACCACGACTGCACCAGGTGGTAATGGTGCTGGCAGCTGAGTTCTCTCTGCAAGGCATGTTAGAATATCACTAGAACCGGGCGAGGAGCCTGGCTGGACGAGGCGTAACGTCGATACGCACATAAATGTAATTGCACATGTTGTCGCTTTTTGGTGTGGGAATGTGATGTGTAGGAGGGATAATGTAGCAGAGCGAAATTCGAGGATGGCGGCCAGGTATTAAAGGGCGGGGTCGATAGAGGTCGTGTAACACAGAATCTGGTGCTGGTTTACACACAAAGGTTGGAGTAGGTGGCGATTGTGTTCGTGGAAGCGAAGCGTGTGACGAGAAGCGTGCTGTATATGTAGGTATGGCGTTGGGAAGCAAGACGATGATGGGCAGAGGTGGAGTGGAGGCATCAAGGCTATATAAAAAAAAGAAGTTGCAAGGGGGGTGGGTGAACTTGCGGCCGCAGACAGGTTGTAAGGCTACTTGCGTGTGTCTGTATTTTAATTATTATTTTATTCTCCCACGCTCTAATAACCCGCCCATCCGGGTCACAGAGATGATTGGTCTCGATGCCGAGTCAGACAGAATAAATGTATGTATTTTGTTGCTCGCACGAGCCGGGGGGCGTGGTCGAAGGATGGAGAGGGAGGAGGAGCAAAGACGCCCGGGGGGGCCTCGTTACCACTGCACCAAACCATGGCCAGGGGGCGGGCGGACTAAAAGGTACCTCCAGAAGTTGCAGCCGGGGTTTGGTGAGAAATACACACGCCTCTCGGCCCCTGTAGCAGACGCCCCCTCCCCTGACCTAGGTTCCTCGCTCGAACGTCGCTTCTCCGGAGGCACGAGGAACCGTGAACCAGTTACCAGTATGCTGTGTGGCAAGCGATGAAGACGCACGTATTTGATCCAGGTGCGGGATATCGTAGCCTGATACGTGGAGGTACCTGTTGGCAGGGAGGTAAGGTTACCAGCCTGCCTGGTTCCTGAGGCCATCACGGCGGTCACCGACCCTGCCTGCCTGCCCGCCTGCCTGGCAGAATTTGTTCTGCCATTTGGCAGTGGGGGCCAACCAACTTCACTGAGGGTTGGGCGCTGCGCGGTCAGTGCTCCTGCACACTGTACAAGTCCGTACTTTCCGTACAGTACGCGTACTAATTGCTCAGAATTCACCTACAATATTCGTATGTACCTGTCTGTACCTGTAGGTGATTGTTGGCCGCGGCTGAGGTAGCATTTTGACAGCTCAAGCATCGCTACCAGATCTAACGTTAGCATACATCTGGCATCTCCTAATAAGCGGCTCTAAGCGCAACATCTGCATTCTCGCCACCAGCACCAGTACCACACAAACCACAGACCGAAACAGTAGTAGCTGTGCGGCCCGCGGCGCGCAAAGGGGCCCCAAACCGCCATGATCTCCGTCGAGCGTCTACCCGCTCGCCGCTATCCGTTCTGCCAAGTCCAACAACCGGTATGGCCGCCACTTCCATTCTACTCAGTACAAGCGAACCAATCTTCCATCCACTTCTACCAATACAAAGCGCAAAGCGCAAGTCCGCAGAACCCATACTACGCCCATGCTGATACACCCTAAATAAATACGACCACTATTGAGGAGCAGAGGCCATCGTGCCACTCACAAACCCCCTTGCTCATTTGCAAACGCGAGGCCTCTTCGCTTCCCCCGCGGCCTTGGAAAGATTGACAGTGCACACATTAGTTTGCATCGAACGGTCTGTCTCCGCCAGTCTTGGCTGTCGCTGCCACGTCCGCGATGTGCTGCAGCGATGCCCAACAGGGCATGTGCTGCAAGGGCCCATGGCAACGTCAGAGATGATGCGCGCGAGGATGTTTCTCGCACGTCACTTCCATCACCGACAAGATCATCGCCTTTTGATTGGGTGGCTCCGGTACACCGCATCCTCCTCACGAGAAATACACATACCGACCAGCCCATCAACTGACTCTGGAGCAGCCCGACACTAACACTGAATCGTAACAGGAATAAAAAAACCTTCTCTAGGTCCCCAGTCGACCTGCCGATAGGCCTTCCGTTCACCCACCCAAGTTAGCAGCCGTTTCTCATTCTGCTTCTGTATTGGGTAGAAACACCACCCTAGTCCCCTGGACCCTGGTACAAGTACATGTGCCGAAGAAAAAGTCGAACCATTTTGACGAATGCCGCTCGGATAACCGCGCCCTGCATCGCCGTTGAGAAACAAAATTTCCGCTGCGACCCCAGTTTTGACACGACGATGCGCACATGGAAGCGGCCACCAGCATCTGTGCGTTGCCGGCATTATCGTGATAGGCTTCCCTCCTGCAGCGGTCAACCAGTCTGTCCACGCCTGTGCTTGTTTCCTGAAGAAACAGAACCAGCTCAGCCACATCTACTAACAGAAAAGCCAACGAAAGAGACGAAAGCCCAGGTTCGGCAGTGCCTTTGAAACGAACGCCAAGTTACGCCAAATCCACCCGTCGATCCAGTGACCAACAGCCACTAGGAGCCGTCGAATTCTGGAAGCTTGCGTGCCCTTCTATCCGTGCGGTGAATAGATCAGGCGATAAAAAGAAGCTTGAGGAAAAATGCAAACTAAACATAGGCAAGATTGGCTCCGACCCTGGCCCAAGCTCGCGAATTATCAGTATTCGGCCGCCGACTCTTAGCACACTGATCATCGTCGCCTCCTTTGCAAACAAGTGCAGTAGTGGCTGCGCCGTTGTACACGTGGGCTCAACGCCACAAGTGCAGCAAAAAGACGCTGCTTTCAACGGTCGAACCCGTTTGTTGACGCGAACACTTCTCGGCCGAGCAAGCCCAGGCGTTATCAGAGTCTTACTAAAAAGTATGGACTGCTGACTTATTCGGTTATATCTTCACCTCGCCCAGGACACGCTTTACACGTACTTGCATGATGCTTTTCCGGTTCGAGAGAATCGCGGGGACACGGCGTTGACGCAGAATTTCAAGCCACTTTCTACAAGCCGAGGCAGTGCTTGCTATCTCTCAATTTCGAAAACCCCAGCGGACAGTTCTCTGGGCATCACCAGGTCTACGAGCATTCGTACTTTCGCATGTCTTGCCTCCAGGCTAATAACACAGAGCAGCAAGGGTGTGTTCCAAACGCAGTTCTTTCCAAGGAAATCTTGAATCATCGCCACTGATACGACAAGGGCAGGTCTTGCATCGTCCCTGATATTCCTGGACGTGAATCCCAGCCCAGTCGACCAGTGCTTTGGGAGGGAGAATGGGACTGTCCCGCAGCGGGTCGTGTGGAGGAACCCGGCGCACGGGTCGGGCCATTGACGCCCTCATGCCATGATAAGTGCATATAACCTTTTTCTGCTAACTCGTTGGCAATAGGCTATGATAAAAAGTGAGCCTGTAATTTAAAGCGAGCGAGTTTCTTGCAACCTCTACGACGACCTCCGAGCTAATAAATCTGGAGGAGACTGTGTGACTGCCTGGCCCCTGTCACCTCGTGGGCAGGTGACGCCATCTTCAGTGGTCAGTTGGTGTGAATTGCGAATGGTGTGCTTGGGAGCAAGCCGTCACATCTTGCTAGTCTGGCACCAGGGCCGGTTTCGGCGTGTCAAAAAGCTACTTCTACTGTTGCAGCACAGCAGACAATGCAATTTACTTTTAACTGCTTAGACTAAGCTTGGTCAGCCTGCAAAAACACAGCTATAAACAGAAAAGGTTACCGGTACCCAAACGCGCAATCAAATCAGAGTCATGCGACAGCCACAGCTCCTACCAGAGCATCCATTGCGCTGCTATGCGCATTGCCAATAGGGCTGTAAAGCGGACCAGCCCACGCCACGCCTAATTTATTATTATTCCCGTCGCGGTCTTTGTCCCAAATGGAATCGGCGTTGCGCATAAGGAAATTCTTGATGTCGGTGCTGGGCGAAACCTCGTTGAGGTAGCGCAAGTTGCGGGCATACACGCCTTTGAACTGAGCACCATCGGCGCCACAATGATCGCCGTTATTTTCACATCCCTCAACCAGAATACCATTGCTGTTGACCAGTTTCTTCATGGATGCAGACGCAAGGCCGTTGGCACGATTCAAGTAATCGCGGTTCCCGGTGGCCTTGTACAGCTCCACCAGACCACCCAGGACGACGCCTTGATTGTATGTCCAAGTCGGCTGGCCGTTGTTCTTACATTTGCCATCGAGGCCGTCGTTGATCAGGCTGTCGCTGTTGATCATGCTGCTATTGGCGAACCACCTCCACTGGTTCTGTGCAATGCCTGTGTACTTGGCCTTGTCGTTGGGGATCCGGTTGGCGAGCGACGCCGCGACGGACAGGTACAGCTCGTTGGCGATGGCATTGACGTAGGTTCGCGCCTTGTTCCAGTAAATGCCACCATTGCAGTTGGTGTTGCCGCCACCCTGCATGTCGTTGAAGATGCGCATGGCAGAGTCGAGATACTCTTGTCGGTGGGTATAGTCATAGGCGTGGATGAGACCGAGTGCCCACCAGCCCTCGTCGTCGTAAAAGTCGTTGAGGAAGTCCCGGAATGCTCGCGACTGAACTGCGGCGGCAGCGGTAGCATTAGCACCACAAGCAGGGCCCTGGCCGTTGAGGCAGTCTTCCGTCTTCATCATGCCATTGCTCATCAGGGTCTTTGTGGTGAAGACGTTGACATTCTGCGCCTGGGCCCACGTGTTGTGAATCACATCGGAGATATTTAGGCTCTCGGCCTCGATGGGGCGAAGCCGGGCCCAGTCGGCCAGCGTCGTCAGGGCGTTGCCGCTGTTCCACCACGCATTGTCCCAGAGGCCGGTATTCTGGTTATACCAGAAACCCTGCAGCGCAAAGGCGGCTAGAGCTGTATTGTTTGCGTAATGTTCTTTGTTGTACCAGCGTTTGTCCAACAGCGAAGCACTGGCTGCCGGGGCTGCGCGGACAACAGCTGCCAGAACCGAGGCGGCGGACCAGACTGTTACCATGAGCATCTCGGAACCCCGGTCATCGATTTTATCTTTGAAAAAAAGACTACGATGCTGGGCAGATACTGTGACATCCGCGACAGTCTGCCTCCGGGTATCTGGTCCCCCTATATACTGGATAACTAAAAACTATAGCGCATTGTCATGCAAGGGTTTCGTCACTTGTAATCACCGGCCAAATCCGTCGACTCCTTCGAAAGCTTGGCTAGTCAGTCTCTGAAGTCTGGTGATGCCGTGGGAGCTGAAGAAGCAGCGCACCGAAGGGTCGTTACCTGACTGCAGAAGATTCCCGCCGCCAAAAGCTGACGGCAATTCCGTGAGCTAATTGAGAAACCGACTATGGCACGCTTCTTCCGGCCTTGCCCTTATTGTCGCAGTTGGCAGGTCAAGCGGACAAATGCCCGCAAGAAGACACGGCCGCGCACCAATCTAGATGACCCCCGTGGTCTTGCGGCTCAATGGCCTATCGTTAGCTCTTACGGACCCAGCCAGAGACCAGTGACATTGACATTGTTTTGTCATCTCAAGTATTTGAATTTGAAGAGTGGAAAATTCTGCTTATTTTCCAGTTGCCCACCTGGTTGAAACCAGATATCGCACAGCAGACGTCTCGAGCCGGTAATGCTGATCCGGGCCTCAGACCCGTTGTCCATCTGCGACAGTGATCTGCGTCAAACCGTTGGACCTATCCTAGTCAGCCAGGGCGCAAGCGATGACCCGTTCAGATGACATGTAATTTTCTGTCAACCTTATATTTCAACGCAATAATGGATTGCCGGCTTTTATGCCTTGTCAGACTCATACGGCTAGACTCGGTCAGAAATCCCTATCATCCGGCACTTGCTCGTTGCAGCCGTGTCAGCGTCGCACCGGCCGCGAGTCGAACGAAGGAAGGGCCGACGCTGCTCCGCCTCGGCGTCGGAATCCCCAGACGAGCTGCCGCGTGAGGTGCCGTGCTTGGCTTCCATGTTGGCAAAGTTGTCGTGGGACTAGCTTTTTCGAATGTAATGTGAATACCGACTCGCCATCGTTCGAGAAACGGCTGACTGCTACCTAGATGCACAGGGATAACGAGAAACCACGCGGATTCCGCGGGCTAATTACGCATTTCCTTTTACACCAGCCTCATTTGGCTACCAAAGCCAAGGTCTATGTTACGACGGCAACCTATACTCGGTAAAAAAAAAACCCCATACGCCGTTCTTATTAATAGCTGCCAGGCTTTGCCGTGTCGCCCGATAAGCCACGTATTGGGACGCACGTTGGCAGGCGTTTCGGCAAACCTGCGACCCTCAAAGTATGCAAGATCAGGAGGGGCAAAAGATGGAGGAAGATATTATCTGATCGGGGCGTTTTCTCTTTTCCCCAGACTATCGTGGATACCTCGGTTCCTCCTCTTCATGGCTTAACTTGCTCTTTTCGTTGTCTCTTTTTGTTCCTCGGCAATGGTGAAGCCATCAACTTGAGACACTAGTTTGCAACGGTTAGACCAGGTATGTGCCCCAAAGATACTACGCCTTGGTGTACAGAAGGACGACAGCACGGTTTTTTACTTTATTTTACTTTATTTTTGCTGATGATCATACACAATATGCAGTGCCCAAAATAGCTTCCCCGTTGGTGGCTAGTGGTGGAAACTGGTGAGTGTCCAAGTTGCAGAGCAAAAGACAGCGGTGATGGTTGAACGGTTGCACGGTTGAACGGTTGCACGGTTGAACGGTTGAACGGGCTTTGTTTCGTCGCTTGGGTACATGGTATGAGCGTACGTATATTCGTACGCGACCATATCGACATGCATCTCTGCGAATAGACGCATCCGCCAAAGCAAGGATTTAGTTTCACACTTCCTCGGTCGCACACCCCCCTATCAAGTGATCAGGAACGTGTCGCCACGGCCACGTTGACCGAACCTGACACGTCCGAGTCTATCTGAACAGGCGGCCACAATGCATTGACTAGTTTCGGCTCTTGGTGCCGCTGTTTTCCAAACTGGAATCGCCACAAGTTCAGCTATCCTTGGGCTGCGCCGCTCGTTCGAGGCGGTTGACAAATAAAGCAAGTTACGGGACGGGCGTGTTGCCTCCTGACATGTTACCTATCCGACGCCGAAAAATCAAGGGCGCGATGCCACTCTCGGTGTGTTTTCCCGTCTTCTTTTCTTTTTTTTTTTCTTTCCCTCTCTCTCTTCCTTCGTTCCTGTGTGAACGGGACGGGATGATGCTTATTCACCGCTTTCCAGCCACGCGACTACATGGGTAGTCTCCGCCGATCTCAGCATCGATACAAAAGCAAAAACAGGCACATTCCGAACACAACGAGCGAATAGCGTCACTATCCTACGTCACTTTCTCCCGGATCCCCATTTCAAGCTCCTTCAGAATAGGCTGCATCTGCTGATACATTACGAAAGAGACTGCAAGCCACGCACGACTCGAGCGCAAAAAAAAAAAAAAAAAAAAAAAAAAAAAGACTTGTTCCCCAAAACGGTCCCACGGCCGTGCCGTGCCTCCATTTGCCTGCATGCAGATCATTCTCTCAGCATTCTAGAGCGGTTGTGCTGGTGGTGCATGCTCTGGACTGGACTCTTCCCGCCCTCCCGCATTCCCGCATCTGCCACCCGCGCGCCGTGCTGCCCAACTTGTCCTCGGCATCATTGGTCCAGTGCAACCCTGACCTTGCCACTGATCCTCGCGTTTTTCCCGTGTGGTCAATTTGGTGGCATAAGCCGGGGGGGGGGTTGCGCCAAAAATAAAAATGCTCTCGCTCATCCTCCGACAAGTTCGGAGGAAATCCGCAACGTTCGCACTGCTGTCGACATTGAGCCTCGCTCATCCCGCATCCCACGCCCACTTACTTAATAATTGTAAAAAAAAAAAAAAAGGTTCAGCAGCCACACAAGCTGCGCGCTTCCAACTGACGTATTTTGGGCGTCCGTCATATAAAATGAGGTTGCATTCACTCCACCCGGCTTGCCACCCGGCTTGTTGCTAGTGAGCATCTTGAAACTGACTATGACTTATTGTTCTGATTATCATGTCTTGAGTTTTGTTAAATTTACTTGCCGGGCAGAAAAAAAAAGATTATCTTTTGCCCCTCACGATGATGTACATATCATCCAGAGTCGCGTTCTGGTTGGGCTTGTCTTGTCTTCGTCAAGCGCGCAAAATAGAATACGACACCATCACCCCCCCCCTGCGAAGAAAAAGGCTCGGAGGTTCGCAATGGCGGGGGGGCATCCTTCCCCCATGTTGATTTTGACTCTATAGTTGGACGGGACAGAAATTGCATTTTGACCCAAAGTAGACCAGACACGCCCTCTGCACACAAGAGACAGCTCAGTAATCAGCGGCGGATGGTTTCAAGTCCATGCCGTGTTGCGGGAACGCGTTCGGCCGCTTCTGAGACTTCAACGTCTTGCCATGCGAACAACTTGAATTCTATAGGTTGACATTGATAGAGTCGATCGCAACATCGGAGCAATCTCCCAAGTCTAAAAACCACAGGCAGCATCAACAATAAAAACAAGATTGTATTATTTAGCAACAACACGAAACAAAGTCTCCTATCCTAGCAAATAGTCCTCCCTCCTTGAATAACTCGCGGCACAGAACAAACCAAAGAAACCACAAAGCCGCCAAGCTTTTCACCAGTACATACATGACATCACCATTACTTCTTCTTCGTCTCGTCGTCCTCCAGCGCATCAATCGCATCCATGGCATCCATAAAATAATTGAGCTCTTCCTGCAGCTCGCCCAGTGTCTTGCTCAGCTCGCCGTCCTTGACCTGGAGGTTGGCAAAGGAGAGGCTCGTGCGGTCCAGGATGAGTATGTCGCCATGAGAGACGCCCGGGCCGACCACCATCTTGCCGTTTCCGTTGGCGGCCGCTGCCGGCTCGCCGCCGTTGAGGAACAGGAGAAAGGCGACGGTCTCGCGTAGACGCCCCAGGAACTGCATCGCGAGCTGCACCGTCAGGGACATGTGAAAGGACGGGTGCGCGTCAATCGAGGCCGCGCCAATGTTCATCTTGGGCAGCAGCCAGGCGGCAAAGGTGTCGTCGCGGCGCGGGTCGGCGGCCGCAAGAATGCCCCGGACGTGCGTGAAGAGGCGCTGCATGACGTCCAAGATCTGCGCGTAGAGGGCCACGGTGAACATGCCGTTGGCAAGGTCCCCCGCGGTGATGCCAGTGTCTTCTGCGCTGCCGCCACCGCTGATGCTACTGCCAGCATTGCCGGTATCGCTGCCGCCGCGTCGTATGGCTACCACCTGCTCGAGGACGTTGACGACATGGTGCGTGTGCTTGTACAGCTCCGCGATGGTGAACTCGTTTGGCTTGCCATCGGGCCCATCGCTGTAGTCCTTCCCTTGCTCGAGGATCTCCAGGTGCGCCGAGAGCACACGAAGGCGAGCGTAAATCTCAAAGAATTGGTCCATGGCTTGCGGGTTGGCCACGCTGTTCTCCTTCTCTAGTGTCACGAGATCCGTGTAGCTGATCTGTACCTTGTTTGACCGAGACCGCCGGTCTGTCTGGGGCGATGCCGAGAACGTCGCGTAGCTCAGCGCAGGAGCGATGGCTGGCCGTCGTCTGCTGCCGAGGATGGGGGCGACTTTCTTTGGGTTGTGCAGGAGCTGGTGGTGGTAGTGGGAGCTGAAATCCTGCTGCTGCTGGGCGACGGCAGGATCTGGTACGACAAGGGGCGCGACTGAAACTGGGCAAAAGACTGGCTGCTGTTGGTCGTGTTGAGGTACCAGATGAGGATGCTGCGGTAGCTGCTGTGCGTCCTCATGTGACGGCTGGTGGTGAGGCCAGAGACTGGGAATGTCTTGAGGAAGGTTAAAGTAGTCGTCGACTCCGGGCGGTACTTGCGATCCTAATAAATGGTTAGGCGGCATTGGTGGCTGGGACATGGCCGTGTAGTTCATATTGCGCAAGTTGATTGTATACTCGGCCAGCCCTGCCGAGCCGTCCGGCGTGGTCATCAGATGGCCCTGCAAGCCGGGGTTCAAGGTCGCGTCAGTTGCTACTATTGGAAATCCTTTCACCAATAATTTGTTAATATCCCACTTTCGAACGCCAGAAACAGTTGGCAAGGAGCAGCCGACCAGGGGTCAGGGCAACGCGGCTGCTTTGGGGAGGACAACGCATACCTGCGTCACGTTGGACAGGATAAAGCTCACTTCCCGTCCGCCTCCGCTTCGGGGAGCGGCGCTCTGTGTTATCCTGTGCCTCAATATGAGGCTGAGGATCGAAATTGAGGGCGTTTTGGCATGTGACACTCTGCCCTTGCTGGTAATACAGTCGCGGCTGGTGCTTTTGTTGGTCTTGGTAACGGTGGTGCGAAAGCTGCGACTGCTCGGGTTGCTGTGATTGTTGCTGAGGCTCTTGTTCCTGCGCCTGGTCCTGTTGCTGAAGCTGCTTCTTGTAACGCAACGACGGGCTAGACTTGCACTCGGCGTTGAGCCTTAGACATCGATCGCAGACCCCGTCGCCAATTCGCTTGCAGCTGAGCTTCTGAGAGTGACAGCGGTCGCAAGCTTTTCTGTTCACGTTCTCGGACATAATGTTCGGTGGGGTTTTTGGGAGCCGGGTCCAACGGAATTTGCAGTCGTAGAAAAAAAAGGCAAAAAAGAAAGGAAGGAAACCGGAACAGATGCGAGACCTGGCAAGACCCGGGCCTAGACGGGCCAGCGTTTATGAACAACGACGCCGAACCATGGCTGACCGTCCCGGGCCGGGCAGGGAACAGAGGCGAGAGCCTACTTGGCGCCGCGAAGCGGCCCCGGTCTCGCGTATCGAGAAGATTGGTTCAAAAAGCAAAATAGGTTGACGGTCTTGGGACCAAGACGCTTCTCAGCGACACACAGCATTGCCGGCTCCTCAGCTGCGCAGGCAACAATGGCCCCGGTCACCACAGTGTCACATGTATGGTTATAATGCCCGCATCTGGAGTAACCGTTCACTCGCTTGTTGTGAATTATACGGCCTTGGCTCTGCGAAAGCAGCCAGCGTCGTCCGTCAGTCTCGTCGTACAAGGAGCTCTGCGGGGCCGAGAGCCTGTAGTTCGGATCGTAGATGGGATTCTATCTTTAGAGCACGGATATATGATTGGGGCTTGTTCGCTAAGAAGCGAACTTGTGCATACCTGCACTCTTCCTATCGGCAGCCGCCCGTATCTGCTTTGGGGCAGATGCTCCGCGGGACTCGGAGATTAGTGACGTTGCTGTCTTGTCTATTTGTGACCGAAAAAGGAATTAATGTTGATCATGGTACTTGCTTATATTCCATTGCCTCTAAAATTGTAGGTGTCACCGACCGATTGGCTCTAATGTGTTGGCATCGTATGACACGGAAACGCTGCTGGTGCATAATGTCCTAGTTTTCCCTCTTATGACCGCCATGCGGCTTATGTCCTCCAGGAAAATTGTCTCTGAAGTAGGTCTCCCGGTTCATATTGATCTTTCCGATGGGCTGGCACCCAGGAGTAAAATAGTCCTCGGTGTTGCCAAGGGGCCACATGATGGTGAACATCATCTCACCTGAGGGGCATCGTGGGACCTGCTTCCATTGGCTCCAGTCGAGCGTTGCAGCCAGATCCTTGATATCTTGATGGACTCTCTTTGCCGTCTTGCTCACGTGTGTTACCGATGCGTCGGCTCTTCCCAAGGCTCCTTCCGATACGTCACGCTCCGTAGCCGCACGTAGATCGTTGTAAGACTGGAGAATGACAGAGCAGATATCCGTAATCACAACTCTTAGTGCCGCTGCGATGAGCTCATCCTCTCTTGACCATCGGGACTTTTGAAAGATCGCGGGGAGCAGAGGTTGCTCAATGCATCTCAAGATTGCCTCTTCCAGAACGTCGGAAGCTAGTGGCGCTTTCGAAGTTTTCGGCTCTGGCGCTATGATGTAGGTTCTCGATGCCGTTTCAAACTCGTCGATCAAATACGCCTCAGTGATGTCGTCGGAGGCCATGAAGGCAAGCCTCCTCCAGAAGCGGCGAACGATAGTGTCCGTCACGGCTTGCCAGTCGACGGTAAATCGCCGCGGCTGGCGGGCCATGAGCTCAACTTCTGGCTTGAGCCTTTGGCAATCTTCCATACCAGCCGTAGCCAGGCGCATCAGGTCCGGCCGCTCGGGGTCCATGGTCGTGATGTTGATGGGGTAAAATAGTCCCGAGACCATGGAGGAGTAGTCGATGCGGAGGCGATTGGCACCAACGCCGTCGTAGTCTTCCGCCGCGGCCCTGGCCCATTGGAAGAAGACCATGCTTGAGTCGCTGACGAGGCCTTTGTGATTATGCAATGCCACGCTGGATATCATATCGACATCCTTTGAGAAGTCGCAGTGGACGTATTCGAAGCCAATCTCCATACGGACATAACCATCGAAGCCCCATTTCGTTAACATGGGGCAGATGGCTCTAGCCCGAGTGAATTCGCCATCTTCAAAATGGTCGTTGGGTTTACCATAGAGGACGTAAAGCTCGGCGTCCATGGTTCCGAGATCAGTTTTTCCTCCAGACATGCCGTCTATGTAGAGAACGTGCAAGTCCTTGGTCGCCTGATGGCTCTGAATGTATCCAGGCGGTAGGCGGCGAGCTGGTCCACCATCGCCGACTTTGCCCTCGACTTCGCCGTCATCAACTTCCTGCCTCCGACCAAGAATCTTTTGCGTGCCAGGCGCATCGTTTACTTTGGCTTTTTCGTCGCCCTCTTGCGTGTCGTCGATCGTCACCGGAAAGTCCACATCGAGCGCGAAGCCCTCAGCATGTTCAATTTCAAACGCCAGCCATTCAAACGTCTTGGGAGCTTCTTTCGAGCGGCTGCCATGATACAGGACGGTGCCGGCGGGAATAATAGCAGGGAAGAAGCCGAAGCCATTGTGGTTCATGGCCGAGCCCCATTGGCGACCGGCGTTGTTGATGGCTCGGAATATGGGGTGCGCCCGCAGGCGGGCACTCTCGAGGTTGGGCTGCAGCTGGTCGCTACTGGTATCTGCAGGCTGCTCAGGTCGCCAAGTGCAGCCGGCCAGCACTGCGCTGACAATGGAAGAAAGCAGCATTTTAGTAAAAGTCGATGCACCTTCTATGCTTTGATGCTGCTGTAAAGTGCGGCTGACGTGGCTACCTAGGGAAAGCGAGACAGGTCTCCCGTCTTGACCCTGTTCCGCGGCGCCAGCGGATACCGACCTCGCCCGAGGCTGGGCGCGGCGATACTAAAAGAAAGGCTGTGTCAATGTCGCGATCGGCAATCCACAGCCAGTACCATCTCCTCCAGTAGTCTGCTACTTTGAAGGCTAGTTTCGTAACAATTGTTTTTTGTATTTGTGGTATATCATAAATTACACTGCAATAGCTCTCACACACGGTCGGTCTCGAGACGTTGCAAGACATATGCTTATTTCTCAAAACGCTTGGCAACGGTGCCCCAGTTGATAACGTCCCAGATGGCGCTAAAATATTCGGCCTTGCGATTCTCGTACTGGAGGTAATAGGCGTGCTCCCAGGCGTCGATGCCCAGCAGGGGCTCGAGGTTGCCAGCGATGGGGTCCTGGTTGGCGCGGGTGACGATGCTGAGGGTGCCCGACGTCTTGTCCTTGACCAGCCAGGCCCAGCCGGAGCCCTGGATGCCAGCGAGCGCGGCGTTGGTCTGCTTCTTCAGGTTGTCAAAGGAGCCAAAGTCCTCGGTGATGGCAGTCTGTGGGTGATGGGGTCAGTCAAGTTGCTGACAGACAGCGGAATGTGACACAGGCTAGGTAGCACATACGGAAAGCTTGCCAGCCGGCTCACCACCGCCGCCCTTGCCGTTGGGGGCGAGGTTCTCCCAGAAGAGCGAGTGGTTGATGTGGCCGCCGCCGTGGAAGTTGAGGAGAGGCGCCTGGGAGGCGGCGGCCTTGGCGTCGCTCTTGGCTTGAGCCTCGGACAGAGCCTCGACAGCGGCGTTGAAGCCGTTGACGTAGGTTTGGTGGTGCTTGGAGTGGTGAAGCTCCATGATCTTGCCCGAGATGGCGGGCTCTAGAGCGGCGTAGTCATCTGGAACCGGGGTCAATGATTGATCGCACAAGTGGGTTCCGGTATTTTTAATTGGGTTTTGATGAACAATTCGATCGAAGAGGTGCATGAGACCGCTTACATGGCAGATCGGGCAGGGTCGCCTTGCCGCGGACGAAGCTTGTCGAGGCCATGGCGACAGCAGGCTTGGAGACGGCGCGGAGGCCGGCGCGAACGGCGGGGGTGGTGCGAAGGAGAGTAGAGGCCATTGTGTCGGATGTGAGAACGGTATCGGCTCTATCGAGTCGGGTTGTAAGTTTCAGGTTTGGCAGCAGTTGAAAAGATCGTTGTCGCAAACAAGGGAAGCTCCGGAACAAGCTAGCCGAGCTTCTGATTGAATACAAGGGCTGATGAAAAGATGTAATGCACGTCCAATGTATCCAATCGAGCAGCACGAGAATAGCCAGAGCTTTTATACAGTTGTAACAACGAAGATGCTTACCAATTGCACAGTGGTGATGATGGGAGGGCTTGATGATGTCAAGTCGGAAAGCCGAGCTATTTTTTCCCCGGGGACCGATTTGGCTGGGGAAGCTTGTGATGAGCTCAGCGTTTCGTCATAACGCTTGCAGCGGGCTCAATCCAAAATACAGTGGTTACCTCAGCGGAGACTCCCTGTCAGCTAGCAACAAGTCCAGCTCTTTGCATTACTAACACAGGTCCTTCGTCTCCACTGTGCTACTTCCTGGTCTGGACTTTCAGCGGCCCTGCGGCGGCGCCCTTGGCATGGGGCCGTCCGCTGTCTCCCCGATGTTCCCGGCAGCCGCTGCACGTTTTCGCCGAGCGGCTGCCGACTGTTCGGCCGATGGATGATAATGTTGGTGTCGGCCTGCAGACTTATTTTGTGCCGATGACTGTTTTGGCCAAGGAATTTACTGGCTGGTGATTGATCCTTGTCCGAAACTCTGCAACGCTTTGTTCTAGATGGCCAACTGATAGATCTGGCAGTATAACCTGTCATACATGTCATGGATCGCACTATCTCGCAGGACATGAGCACTCGAATCAGTGTAGCATTGCATTTTAAGCGGCTACATGTAGAATTGATCAAGGAAAGAATTGTGCCTGTCTCGCATACAGATATAGGCCCAGGTTATACCAAGATTCGCTTTAGGGTACTACCACGGGCCTGAGCGATGTGTTTGTTTAGACAACGCAGGAGCATAGTGTCACTGAATATTCTGCATGGTAACAAAAAGACAGTATTCAATCCCTAACATATTAAGTTACTTATTATAGACCTGTAAAAACGGCGGGCCTCCATATTACATGTCAAGTCACTATATCACGAACCACATAGGCCCACACTATATGCTTCACAACATTGACGAATAGTTCATGCCACACCGATCTTTGCATTGATATGTGTATCGTACTCACCATAGCTGCCGAGTGTGGTAATACTATCCAGATCAGGTAGACCTATGAAATAATAAGCCAGCATCTCAAACAATATTTTGCTCGTTGCCAAAACCCGAGCGCTTATACTGCACAGGGAAGCATAAGGGATGTGTTGCTGTGGCAACCCCCACCTTGCCTGTCACCTCCACACGGGTGGCACTACCAAGCAATGAGCTCTCCTGACTTGCACACGATCAGTATCAGGTGGAAGAGAAGAGAGAGGCGAATTTTACACCCAGGCTGGCAAGATGGCGACAATGGTAATGCAGCCCAAGCCGGCGACGCTCTTTTTCAAGGTGCGGCCGCTCGAGGACTCAACACAGCGCAAACAGCTCTGCGCCAAGCGGCCGATCCGACCGAGCCAGGCCCTCGCAGTCAAGACACCTTCCGCAAGAGTCTCGACATTCTCAGCAACACCCGCTGCCGCCGCCGCCGCTGCACCTGAGCCCCGTCACTACCCCAAGCTGCACCTGGGCATGTTCGAGATTGGCAAGCCCCTCGGCAAGGGCAAGTTTGGGCGCGTGTACCTCGCGCGGCACCGGACGTCTGGCTACGTCTGCGCGCTCAAGGTGCTCAACAAGGACGAGATCATCACCGAGGGCGCCGAGGCGCACGTCCGGCGTGAGATTGAGGTACACAGCCGGCTGCGACACCCGGGTGTCATCGGCTTCCACGGCTGGTTCCACGACTCGCGGCGCGTCTTCATCGTGCAAGAGTTTGCCGCTGGCGGCGAGCTCTTCAAGGTGCTGCAGCGCGCCGGCCGCTTCTCGCAGCGCCGGGCTGCGAGGTACGCTGCACAGGTTTCACAGTCGCTCGCGTACCTGCACTCGCGGCATGTCATGCACCGCGACCTCAAGCCCGAGAACGTGCTCGTCGGGCTGCGCGGCGAGCTCAAGCTTGCAGACTTTGGGTACAGCGTGCACGCGCCGGGGAACCGCAGGCAGACCATCTGCGGCACGCTCGACTACCTGCCGCCGGAGATGCTGAACCAGCGCAAGGTGTCGTACTCGCGCGCGGTGGACCAGTGGACGCTGGGGGTGCTGACGTACGAGTTCCTCACGGGCGAGGCGCCGTTTGACGACCAGCCGCACATGACGAAGAAGAGGATCGTGGCGGGGGACATGAAGCCCCTGCCGGCGTCAATATGTCCCGAAGCGCGGGACTTTGTTCATTCGGTGAGTTCTAGCACTGGTTCGGGCGCCGTCGATGTGTACTGATACTACTTTCCTAGCTGATGCAACAAGACCCGGCGAAACGATTACCACTGTCAGAGGTGATGAAACATCCTTGGATAAAGAAAAACTGCGCCAAGCAATAACAGCATATAAAAGAGCATTTGGGCGTTTATTGAAATTTTGAGTTGGCGTTATGGGAATTGCATGTAGAACAAGGCGGGAAACACCCCGAGCTGCATACTGGCGTTTTGACTTGCCGTTGCATTAGACATATCAAATCATGTCCTATTTTACTCATCATCTATATTCGTCCCCCGCCAAGGCTTCGGAGCCCGGACCTTAATCGCGCGGAGCACTAGTCGCCGGGGTCGGCAGCGATGTCGGTGCGGAGTCTGGTCAACTCGATGCTACATTAGTAGGTTCACCTAGCTCGCTGATAAACAAACGAATCTCTCAGCGATTGGTGGGTAATGGTGTTCATTTCTGGTTCAGCATCTATCGAAACGTCGAGGCCGGTTCCTCATGGTTTCGCCAGCTCGGCAAAGCTTATCTTCAGCTCCCTGCTGACTGCTTGAATGCTCGCTTTTTGAACACCATCGTACCACTTATACATGTCGAGCACAGGACACCGCAGTGCCTTTTCCAACGCGGGTTGATCAGGGCCGGGTTTGTGGATGCCCACCTCCCTGTTGGGGCCGGAAGCGGATAGATTCGAGCGGAAGATGCCCGCCGCAGAAAACGGCAAGAAGTCTTCGTATGTAATCGGCGTAGCCTCTACGTACCCATCCGCGATAAGATGCTCCAGTAGTGTGCCATTCGCCTCTGTCAGTGCCAGCCTTCCCTCCGGCTTCTTCACAACGAAATATCGGCAGTAGATTAACCCTTGGGAGCGCAGCGATGTCGACGTATCTGGAAAGGCCGTGAAGACCTGCGCTGCCAGCGCCTCCGCCTTCTCCGGGCCGAGACCCACCGACTTCTCGGCGCACTCGGAGAGAAGAGCGTCGTACAAGTCCCTGCCCGCCGGCGTGAGGGCCGCCCCACGCTGCTCAATCTCTCCGAATCGTGCCGTGTGCGTCGCAGCGATCAGCGACTCTGTGCTGCCGGCCTCCGTGGGGAAGTTGACCTGCTCTTCTAGCGCTAGGAAGCTCGTCTGGCGCAGCAGGATCGGGCACTCCCGCGGCGGGGGCCCCTCGATGCGTTCTTTGGCCCGCATGCCGCGCGCGACCATGGTCGCTTGCGCCTGCGAAATATCCAGCGTTCGTGGCGTGAGGTGGTTGATGTGTGCCGTCTTGAAGCACGCAATGTCGGCGAGGATAGGGTGCTCGGCTTTGAGGAGCTGGTACTCCGTGTCGGTCGAGGCGGCGACCGGCTGCCAGCTAAAGGTGCGAAGGGCCTCGGCGATGAACACCTTGGCCTGCGCGGGTGTGAGATACCCGTCCTGCGAGTCTGCCTTGTCCAGTATGCGCAGAAGTGCCTCAGAAAAGATGTTGCGACGAGCGAGTAGTGTTTCAGAGAGCTTCCGCGCTCGTTCGGAGGAGAGGAGTTCTGGGCGGAGAAGTGTCGTGAAGACCCGGAACGGGTTCCTCTCTAGGCTCGCGGGACAAGTTGGTCGAAAGGCGGTGGCATGCATAGGAAGACCGGCGACGGATAGGTCATAGTAGCCAACTGGGTGCATGTCCAAGAGCTTGAAAACGCGCTGGATCGTGTGAAGCTCATGGGCGGTGCCCAGGCGGATTGCCCCGTGTCTCTCGGCTGTCAAGCGCTCCAGACTGCTGGTCAGGTTGCCGGATTTTACTAGAGAGTGGTTGATGCCCTGGACAATGTCGATCAAATCAGCATATAGAGGAACTTCTGCCTTGTACATTGCAGACATGGCGGCGGCGAAGTCGGCGCGTAGATCCGGCTTGTCCACATGCGTATCCTGGGTGAGCGAGCTCATGATGACGAAGGGTCCTTAGAAGTGTCGAATACAGTATTACTTAATTGATGGTTCTAGAAGCTCGAATGATTGCTTGATCTAACTAGAGTGTCACGATCGTCTTTATACTGGAGGAAATCATCCTTATCGGAGTAGTTGAACGTAAGTTGCCCCACGGACCTCGTCACTACTCCGACGGGAGTCGTCTGTGCTGCGGAAAGTATTAAACGTGGGAATTAACAGAGGCTACGTAATCTCTTATCTTCCATCAACTAATCTCGTCTTGAAGCCACAAAATCATTATTGCTATTGCAGGATCAAGTTATCACCGATCTCCCTGCGCCCTGCCAAGAGGCACCACCACGGCTTGTCTCAAGAGTATTATAAACACTTTCGGAACACATATTGTTCAATTCTTGGTCTGTGAGCTATGATTTCTTTACAAAATCGTGCTATGAAATGCAGACATTCTGTTCGCGACAACATATAAACTATAGCATTTGAGTCGGAAAATGGCAACAATGCGGTGCAGGTTCATACCCTCCTATCATTTCTTGATCGGCCAACCAGACAATAGCTTGCAGGTAAAGTGTTTGCCGTTTTCCCCTCGCAGAGCATTGAGGGTCAGCTCGAACAAGTTGGGATCAACGGCCATGCTGATGTGACCAGCAATGTCAAACGGGCAGACGTCCTGTACCAACACATTCGCCACGCCAGACTCGTTTATGAAGGAGGTCTTCCCGGCCGGCGTGACTATGGTGTCGTATCTCGAGGCCAGAACTGTAACATTGTTTCCGGGTTGGACGATGGGGCCATGGGGCCATCATTGAGCAACTTGACGGCATCGCCAGTTGAGAGGTCAATGCACGCAGGGCAGCCGACAACCTTGAGGAGCTTTTCGACCTCTGGGAGAATTCCCAACTGCTCAGCAAGGCCGATGAGCTTAGATACGTCGGTGCCATGGCTTGGCGGCGCAATCGCCACAATCTTGTCAATCTTGGCGCTCATCTTGTGCATCTTGGACGCGTAGAGGGCCTGGAAGCCGCCCTCGGAGTGCCCGACAATGTCGACCTTGGTCGCCCCCGTCTTCTCGAGCACCTCGTTAATCAGGTCGACAATCTCCCGAGACGATTCGGCGACCGACCGCACGCCACCACGCCGCGGAAGCAGCGAGTGCACGCCGTAGGTCAGGCCAAAGGTGCAGTAACCGCGGGCTCGCAGCCAGTCCTCAAGGACATGGAGATCCGAGTTGCGGTTCCGCAGCAGACCGTGCAGCGCGATGACGGGGTTCTTGTCGGACTTGCAGCCCCAGTCGTTCGTGAGGTCGACGCGCGGCGCCATGTCGGAGGGGGCCTCCGGGGCGGCGGCGGCGATGGGGCTGGCATTGACGTTGCTGAGGAGCGCCGCGATGCCGGCAAGGGTGATTGTGAAGCGCATGTTGAAAAGTGTCAAGGAAATGGAGAAGATGTGCAGTGGGACTGATGAAGGTGAACTGAGTATGAGTCTCTAGATCGAGTTGTATCCCAAAAAACATGGGACGACGGGAGGGCGATCTTTATAGATGCGAAGCGGACCAGCCACTCAGTCAGAAGTGGGCGCAAACTCGAAAAAATGCCGGTCTTGAGCTTGAATTTAGTCAATACTAAAATCAAATCATAATTATGTTCACCCGCGAACCCACAAATGTCTTACAACGCCTCTTGTATCGGGCCTGAAGTCAGGTATTGCGTATTATCTTGTGTACTGGGTGGCAGGCGACCCCAAATTGTGAGTGTCGGTGCATCATCAAGACCTGCGGGATCATTCAAAAGCGGCACCTATGCGAACCGGGAATTGATCTACTGCTCCCACAGCGGTCAATCCATCGATGAGTATTGACTAGACGTAGTACAGAGAAGGCAGGCCCTGGAATTGTATTCCCTGACTGGGAAATCGACACTGGATAAGGTAAGGGCCCCGACTAGCTCGTGATTTCACGGCAATACTTAGAGAAGCTAGACGAAGTTACGAGTACCTCGGAGGAACGTATTGTCTCGGTGCTGTTTCGCTGGTCAGCCTTTTACCGTCTCGGCCGGCTCTAGACTCACGCCAAGATGTACATTCTTCAGGGATCAACTAGGTAACATAGAAAAGATGCCATCGGTCAGCGCCTGCATGTCAAACAAGACTGAAAGGCTGGTAGCTGGCAATTCCTCGTGCCATGGATACCGAGGCTAATTAGCGAGGCTCATCCCCAAACGGCAAGTAGTACATTGCCCTACGTCAAGATCGATCTCCACGGCGTCAACCAACCGCACGGCCCCATGCCCATGTACACACATACTTTACATCTTGCAATCACATGTGTAAACTGTCAGTGTGAATAACTAGAAGATCCCGGGTGCTGTAACCTCGTAGCACCTCATTTTTGTCAAACTATTGATGATTCCGCTCTCGCACCGGCGAGAGGCGGACAACCATCGGAGCAGGTTGCCAAACCCGGCCAGTAAACACCGGTACGTGACAGTTGCGGAGGATTGGGGTATTGAAACTATTGCCAGTATTGGAATTGAAGCGGCCGATGAAGCACCCAGTATACGGAATTCGCTTACGAGGCACCATACGGAGACGGGCCGGCGTCTGGCCGATGTTGCATTCTGCCCGCTGTTCTGAATCATGACTGTAGATAAAGCCTCTTTGGGGATGTGATTTCCCAGTTGATGATGAGAAACTCAAAACATTGTCAGCATAGGGCTGATTTATTCCGCCGCCAAGGGTACGTGTCCGTGGGCGAGGTTCGGAGTTTACAGAGATCAATGACTACCCTGATTTTAAAGGTGGCTGTCAGCTTTGTAAATCTTGCTGAGGATATACTGAGCGGAAAATAGTATCAATTTGTTCTCTCTAGTACAGTAGAGAATGCACTGTTTGAGAAGGGATCGTGTAAGTGAGCTGGTAGTTGGACCACTTAAAGTCAACCCCACCAAACCTCGGCCAACGCGTGCAACTGTCGCGCTCTGCCCCGCCAACGTCAACGTCCAACCTTGGCTTCAACACAATCCCGCATGGCATCGACAGAGGCCATGAAAATACACCATGTCGTACTACGATGTTGATGCCATCCTAACAGATGCCGAGGTACGCCCCTTCCCGCAGCCCGTGCCAATCCACCGCTGACTTCTCCCCACGCAGAAAGTCCCGTGCCAGTTCGAGCTCGACGTCCCGCAGCTCGGCCACCTCGACAACAGCCCCGACGGCCTCAAACCCGGCACGCCGCTCCTCCTACCCCTCTGGCTCGCCGAGATGCTCGCCCTCGCCTCCTCCTCCACCGTTGAAGACCGCGCGCCCCTCACGCTCAACCTGCCCCCCTGCCTGTCCGACGCCGTCCTCGCCGCGCTCAAGGCGGACGCGCGCGCCGTCGCGCTGCGCGACCAGAGCCCGCACTTCTTCGGCGTCAGCGCGCGAATGCTGGACCTGTTTGAGGAGCGCGCGCTGGGCGCGCTGGTGCGGCGCGCGTTTGTCACGCGGGCGGCGGACGTGGACAAGCACGCGCGGGCGGCCGAGTCGAATGGGGGTGGCGGTGGAGGGGGAGGGCTTGGCGGGGAGGAGTTTTTGAGGGGGCTGGATGAGTGGGAGAGAGGGCTGTTTCGGAAGAGTCATGACGGCGCAAAGGAGGTCAAAGATTGGGCGAGCAAGGTGAAGAAGGGGTAGGGGAAGGTAGGGTGGGCGAAAGGGGGGGTTGGTTGGTTGGCCCGGGACGGCAAGGCCAGGAGGCGCAGGGATAGGGTCGTGGAAATACAAAGTGATGAAGATACCCTTGGCTGGCTGATGGCTGATGTTGGGTCACGTAATACTGATAAGCTTGCAGAGGACTTGGCCACAGTTTGCGCTGTTTTACGAATCGATGCTGAGGGGGGTGTCAAATCGGCCAAATCGGAGGCGCAGTCGATCGAGGCAGTGCACAGGATGGCTCAGATCATTAAAAAAACTATATTCGATTTTCTTGCTCATTATTACCGTCCCCCCAACACCCAAATAATCTGCTCAAAAACACAGCCTCACTCAATCCCATTTCGGCGCAACCCTCCACACCGCCACCAGCGCCAATCCCAGCGCCAGCCACGCCCATGTCAGCAGCATCTCGCTCATCTCCAGCCAGATGAAGTACTTGTTCGCGCGCCGGACGACGTGTGCGGTGCCGGCGCCGACGAGCCCGACCGCGACCGGCAGCCCGGACAGGCCTACGCCGACAAGGCCGTGGCGGCGAATGGGACGCAGGAAGGCGCGCCACGACCACCAGAGCAGCAGCAGCGTGATGAGGGACAACCCGCGCCAGTGTGCGGGAGCGGCGTCGTCACCGCCGGCCAGGAGCTGGTGCGTGAAGAGTTGCTCGGCGGGGGTACCTCGGAGGAGGATGTGCGTGGCGGCGTAGAGCCAGGACGCGGCCCAGCAGGCCTCTGCGTAGGCGTACTCGATGCGCATGAGGCACAGGGTGAGGTATACGATGCGGTAGCCATCAGCCAAGCATGCCGACAATGACGCCGTTGTCCGGCGCGGCTTTCCACAGCTGATATCCTCCCGTTTGCTCGCCCCTCTGGCAGCGTCGGCCAGCATACGGTTCCGGAGAAGCGCCCTTGTCGTTGCCAACGCGCCCGTCTGGAGCAGCCAGAATCCCAGCACCGCAAGGCTGCTCTCGGCAGCGGCGGCGCTCCGCAGCTGCTCCTCGACGAACCAGTGCGGCGCGCCGGCAGCCAGCCGCATCGCCTGCACGGGATGCCGCCATAGGAACTGGCCCAGCCAGGGCGCGAGCACCCTCCGGACGTGGTTCGCCAGCACGGCCGCGACGACCAGCCCGGCAGCTAGAGCGTGTCCGTCAGCGAGCAGCGCCATCTTGACCGGCTCGTAGAATCGCCGCGGGGGCGTCGCCAGCAGGGCTCTCAGCTGCCAGAGCAAAGGGTAACCTCCCATGGGAGGACGTTCTCCAGCGCGGCTCGCTGCTGGCGTGGGGGCAGCAGGAGCACCGTCTCGTCCATCGCCGATGTGCGCTGCCCGTCGCACAACCTTCCCTCCGCCTCTCGTCATTAGAGCCTTGGGTCGCGCACCGCTGAATGTCCGCGCATTGACGATGTGGCTGTGGTTTAAAGGATGCAAGTGTTGCCTGTCAAGAAAAAGGCGGCGGCCCAGTCGGAAAGCAGACAAGGTTATAATGTAGGTGTGGGTAATATGGCTCTCTGATAGGCGCCTCTATTGGTTGGGATGGTGAAAAAGGCGGCTGTTGGGGTCCGAAATGATCAATTAAATGAGAAATAGAGGCGACTAAAATAAATAAATAACAAATTAGAACGAAGGGACGTGCTCCCTGTCAAGTCGCAAAATAAATGTTGGGACGAAAAAAAAAAGGAAAAAGAAAAGCTGCCCAAGCACCGGCCGGATGGCTGTAGACTCAACACTGGCAAGGGGGGGACAGAAAAAGCTGCCGCTTATACAAATCACTATATTACTTTCTCTTTTCATTATTTTATATTTAGTTATTAGCTTTTTTATTCTTTAGCTCTTTTAAGTTGCCTTAGATATCCCCGTAATTTGGTGATTTCTAGCTGCTAGCAAAAGCGGCAGCTTTTTTTGTCCCCCCACATGACTGGCTTCTAAGTACACGCCCTACAGACAGACAGGCTGAGCAGACAACCTCCTCTATCCTTGCTCCGTTACTACGGTCTAGAGCCTGACAAGTTACACGACAGCAACAGCAAAAGTAGTGGAGCGGTCAGAGGTGAGTTGCCGTTGTCGCTGATTCCCTTTTGGGGCCTACCGAGGAGAGTCTGTCTACTGTCACCCTCAAAGCTGGGACCAAGTGTTGCCGGCAAATCGCAGCTAGTCTTGCATTCCGCTAAGCTAATGTAATAATGAACAACAAAAATCTAAACAAAAGACGATCGGGAAAACATCGCTCTGGTCATTCTGAGGGCCGATCTCCCCGGCAGGCTCAGTCTGTGTCACTGCCTCTACCACCGTTGTCTGGGTGTTTCTGCGTCTTTGCGGTCTCTTTGGCAGCCCCCGATCAAAGTACTGTTGTGATCAAAAATAAGAAAAGGAAAACAAAAAACTCCAGTCAGCCAGTCTATCATCATGGGTATCAATCTCGGCTCCGGCAACCCCCACGCGGGAACGAAAGCTCGTTGTAGTACAAGAAAAAAGCATGAAGAAGTGTGTGAGAGGTTGTGTGTGTCGTGCAAATCAACCCGCCATTACATCAGCGGCGACCTCTGTAATCCCCGTGGTACCAGCCATTCCACGCATTCTATGCGTGTTGTTGGCTGGCCGCGGCGGAAGGGTCCCCCCAACTGCTGTAGAACGGCAACGGCTGCGGCGGCGGGGGAGTGTAGGCGTTGAAATCAAAGGCAGGCGGCGAATATGGCGAGAAGAGAGCGGCAGATGCTGAGCTTCCTTCGCCCGGATCGTAGGGCGGCGTTGGGAAGGCTGAGCCGGGGTCGTCTTGAAAGTCGGCCTCGCTGTAGCCACCAGGAGGGCCCGAAGACGAGTGCCTCTTACTGTGAGGCTCCCGTAGGATCGTCGAACATTCGTAACCAGTGCGGGCGTAGTCCACCCCTTCTTTCGGCCTCTTTTTATTGTCCGAAACTTGCCTGATATGTACCAACTTCATGTAGAGGTACTCCAGATATCGAATATCTGGGAACGTGCCTCCGCTGCTGCCGCCTCTTGAACCGTTGATCGGCTCACTCTTGAAATGTACGCGCCTGATGTGCGCGGCGGCGTTGTAATTTATGCCGTACAATTTGTTGTTCTGGCAATGTTTGCAGTCTGCTATTTGAAAAGGTACGTGGTGAATAGGCCTCAGCCCTTTCGAGGACGGGTCGATCACTTGCCAGCGCCACCCCTGTGGCGCATGGATCAGTTTGAAGTGCCGGTTATATTCGTGGTCGCCTGAGAGGGTTTTGGTGCATATCTCACACACTCTTCTCTCATTCCTCTTGCGTCCCCGGCTTGCCCGGCTGCTGGCCTGGGACTGAACCCTGTTGTGCACTCTGTAGTTGGGCTCGGTGGATCGAAGGAGAAGTGGTCGGTTACCGCGGTCGATGCTTTCGCGCAAGGCCCTCCTTGCCCGCTGGGCCAGCTGTCCGTTGTGACTGGACCTGGTGTTGTTGCTGGACCCGGCATTGTTGCTGGACTCGGCGCGGCCCATGGGCATCGCCACGACCGGCCGGGAGTCCACTTCTGGTGCCGAGTATGGGGTGCTCGGCATTGGGGAGGAGTTTTGGTATGGCGACATGCTTGCCGGGGGACTGTATGCCGTGTGTACCGTGGTACTGATGCTGTTTTGGTACGAGGAGCGCCCCGCAGGCGTGTAAGTCTGCGCGGCCACGGATGGCCAGCTCGTCTCGGGCGCGGGGATGGAGAGCTAAAAGTGACGTTAGACGCCAGTCCCACTGGAAAGGATGTTAGGAAAGACTTACTACTTTCGGACTTAACGAATTGTCCGGGTACCTTCTCACGAATTCCGCGAGCTGCAGTTGCGCCACACGAAACTGCTCCGGTGTGAGGCGCTTCCCGTTGACCAGGGCGCATGCCAGAAAGTAGTCCGGCTCAATTTGGCAGTTCTCGGGCTGGGAATGGCCATGATGCTGCTCATGCTCGATAGATAGATCGTTGAGGGCGGCAATGTTGGCATACGTCAAGTCCTGCAGCGGATACTGGGACTGTTCCGGGGAGCTCAAGCGACTGTTGCCAGACGAGGACGAGAAGTTTATGGCACTTTTCTCCGAGGAGAAGCTCACAGAAGCGGTCTGAGTGAAAAAGTTCATGGTGATGATTTGTGATTGAGAGTGGAAGAGTGTGAAGAGTGGAAGAGTGGAAGAGTGTGAAGAGTGGAAGAGTGGAAGAGTGTGAAGAGTGGAAGAGTGGAAGAGTGGAAGAGTGTGAAGAGTGGAAGAGTGGAAGAGTGTGAAGAGTGGTAGAGTGGAAGGGTATGAAGAGTGGAAGAGTGGAAGAGTGTGAAGAGTGGTATAGTGGAAGAGTGCGAAGTGTATAAAGAGTATGAAGACTGTCAAAGTGTTTCTTGATTCAGAAGATTGTGTTATCGTTGAGTGTTGTCTTTGCTCGAGATTCGAGTACCCTCTCGCTGAGGAGATTCTCGCGATTATATAGCCAACCAGACGGTTATACAATCCTCTTCGTCTCGTGATGAGGTCCAGAGACGAGAACGGACAGGACGAACGTTGTTTGACATGAACCGCCAGCCCAACGTATGGCAGCTTGTATGGGTATGACAGTATAACCCACGAACGCCATCTTGAGATGGGAGACCTTGCCAATTTATTACCTGTGTACCCATGGGCTCAGGCCGTGAAAAGAGTGACTAGGAAGAGTGTGCTTGGAGGGGGTGTGCCGTTGGCAATGGGCGCAGGGGCGTGCGGTGCGTTGGCAGGCACAATGTGGCTTGGAGGGGGGAAGGGAGGATGGGCAAAGGCAATGCTCTTCCTGCAGAAGACCTTATCCACAAACAAAGTTGCCAGATCTAGGGCCGCCGCGGCCCCCCCTCTCCGGTCGGGACAAGAGGAAGAGAGATGGGTTGGTTGCATGGGAGGGGGTGGTCGAAAAGTTGTGTGGGCGGTACACTTACCCATGAGCCCGTTTGGAAGGAGTGACCGCCATGCTTGCCTTACATGACAGGATCGTACCTCTCTGTCTATCAGAGCATGCAAGCCAGCGGAAAACTCATGACGGGGGTGCCAGCATGACATTTGCTTCTGGCCAAGCTGTCAGAGAGCACAAAGACACGTCATTGTCAAACGATTCACAGAATTGTCGGCGGTAGGGGAAAAAAATGTGCCTCGTCTGTTGTAAGCTAGGGGGATTGGAGCAAATGCGGTGGCATGCTTTCCTTGCTTTGGCAGAATGAGGAGCGATATCGCTTCCACGCTGGCCATCTTTCGTCGTGACAGCGTTTCGCCAAACAATCTACATCATCACATGTGACATGGGAAAAAAAGAATCTCCACCATGTGTAGGTTTTGAGATACCGAAATGTATGGGGGTGGGCGGGATGGGAAGTGCGGCGTAAATCGTTGGCTTGTCCAGTTCGGGGGACCGGTAGGTCTTGTTGCATAACAAGGCAAGGCGAAGGCAAGGCTTCCAGCTGCCGCTGCTCCTCGGACGAAGAAAGGTAGGAGGGCAGAGGGAAAAGCAGCAAGGACCGGGAGTGCGGAAAGGGGGAATGTGGCTTGCGCCTGGGGGTGAAGAGAGAGGTTTGTGACGTCGAAACCGGCCAGTGCCGCCAGCAAGCTTCAATCGAGCAAGAGCATACAGATTACAGACAGACGGCACAACTACAATACACCCAGCGGCTTAGTGAATGAGACTAGTGGTTTTGGGCTGCGTCATTTGGGGGCCAAGTTCGGGGGCTTCATCAGGACCAGTGAACGCTCCGTCCCGGCGCTTGAAGAACGTGGCGTCCTGAACGTCGACTTTTGGCACTACAAGTTCTGGGGGACATTTGCTTCCAACGAATAAGGGTTAGGTTACCTGGATGACAAGTCATCCATCAGATGGGCTACTACTCTCCCAGTATTCGGTCAGTGGCCGCCTCCCCTCCTGCCGGCCACTCATACTGCCCAGATTCGCCCATATGCAGGCGCCCGCAGGTCTATTATGATGGACGAATAAAACATCCAGGGCTCCATAGAAGGATATACGAATGCTTCTAGTGCCCTGCGAGGCACTGACCGTTCCCTATCACCAGTGGGGAGTCGCCCGACCAGCTAGGGGAGGGGAGTTTCAGTCTGGCAGGGGGGGAAGCCCTTGGCTAGTTGGTTATTAGGTCGGTCCCGGGGGGGGGGTTCTTGGGATGGAACTCCGATGAGAGGAAGGGGGGCCCTCATCAATCAATGGCACCGAGAAAGCAGAAAAAACCAAGACAATCAAATTGGACTCGTTACAATGGGCTCGCCAACCCACACCCATCTGCGATGCCGTGGAGCCACACGCCCGCCTTTGCCCCAGCGGAACTTTGGGAACTCTGCCGCCGGACCCTGCCCGTGAACAAGGTGCCATGTATGACATTCTTGTCTCTCACTCTTTCGCTCTTCCCGACAACGGCCTGACGATATTGCGCTTTGCTCTTCGTATCAGGCTGGCGGATGCGCGCACAATAGGTAGTCCAACGCGACCTGTCGCCTTACTTGACTTGTCCATCACATTTCACAGCAGGAGGAAAATTGCTTTTCTATTCATGTCGTCACAAGCCGTTGTCGGGTGTGTATCAGTGATTGCGAGGTGCGCAAATCGCTACACCAGACCTGTCGGCTGCCGAGGTTGTGAGAGGCAGGGCTGCAGCACAACTGATCTGCTGATTCTACCGACGAAACATGTTACCCCAGCATACGCTTATAGTATTTCTTCTTTTTTTGCCCCTTCCTTCTTCGTGTCTTGTTTCGCGAAACAACTGGGCGGTCATGAGGGAAGGGGAGGGGAGGGGGGTAGCAGAGCTGAGATCGGGCTTATTCCGCTCTTCAACATGGCATGATCAGAACAGACGTAGCCCAGCCACATCCTAGGCGCGGAGTTGTCCCCCGTCACATTTTTTGGCTTTCATCTTTTTTTTTTTTTGCTTTCCATCCGGTGTCGGAGACGTCTTTTCTTCGAGATGTAACAAAAGCTCGATGGCTTCTGCTCACCTGACAAAATTCATGCACTGATTGTCTGCTGGTAACCTTGGCATCACACACCCGGCCACAGAGCAAGCCACAGAAGAGGAAAGCAAATCATCTCAGGGTTACTTCTCGATCTGCGAAAGAAAAAAATATTGGCATAAACCCCCGCCCGGTAGCGGCACAACATCCTTGCTGACCCCATCATTGTTTCTGTCAAAAAAAAACCCAAATTCCGTGGCTCGCGCTAGTGCAAAGGCAACTGCGGAAAGGTTATCAATGGCCAGGGAAAATGCGAATCAGGAATGACGTAGCAGCTTTCGAGGACAAATCCCATTCTCTGAGGCTCGGTCCTGAGTTGCTGCCGAGCACTTCTCCAGTTCGATTCCTATCTGGTCTACCCCCGAGACGCGGACAATCCATCACAGACCCTCCAGAACTTGCTTTCGAGGACCACAGCATCTCAATCTCCAAAGTCTAGCCCTCATTCACAACACCACAGACGGAGGCAATTACACGGCATGGCTTCACAAATAAATTTAATACCGTCAGCTGTCCAATTGTCCTCCTCTCGCGCTACCTATGTGATTCCCCTACGTTTCTGAAGCTTGAGTGATTGACGTTTAACTCCCACAATCGCTTACGAGAAGCTCAAGTTCCTCAATGGCTGGCTGCCCAAAGTGAGACGAGACAGTTGGCAACTTGCTTGGCGGGGGTTTGGCGTCACCCTGCACAGCAAGGACGGCGACATAGTTCGTTTAAACGAATTGTATATCCCCCAAGGCCCAGAGCATTCTGTTTTTTCCCTCTCTTCGTAGCACGGGCAGAGGAATTCCGACCTTCGGAGAGCAACACAGCCAAGGCCTAACCAAGAAAGTTGTGATTCGGTGATTGTCATCCCGATGGCGTTGGGGCAGATCATCATCTGACGGGATGTGCAGATAAGGACGGACCCGAGTTTCAAAACGCCCACCCCCGGTGGGCGGGCGCGCTTGAACTCGGCTCAAACGAACAAGACCCTGGGAAACAAAACCAAAAGAAAAAAGCCAAAAATGCAACGTAAACGTGGAGCTCCATTCTGTTGCGGCTGGAAAGCGGCACGCCCAGCTTGTTAGTGGGCGATCGTGCCCACGGAGACGGAGATTTTTTTTGGCTACAGTACTTGTTTCTCTCATGCATACGAAATAACGATGAAAAATAGATATTGGCTAAAAGGTTCGGCTCCACTCGGGACACAACTATAACAGCTTTTGTATTACAGTTTTAGCAATTTTGTATTACATTGGGCGGAACACAACCACCCGCAATGGAGAGCCAATGTAACACAAATCGAAGGAGGGGCCGGCCGTGGTCAGTCGCCCATGTATGTAACGACATATATGCTACGAGAATCTGAAGCAATTGGAAATTCGCGGAGGAGGGGAAAAGGGCAAACGCCTCTTTTGTGTTGCGCTCTGAGTTGGTCCCCATCTTTGTCCTTCCCGTCTGTATCATCAATTCGCTAGTGTCAAGTTGTGTAGTGTGATGAATCAAACCACCTAATAGTTCCGTGTAAGAGGAGGCTCTTGTCGCCCAACAAAGTGCCGACATGTGTGCGGGCGCCTATGCTGTACCAGACACCGAAACGACCATCACCCGATGGCCAACGTGTATTGCTTACTCACAGTCACTCTGCATATCTTGTGTTGACCGAAGCACGAGAATAGCTTGCCGGTAATACCATGATAGGGGGTGTAGGTCTAGGAGAGCAGGAAGCAGAATGTAAAGCGAGCTGGGCGAGGAAGGGAAAGCAGACCTAATTTTGGAAACACGCGATGCCATCTGGCTACACATAAGCCTTGGTTCAAGTGGCTTTTTCTTTTCGCGAGCGGAAATGCGCTCGCCCGTTCGCAAAAGCCCAGTGCGCCTTGGGGGGAGTCATCAACCTCACCAACAGCTCTCTTTCTCGGTCGTTACTTCTGGCAAGGGCCCGACCGCCTCTTTGCTCTTCGTACAGGGTCGGGACGACAGAGCCGATTGCCTTACTGCAGGTTCTAGTTGCTAGTGCCGGTGGTAATGACAGTGGTGTGGGTGGCGAAAGAGAAAAACAAAAGCTGGCCACTCTGAGACACATTGCAACAGGTGCCCTCTAAGAATACTGGCTTCTCAGCCCATCGTCCCATCACTTACAGGGCCTGAGAGGGGAAGGGTCGCGCGCATTGTTGCCGGCCTTGTTCGTGTGCGACTAGGGAAGACAGAAGTTGTTGTGATGATGACGCCGCTCGGCAGCAACTTTTTTGCCCTCTCGCTGAGCACAAGACGCGGCACAGCTTCTTCTCCTCTCTGTGCCCTTTCGTGTTTCCAGGCGTGTGGTGTCATTCTGGCGAGCCCAACGTTCGGTATTTGCAAAAGCTGGCGATGGCGCCCACCATCTGTAGTGCCGCAGTGTGTCGCTGAATCTGTCCGGGCTCCGACTTTCCACCACAGGATCACCGCAGGACAAGCTCTACGCCGTTGACTACGCCGAGAAGCTGCTCCGGCCGCTCTACGACGCTACAGGGACCTTTTTTCTAGATTTTCTGTAGTAAGGGTGGCCCGACACCGGGCAGCAGGGGGGACCACCTGGGTCAGGCGACGAAAATTTCCTCTCAGTGGTTCGCACGACCTACAAGGCGGACAAGTTGTTTCCTTGTTTTTCGTAATCTCGTTGCCTGGCCCAGGCAAACATATTGCAGCTTTTGTTCCGCTACGAAACGGACTTCGTCTCACGACGGACAGCAAAGCTCCAGCTAGGCAAAGCTAGGTTTGCTAGGGTACCGGGAACGCGATCCGCGTCAGAGCCCGCTGCAGCATTGATTGGCCCCAAGCCGAGCAAGGCATTTTTCCCAAGCCTTGTGACCAAAAGCTGCTCGGCGCCGATGAGTCTACTGGGCGTCGTCGCAGTTTCCGTCACTGGCTTTGGCTTTTGCTGGCGCTAGGCTTATCGTTGCTCGTCTTTCAGTTGTAATTGGCATAGTCTCGGTGAGAAAGAGCAAGATCTTGCCGGATTCTTTTTCTGGAAGGAATGTGTAGTTCGTCATTTCAAGACGTCAGAAGCAGAGCAATTGAAAAGCAAGCCCATTGGGTTCTAGCGGGCAGACACTGCCGTCCCCTCCTTCTCTGGCCCCCAGCGCCGCCGGCCTTCAGCTATGGCGAGCCTCCTCCCCTTGCAGAATAAAGCAATCAGTAATTCCCTAGAGACATACTCTTCTGTACAGTCTCTTGAATAAGTAACTTTTGGCATAGCAGCTTGGAAATCATTCTTTATGAGAGGTTGAGGAATGGCAGGTGGCAGCCCGCTGTAAGCCGCCTGCTCGCCGCCTTCGCCCAGCTACACCAGTGACCAGACCAGTATAAAATTATTGTATATATAATTCAAAACGGCAGTGTAACTTCACCGATCATAAATACTTGCTTTTTATTCACAATGTATGAGAGTCACGGCCTATGGACCCTTAAACGGATATCCGTCAAGGCTGGACATGGGCGTTAACAACGCGACCGCCCGCCACAGCACGTCCGGCGAAAGCCCGTAACCCGCTGGGTAGTCAGTGACTCACCTGCTCACAACATGGAACGTTTTGAGGCACCTACTGCCCTAGGTTCAACAGATGCATTTGTGCAAGCTCGGCATAAACCAAGGAGATTCACAGCGGCACTCGGATGAGCAACCCCGGCCTTTGCCGACATCTACCTACAAGCAGGACGGGTTGAACGTGAACACGACCTCATGCATTTCCCAATAATCCCTCATTTTAGTTGTTCTTACCAAGTGAGGGGATTTGACTGTTAGTAGAAAAAGTGAGACGCAGCGTGGAACGGACAGAGTTGGCGCTGTGTGACTGTAACGTCCACAGCGGCCCCCTCTTCACGGCGTGGATGAGTGGGAAACGCGAGACACATGATGGCAGGTCAAGCAATAGAACGATCACTTTATTTTGAAGGGAAATGGCGACGCTTGGATCCCGAGAAGGAGGCGCTGAGTGTGTGATGGCGGGAAAAGCAGTATGAGGATATGCTGGTCATACTCACCTGCTTCGTCACTAATTGCACAAATTTGCGCAATCTCGGCAAAAGAGCAGGGGTTTCTTTTTTTACAAACTGCTCAGTGGAGAGGGGAAAAATTGAGTTGTCCGGACTCTGCTGTGCTGATTCGCCAAAAGTCATTGGCGATGTTGGGCTCATGTAGCACAGAGACCCCCATGGCGGTCCGTGATGAGATACCCATGAAAGCATTATACGCAAATAGATAGAGGGAAAAACAAAACTATCACATTTTTAGCCTTGGCCCCCAAGCGAATCGCTCATCTCACCGCCGCCCGCTTCAAATTGGCAAGTTGTCAGTGACGACCTTCCCCCTCAGCATGGGGCTTTGGAGAGAATGTATCGTGACGACGTGAAATAACGTTACGCCACCATGGCGCCAGAATGTAACTCAAATAAAGTCTGGCGGCAAGAGTGGGATAGATATTAAAATGAAATATTTAATATTTTCACGACCAATCACTTGCTGCCAATTACTTGGTGCATCCCAGCCTTCCTCGGGCGCCATCATGCCGACACAGACGCCCGCTGAACTCATTACACGGGCGCCCGTCGGCCGACGTGGCGGGACAGCCATCTTCAAGGATGTCAAAAGCCCTTTCAACCAGGGTCTCACATCTCCAGACTCTGCTGACAGACACACACATAGACACACTCACGTTCGTTCGCATAGCACAATGCTTGCTTGCGCACAAAGAAACCTCCCCCCTTGTAAATCGATAGATGTAGTAAGCCGCCCCGGGGTGGCGTGTGTGTCTCTTGTCCTCGACGAGCCTTTTTTTTTCCTCCTGTTGTCTCAGACCTGACTCTCGCATTCTTCCCTGCAAGAGCTGCCAAAAGCGACGGGGGATGCAGCGAACTCGACGCCGATCAGACTTGGCGTGAGCTTCGCGCGCCGAGGAGAAAGCTCAAATTTCGAGCCCTGGGTTGGATACTGGATCGTTGATGAGTCTGCCATTTCTAAGGTATAGCCGACCCTGACGGGAGAAAGGGGCTCACTGCGAGAGGCCGCTACCTGCCTCTATGGTAGGCTCCCAGCTGGTGCCATTGACCACATCGGTATTCATTTCGCGGCTCTTCATGTAGCAAATCACTGCTTAATGTGCCAAGAACATCGTCGAAAAGGAATTCGAAGGCTCGAATAGGTACGAATCGACCGACCGACCGACCGATACATACTAGGAGAAGGTGGTCTCTAATACAGGGTGATGCCAGGGCCTCTTGCAAACACGCGTAGAGGTTAGACGGCTGACGTAGCCGTTGTCCTTACTATCATTGCTGTCATTGGTATCATCAATGTCACGGTTGTCATTGTCATCATCGTTGCTGTTCGTATCGCCATTATTAGCATCGTTATCCAATAGACGATTTTCACATCAAACGTCACCATATTCAGCGCTGGAGCGTAGCTGACATCGAATTACCAATGTCATTTTCCCTTGCCAGTAGAACATTCCCATTGAACACCATTCTGTCTCTCCTTCAGCATCGTCGCAGGACGCCGCCCGGGGCTGCCAACACTCCCGCCATCGAGGCCTTGAAGCTGTCAGCCAGTACAAACGTCCAGAATGACAGACATTACGAGCACCATACCAGGCATTTGCTCTCTCCGTTTACTCAAGATCGACGAAATGTCAAATGAGGGCTAGACGCGTCGTGGGACTTTATTGTCATCCAATATGTGTCTGTATTATTGCGGGAAATGGGTTTGTGAGCTGTTTGTACGTGAACAGGGGGCCTGGCCAGCGCAGTGAAACAACCTGAGCTAACTTCTGTGAGCGGACATCTCGAAAACTCTGCC
Source organism: Cordyceps cateniannulata (assembly GCA_028828415.1). Taxonomy (NCBI): domain Eukaryota; kingdom Fungi; phylum Ascomycota; class Sordariomycetes; order Hypocreales; family Cordycipitaceae; genus Cordyceps; species Cordyceps cateniannulata. The sequence continues at coordinate 2,770,317 of JAPHMX010000006.1, forward strand.
ACTATGCTAACAGAACGGAGCTTGAAGACAAGAGTCAACCCAATCTAGAAAATACATTAGCTTTAGAAAATCACTAAATATATTAGCATTCTTAATAAGGACAATACCCCTTTCTACCTTCTACTCGATTATTCTCTTCTGCTTGCAAGCCGGTCACGTGGATTCGCGTTGGTGCTCTCGCGACATTGTATACGACGCGCTAGTTAGCTGTCGTGAATACATCCTGCGAATAAATTACTGGAAACAGAATTTAATCGCATCGTCTACTTCATTCGCCACATGGTTGACGCCTTTATAGCTGACTCCGATGATGAGTCAGAGGTCAATACCTTTTCACCGCCACCCGCAGCTCAGGTAGAAAACCTCCCCTCGTTTGCTAGCACCACGTCAGAGCCAGTCAGCTTGGCCACATCGTCAACAGATCCCGTCTTTTTTCAGGGCATTTATAATGAACAACAGACTGCTGCCGTGAGGGAGCAGCGACTCAGAGTTCACGGAGGGGGCAAGGCGAGTCTCCAGCTCACAGCGCCTACTGGAACCGAGCAAACAGACCTCGTGTCGTTGCCCTCGCAGTATCCGGGAGGTACGCCATCAGCCTTCGGAGATGCGGATGGTGGTCATACTTCTACTGGGATGAAGTCGGCTATCATGAGGGGAAAGACTATGAGACAAAGCAACCGTGTAGCTGCGGATCCTTACGCTTTTCCTAGCAGTCCAGAGGAAGGCCAGAGCGGTGGCGAACGTCAATCCAATCTTAGTTCATCTGTGGCATATCGCAAAGCTGAAGGCGCTGACTTCCACGAGGATGATTACATGGGTCCGCCCTCGAGGAAGAAACAGCGATTGAATGAGCGTCGAAACGATGACGTTGACAGCTCTTTGCCGCCTACCGCACCCCCACTATACAGCAGCATCCCGCCAACAATGCCTCCAATCAACCTCGAGGAGAGCATTGATTGCATAAATGCGGCAATTTCACGCAATGACTTGATTCCAACTATAGATATCAGCGATGACCCGTCACTCATTATCCATCCTCGTGGCCTAACCAGCAGCCAGAAGGAGCAATATATGGCTGTAGAGCTAGCAAGGTCGAGTCATCCAGAGCAGCAGAACACAGATGGTGATCTTTCGAAGCAGCCCCAACCGCAGTCGAGCGGCAAATCTCAGCGCCAAAAGGCAGCATCAAAGAAGTCGACTCCATCCAAGACGAGGTCATCGAAACGACAAGCCAAGTCTCATCCTGAACAAAGCGCTGCTGAGTCTTCTGATCTTAGCACACTGGCAGATCCACAAGTGACAGACCACACAGTGGTTCTTTGTGATCACGAAGCAGATGGATGCCGGAAGACCGATGACCAAACAGTCAGCGAAACTAAGTCAGACGGCGATGTTTACGAAATACAACCTACACCGGCGAAACCGCCCAAGAAGAAGAGAGGAAGACCGAACCGGGCAGAGAAACAGACGCAGGTGGCTACGGCTACGCCGTTAGAGTCAACCGAGTCAGCGGGACCCGGAAAGGTTACAAAAAAAAGAGGCCGACCAAAGAAATCCGAAGCTGCAGTCATAGAGGAACAGGAAGAGATGGCTCAAGTGATAACAGACGATGGGGAGACTAAAGCAATAGCCGTTGATGCAGAAACAGCAGAGGATGAGGCAGAGACGAAGACGGACACCACGATCCATGGAAACGTTGGGAGTCAAACAGCATCCACGGATGTCAAAGTCGACGATGAAAAGACCACAGTTACGCCTGGTGTTATAGCCAAGGAGACACCACAGAAACCAGCCAGCAAGCGAATAGCAACGCCACAAACGGGGAGCGCAGGCAAGCCACTGTACCGAATAGGATTGAGCAAACGGTCAAGGATTGCACCGTTGCTGAAATCACTACCAAAGTGAGGAGAGAGAGTGCCCAGTACTCGATGGATATCGGCGCCAAATCGATTTTTTTGCTAGGTTCAAGCCTATCATGACGTGCCATCAAAGCTAATCGCTTTTTGGTCCATGATTACACGATTTATTGAGGAAAAAGCGATTTTTATGTTCTCCACCAATGTTTTCAATTTTATGCCAGATCCGTTTACGTGTTTAACAACCCCCGACGTACCGTGCTCAAGCTGATTGGCTACCCACTCATTTGGATACTGTAACGTAAAAGCCGCAGCCTCGCTAGCCCTCAACTGGACCCCTACAATGTTTTTGTTTAATCCAGTACGAGCACGCAATCCCATACTAACGCAGGGTTGTGGAAGAATCGTCAGTATTGGCGTCCGGGCTGGAGCCGCTGGATGGCAACTTGTGCCGACCCTCGGAACACCATGACTCTGCCCCGCCAATGGTGGCTGCCCCTCCATGAGTGGCATGTGCCCGTCGGTGACGACTTGCTGGGCAGTGATTGTGAGGAGGACAGGTTTTTTAGATGGGGGGAAGATTTTATTTTGAATCGATTGAAGGAAACAATTAGAAATTGGACTGGGAAGCACAGCAGGATGGCAAAGGCACACTACTGACGAGTCGCAAGCCCATTTGCAGCATCTCATCGCCGATAACGGGTCCCTCCCCCACCTGCGGTAGTTTTTTTTGCGGCGACTCAGAAGCAGACTATCCTGCAACATCAGATCGCCTTCGAACATCAATAGTTTCAAGATTTGATTCCTTGCTCTTCTTTCACAAGCTCTACCACCATCGACAGGATAATTCGCCTCTAATATCATACTCCAAACAAGCAGACCGATGGCGACCAATGGCAACGCTGCGGCAGACGCCCAGCCCGAGGCCACGACTGGCAACCCTTCACATCGCTATTTAAGCACTCGAGGTGAGGACTCTGGAGTACGTCTTGTCGCCTAAGAAAATTGGACCATGGCACCTAGACTGGTTCCAATGTTTCGAAAACTAGGACTAATAATTGCCGCAGTTCACCTTTGAGCAAGCCGTCCTCAAGGGCCTCGCTTCCGACGGTGGCCTTTTCATCCCTGAGGCTATTCCCGCCGCCACCAATTGGCGAGAATGGAAGGATCTTTCCTTTGCCGACCTGGCTTACAAGGTCCTCTCACTGTACATCTCCCCCGACGAGATCCCGCCCGCCGACCTCCGTGACATCATCCAACGCAGCTACGCGACATTTCGCCATGCCGACACCACACCACTCGTCCATCTCGAGGGCAGCCACTACCTGCTCGAGCTGTTTCACGGCCCGACGTTTGCGTTCAAGGACGTCGCGCTGCAGTTTGTCGGCAACCTGTTTGAATACTTCCTCGTGCGCAAGAACGAGGGCAAGACGGGCAAGGGTACGACTTCCTCTGCCGCGGTAAGCAAAGAAATATGCTAACGGACTCGCGCGAAACTATAGACCGTCACCACCTCACTGTCGTCGGCGCCACCAGCGGTGACACCGGCTCCGCCGCCATCTACGGCCTCCGCGGCAAGAAGGACGTCTCCGTCTTCATCATGTTCCCGACCGGCCGCGTTAGCCCCGTGCAGGAGGCGCAGATGACGACGGTCCTCGACGCCAACGTCTACAACCTCTCCGTCGGCGGCACTTTTGACGACTGCCAGGACATCCTCAAAGCCCTCTTCGCCGACAAGGACGCCAACGCCGCGCTCAACCTCGGTGCCGTCAACTCCATCAACTGGAGCCGCATTCTCGCCCAGATCGTCTACTACTTCCACGCCTACTTCTCGCTCGCGCGCCAGTCACCCGGCTTCACGCTCGGCGACAAGGTGCGCTTCGTCGTGCCCACGGGCAACTTTGGCGACATCCTGGCCGGGTACTTTGCGCAGCGCATGGGCCTGCCCGTCGACAAGCTCGTCATCGCGACCAACGAAAACGACATCCTCGACCGCTTCTGGAAGACGGGCCGTTACGAGAAGAATGCGCCTCGGAGCGAGGAGGACGTCACTGCCGCACCCGCCGTCGGTGCGGACCCGTCCGGCGTCAAGGAAACGCTCAGCCCCGCTATGGACATTCTCGTCTCGAGCAACTTTGAGCGCCTGCTGTGGTTCCTCGCGTACGAGTTTGCTGCGACCGCCGGCATGGACGACGCCTGGAACAAGCGCCAGGCCGGGCAGGAGGTAGCCGGCTGGCTGCGCTCCCTCCGCGACGATGGCGCTTTCGGTCCTGTCTACCAGGACGTCCTCGCCGCCGCCCAGCGAGACTTTGAGAGCGAGCGCGTAACCGACGCCGAGACCCTTGATACCATCACCCGCTTCTACAAGCGCGTCGGCCACGTCCTCGACCCGCACACGGCCGTTGGCGCCGCCGCCACGCAACGCTCCGTCAGCCGCGCCGCGTCCGGCATCCCTCACATCTCCCTCTCCACCGCTCATCCGGCCAAGTTCTCGGGTGCCGTCGAGAAGGCCCTGGCTGGCGAGCCCGGCTTCGATTTCACCGCCCAAGTACTGCCGCCGGAGTTCGTCGGGCTCGAGACGAGGGAGCGCAGGGTGGCTACGGTCGAGAATGACTGGCGCAAGGTGCGCGACCACGTCAAGGCCCAGGTAGAAAAGGAGCTGGCAGGGCAACAGTAAATAGAGCAGATCACGAAGGGGTACCGGGGCCAAGAGGGGGATGATACGGGCGGGGAATACATTTATTGATATTAGAGCAGGGCGCTTCAAGCATACAAGCAGTTCGATTGTTACATTTGACGTTTAGTTTTAACATACCAGCGCAGGAGGGGGGTAAGGCTCCGAGCTTGGCCTCTGAGAGTTTGCAGGGCTGCCAAACTGGGCTATCTACATGACTTTAAAATCTACGTTAATAACTAAAACGTGTTCGGAAGAAATCATATCAGGAATAAAAGCATGCCAGGGAAGTTTCCTAGCATATAGAGGTCACTGCAGAGGGACTCTTTTAATTTACTCTTATCCCGAATCTGGTGCTTGATCTAGCAGTCCTTCACGCAAACAAACTATATCAAGCCTTACCACATCCAGTCCTGATCTACGTGTCTACTTGCTACGTGCCTACGCGGCTGGATGATGAGCCTCTCCCTTCAATTCTTCCTGTTGTTCGTGTCAGACGACTCGCTATCCCTAGCAACAAGCAGTCGGCCAACCTCTGAGGCAGCTCAGGCTTCTTGAGGCCCACCAGACAGGGAGTCTGCAAGGCCACAGAGGCCAATCCAGAGCCGCTTCTCACTCGTAGATAGAAGCAACAAGCTGCTTACAGTCTCGGCATCTTTTTTTATTTATACTAGCATTTGGTTTAATTATATCGACCGTTTTCGTCCCAATACTGCATTGTTGGTAGTTTCTGGGCAGTCACACCAAAGGAATACTGTTTGCCTAAAGAAATGAACAAAGCAAACGGCCTTCCACCATTGTTCAACCTCCAGCATAAAACGACAAGAAGCGATGCACAATTCAAAGAGCTGGTGCTGGAAATCAAAGAAACGCCGACGTAGATGCATCAATAGTATAGTGGTTCCTCCAGTTGCGCGTGCGTGTTGCACAAATGTTCTCACCAAGCCGTGACAAGCTCGGGGTAGCAATGTCGCCCACGTGGGGTAGTATACAGGGTTTACCTTTCCATAGCCGCAGCTATCGTTGCGAGACAAACAGATTGCCTAAAGCATGGACAGCCTCCAACCAGCCACTTAACCATTGTCTTTGATGTGCTTTTTGATAAACTCAAAAGACGAAAAGAAGATGGCATTAACAACGCAGGATCGGCTCATGGAAACTGCCAGCCCCCGATACATGTCCCGCTTGAAGAATGTGATTTTGGGTGCAGGTTCGACCTTTTCGCCACGCGCGTAGAGAAGGGAGTTGCGTTGGTATATACTCTTGGCTGAGTCAATTGGGTCTGTTTTTGGTGTTAGCCTTATATCGGTAAACAGCCGACCAAGGGGCGCAACTTACATATAATGGCCCAGGAAATAAGGCCACACGAGCCGCCAGCTGCTACTACAGCCAGCTTGTTGCTGCTGTCTCCCGCAAGTGTAGTTCCGAGCTGTTTTCCACTCTCATATACCATAAAGTATATACCCGTTCCAACGGTATCTCTCACTAGTGAATGTCAGTGGGATCAGACAGAGGCTTTCCGGTTTGACTTGCATTGATGTAATCGGAAGCCAGTATAAAGACCCAAGATGCCTCGATGTTTAACAATGGTGGCCATGGTCCTTAGAGTGCCTTTGTTCTGGTAGCTCTGTGCGATAGCGGCGCTTGTTTTCTTGGCTCCGCCACGCTCTGCTAGCAAGACGGCTACTTGCGAGCTGAGTTTGCTGAGCTCGAACGGACAGGCTAGTATTGGTATTACAGCTCCTGCCGTTGCACCGGCAGCACCAAAGCAGGCAATCGAGTACATGTTTGGGTAATTGCCGGGCTTGTTGACATAGCGCAGAATGTCGAAGCCGGTGTTCTTTTTTACCCACCCAGCGTAGGCATATTTCGCTCGTTGGTATATTGAGAATGAGACGGTCCGGACGAGAGTAATGCTGGCCATAGGGGCCGTTACACCTATTTATGGTGGCTTCGTTAGCAAGTTGTTTCAAAGCGCCCATGTATGCGACAGATATATCTGCCAAGGCGCCAACACAACAATCCTACACTTACCGCGAAAGAAGCCACCCAAAGATTCCGTCTTGTAAGTCTGCTTCACGCAATCGAGAAAACCACGGTACTGGTATGTTTGCATGCGAGTCTTGACGCTGTCGAGAGGAAATGCGACGAGGGTAGAGAAGGCGCTGGAGCTGCTGGCCGCGATTTCGATGCGGTAGCGTTTCGTGAGAGATTGGCGCGGCTTCTCACGGGCGGCGGGCGCAGCATTATGCGTTGCTGACGGAGCTGATTTGCTTGGCATCGTGGCAATAGTGTGAGAGCGAGCGGCGGCAGCAGGCCCATGTTGCGAGTTTGTAGAGCTTTCGCTTGCGCTCATTGCCTCTGGCGAGATGGCAGCGGCCGGTCACAGACGCGTTCAGGCTATGGCCCCGATCATACGAGGCCAGAGTCTGTAGCGGTGATCGCAGCGTGGCCAGTCGCCAGAAGCGCCGTGTCCATCAACCGTCTGAGGCTCGGCGGGAAGGGGCGGAGAGTCGAGGGAGAGAGCACCGCCCAAGCTGTTCGGATTGGGATCAATTACGACGCCGGATGCGCTCGCGATGCGGAGAGGGTTTCGCAGGCAAGTGCTATTATGTAAATTTTCTTGAGGAGGTAGAAGAATTGAAGATTAGGACGCAATGTCGAGGACCGGAGGAGGTTGAATACGGTGAGAGGAGCGGGAAGTGGAAGACCTGGTTTGACTCGACGATGAACCCGATGGCGGGGCGGGGGCTGCGTATCAAGAGGCCCACTGGCGAATCGGCCGGCCTAGAGGCTAAACTGGAACGGCACGGCGGTTACCAATGTATCACAGAGACTAAATCAAGACGCCTGACGCGAGAGACAGTTTCGATGAAAATGGATGAAGGAGGGATGATTCGATTGTCTGCGAGCAGACGTTATCTTGGTCCCAGCTTCAACAGATGAGGGGATCAAAAGGTGGAGATGGGGCTGGCAGCTGGCAGAGCTCAAGGCAAGTTTGGCCAGTGCTACGGGTGTAAAGCGTGCACCTGCCGGCTAATACCATGGCGGCGGTAGAAAGCTCACCATTGGATTGGTAGTAAATTGATGCTAGCCCCGCCAAAGAAGACTTGCCTCCATGTAGAAATGATACATCGTCTCCGCGACTCATTCAACAGGCTTCATGCCGCAAGCTACTCGGAAACTCGTTACTGTTGCTGGTTTGGCCTAGCATCAATGGGCTAGCATTAAAGAGGTGCAGCACCTATTCCTTGCGACTGTGGGGACTGGATGCTAATGCGGTTTAGACTCGTTGCGATAGGCCGGCAGCTCATTGTGGCTTCTCCTTCCTCCCCATGTTTGCCAACTCACATAAAGCCTCGTCCAGGGTAGCCTCGCCCATTTCAAAAACACAAACAGCGTCAATTAAGGCCCAGCACTTCAAGTAGAGAAGAGGTCAAATTATCGACTACAGGTCGTTTTCATCGTGATTATTCGACAGGTACAGCAGGCATTCCCTTATCCCGCCCTTCCGGTCAACACCTTCGCTAGGTTGCCATCTCTGTTCCAATCGTTGGGTCCATCACCGGACGTATATGCTGCAGATGGCTCGGCACAAGATCAGGTCGACCGATGAACTTGATCCAGCTATACGGGTCGGCGAATTCGTCATTAAGCGACGCACGCTGGCCCTGTACCGCCTCGGGAAACTCGCCTGCGACGCCAACCGAACCCACCTCCGCCTTGTACTCCTCCCATAACAGCATCAGCTCGGTAAACTTGTCCGGTTCTGCGTAACGAAGGTTCTTGGTCTCCCCAGGGTCATTCTTCATGTGGAACAGCTCCCACTCCTGTGGTCCCCGTGGTGCTGGCACAAACACCAGCTTCCAGTGGCCCTGCCTCAGAGCCCCGGACCCGGCAATCTCGAAACCTGTCACATAGGTCTCCTCGTGGATGTCAAACTCCTCATCCGTGCAGCGCTTCTTCGCGTCATCGACCGAATGCAAAGACTGCAGAAATGGCAGCCAGCTTCTCCCCCGCAGGCTGGCAATCTCTCGGCCCTTGTAGCGCGTGCCCGGGTGCCTCAAGCCGGCCATCTCCAGAAAAGTTGGCACAATGTCCATAACGGTGCAATATGCCTTGGTAATTCGCGCATTTGAAGCAGCCGCACCTTTCGGCGGCTTGACAACAAGCGGGACACGACAGCCTCCTTCTGTTGAGTGCATTTTGAACAGCCTTGACGGCGCCGTGGCAGCTTGTGCCCAAAGTGCCCCGTACCAGACAAAGGAATCTCCTCGGCCGATGTTCTCGAGGGTGTTGTTATAGTATTTGGCGATGTGAGCCGCCACCTTGTCTCCCATGATTGGCTGGGCTTCGTACGAAGCTCCTTCGGCCCCATTATCCGACATGAACAGGATCATGGTGTTGTCATATTCGCCAGTCTTACGCAGATGGTCGACAACTCGACCGATATTCCAATCCATACGGTCAACCATGCCGGCGTATACCTCCATGGCTCGGGCAGAGCTATCTCTGGTCTTTTGGGACAGATCTTCCCAATGCTGAGACTCTTGTTCACCGACACACACAATCGGATGCGAAACGACATCTTGATCGACGAGGCCAAGCTTCTTCAAACGCTCAATACGTTCGGATTTGAGAATCTGGGGTCCATTCTGATATATTCCTTTGCAATATCAGTCAACAAATGCTGGGAAATGCAAGCATCGCGCTACGGGCGAAGGCTCTGTACCTCGATATTTATCTGCCACCTCTTTCGGGGCCTGAAGTGGCCAATGAGGTGCAGAAAACGGAAGATAGGCAAAGAACGGTTTCTTGACGTCATCGTTGTCTCTTTCGGAGAGATATTCAATCAGTTTCGAGGCATAAGCGTCCGAGGAATAGAAGTTTTCTGGAAGGTCGGCAATCTGACTGTCCTCGACGTGCAAAGCTCGGGTAGCTGTTTCGAAGAAACGATCTGCGTGGTCCTTATCTTCGTACCGAGGCTCATAGCCTACAAAAATGGAATATGTAAGTAGAAAGCCTTGCATTTCGACAGATTGTTCTCAACATACCGTAATGGTTGGCACAGCCGGGTAAAAGGGCAAAGGATTTGTCAAAACCACGACGTATGGGATAGTGCTGGGGTTTTAAACCCAGATGCCACTTCCCAGCCATCACGGTGTGGTAGCCGCCATCTTTCAGCAGCTCTGGGAGAGCAACAACACGCTCATTCAAATACCCCTCATGACCAGGCTGACCTTGGTGTGCGACAGAGCTACGCGTAAACTCTGCTAACTCTCCTAGGCCGGCAATGTGATGGTCGGTTCCTGTCATCAACATGGATCGAGTTGGCGAGCATGCTGCTGCCACGTGGAAGTTTGTGAAGCGGAGGGCATTGTCTTCTCGAGCAATCGCATCAATATTGGGTGTCTGGATCTCAGAGCCAAAGCAACCACAGTCGCTAAAGCCTAAGTCGTCGGCAACAATAACTAGGAAGTTGGGTCGCGCCATGGGAATAGGGCTGCACAACAGAACTAAGACCAAGTGGAAGAATGAACCACAAACTTGCACGTTAAACCAAAGTGGACGGAATAGGATCAAAGTTAAGTATAAACAACGGGGGGCATGACACGGCCATCTTGAAAAAGCCAGCCTCGTACACCAACCATCGACGTTTCGTCTCTATTTTCCCCTCATTAGAGCAAGACAAGCTAGTCGAAAGCCTCACCATAATAGCTGAACCGAGACTAGCATAGGAACTCGCACGAGCAAGGCTGCGCCTGTCTGCATTGCCACGAGGCATGAAGCATTCAACATCGGGTTTCTATGCGGACTTCGGCAAGCCCTGGTGCAATTCCTTCGGATGGGTCTTGGCTTTTCATGGCCATGTAATTGCCAGGGGTCACTGGAAGACTCCTCTTTTCTCCTGCAACTGGTGACGAAAGATACGAGCTAAATTCAAGAGCAGATATTGGCAAGGGAAGCGAACGAGTTGGTACACAACGAGTACCACAGCCCTCAGATGACCCATGGGGCAGGGAGGGGAACAGCAGACATCGCGGTGGGACATGTGTGCGCCATGGAAACGAGGCTTGTGAGGTACATGCAGACTGGCCAATCCAGAGGTGTATTCAACCTCGCCAATTTTACGCGGCTGGTTCGCCTTTGCATTGAGGTCGGAGAAATTATGTATGCGCGGCAGGTGGCGTGGCTGGTTTGGGGCAAACAAGCTAGGCTACAACGGAACAGACTGTGGGTTCTCCGACTTCATTGGCAATAACACAAAGCATGAAGGGTGGCAATTGTCCTCGAAGGCCCAGGCCGTCGGGGACCAGGGAAAAACTTGCCGTCCGTGGCCTTCCGTTGCGTGCATTGCGTGAGGCGACCCTTGGCACACTGGTGTAATTTGCCCCAAACATTTGGGCCAGTTGATTGTGAAAAGTGCGGAACAAGATGCCAACAGCTCCAAGAGACCTACTTTTAACGGCGAAATATGTTGATGACTACAGACGACAAAGACGCAGTGTGCCGAAACCCGCTGCGAATTGCTCACCATCTCGATTTGCGGTGTTGTGAACTGTTTAGTCAATGAGCGCCGAGTGTTTTTGGCTAACCTCGTCTGCACATAGAGACTGTGGGAATAGCACAAAAACGCCAAGGGTTTATTGGTCCGCAGAAACTGTCGGACAACACCAGAAAACTACTGGCCAATATGCAAGGCAGAGAGGCTTGTGGCTTGCCCCTAGTTTCCTGTCGCGGGCGGCGCTGTACAACCATGTGTGTTGGAGCCTACTTGAGAAGTTCGTCGGTGTACCAGGAAATTGATTGCCTTTCGGGCCTTGGCTACAGACGCTAATAAGGTAGGTACTTGTACTAACATTACCTAGTAAACATAATCCGATATCAGATTCGAAACCAGACCTCGGCCCGTCCCATCTTGAGCCCGATAGCGCGGAATCCAGTAACATGCCAAAGTCCGAACCGAACATACGTGCAATGCCTGGCCTCTTGAACCCAGATTTGCCGGATGGTATCTGAGAACTGCCGAAATAGATAATTTTGCCCACTGGAACCTACGTGTCTTATCGTGTGCCGCCATTATTCCACGGAGATCGGCGGCGGAAATACGCGACTCGCAACTGGCCCGCACGGAATGGCGGCTGACACTGGATCTCGTAGCAGGTGGCTGCTGCTTCAGGAGCAGTCGTGAGTAGCTACGCCTACGGTGTATAATCCCTAACCTAGGATACGATTCCTCGATATTTCTGCAGAATATGTCTTTTTGCGATTTGGAAGCAGGCCGTCGTCCCCTTCTTTTCTTACACGGCGTAACCTCTCGAGGCTGTTGCGCACTGGGGAACTGCACGACCAGCGAACTCCGATCGTATACAGATGGATACGACAACTGCATCAATGGCCAAGCCCGCTATTTAGAGCCGTCGCAAAACGTATACAAGAACGAGCACAATGGACAGAGCGACAACGAAAGCCACCTAGGTAAATGTGTGGTTAGACGGGGAGTAAGTAGTTACACAAAACCTTGGCTTTGCTAATTTCGGTGGTGTCCACGCAGCCCCCATGCTCGAGGTTTCAATCCAATGGGGCAAAAGAAACATTGTTCCAGACAGTTGCATTTTTGTCCTTTGTCTGATTCTCGTCGCCGACTTTCCGATTCTACAAGCGGCCGCAGCGCATCAACCATCCATGCAACACCACACATCCCCACCACACTCGCAATATCACCATGCATGCATGCTATAAAGAGCGACATCCTTTTCTCTCGTCTGATTCGTGGCGAGGCGTCGCTAGGAGGGGACTGCGACGTGCCATGAAATCTTCATCCGCAAAGCCATCGCCTCTTCAGCAGTTTGTCCCAAGAAGTTTGGCAAACTCATAAGCTCTGCTTTCTCCCCCGCTACCTGTCATCGGTGATGATTGCTACACCCTTTCGGCAAAAGTTATTGGTGCCATCCTATCGGTTTCGTTCGCGAGTGTTGGGACCGCCAGGCCGTGGTGCCCTGCGTCCATCTCCGTCGCCGGTGTCACGCTGCACACGAGTGCGACAACGCCCTGCATTGTTTACCAATGGCCGCATCATTGGCTTCGGCATGCCGCTCTCCATCACCTAGTTGGCCCGTCTTACAAGGCCGAGTGCACGCCAACTGCAGCCAGCTGCGCGCGGGCCGCGGGCTCACGACCTCGGGGTGATCGAGGTGGTGGTGATCACCATGCTTTTTAACGAACATGGCACAACCAAAGCCGACCCTCTCGCACGCTTCGTCGGTGAATTTCCGTCAGTCTGCAGCTGTTCACGCCCGCAATCTTGCTGGCTTTCTGCCCCCCCGGTCTCTAGGTGGCTGCGACCGCCTCTCGGAGGCCGACCAGGCCTGGAGATGCCGCGCGAGAGCCTGCCCGGCCTGTAAGAGGGACCGCGGCGGAGGAATGAAAGAACCGTCTCCGCACCTGCATCGCCGTCACCGCCGCCAGGGTGGGCTGGCGGATCACTGGCTAGGTATTCGTGAGCTGTCACGAAGCACGCAGTTCTGTTTTACCAGCTCAATGGTTTCAGGCGTTGCTGTTTGTTACCATGCCCTCCACCGCCACTGGCCTCGCGGTGATACTCACGTGGGCTGCGGTGGATGGGTTTGGTCCAAAGAGTAATCTTGTGTGAGGAGTCTCCCTCGGTATACGTCGTGGTTACGGTAACAGAGGGCGACCTGGAGCCCTGCCTCAGCCTCGGGTCAATTGTTATGTTTCGAGGCCTTTTCAACAGCCCGACTTTATACATTATCGGCATTCTTTCAACTGTGCATCACACTTCATAGGACGCTAGAAATAGGATTCGTCTTTTGAACATGGCCGTCAGCATGGCCTAGGCTGCCGTGAACGCCAACCCACTGCCGCTTTCCGTCTCTGACCTCTCTACCATTGGTTCTCCGTTGAGCTTTGCACGTAAATCACATCTCGTACTTGGAAAGGGTGAAATGGCCATCCTATTTGCAGAGGTACCGTCTGCAACTCAATTTTTGTTCAATGCTTATGAAAAATCCCCTTATAGATATGCCAATAGGCGTCGGCCCCTTTCCCCATGATGTATGCAAATGCTATATTTTTTCTCACTTTGACATGTGTGCAGTAATATAACTTTTTTCGAATTATGGCATGCCACTCCGACAGCCATGCGATGTGGCATGTATTTCGTGTCCTGAGCCTGGATCCCTCTGATGTCCCCTTCCCATCGCCATGCCCGCGCGTAAAAGCTCATGGGCCCAATGGATACACACCGAGAGCCAATTCGGCTTCGTGTATCCGCTACTGCCGCGGGCCGCTACTGGGAAATGCCGTGCAGTACGCACAGCCTCAAAAAAATTCCCCGTGTGCAGCGGGTATGCATGTCGTCCTCCGCGCATAGAGGGATGGCTCGGCGTTGTCATGCTCTGTAGGATGAGGACCGTGCCGCTCATGACGCAGAGCCAGCGGCGTCGCCGTTTGTCGTCGCTGCCGTCTCCGCCGCATCCTCCCCGGCACCCTCCACCGCGTCCTCGGTGGACTGGCCCGCGACGGGCGGCAGCTCGTAGCCGTGCTGCGCGGCCAGTCGCTCCTCTTCCTTGCGCGTCTGGAGGGCCTCGGTCTCGCGGCGGAGCTTCTGCAGATTGAAGACGTCGTCGTCTTCGTCCTCTGACTCGTCCTCGCCGGTCCACTTGCCGCTCTCGAAGAGCGCCCTGCCGGTGTTGTCCTTGGCCTTGCGCAGCTGCTCCTCAGCGGCCTTCTTGTCGAGACGGCCCTGCTTCCACTTGGCGAACGACTCGGGCGTGACTGGCGTAAGGGTGCCTGTGAGTTTGTGGCGTTCGGACTCGAGGAAGTCTTCGAGCGTGAGGGTCTTGAGTGGCGACTTGTCGAGCAGGGCCTTTTCCGCGGCCCGCTGCTCCTTTGTCTTGAGGATGAAGCTGCAGGGAAGTTAGCATCGTAGTGTGGCTGAGGGGCAGGAAGGCAACATACCCGGGCGGTAGAGCATGCTTGTACATGCACTTGTCGCCGCCGTTAGGGCAAATCCAGAACCAACCGTATTTGCCATCTTCAATGGCAGAGACAAAGAACTTGCACACTTTGTCTGTGCTCGTTTTCTGGTTGCCCTTCTTGGACAGGACGACGGACCGCAGCTTCTCCTCGTCCCAGTCCGCCGACGTCTCCTGCTTCTTAGTCTCCTCCTCGTCTTTGCGCTCGTCCGTGTAAAGGTTCTTCTTCTCCGTCTTGCGCTCCACTGACAGGTCGTGTGCAAACTTGCACTTCTTGCCCTTTTCGCAGTCGCCCTTCTTCCAGAAGATGCAGACGACGGTCTTGGGGTCGACGCCGAATGGGATCTTTTGGATCTGCGCCGGGCGGCCGAGCAGGAGGGCGGCCTCCTTCTTGGCATCCTCGGCGGCCTTTTTCTCGCGCTCACGTTGCGCCTTCTCGGCCTCCTTCTTCTTCTGCTCGGCGGAGCCACTACCCTTGAGGTTGCTCGTCATCTGGGCAATCTGCTTCTGTGCCGAGGCGCCCTTTTTGTTCTTCATACCAAAGGTCCGGTCCTCCACAATCTTGGAGGCCGTGGCCTTGGTCTTGGCGACCGGTTGCTTCTCCTTCTTCGCCATGCTCGGCGCGTTTGACGATGACGCTCGCTGGCGGTTGTGGTGGGTGGTGGGGTAGGCGGGAGGATATGCAGACACTCCGAATATCGAAATTGAAGTGTTGTCCCAGGCGTATGTCGATCTTCCCTCGCTAGTGAATGTTAGAAACGGCGGTCTCGGCCTCTGCTGCCCTCGTCGCTGGCCAAAAAGGCTTTTCGTCGTAAATTCGTCGTAAATCTTGTAAAAGATGTTTCGACTCTTTAGTGGGGAGTCTAACGTTGGTGGATGAGGTCACCAAAGATCACGTGCACCGCCCTCTTTTTTTTTTGGCGGGTGAGAGCCCCAGCAGAGCCAGTGCGGCGCTGGCCGCTCCTAATAAGCCTGGAGTGTCAGTCCCTTGCTGAAGCTCCACGAAGCTACGTATACCAATTCCATCTGCACTGCTCTGCTTGCGCCAACACAACAGACGCCGCATTCTTGTCGCGGCTTTTGTAAGTGTTTTAACTCAGAGGCAGAATATGCCCTCAGATCTATGCGATTGCTAATTCAGCGTAGATTCCGCGCTCTCCCCCCTTCTCAATACCCCTAGGACTGTCGCGCCGGCAAACGAACCACCAATATGATCTCCGATAACGATCTCTACACACTCGCCATTTTTCTTGGATCGGCCGCCATGCTCCTCATCATTGTCTATCACTTCCTCGAGGTCAACTCCACGAAAAAGCCCATAGCTGGCTCCAAGGACAAGTCGACATAGCGAGAATATGACATGGCAGGATCGGTGGTGCGGCGACGACACGCAGGGAAGCGAGCGCATTGTATATTAGCAGGGCATGGTTGGGCAAAGCTATCGTATTTGATAGTATCGGTGACCTGAAAGGAAGGAGAAGCATGCAACATCATATTACAGAAATAATCGGGCTCCTATAAGGGCCTTGTGATCTATTTCTGCGGGTTCAAAGGCGCCAATTGATTCATTACCTACGTTGTCAAGTCACACCTCGTGACTGTGCCTTGCACCATTGTACCTTTGTGGTCGCCGGTCAGGATATGAGTGATTCGTCTGGTAACGTCCTCATATACTTGCATAGTGATGGGCCTGCCCTTGAGGGATTGAAGTACTGGAGAGCAGAATTTTCGATACTTGAAACTGCAGCGGATGCGCGATTCGCGCGATCCGGCCGCGTCCGTGTGACGGCGCGTCGCCGTACCCAAGTGTAACTTCGTGCGCGAAGTTATCTGATACGTTTTCAAATAAATTAGAGGCTACCTAGACTACCACCATGAAATGGACGCGCTGTGCGTATTAGTCATGTGCCACGAAATTATGAGTGTCACCTCGCAGTTGTGTTGGTATCTTGAATGTAGGGTGTATACCTATTGAACATCTGTTCCTTGAGCGGCATCGTATCGCTTTATTGGCTTATTGTGTTCGGACGAGCCTTGTGGTTGCTTTACATGCTGAGTTTAAACATATGTACTTTGTACTTCCTGATTGGGACGTGAGAGTCTTGGTCGCAGCTTGCACGTGACATTGCAGCCCAACTGGCGCCTCCTGGGCAGCCAGCAGCATTATGCTTACGTGAAGCAAACGATTGGCCCACAGGCACTCGTTCAAGTTGAACTGTGCCTGCCCCTTGTCTTCGCCAACGCGCCCCATCCTCTTTCTCAGCAACTTCCCTCTCTCTTCTTCAGACCTCAACCCAACCGTCCACACGTTTCCCACCGTTGATTCCTCGATTCTTACCCCATTTGCCATCGAGTATATCAAAGGCGTGCTTCACAATCTTTTGCGATCACTCTTGCGAATTTTTTCTCCGTTCTTGACAGCGCTTTCCCCACGTCCAAAAGACTTTCTCTCGTTGTCACCCAAGCTTCCATCATCGACCTATCTATTCTACGCGCTCTCGCTACACCCACACAACTTTTATCACCGACCAAGCCACCTCATCGTCATGTCTGGAAAGCTTGATAAGCCTCTCGACGATATCGTCTCAGCCCGCCGCAAGAGCGCTGGCAACCGTCGCCCCCAGCGTCGCAGCGCCGCCACTGCTCCCGCCGGTGGCATTCACAAGACGAAGGCCCCCGCCCGCGGCGTCGCCGCCAAGGGCGCTCAGGGCAAGGCCGCCGGCCCTCTGGGAGAGAGCAAAGTTATTGTCAGCAACCTGGTAAGTTTTTAATCGTTTGCCTGTCTCGCAACGCAGTCGCTAACTAGCCACCTAGCCCAAGGATGTCTCGGAGCAGCAGATCAAGGTATGTTTCCGTTGAGGCTGGTCATGCCCTCGGACTTGTTCGATCTTTCCTTCCTCGCTACGTTTGCTCCCAATACCGAAGTGCAAAGATCCCTGAATCCAGGCACTGAGCCGTCGCGCCTGAGAAACCTAGTCTGGCCTTGTCTCCTTCCCGATCAATATTTGACGCGATCGGTTGAAGTTGAGAGCATCTAGTCTTGCCCAAAGCCTGTCTGCTGTGCCTGGTCAGCATTTTCTTTTTTGCAGAGGCTGCAATGACCTGAGGGATGCGCCATTGGACTATCTCATCGAGTTTGGTATGAGAAACGCACGATCCACACTGCTTGCAGTGTTGCTGTCAACTTCTTTTGATTCAGCGAGTTGAGAAACGAATGCAGTATGTCAGCCCGTGAAACGGCTCGCAAACGCAATCGACTGCTTGTCCACTCTCCCTGCTGGGAATATGCGCAGGATGAGCATTGTCGTTTGGGATGGGAAACAAGACGACAGCCTGCCGGTATCTCGTGTGGCTGAAATATGTCGACGCAGAGTATTATAGGAGAATTTGGGCAAGCAGGAAGTTTCTAGCGTTGCTGCTGTGGCATGGGCAACTTTGCGCTTAGCACCAGCCTGCGCATGTCTCAAACTCGTTGATCATTATGACAACTCTCGTTATGGCTATGAAACGACACGTACCAATGGACAATCTATCGAATGAAGCTCGGAATCGGATCTTGGCCGTTCAAACGCATCGCATCTCTTCCGGTTCACTAACCCCTCCTCTCGCCAATAGGAATACTTTGTCCAGTCTGTTGGTCCCATTAAGCGCGTCGAGCTTTCTTACGGCCCTAACTCCCAGAGCCGCGGTATTGCCAACGTCATCTTCCACAAGCCTGATGGCGCTAGCAGAGCCTTCCAGAAGCTGAATGGTCTCCTCGTTGACGGTCGCCCCATTAAGATTGAGATTGTCGTCGGCGCTGCCCAGGCTGACAAGGTCATCCCCCCCATCAAGACGCTTGCCGAGCGCGCTACGTAAGTCGGACAGTATCGTAGGATGCCCTTGATTGATTCTAATGTCATTACAGGCAACCCAAGGCCCAACCCAGATCTGCTGCTGGAAAGCAGGGCAACGGCGCTGGCAAGGATGGTGCCAAGGGCAAGGGCGGCAGACCGGCGCGTCGCGCCCGCAACACTCGTCCTACCAAGAAGACGGCGACGGAGCTTGATGCCGACATGGATAACTACATGGCGGATTCTAGTGCCAATGCCGCTGCTGCTGCTCCTACTGCTGCGCCGGCCGCTAATGGCGACTCCGCGATGGCTGATGAGATTAGCGTAAGTGTGCCCCTGGTCGAACATGATTTCTGATTCTAACACGAGAGTAGTAAACGGCAGGAAACTATTGGGAGTAAGAGTGGAGGAACTGTAATTTATATACGCTAAAGCTGCTAAGAGTGCCAATACCACGGATGGGAAGCGTTGCTGCGCGACAGATTGGCTTGCGAAGAGCAGCGATAGAGGAAGAATTCAACAGATTGTACTCATGAGAAAAGTTTTGCTGATGACTCGTACCACGTGCAAATGCGGGCAATTGTCTTTAATGAAGCGTTTTGTAAAATGGCAACGCTGCCACACCATAGTGTGGCTACAGTACGATGTTGCAACTCGAGCGAGCAGAGTTGGTTGACAAGGAGAGAGATCTGTCTGAGCAAGCCTTTTGACTGATGGAGGTACACGAGGCGAGGGAGGGACAAGTCGTGCTTGGTTGAAGAGCGGTGGTGATATTGACGTTGTTGGCAGCAGAGGGGGCATTGGTGTAGTAGCGCGGCTGGCGCGGGCTCTGCGCTACCGATCTTGGTTCCGAGTAGCGTTCATCGGCGGGCCAGGCGACCATGCAGGCGCCGCGCGCGACGTCCTTTGCCGCGTCAAGAGAAGAGTATATATGAGAAGTCGACATGATGAAGTTGCCAGAGTTCTTTTGCTTTTTTTAAATTGCCTGCCTCTCTCAGCTCTATTTCTCTTTGTGTCTTGAAGGGAAGCGATCCTTGTAAATACGGTGAGCCCGTATATGTTGACGAAGCACAACCCAACCAAGATGGAAGAAAGTGACGTAGTAAAGTAAGGCGAAAGGTGCAGAGTTGAAGAAAGAGTACTGTTGCAGATGGAGATTTGACTGAGAGAAGAAAGAAGAGGAAAGTAAAGAGGGAAAGAAAAAAAAAGTCAAAGGAAAAAGAGAGAGTTCTAAACAAGGCAGCGAAACAAGTTGGCAATGGTACGGCCGGGTGCAGCAAGACCACCCAACCACAACTGAGAGATGGCCAGGGCGGCACAGGGGGGGGGGGACGACGTTTGTAGGTGAGGGTGTGTGTATATTATCTAGGCGGCGGGAAAGGAATGGAAGTTGAGTGTTTCCCTCGTCTGATAATAATTAACCAGAATAATGGTTCCGCACTTTTTTCTTTTTTTCGTTGTTTCCTCTCACTCTTTCCTCCCCCCTCGGCGAAGTCACAAACATCAATCCAAGACGACCAGCCAACCCCTGCTTCCTGGGGCTCAACTGATTTTTTTTGTTTGCTTTCTTGAGGGCGGAGCGGCCGGCCCGGGAGTTGAGTCTCCCGTGGCTACCGAAAGAAGCAAAAAAACAATATCAAATATTAAAAACCAAAAAGAAAAAAAGAAAAAAGCTGGTAGATAGTTGGATGCAAATAATGGACAAGGTCTCGGGTGGTCATGGATGAACCAGATCGGGGGGGGCGCGGGATCGGGGGTGTGTGTGATCTTCGTGTCTTGGACGGAAAAAAAGGTTTTGTGCAACTGGGTTTTGGGTTGGTTGGGTCATGAAATGCTGGGCCGCCTTTTCCTTCCTTTCCTTCCTTCCTCCCCCCCCTTCCCCATTCCCCGGCTTTTCTCTTCTCCTTTTTTCTGCCCGATTGCAAATGGGTGTTCTCACATGTACATGCTGTATGCACGCGCGCGCACGCCGCCGCAGCTGCGGGCCAAGGCAACGCAACCCCGTCATCTGCATGAAGAAGGATTTGAGGCGGGCTTGTTGCCCTGTTCCCGTGTCAAGATGTCAGCTGCTGTGGCTTGGGCATTTCGGGATGGTGGTGGTTGTTGTATTTTCATTGGCTTGTTGGTTGGGCTGTTACTTCTTCATCTATATCATCCAACGGTCCGGTGATACTGCTGCCTTGGTTTGATGACTTGCTGTAGACGATGAACATGGCCGGGCTCGTATCCGCCTCTTTGTCCACGTGCGATGGCCTCGCAGCCATGCTGAGGGGCTGCGCCAAGCAGTGTTTATTCCTGTCTGGTGCGTAATACAGCAGTCGCGTATTTGTTGGTAGGGCAGATATACCTACGTAGATCAAGGTTGATTGGCTGGCATGGGTTGGCATGGGTTAAGCAACAGTCTTCACAAGAACGGGGATTTTTCTGGGTATTGTGTAATCGACATACGTGTCCCGGTGTTGGGAATTATTAGAATGTCGTGTTCCTTTACAGCATCACACGAGTACAATAATGTCGGCTCGCCAGTAGCATCTTGGCGACATGCACAGACCTCAGCACGCGTCACAGTCACCACGGCAGACAACAAAAGGGCGTTGAGAATGCATTAGTCGTCAATGCGTTTACCAGGATACTCCCAGTAATTTCGTCTTTTTTGTGTTCTTGCTTCTTGATATCTCAGTCTCTATCTTACCCACCCAACCCGCCAGTGTGAAACAAAACGACTCTTTTTATAATACCAAATACACCCATTGGATTTTTCCAACCTGCGGCTGGCGATAGTCAACGTTGATACACTCGGGTTTAGGCCTTGGTCGTGGGAACCTCCTCGACATCCTCGTCGTCGTCGTCGCCGCTGTCGACATCCTCGGCTTCCTCGCCGCCGAGATCGGGCATGTCACCGCCGCCAGCCAGCTTGGAGAAGTCGATGCCGCCAAAGTCACCTGAAAGGCTATTAGTACATGTCATGCTCATGTGTCCAGAGGGGTCAGCTTGGGCGAAAAGGCGGCATGCAAGACTGGGCACCAGCGCACCAGCGACGAGCAAGTCCTTTCACCCCATCATCTTACGTACCTCCCATGCCGGGCATGCCGCCCATGCCGCCAAACTGAGAAAAGTCCTCCTCAGGGGCCTCGTTCTGCTCGTCCTCGTCAACCCACTTGTCAAAGTCGGTCTTGAGGAAATGCAGACGCTTGCTGTCCTTGAGCAGGCGGGGCCAGTACTCCTCCTTGAGCTCCTTCTTCTGGAGCTTCATCTCGACGTTCTTGGCCGTGTGGTTGATCTTGCTCTCGGCGGGGTCGATCTCGGCAAAGAAGTCGAGCACGACGTGGTACTTGCGCTTCAGGGTACCCGAGGTGCCGGTGAAGGAGAGTGAGGTGGGCTTGAGGTCTAGCTTGATGTCGTCCTTGGGAACATCGGGGACGGAGATGGTCAGGTAGACAAAGTTCTTGGCGGCATCGGAGCTGGAGGAGCGCTGAGCCCAGAGGACTGCGAAGCCGTTAGCATGTAGTTGGGCGAGGGAGCGAGCTGGTGGGTGGGTATGTGGTGGTGGTGGTCATGGGCGTCGCGCGGCGAAAGAGAAATCATCGGCAAGCTTCGATTGGGCCTGGATGCATATGATGGAGGGGCGGACAGCGTCCCGTTGACTGCGCAGGATACCGGGCGGCAGTTGGGGACGAACTCCGACAGCTCTCGCGCGGGGAGTTTGGCTGTGCACACCGAGGTGGGAAAAGACGACGTACCTTCAGGAGTGGCGGTCTCGGTAGACATGATGGAGAGTTGTGGTCGGGGATTAGAGGAAATTGTTGGATACTGCGACAAAGTCACAAGAGAGAAAAAAGCGACGTCTGCTGAGCAATGGCTAGGTGTGCGCTTTCGAGTGAGGGATCGTGAGGTATGGGGGAGTGGAAGAAGATGTGATGGAGCAAGAAGTGATTTGAGAGGTGGCGGCGCAACGTGTGGTGCACCGAACAACAGTAGCTTTCCACTGCCTCTGTGGGTGCTGTGGTTGGGGGTTTTTTGTTTTCAGTGCTGTTTTGGCGGGCTGTTGCCTTGCCCCTCTCCTTTGCCCGCCTTCAGCCCTTTCTGGCACATTCCACCGTGGACAGGGCCCAGCTGCGGAGCGCTAAAGAGTACAAAGCCCGCGCAGCGATCTACCCGCTTCCACCAAGTATCATGTTAACGTTCGTCGCACTTTGTGGTACCTCTGTGCCCCTCCACTGGTCGCCGCGTACCTCCTCCTAGATGTGGGCCGCTTCAGTTGATGCCTTGATGCCGTCGTAGTTGATGGCAAATGTGCGGTGGAATTGTGCAGCGCGAATGCCTCTAGTGGAAGGAAAACCCCGAGTAAAGGCTCCAGCCATTCGTTCTCAGAAAGTTGAACCCAATTCCAGCTGCCAGCATCTTGCTGAAATACTTCCCACCGCCACGGCCCTCTGTAAGCGCCCTTCTCAGCGGGCAGTTGCTGTCCAGCAACCCCGCTGCGCCACACCTTCAGGCGGCTGCCACAGGTGGCTCTCTTACGTTGTTCAATGGCTGTGGGGCTGGCAACCCGACACCCGGCGTTGCATCACAGCTCCGACCTCTCGTTTCATCCCACCACTTCCACCGCTATCAGAAGCCTCAAACTCACCAGGCTCCGCGGCCAGCACTCTATCACGGCCCGGCTACCTACCTATATACCAGACTAACGAGCGACAAGCACGCGAGTCCCAGATTGGCCACTGTCCAGCCCGCCATCTTTCGCCTTGATTCCTCAGCCTCCCCCGCCCGCGTACCATGGAGACACTCAGGGCCGTCTTCACCAAACCAGACCCCCAGGCGCAGGTACGTGGCACACCGCTCGAGAGCCCTTTTGTTTATTTCTTTCCTATCAGCATCGTCTCCTAACGCCCAGTCCTCTCTCCCACTATAGGCCCGAAAATGTAACGCACTGTTACGCACCAACATCCGCAAGCTCGACCGCGACATCAACAACATCAAGCAGGCCGAGGCGAAAGCGCGGCAGCTCATCATTCAGGCCGACCGACGCGGGCAGCGTGACCCCTCGCGCGCTGCACAGGCCCGCAAGGAGGTGCGCCTCTACGCCGGGGAACTGATTCGCGCGCGGCGGCAGACCGCGCGTTTGCACACGGCCAAGGCGCAGCTCGGCTCCGTGCAGATGCAGGTCAGCGAGGCCTTTGCCGTGCGCAAGATTGAGGGCTCAATCCGCGCCAGCGTCGGCATTATGAAGGACGTCAACACGCTCATCAGCCTGCCTGCGCTGGCCGTCACGATGCGCGAGCTCGGCACAGAGCTTGTTAAGGCTGGCATCATTGAGGAGATGGTCGAGGACGTGCTGCCCGAGGACGCCGACCCGCTACTCGAGGACGACGCCGAAGTTGACAGGGTTTTGAGTCAGATTTTGAAGGACAAAAAGGAGACGACAGCCGTGGCTGCGCCGCTGCCAGCCGCACCGCTGCCGGATCCCGAGGTGCCAGTTGCGGTGGAGGAGGAGGAAGAGGATCCGGAGGAAATGATGGATCAGATGCGAGACCGACTGAATGCCTTGCGGAGCTAGACGCGGCGAGGACTGTGTCGCATGCCGTGCGATACAGGTCTTTTATTTGGTCATTGCAGCGGCGTTTGGCGCTTGGGGTACAATTGCTTTTCAGCCTCTTGGAATATATAATCATCAGACATGGCTCAATTTTAACCTTTTCGTTTTATCAAAGAATCTCTCACACAGCCGCCACAATGTAGAAATACCTAGTACCTACCTCTGAGGTACACAGAGGAGCACTAAATACCCCTAGATAGGTACCAGCCTCCAGCGATATCCTCCCTAACACACAGGTATGATTACTGTGATAGCCATGATTACTGTGATAGCTTTACTGGGCTACGCCTACTCAATAAGATGGTTATTTGTTGTACTATAAGTAGCGTTCACTTGCGCCTAAACTTTTTAGTAGAAAGGATCCATTCTTTCATTTTCTTAGTATTAATTAATTGATTCCTACATTGAAAATTATAAAGCGTTTAAATTATAGCCTTTAGGCGTTAAACATAAGGTAGCTATAGGCCGCACCTGCTGTGTTCCCTCCTGTGTTGGTAGTGGGGTGGGTGACAAGACTGGCCCGGGCGCTACCGAATCTGCTAGGCCGATTGTAAATAGCAACGTCAAAGCTCCCACCGCTTCTAACAAGCTTCCTCCCTGTCACAACCCATCTCGCGGGACACAGCCATGTCGTCTCTGGCACGCGCGCGGTCACTGCGCAAGCCCGCCGGCCCCACGGCCCTGCCTCCTCCCCGCGAACGACCCGGCGACCCGAGCCACGACCCCAGCCGCAACGCCTCACCGAGTCGGCTCCCCACGAAGCCGACCTCGAGGCCGACGAGCTCCGCGAGGACCATAGCGACGACAACGACAACGGGACTGGCGCGGTCTGCGAGCGTGCGCCTAAACAGACCTGGAAGCGCGTCATCCAATGCGTCGTCTTCGACCACGGCGCCAGCGGTGCCTAAGAGGTCCGTCTCGCTTACCAAGAAGACCACAGCCGCTGCCACTGCGGTGCCGCCCGCGAGAAAGGACACGCACAGATACCCGCCACTGTCATCTGCGACGCGGCCCACCTCAATGGTCTTGAGACCAACTTCAGCGGGCTCAGCAGCATCGGCACCCACAGCGACCAGACGAACGACACCGACGCACGCGCGTGCTAACAGCACTGCCGCGATTGGCACAACCTCGTCTAGCACAGCACGACGGCCCGCAACGCAACCACCAGTGGTTCCGCAAGACCGGAAGAGCAGGTCACGGCCACCGTCGCGTGACCCGACATCATCAGCGTCATCAACAACGGCCGCTCCAGCCACGCCCAAGCGACGTGCCGTCTCGGCTGAGAAGTCGGCACCCACCACACCGCCGAAGGCCGCCGACAAACCGCCACGCCTACAGCGTTCGGCATTCAACACGTTACAGCAGCGCTTCTCCCCCGCGAAGCCGAGCACACCCCGACCGCCGTCACCGTCCAAGCCGTCAGCCGCCGTCGCTGCGGCCGCCGAGACGGCGCGCCAGCAGGCGGCGCTACTGCAGCTGCACCTTCTACACCGCGATGCCGGCCGGGTCGAGGAGGAGTGGCACGCAAGCGCCAAGGCCAAGCTCGGCGTGCGATTCCGCGGGCTGCGGGACGCACACCGCGCGCTAGCGGAGCGCGAGGCTGCCGCCGTCGCAGCCGACAACGTCGAGGCGCTGCAGCGCTGGGCCGATACCAGAGGTCCTCCTTTGGATCAGGGAATTCGGGCACTAGATGCTGCGATCAGCGGCGTCTGGACGATGAGCGAGCCCGGCGGCAAGTATGCTCGCGCGGTGCGGCGTTTCGAGCGCTGGCTCGAGCACGTCATGGATCTAGAGGAGGCGCGTGACAGCGGCACCATTGGTCTTTTGGTGAGCAGCGGTCGTCGCCACGGTAGCATCGGCGGCACCGAGGAATCGCTATTCGTGCCAGAAATGGACCCCGCGTGGGCGGATGACTGCGCGAGCATGGCTCGCAAGCTCGAGGGTTGGCAGGGTCAGCTAGAAGATGCAGGTGGCGACGAGCTCGGACTGAATAGTGACAAGACGACGACGACACTGGGTCGCATGCTGGACGGCGCGAGTAGCCTTGTCGCGGGCATGCTGGCGGAGCTTGTGGCCATGGAAGAGATTCGAGAGGCAGCGTTGGCGCGCGAGGAGGACTGGATCGAGGCCATGAACAGGGACGACGACGACGATGACATGGGTCCCCGTGCAGGGGCAGTCTGGCGAGCTCTATAATAGAAACGATGTTTTACATTGAAGAGAAGAGAGGGGGAATATCAATTAGCGTTCTCGAAGCATGAGCGGCGTTTTCCTTTACTATTCGGATGGCTATTTTACAACTTGGCATCATAGCATTGTAGAACATTTTGTTAACAAGAATTGAATCATAAATCTCTATACGTGTGCTAAGCAAGATGCGAAAGTTGCTTCATACTTGTCAAGCTGCAGCTGCTGCTATCTAAAATGTGCCCTTCATAACCGCTCCTCCTCTCACGAACAATCTCATCCACGAGGTCGGCATCTCTCTTTATATTTTTTTTCGTCATCATTTTATACTCTCTTTCCTTCCAAACCCGCCTCACAGGAATGAGCGACGCGGGAAGCCGACGCCCTCAACAGCCGGCTCATCCACGAACCAGCTCGCGCGATCGCCCGCGCCCTCATTCACCAGCGAGCACGGGAGACCCTCCGCAGCGTCAAAAATCTGCTTCATAATATCCTTCTTGCCGCCGCCCGTTGCGACAAACGCAACCCGCACCGCGTGCGTCACGACCGGCAGGGTCAGCGTGACGCGGCGCGGCGGCGGCTTCGGGGAGTCCTCAATCGGCGCAACCCACGCCGCCGTCTCGCGCAGCAGCTCGTGCCCCGGGAACAGCGAGCACGTGTGTCCGTCCGGCCCGCACCCGAGCAGCACCAGATCGAAGATTGGTAGACGCACCGAGTCGCGCGACGCAAACGAGGCGACCAGCGTCTGCTCGTACGCGTCCGCGAGCTCCTGCACGTCGTCGAGCTTCGCGGCGTCGATCGGGTGCACGGCTGGCTGCTGGTCCGCGGGCAGCTTGTCGAGGAACTCTTTCTTGAGGAGGGCGTAGTTGGAGTCTTCGTGGTCGAGCGGGACGGCGCGCTCGTCGGCGAAGAAGATTTCCCACTTGGTCAGGTCGAGGGCGTCGGCGGGGCCGGTGGACGCGGCGAGGAGCGCGGCTGCGAGGGTTTTGGGCAGGGAGCCGCCGGAGACGGCGAGCTTGAAAGTGTCGTGGCGCGCGAAGCCGGCGTTTTGGCTCTGCGCGACGTACTGCCGAAGGGCGACGGCAAGGGCGTCGACTCCGGGGAAGGCGTAGAGGTTGGGCTGCGTCTTGGGCATCGTTTCTGGTGTATGTGTGTGTGTCGTGTGTCGGGCGGTGGTAGTAGAGGTGGTGGTGAGGTATCAAGTGTTGTATGTGAAGTCGATCGGAATGCGTTGTAGTGATCAACAGAGACGGTCGTCGCCTTGTTGCAAACAGGTCAAAGTTTAGCTTTTGGTAGCTGGAAATTGGCGGGGTTGCAGTGGGACGTTGACTCGGAAGCAGTTTTTTTCTGTTTTGGAGCCGAATGATGTCACATCCTGGTTGCAGGAGTACCTTACTGTACCTAATAACTGAGGTACTAATAGTAAGCCAAGAAAGAGCTCCTGACACTTTCACAATTGATAGGCAATGCATAAGTTTACTACATATATAACCCTTTTAAATCATATTTCCACCTCTACATTATCCTCAACCCTCTCGCCAGCTTTTAACGGAGTGCATGCATCTCTCATTCACTTTGTTATGCAACTTCTCCGAGGTAGAAGGCGTACTCCATCAGAGGACATCGAGGTCCTAATAGAGTGCATTTATTAGGGAGTGAGGTATAGGTTTTTACCTAGGATGACGTATGGTTTTTCCCCTGTATATTAACGAGTAGAATCATAAACATAGAGGTACTGGATAGGCCCTTATTAGGCCTACTTAGTGTATAAAAATACTTATAATAGCAACTACTACCAACCTCACTAACTAACTACTAGGTACGTTCCAGCAATCACGGACGGGAATCAACGTTCGCAATAGGAACGAAACAATTTGCACAAAAGAAAACTAACACACGACTAAAATTCAAATAACCTGACTCTCAGCCATACTTTCGGCGCTCTGGTCTCGGCCCGCCATCCCAAGGCTGCGTTATAAGTTGATCAACTTGCTCAACGAGATGGTGTCAAGCGCAGTAGATGCTTCAACATATGATAGGGTAGTTAATTCCAAATTGGCGCGCATATTTCGCATTAATCATCGCAATGGCATTGTCATTTTCGGCAGACCAACGCAACGAATACCTTCGAAACCAAGCGCGAACCTCTGAGACGGCCACCTGATGGCGACCATTCCGAACACAATACCGTCGCAAATATTCGGTCGCATCTGTGAAGTCGTATGGTCGCGCGTTGTGGAGCCCTCCGCCAGACAGTCGATCAATCTTGCAACAAAAGGCGTAGTCCCACGGTGCAGCAAGAACACGCAAGCCTGGCTGTTGGAAAACAACCTCGTTCTGCCGAAAGGCCTCTTGAGTTAGGGCGTCCAATTGATCTCTTGGGATGAACAAAATGGTGCGGTTGTTAAACCACTGCTCTTCCAAGATGGAATCTCTGGAAAGAGCATCCTTGGCGCCCTTGACGATTAACTCGAACTCGTTTGTCGTGAGATATGCGTTGAAAAAATCGACATCATGCGTGGTAGCCCGGCTTTGAAGATAGATGGTGTTCACGGCACCGCCAACCGCCACCACGGTAATGTCGTCAGCTCTTCTGTTGATGTAAGCGGCCACGTTGCCCAGGGCGTTCAAGAGAGTGTCACGATTCAGATTCGGCAAAGGCTCATCGTGGCCAGGGGTCTTTTTTGGAGCAAGCTCCAGAAGAGTGCTGGCTCCGCGCCTCCGTCGCCAGTGAGAGATGGACTGACCCATAATGTTGAGGGTGATGCAATGAGGCAAAATTAGGAAGGCAATTGGTACAAAAATATATTGATAGAGCGTTGGGTGATTACAATAGTCGAACGGAGGGCGAGCAATATTTATCGACAAGAGAAATCAAATAGATGAGATTCGGGATACCATTGTCCTATTCCTTCGCTCAAGAGCAAGTGACGATCCCAAAATTAGCACCGTCATATCCGCCAGTCAAGTGGCCAGTGTCGCCAGTGTGTTGAACTCATTTGTATGAACCTCATCCCTGGCTGCTCATATTCGTTCGCAACCGTTTGCTTGCCACGGAACGTTGCAGCCGAGTAGAGTGGTGGGCTAGTTGTTCCTTGCAAAGCCAACATTCTGGCGCTTCGTGAAACGCAAGGCCTGGCTGACGGCCGGCTCCACACAACAGCACACATAAGACATCAGAAGGTCAACGACGCTGGGCTTTGTGAAAGTTTCCTCTACCACCCTTCTCGGAGCCCGCATCCCAAGATAGCTACTTCCAACCTCGACTTATCCGCCACGCTATAGCATCTTTCAGGATATTACCATCATGCGGTTTCCCTTAACTTCGAAGCTAGCCGCCCTCTTCCGACGGCAGGTGTCAGCCAATCGCGTCCAACCCCCACCGCCAACGGTGGAATGGCTCCTACATCATCGCAAATGGTCCACGACGGCCACTGTCGGCGGCCGGTATCCACTGGCCTCACTGTATCGAATGTACGAGTATGTGGTCATGGGCTTTACCGCCGGCCTCAGGACCGAGATTGAGTTCTTCTTCAACCAACCGACGTGGTCGGTCGCCCTACTACCCGACCCTCAGGACCCAGATCCCGAACGCTACGCCATTCTGTCCTGCCTCCCGTTTTACTTGTGTCTGGCCTTCAACAGGCTCATCGTCAGAGGGTTACGTCGTGATAGCCCTGCCATCATCTCACCTGAGATGTTGGACGAAATGCGGCGTCTGCCGCCGGTGTTGGAAGAAGAGCCTGTTTGGGTCAAGGCGGTTGCGAAACTCGATCATGAGCTGGTGATACCAACCATCGATGACAATGTCCGACCGGACAAGCCAGCTCCTCGGTTTCAGCAAATGAATATCATTGTGGAGGAACTACATGTCCTTTTTGTCTGATAATTCGTTTTATCTTTGCTTTTTAAATAACCCTTGCATTGCCCCTTTCTCGCGTTTATACCAATACCTTGATAGCTTCACGAAGCTCTGTATCCCGTAGGCCGCCAACCATAGCTGCATTTACTAGTACCGTCTCATCCCCAACAGGCTTTCGCCAGACCAGAAGTTCCCAAATGAGTATCAACAAGAGCTTGACAAGATTCCAGATGCCCCCACCAGCAATGATAATTTGCTCATATTTGTCCTGGGAGTTATCATATCGCACATGCTCAATTCCTGCTCCCGCATGAATATGGCCGAAAACGTGCAAAAGTGGCCGCACGCGCCAAATCTCACGTAGAAGATGGATGCAGCCAAAGCCCAAGTCGAGATGTGCTCTTGGTGGCCCGTGAGTGACAAGAATATCCACGTCTTCTGGGATGCTACTGGCCCAAGGATTTTCAGTCCGTGGGTACTGGAAAGCACCATTGCCGTGTTTTGGAGACAACGGGCTACCATGGATCCGTAAGCGCCGGCCGTTGGGACACTGAATCAAGGCGGTCGAGTTTTGCAAGTAGATGAGCCCACGCCACGACAAAGACTCGCGCTGCGACACCACAGGAGTTTCGCCGTCACGGCCCATGAGGTTTGCGCTTTCCGAGTCTTTCTTGGCGTCCAACAGAATGTCGTGGTTTCCTGCTACAACAATCTTGATGGCATGGGGCAGCGACGACAGCCATTCCAGCGCTTTCTGCAGCTCCACCAACGAGCCAGACTGAGTGAGATCTCCTGCATGGATGAGTATATCACCTGAAGGTATGTTTTCAACTTGTCTGTTGTGGGTGTCGGAAATGCAGACTACGGACACGGGGTTCTGCTTGGTCTGCTCGTGGTCGAAGGCCAAGCGCCGCCAAGAATAAAGCATTTGGGCAAGGAGAAGACAGGGCTGACGGCAGAACCTCTCGTACCAGCTTTCCTTCCGCCGATGAATGATTGCATCAAGCCCGGTGTGTCTGCGCTTAAAGAAAAACATCTAACCGCGTCGCAAGTTGCTCTTGGAGGTTAATTGATGAAGTAGGGTGCAAAGATTGAAAGAATTAGGTACCTGGTAGAGAATGACGACTACAGCGCTAAAAGTTAGTATGGAAGGAGCCCAGTCACCATCGCCTTGCTGCCTACTAACGGACTTAGTAATTACCTTAGTACCTACCTCTAACCTAAGTATTCGGTACGTACCTATAGTAGGTACACGTTCGAAAAGGGGTAAGGTTCCTGTAACGTTAGTAAGGTACTAACCTAGGTATGTAGGTACGACCTAGAACCGCCTAGGTAGACGGCTACCTGGTACGTTTCTAAGTACCTAAGGTCCTGGTACTCTTAGGTAGGTACATTCCTTCCAACCTAACTACCTACTAGGTACCAGGTAGGTACTACCTACACTCCTAACTACTAGGCACCTACCTGTTACCTCTCCTCCCAACTTGGTGGCTAGCTGGCATCATACAATGTGACAGCTCGAGGGTCGTAAGATATCGTACAGGTCTTGCGGGATTGCGGCGTGACGGCCGCTGTAGGTTAGGTGGGCAGTCAATACTTTCAAGAAGGTAGCGGCCGAGGTTTTCTATTGTCCAGAATCGTTCGATGCGGGTAGTGGTTCACAAATAGCCTGTTCCAAACCAAGCACTATTGCAACGCCTACCGATTGTATTGCTGAAGGTTCCACAGTGGACGCTGCTTTTGGTGTTCATATCTCCTGCCCTTGTGTAGCAAGGTAGTCGAATTCATCGAAGCCATGGTCTGCACGACCATGGTGCTCAGCATATTAGGGCTAACTGTGGTGGCCGTGATACTCTAGTTATGGCATGGGTTTCTCAACTCCGGCAAATCCTGGGTCCGGCGGAGACACAGCGTCTCGCAGGCTAAAGGCGGAACGTTTGGTCCTAGCTGGCACGGGAGGGCGAGCGATGACAGAAGCCGCGAGCACATCCCTCGATCGGGACATGCCCATCGCACCATGGCGCTGCTTCGTCCACGTAGTACCGTGCTATCCGTTCGGCGTTTGAGTCTATCGGCAACGGAAATAAGTTGCCAGCACGTCTTTACGGGCCGGGCAATTTCATCGAATGACCGTTTTCCATGGCCAACGGCCAGGCCGACCGACAGGGAACCCGGGGCAGGGGATGGCATGCATGATTCTTGTTCGTGAAAATGCGCTAGTTAGTTATCATGGAAGCCCGGTTCTGTGACTTGTGAGTCGTTGCAATGTGGCTGAACTGGTTTGACAGGTCGACATGGGCACATGGCGCTCGCCAGGGCGGGAGGGCTAGACATGGCCGTGGAGGAACCCTGTCCACCTGAACGGGTTGCATCAGGGTTCTAGCGCGAGAACTCGACTCCGAGATCTGCAAGGCGAGCGTACTGGCACATCGAGGCTATCAAGCGTCGGCGTATTCGTTGATGAGACGAGACTGCCTGTTGACCTGGTGGTCATGGGGCTGTAGAGTGAGACAACGCCCTTGTGCAGGTTGGATGCCCAGGCTATCAGTTGTCATACTTCTCGCGCACGCCTTCTGAAGATGGTGGCAGGCTGCTTTGGATGGCTTGCCTTGTCTGCATAATTGACATGCTTCGCGTCCGTCCGGACCCTTGTTTGACGGTGTTTAAAATAGGTGGGCGGGAGGTAAGTGGGTGGAGAAGTTGATGCCCTGGCGAAGTTGCCAGAAGCCGAGCGAGAGCGCTGAATGGATGAAGAAGTTCTGAGGACGTGCTACAGTGGCGCTGCAGAGTGGCGCTGCATTGGTAGTGGCGTTGAAGAGTGGCGCTTCAGGGTCCTTAGTGCTGCTCAGTGCCGTTCAGCCTTTCAGGGCCCTGAAAGTCGAGGTTTCCAGCGCCTTCCAAGGTTCTACAGGACCCTTCTTGCTTTTGCCTTCTTGGCGGTCTCTTGAGCCACTCCAGGGTGCTACCCACCTTGTCTAGAGGGCTTAGCCTCCTGCTGTGGCGCTACCCCTCCTGCACCCAGTTTGGCAATTTTTTTTTTTAGGAGCGGCGCTCCGGCTTCATCGTTCCTGCCCACCTTTTTTTGGTACTGAAAAATTTCGTACTGCCCGAGTTTCTTCGTTTCTTTGCAACCCGTCTCAGATCTTGCCTTCTTTTGCCCAAAGTCCTTGCGAGGGATGGCTTTGGCCATTTATCTTTTCAGATCTCCCCTCTCTATCCAGTTTTACACTGTTCTCGCGGCGTGCGTTTACACTGCAAAACACCACCCATTCATTGTCTTTCATCCCACCTCTGCCGCGGGGCACATGCCGGGCCACAGCTTCCGCCTGAAGTAGTGGGATACAGCCAGAACATTGACCAGCAATTCGACTTTGGTCCAGCCATCCCCGGCATCGCTATACCGTCAATCCAGCTCAGTTCACTGTCTCTTTCGACGATTTTTGATCTGCTTTCTCAGTTCATTCTGCAAAATCTTTAGACTACTGGAAATCCCCAAGCAGCTCCAAGCCACGCTACAACTATATAATTACACAACATAATCGCAGCAAAATGTCGGAGATCGATGTCCAAGAGCAGCTGCTCGATCGCCGCCTCCAGCTCACCGAAGGGCTTATCAGTCTCCCCTACGACCTCGTCTTGTACATAGAACGCGCCGTCGTCTATTGTGACCTTGGCTACCCTGACCTCGCCGCCGGTGATGCTTACCGCGCGCTACTGCTGACCGACGAAGTCCTTACCGACGGCTTTGAGTTTCATGAGCAGGCTCTGGCAGCTCTGCGCATGCGCCTGCCGCCCCCCTTGCCCGACATTCTCTTATACGGCAAGCTTGCTGATGAGTGGTCGCCCCCTCACGGCGTGGAGGCTCAGGACGACGAGGAAACCGTGCATGCGCTGGCTCGCCTGTGCTCGATCCGCGCATACCAGATTCTGTCTCTGAGCCTCCTCCTCTGCGGCTGCCTCAAGTCGGCCTTCACCTTTTGCGAGCGTGGCCTGACCGTCAGTCCGGGCAACCAGGAGCTCCTTAACACCAAGACCAGCATCGAGACGGTCGCCCGCCGACGCTTGCGCCGCGAAAGGTTTGACATTAACGATTTGCCAGACTCTGGCTTGGTGCGGCGAGAAATATACCCGTGGAACGACCACGAGCCCGACCGTTTCGACCCGGCGTCTCTTGACGCTCTCAATGCCGACCTCGCGAAGATGGCCCCCAAATGCGCTGTCAAGGTTGCCACGCTTCCCGTCCTGCTCGAGACGGCGAGTAGCAGCACCGACTCGCTCGACATCATCCCCACGTGTCAACAGCTAGGTGTTTTTGCCCAAGAAGACATTGAACCTGGTGAGGCCGTGTTACGCGAGTACACCCTGCTCACGGCCAATAACCGACTCCAAGACTCTGTCTGCGATGCATGCAGCTGCGACTTGCCACCTATTGGAAGCGAACAGTCGCCGGTGCAGTGCGATGAGTGCTACGATACCGTCTTCTGCAGCCAGTACTGTCACGACGAAGCTCAGACGCGATACCACCCCGCGGTCTGCGAAAAGGACGTTGACGCCATTGCCAAGGACGCAGACAAGCACGAGGCCGACGACACACTATACCTACTACTGCTCGCACGCGTCCTTGCACTCGCTGCGCACCAAGACGTGCACCCTCTTGACGTCCGCGAGGTACGTTTCATCTGGGGCGACTTCGTGCCGAGCCGCATCAACGACATTGACGTGTCGCCGTCGGCCGGCCCGCCACCCGCGTGGACGCTACCATTTTCTTTCAAGTACAACATTGAGACACCACTGCACCTACTTGAGAAGATGGACATTGACGCCTACGCCTCGCTCGCTGAGTACGACCTATGGATCCTCAACACATTGTACGCCAAGTTCCGCGGCACCGCATCGGCACGCAAGAGCTCCCGTGACGGTCGTCCCGATGTCGCCGCTGTCCACCCCTACTGGTGCCTTGCCAATCATGACTGTGATCCCAACGTCACCTGGGATTGGGGTGGCCGCATGGTCCTCCGCGCAAAGACGCACCGTAAGGTTGGCGGACGCCCTGGTGGCATCCGTGCTGGCGACGAGATCCTTAACCACTACTGCGACATCGACCTACCTGTGCAAGAGCGCCGTGAGTGGGCACGAGGCAGCCTTGGCGGCTGGTGCATGTGCCAGCGCTGCCGCACCGAGTCTGCCGCGGGCGGCAGCGGAGAGGGTAAAGAGGAAGATGGTGGTGAGGGTAGACAGGGCGGGGTCCTTAATAGCGACTTGTGATATGCGCAGTGGACCCCGAGTTCTAATGAGTGCTGGTTTCTTATTATAATGCTTCTTGTCTCTCCGCTCTGAACATACGACAACACATAAACTTGTAGTGGCGACGCAGATCGTGTCTTACGATATACATACGAGACGCAGTCACACGTGTACATACAGATATTAACATAGTTAAACCACATTAAAACTCCAACCGAAGCCATATGCGCCTGTTGTATCGGTACAGGACCAACTCGACTCAATACGAATGAATGTGAAAGCACACACAACACATCAACACATTCACCAGCAGACTAAAGCGCGTCCGCGCCGTGGTGCTTGGAGAACATGCCTGGGGGAAGCGAGTAAGTCTCTGTTTTGTATCGTATTTATAACTACAGAGTAAAATGTTGTAAAAGTCATGTCTAAACTGCTAGATTTTCCTTGCCGACCAACAGAAAAAGAAGGTTACTGGTTCGTACATCGCGTGATGCGACAGAGAAACGCAGAAAGCACAAAAGAAAAAAAAGACCAGCACAGTCGCTTGCGTGTTAGAAACGTTAGCATAATCCCCCCATCAAGCTCCAAGCCTAAGAAAGGAAAAATAACCCCATTGTATTCCGCTCAGTCCCGACTCTCTGCTTCTCATCCCCGTCTGGGACGTGGTTTAAGTTCAGCGGTTGGCGCCGGGAAGCGGCCGCGGACCGACAATCTGCCTGCGTCCGGCGCCGATGCCCTGGGAGCCCCTGTTTTGGGAGTCACCGCCTGTGTAGCCGCTCCACTGGCCGACGTCCCAGCGGCCTCCGATGCCGCCTCCGATGCCGTCTACGCCAGCCTCGCCGGCAGGCACCGCACGAGCAGCCGTCTCCTTCTGAGCTTCCTCCCACTCGCGCTGACGCTCGCGCTCCATCTCCATCTCGCGCTCGAGAATGGACTTGCCAGCCCATCCGCCGGCCTTGGTCTTAGCCTGGCCCTGCTGTCGGCGGCGGTCCTCGGCATCGCGCTCTTCGGCGCTGCTACCGATCTCACGTGAGTACGTTTGCGGGGTCGCAGGGGATGCCGGCGCAGGGTTGCTGGCGAGGAAACGACCGGTGCGGTTCTGCGGTGTCGGCGGCGACTGGTACGTCGCGGGGTCGGGGAGCGGGCGGCTACTGCCGCCGGTGTTGTGCGACTTGACCTTGGGCGCGGCGGTGGCAGTTGGGTCGGGTAGGGGCCGTGGTGATTGCGGCGGCGGCGGGGAGCGAACTGCAGGTGCCCGTGGTTCTGGCGTACGCTGATGAAGCGGGCTAGGTTGGGGTGTCCGGTGCAGTGGCTCGGGCGTGGCGGACTGCTGCTGGTGTTGGTTCCATTGCGTATGGAGGTACTCTCGCTCTCCTTGGGCCCAAGAGTCCTGTCGCATGGGTGGGCTTGCGAGGGGTACTGCGGCGCGTGGTCGGCTTCGTGATCTGGCTTTGGGAGATCTCGTCCCCGTAGGTGGCGGCTTGAAAGCGCCAGCACCCGAGATGGCAGATGACCGACCAGACCCACGGCCTTGTCTTTCCCGCTCGTATTCTGCCTCGCGCTGGCGGGCTTTTTCGAGTTCCTTTTCGAGGGCCCTTATACGGCTGCTATCGTCGGTCGTGTCGCCGCTAATACCACGGTCCGCTTGGTACTGGCTCAGATACTGTCCACGCAGCTTCACTGGGCTACGGCTTCTCGCCCTCTGCCTTTCCTCCTCCAATTTGGCCTCAGCTTCAGCTTCCTCCTTCTTGCGTCGCTCCTCCGTCAACTTCCACTGGCGCTCCTCTTCCTCCCATCGTCTCTTTTCATCGTCCGCTTTCTGACGTAACCTTTGTGTTTCTGCTTCCCAGCGCTCTTCCTCTTCCTTCTTTGCTTGAGCTTCTTCGGCTGCTAAGCGCTCTCGCTCTTGTTGTTCTTCCTCTTGGTGCAGACGTTCTTCCTCGGCGGCCTGCTCTTTGCGTATGCGCTCCTTCTCGGCTAGGCTAGGAACTCGAGGCCCGCTGTTGATGATTTGTCTGCGACTACCAAACTGGATTCCAAGATTGCCTTGACTGGCGCCGCCCATATAGCCGTATTGTGAGATGTTCCAGGCTGGCGTTGATGCGTTCTCTTGCTCCTTCTTGCTCCAGCTGCTAACCGGACCGGGAGAGCCAGTATCGCGCGTA
Source organism: Cordyceps cateniannulata (assembly GCA_028828415.1). Taxonomy (NCBI): domain Eukaryota; kingdom Fungi; phylum Ascomycota; class Sordariomycetes; order Hypocreales; family Cordycipitaceae; genus Cordyceps; species Cordyceps cateniannulata. The sequence continues at coordinate 2,807,735 of JAPHMX010000006.1, forward strand.
GGGCTCTTGGTCGGACTCCAGCGGCCGGAAACCGAGTCTCCTGTCCGTGATGGAAGCATGCTGGATCGGTTCGTGTTACTGTAAGCGGATGACGTGTTGCTCGTGACGGAGGTTCCGCGACCGCGGCGGCCGCTAGCGGTGGGAGTCGAAGGTGCGCCGCCTGGCCCTGACGACCGAGGGCCAATGACATTGGGAAAACGTTGCGGGTTCGCGCCATTTGCAGCTCTGCTAAAGGCACCCAGGCACTGTAGGACTTGCGCCGGGTCTTTCTGTTCGTAGAGGTCGACGGTGAGGAAGATGTCATGCTCGTGTAGGTTCAGCGGCGGGGACTGGCAGGCTCGAAGGAAGTGGGAAATGTTTTCCATTTGGACAAAGGGCATGGCCGATTGCTTGAATTTGATTCCAGGAGGAGGTATGGCCAGATTAATGAGCCTATGTGATCACGAGATGTTTAGTATCGCGGCTTGGGGATAGCGGTGGACAATCGAGGAAGACTCACTTGCAGAGAGCAACGCCATCTTTCAAACCTTCGAGGAGATCTGACGAGGACAGCTTTTCGCCTAGCGACTCTTCCACCCACGTCCGCGCCTCGTTGGCAGCAGCGGGTGTGTATTTGTCGAGGCGCAATTTGCGCAGGTCCTTGTCGAGTGATGACACGGACGCCATGGTTGAGGACTGGTCTAGTCGGCTCGGACAGATGCGCAAGGATAAAGGAGTTGTAGATCTGCTAGTATTGTTCTCGGCGATCTCCTACGAGGAAGATACACAGTAATTCGCTTTGAGTGTTGCGCACAGGGCAGGCGCGGTTGGCATTCAGGGTATATGGCGCCCGTCGACAGAAACAGCGGACAACGGACGGAATTTGAGGCTGAGAGGGGTCTTGGGCGGGAGAAGAGGAATGCGGGTGGTTGTATTGGGCGATTATTGACACTCTGGTATTTGGCGCATTTCAGGAAGTGACGGAACGGGAGACTGCAAGGTGAAAAGGGAGGGGCAGATCGGGGGCAGGCGGCTGTGATGGTTCAGGCAGCGTCGACAGGTGAATCTTCGAAGTCGAATAAAAGAAAATAATTCCACAAATTGCCGGCCAATGCTACAGATAGCAAGTGGTGAGGGTCGTACGTGAAGGTGATGTTAGATGCGTGGCGGCGCGAGGCAGTCGTCATCAACAAAGAGGGTGCTGGACAAGACAGGCGGGGCAGCCCGAGCCGTCCGTCCAGGTAAGGACGACAAAGAAGCGCAGAAAGGTACTTTGTTTCCGGCCGCTACAGCGGTGTTTTGGCGCTATTGTAGCGTCTGTTAGCGGGCGCATTGCAAGTACCTCGTTGTCGTGCCTTGGTTCTTCACCAAACAAGCTGCCTAATTGGGCGCTAAGCTGATCCCCATGGGCAACCCGTCAACTAAGTTGTTACCCTTTACGATGAAGACAAGGTTATCTGATCTTTGTCGGCTCATATTCTCCAGATTCACTTCAATAATGGGTTATGTAGCCTGTCTATTAAGCGCAATGACTCAAGTGTATGTGTTGTTCTGCAGTGTGCGGTTGTATTTTGTGGTTAGTACCTGGTACCTACCTACCTCTTTATGCAGGCAATTGATACCATGAACCCAAATGATCAACAACGGCGATGATACTTAAAGATGAAACAGCCTTTGAGGTTAAAATGGCATCTAAAAACGATGATCTCCTGCTGCCTAGAACCAAGCACTTTTCAACAGCGCCACGGCGCTGTAGGGCGTCGAGCTGAACAGCTTCTTCACACTCTCCACACCAAAGTTCAGCCCAACACCGTGAGAATCATCACGCCTAGAAAGCATTCGCCACCAGCTTCCTGGCAATGCGAAATACGAAATTCAATGCCACGCAGCTATATATGAGTGGAATGAGCCCGCATGAGTGCCATACCTGAAAACATCCATACGCACTACATCGCGATCCTCCCAATTCTCACCACTTATTAATAACATCTCATACCATCACCAGATCTCACTACCCTACACACCCCATGGCCGCTCCCTTCACCACCTGCCTCTGGTTCGCCGACGAGGCCGAGGCCGCTGCCCAACACTACGTCTCCGTCTTCGCCCCCGACGCCGCCATCACGCGCACCCAGCACTACACCGCCGCCGGCCAGGCCACGCACAAGCAGACCCCCGGATCCGTGCTCCTCGTCGAGTTCACGCTGCGCGGCCAGAAATTCATCGCCCTCAACGGCGGCCGCCAGGCGTGGTCCTTTAACCCGTCCGTGTCCTTCCAAATTGACTGCGCGGATCAGGCCGAGGTGGACCGGCTGTGGGAGGCGCTCGGCAAAGATAGTGCCGACCCGGCGTCGCAGCAGTGCGGCTGGGTCGCGGACCGCTACGGCGTCTCGTGGCAGGTCGTGCCGGCGATGATGAAGGGGCTGTTGACGTCGGAGGATAGGGAGGCGGCGGACAGGGCAATGGTGGCGATGATGGGCATGAAGAAGCTGGATATTGCGGCGCTACAAAAGGCGTTTGACAATGCGTGACGAGACAAACAACAACAACAATCAAAGAATGGCCCTAGCTTGTGCTTAACAGCTGGTATTATGTATTGAATTTCAACGCTACATGGAATCTATAGCCAAAAGAAAAACCTATAGGAAAAACGCCGAAGCCGCTTCTATGCATCAATGCAATATTCATGACTGTATACCACAGCCTGTTAATTCTCTTCCCCGCTCAGCTGCTCTTCTCCCTCGCAACCACCGTCTCGTCTCCAGATGACTTCTCCTCCCTTTGCTGCCTCGCTTGCATCTTCGCCGCCGCCTTGGCCCTCTTGCCGTCCATGCGTGCCTGGTCCTCGCGCAGCTGGCGGATGAGTCTGCTCTTCGCGCGGATCCTGCCACCGTACCGCCAAAACACAAACGGGATTGGAATCATGATAATCTCCGCGATGCCGAGCACCGTGCCCGCCCAGCGCGGCGTCAGCGTGGCGTACATGGTCGGTCCCGCGAGCGGCAGCGTGCCGCCGATGACACTGCGGATAAAGGCGTTACCGGACAGCGCGCTGGCCGCATAGATGCCGTACGCGCCGGCGAGATAGTTGGAGCCATATATGAAGACGATGGTGTTGCCGAAGCCAAAGGGAATGCCGAATGCGATGGGCACGGCCCAGTGGATGCTGGTTGGCAGGCACGTCCAAGAGAAGCCCATCTGGCCGATGCTCGCGGCAATGGAGCCGGCGGCCATGACGATAGCCTGCGCCTCGGGCAGTACCTTGCCGGTTTCTGGATCTCGCGGTTGTCGATTGATGATGCGTCGGAAGATGGGCTCGCCACAGAGCGAGGTGAGCGTGCCGATGCCGATGCCGATGAAGGACAACCCGGTGATGCCGGCGGACCAACCCCGGTGCTGTGAGAATACGACGGGATAGGCGACGAAGCAAAGATACAATACGGCATACACGATAGATATCCTAGCGGGGAACGTTAGCAACAGTTACAGATGATCGGGGGTCTTGGCAGTGACATCTTACCATACGTTCATGAACCACAAAATCGGTTCTGTCGCGGCGAGAATAAATGGTCGACTCAAATTAATCTTCAACAGGTGCAACGTCGACAGTTTATAATCATATTGGCACCAATATCGAGGATCATCGTTCTCCTTTCGCAGGCGCGCGGCCTTTCTGCGAAGCACGGCCGGCGCATACGTCTCCTTGACGGTGAGCATCATGAAAAAGGTGACACCGCCGAGGATGAGGATGACCCAGTTGGCCCATCGCCAGCCGAGGTACTGGAAGACGAAACCGCCGATGATGGGGCCGGTGACGGGCCCGTTCATCGGGGCGAGGCTGAAGAGCGACATTGTGCGCGCGAGGTAGTCGGGGTGCGAGATGTCGACGATTGTGCCTGGCGCATTCCCAACCATGACGGAGCCAAACAGGGCGCTGGACAGTGTTAGTCGGTGGGTGAGCTTGCAAGGAACCAAAAATGGCCGAGGAGCAAAACGATCATATCAAAGCCACTTACTCAAAAAATCTCACGACAATAATGGTCGTCAACGAGTGCGCAAGACCAGATGGGATGATGAGCAGCGCCCAGCCAGCAATACACACGAGGTACACGTTACGGCGGCCGTAGAGCTCGCTAAGCGGCGCCACGATGAGCGTGCCGACAGCCAAGCCGAGGAGGTACGTTGTGAGTCCGAGCGTGACGATGGTCGTCGACGCGCCAAACTCCGCAGCCAAACCCGGCGTCGATGCCGTGTAGCTGCTGCTGTACAGCGTGGTGCCCCAGGTACCGATGGAGGCGACAAAGACGACCCAGCCGCGGTACCAGAGCGGCCAGTTCTTGGGGTTCTCGGGGTCGCCCTCGTCAAAGAGAACCTCGAACTCGGGCGGGCGCGAGGCGACGCTGCTGGCGTGGCTAAAGGTGTGCGTCATGCGCTCACGGCGCTCCTCGTCCGTCTCGAGGTCGACGGTGACGGCATGCTCGAGCGTCTCGTACAGGTCCTCGTTGTCGAGGCGCTGCGTCTCGGCCGAGGTCCGGCTGCGGAGGGACCGAGGCTGGCTGTGGTGCTTGATGGCCTCGAAGACGGGGAAATCGGTGTCGGAGGGCGGCGAGGACGAGCCGCCCGTCGTCGAGCTGGACGGCGCGGCAATCGCCTTTTCGGGATCGTGCGGCGGCGTCATGGTCTTGAAGGAATTGATAAAGAGAACGCCGTTGCCGGTGTCTGAGACAGCTGCCGGCCAAGACTGGTCCGGGCCGGAGAGAGAGGGTGTGTATATGTATGTCTGCCCCGAAAATCCGACCTCTAAGTCTATTCACTGCAGAAAGTGTAGAACAAGACACCACGGGGTTTCAACATTGGTCTAGAGATCAGGCGTACAATGTTGTATAGGAAAGACAGAAAGGAAGAGGGGGGAGGAAGAGGAAGAGGAGGTGTAACCAGCTGTACTTCGTTTACGACGCTGTGACTTCCCAGTTTTTTTTCTTCCCTTCTCAGACATGCCCTCCACACAATAAACTGGGGGAAGCAGTCGGGCTGGCAATTGACCCCCATCCTCGCCTTGTTAAATTAATTAGCGTTCGCAATGAAATCCAAACGAACTTGGATGAAATTGTTAGCCTGCGAGCCACCCCGCTGACCGGACCCAGTAGCGGAAACAATCTCGCCAATTACTGAGTCCAGAGGAGACGCCACGTCCGCGGACTCTGATCCGGCACACGGAACGGGTTGCCTTGCGAGTGGAGGATTTGAAAGAGGGAGGGGAACAGTCCATGAGTCGGCCGGCTGGCGGTCGCACCAGTTGTTGGAGTATTACGAATGGCCCGTTCCAGGAGGCTGTATCTCGGCTACACGTAGCATAGGGACCGGCATGGCAAGGTGAAGAAAAGAAAAGAAAAACATATACGAGCCATTGACGCTGTGTAACTGGGTATCCCTTGGCTGTCAGTGAGGCGACGGCCCACGGACATCAACCGGCGAGCCTGATCCGATCGGCCGAGTTGTGGTACTGTGTGCGAGAGGGCGCGCAAAGAAGCTTTGGGTGCGATGGCCCGACCAATAACCAATGGCTGAGGAGACCCGACCGCCTTTTTGAGTTGCAAAAAAGAGGCGCAAGATAACCTTGATAACAAGCAAAGCAGGAACGGTGGACGAAGCTGCAGCATGACTGCATGGGGACAAGGGCACTGATGATGAGCGACTGCGGCGGTCGGCAGGACGGACGAGCGTGAATCGCATCCCTGTCGCCGCGGGGCCTTGCCAACTGCCGCATTGATAAAGGCAAAGAAATAGGTAAAAAAAATTATGACCAAAATTTCTGTGTGTGACTGACTCTCGGGCTGTTGGAGTCGGAATGGCGTAAATCAGGCTGCAGAAATCAGTGTTGCGGTCGGAATACCATTTTCCGCGCTTCCGCGCATGGCTGTGCTCCTATATCGATTGCCGAGAGCCGGCAAAAAACTTGACTTATGAACAACGCAAACTCAACTTTTTAAACAGATAAATTAAGGGAAAGATCTATTGTAAATTAACCTTGATGCCATTCATCCAATAATTGTCTTGTCATAACCCCCGGACGCCTGTACCGACAGCGCGCCCTTGGCGTTATGCGGGCGCCGGTCCTGTTTGTAGCGCCCTCCGCGGGACCGCTGCGCTGTAACCTTTTAGGCCAACCTTGCGGCGATCGCTGAGTCTACCTTACCACCTACCTAACCGGGCTTGGCTTCCCAAATGGTGGCAGAAAAAAAAAGTAGCTGGTGCTGGGATTGCCATGAGAGGCGATAAATCGGCGTCATCGAACGAAACGTGGAACTGAAGCTTCGCCAGCCCGCCACATCGCTCACGCACATCTACAACCTCCCTTGCTATCATGGTGGGCAAGACCATCGGCCCCATCAGTCGAGCCTGGCTCAAGTGGAAAGCACTGCGCTTACCCTGGCGCAAGCGCTTCCTCGTCGGTACGCCGCCCGCCCGCCACCCCTCCAGCTAACCCCCTACTGAAACCGAAGCGACCAGGCTTCGACCTCGAAGGCAACACCTACTGGGAGTTCCGCCTCGCCACACGCGGCACCGGCGCCGCCGCCCCCAACGGCCTCGGCGAAGTCGAGCGCTGGCGCCGCATCGTGCAGTACCCGCGCGCCGCGCACCTCTCGTCGGTGCGCGTCGGCCCGCTCTGGCACCAGTGGCTGCGGTACGCGCGCCGCGACCCGCCGAGCCTCGAGGAGCAGCGCGGCGACGTCGTCCGCCAGGCGCGCACAAAGGTGCTGGCCGCCGACGCTGACGCCCGCTGGGCGGCCAAGCCCCGCGTCATGGAGGATCCGCTACCGGGGCAGGCAGGCCTGCCGGATGCGACGACGAATACACAGGCGGAGACGGAACCGCTACGAGCCGAGTCGAGACGGAGGCGGCGCGCGCGGGGTGAGGCGGCGCAGGAACAGCGGAAGGAGGAGGAGGACGCCGCGGTCGACCCGGAGGATCCGTGGAAACAGGCGCGGACAAGAGGGCCCAGCGAGGACTGGCAGCCCCAGGCCTGGAGTCCGAATGCCAAGAAGTGAGAAGCACGCAAACAGCGATCGAAAGCACACAAGATTGGCCTCGCGTTGAGATGCGAGTGCGTTGCAAAGAACTCTGTTGTGTACAGGCCCTAAACAGGGCCTCGTTGTATTATCTTCTACTACCTACTACAAGTGTATCATAGCTTTCTGTACCACCGAGCGAATGCTTTCAAAAACAAGACCTGAATCTTTCCCCACCACCTTCCTCTGTCCTCCCGCTGTATGTAGTGCAGTTTGCCGTAGGTCGTTAAAATCATGGTATCTAAGATGTCCAGCCAACAAAATCCCCCAAAACGCCAGCAAAGGAACAGTATGAGCCAACAATAAAACCCACGTAAAGGAAACGTCCAAGCAATGATGCGTACAAAAGAGAAAACACGCGCCGCTTATGCAACACATTATCTCCCGTAGTCGCCAGTTGCCTCAATCACCTTCAGTAGCACGCGCAGTCGGTCTGCCGAGGCATCGAGCGCCTCCGCTGCCAGCACGTCATCTGGGTCCGGCCGGGCCTTGCCTGTACGCTTGCGCTTAATCTTTGTGTTACGGGCGTCGACGCCGTCGAGAATTGCATCCTGGAGGGCCGGGGAGTAATCGAGCTCGTCGCACGTCCAGAGCAGCTGGAGTGCTGCCTCGACGACGATGGAGAGCTTGGCGTTGTCGTCGACGCTGATCGTGTTGGCTGGCCACGGCGCGTAGCACTTCTCGAGCATGGCGGTGCTGAAGCGCGCCTCAGCATCGCCCTCGGGGTCGACGCGGCGAGGTGACGGGTAGCCCGCAGGCAGCAGCAGGCCAAAGAGCCCCTTGAGTAGCATTACGCGGAGATCTGGCGGCAACCCCTCTGAGCTGCCGCTCCGCTCTTGCAGCTGCCCTACGACGAGAACGAACACCGGCAGCGGCACCACCTTGAGCGACGACGCGTAGGCGTCATACACACGTTGCACGTCAGAGGGCTTCCGCAGCACCCACGTCGCATACAATAGCAGCTGAAACAGCCGTATTCGCAGCGGGATCGTCTCGACGAGCCCCGGAAACGTCGTGCCGAACGCGGCTGTGGTCGCGCGCGGGTCGCGCGGCTTTTCAGGTGTCGGTGGCTCAGACGCGCTGGACGAGAACAGGTCGTCATCGAGGTAGTCGCTAAACTTGCCATTGTTCACATCGACGCGCTCGGCGCGCTTCCGCTTCCGGGTCTCGCTCTGGCGGCCACGCGGTTCCTTGTCGAAGACTTCGTGGAACGATGACGTAGACAGGCTGCCGCCGTCGGCGAACAGGGCCTTCATAATAGCCTTGAAGCCGCCCTGCGGCCCATTCTTCTGGTCCATATACATGGCGATGATGGAGTCCTGCCGCATCGCGGTCGGCTCGCGGCCGTCCCTGCCGCTTGCCTCGTGCGCCTCCAGATCTAGGCGTTCTCGCTCTGACCAGTCTGAGTGCAAGACGTCGAGCATGAAGTCAAGCCATGCCTTCCAGTAGCGCCAGCGCTGAGGATATAGCGTACCACAGTTCAACGCCCAGCCGAGCGTGGACCAGAAATCCTGTCCTCGACTCCATACGCTGTTCTCGTTGGCGAGGCTGCCGCTGATGCGATCGCGATCGCGTTCGTTTGTTGACTCGTCGGAGAGCGTACCATCACTACTGTATCCTGTCCGCCGGCGGTGCCATCGCGGTGTCGTGTAAAACTGGAAGGCGGCGCGGAAATTGGCGTTGACGGGTCCGGCTACTTCGAGGAGGCTGCGAAGGTAGCTGAGGGCTAGCGTGGAGAGCTCCTCCGACTGCTTGTCGGCGCGATTTGTATACACCGGATGCACGAGCAGTGTGTTGAGGACCGCAAGATGGCTCGGTGGTGGGACATATACGTTCTTTGATGTTGGTCGCTGGCGCGAAGAACCCGCGCCAAGTAGGCTGTCGTAGAGGTTGATGGCACCGAGATCTGAGGGGTTGGTTAGTGCTCTCTCGTTCATCGCCGTGCCTATGCGGTAGTCCCAGTTTAACATACATAACCCTTCTTCGAGAAAGATCTGGCAGTGTGCTTTGACTTCGCGTGGCAAGGGTCGCACGTCGCGAAATGGCGCCTGCTGTTGAGTGTGGAGAGGACTGCTCGCTGCAGTCGACTGGTTCGACGGCTCTGAATCTATTGCCGTATAAAATGAGGACGGCGATGAGTTCGCACTAGAATTCACAGGTCGCACCATCCTCGGCACGACGTCGTCGGTCGCAATAATGGCTTTTCTTTTTTTGTCTGCACGTCGCCCCTGGTAGATGTGATGCATGTAACTGCAAGAAATGCGGCCGTAGCACTTTACGCGAAAGACGAGGCCATTATTCTTAGCGCGCTCACACTGTAGCGCGACGGGACGGGATGGCGTTTTTGTACAGTGCAGAAGAGGTTAACACTGTGCTACCACTTACACGTTGGTGGACAGTTTACAGACTGGTGTTGAAAGTCTAATAAAGATACTGATAAATTAATAAGCATACTCTGAATTTCTGCAATCGGAAAAAGGCTAAACTTTGTATGACAAGTCTTATTATGCATGGTATCATGTAATCTATGTGGTAAAAAGAGTAGAGCAAGTTGTATGCCATGGCAACCAAATCTGGCCCATGAAAAAAAAAACCCCATTATGCAGTATTGTATCTAGTTTCTCCAAACGCCGATGTAATGCAATAAGTTTCTTGAAAGCGCTCTCGTGGCGCCTACTTTGACGCAGGTTCCTGCTTGTTCTTCTCCGCTGCCTCTTCAGCCTCGACTTCGGCCTCGGCCTCGGCTTCAGCCTCTTCTTCGCTTCTGGGTCCAGCGGCAGCGGAAGCTGCTGTCATCTTCTCCACTATACGAGAAGCCTCAGCGGCAAACTCGCAGCGAGCGCGGATCTTGGCGCCGTACTTGTAGAAGAGAAAGGGGAAGGGAAGGCAGGCAAGGGCAAGGAACGCCGGGATGGAGCTGGCCCAGTGGATGCCAAGGTCCTTGTACATGTATGTTGTGAACAGGGGGAAGGCTGCGCCAAAGAGGGATCGCAGAACTGAGTTTGCTGCCAGCACCGAAGCGGCGTAGATGACATAAGAGTCGATCAGATAGTTGAGGAGAGGGAGGAAGACAAGCAGGATGCCGGCGGCGAAGAAACCGGAGCCGACGATGGACACTGCCCAGTGAATTTCGGGACCGTTGGTCCAGGCAAACCAAAACAGACCAACGGGAAGCAGAATTGAGCCGAGGATAGCAGGTGGCAGTCTCTCCTCGGGAGGAGCCACGCCGTTGGGATACGTTGCCGCCACCCGCTTATAGCGCTGGTTGTCAAAAACGGCATAGGAAGTCGCGCAAATCATACCGACCGCGATGCCACTGAAAGCGAGACCACCAATACCAGGGCTCCAGCCGCGGCCGAGTTGGTATACAATAGGGAAAGCGGCAAAGCACAGATACAATGTACCATAGATAATGGCAATGTAAATCGATGTGAGAAGGACAATGGGCTCCTTGACGAGAAGAATCCAAGGACGCGTGATGGAAACCTTGAACTGAGCGACAGCGTCGCGAGGAGGTCCGTGAGCGTCAAACTTGCCAACATAAACCTTTCCAGTCATCTTGCTGAGTTTCGCAGCGCGCTTGCGAAGTAGGACGGGAGCGTAAGTCTCCGGGTATGTCACGGAGCTGACAATCCAGACCACGCCACAGAAGATGGCAATCATGCCCTCGACCCAGCGCCAGCCCTTTGACTGGCCGAGGAAGCCGCCAGCGATCGGTCCGAGCGCGGGGCCTAGGAACGGCGCCATCGCGAAGAGGGCGCCCGCCTTGCCGCGCTCCTCGGCAGAGAAGATGTCAGCGATGACGCCGCCCGCGTTGGTCAGCGGCGAGGACCCAAACGCGCCGGCAAAGAAGCGCAGCACGATGAGCGCGCCCATGTTGTTGGCGCCGGCGGCGCCCGCGTTGAAGGCCGTGAGCGCGAGGTAGCTGATGAAGAAGAGCTTCTGGCGGCCAACGACCTCGGACAGCGGCGCCCATAACAGCGGGCCGAGGGCGAAGCCGAGCACGAAGAGGGAGACGCCGAGGATGGCGACCTCTTGGGAGACGTGGAAGTCGAGGAGGATCTCGCGGATACCGCCCGAGTAGGCGGACGAGGCGAAGGCGACGGCGAGGGTGGCAGTGGCCTGGACGGCGAGGATGAGCCACTTGCGGCCCTCGGAGAAGTGAAAGGGGTTGTAGTCGTCCTCGGGGAGGAAGTCGACGACAAAGGGCGACTCGGCGGTGCCCTTGCCCGGGTAGGTGTAGTTGACGACGGCGGGTGTCACGCCGGCCTGGTCAAGGAAGTGTCGGATGTAGGAGACGCGGTTGACGCTGGGCGAGGGCTGGGCTTCGACGTCATGATCTGAGATGACCGTCATGGAGGATGCGTAGCCGCCGGGCGTGACGGTGCCGTTGGCCGGCGTCGACGAGGACATGTCTGCTGGTGTTACTGACTGAAGTTTGGTGTCGTCGGTGTATGGTGTTGTCGGGTTGTTCGCTATCCCGCGGGACGGATGTGAGCCGGGTATATGAGTTCAGTACAATGCCGAAACTTTTGGGAATACGCTTTGTTTATTGTTCAAGTATTGTTCAAGAACAAAGAAACCAGCTGTAAGCGATGTGGGCAGCGAAGCAACCTTATACTTGGGATGCGAGCACACACGACGGGGAGACCCATGAACGGAGAAGTATGAGGCGATTAAAAAAAATGATAAAATTCAGCTATAATAAGCACATGGCATTACAAACCCGCGCTTCGCTCCCCTCGCTCGTAAAAGCGAGGAGACAAAGCTTTTGCCCCGTTAACTAGCAATAAGTCCGGAAGACCATAAACAGGATAGGCGATATGGCCGGAGGGGCAAACGCTGCCAAAGGCCCAACTGAGGAGGGAAGCCATGGGGTATCAACTAATCTCCGCGGAGCTTTTCAGGTCAGCCAGCTAATAAAGAAAAGGCCGAACCTGCCAAGCTCATCTGAGTAGTTGCCAGGGCAGGGAGGGGGGGTCAGGCTATGTGCGCCGCGGCGCTGACAGCGGACAACAAGCTTTTTTATCGGTGCCCGAAACTGTGGTTTCGTCCGTCACTAGGCTTTGGCCCGTCCAATCTACAAGTGTTGCGGTTCCACCACGCTGGAATTTTTTTTCTTCTCCCGCCCTTCTGTTGATGACTCGAAAAAACCCCGACGGAGTATAAGTGGGCTTATAGCCGAAGTCTCTCAGAGCTCGCCTAATATTGCCTTGCCTGCAAAAAAAGCCTTTCTTATTACAAATCTTGATAGATTTTCGTTTCCTTTATTAGATCTTTGGCTTGAAAGCTCAAATGGTGAAAGATTTACATTCCTGATGCCATATCGGGATCATCCGATGATGGCGGCCGCCAGTTTGTCTAAGACTTGTTGCCTATAAACTAGTGGCGCAACACACTGCAGGGATAGTGACTTATAAGAATACAAAATCAAATTAAAAACCACGAGGCTCTCGCATCGGCGGCGCGGCTGTTTGCTAACGCCGGAGCCTCCTACGTAACTGGTGTCCGATGTGGCATGAGCTATGCGTGTTATGGAACCTCCTGGCTCAGCCTGATACGATATGGCTTGCCAGTTCAAGCAATCAGGCAAACAAAGCGCAATTCTGATGCACCTGAATGCAGCAGGCCACTCCATGCTGTGATGGTCGGCGACAATGACACCGGGCTCCGATCTTTTATCAAGCATGGATTACACTGCCACGTGTGAAAGGCCGCGTACATTCTAACATGTGATTTATCCCTTTCAGGGACAGTAGATGTCAATAATGCCAAGAAGAAAGGAAAGATTGCTACCCGTTGTGAGATGACCAAATCATAACACTTCCTTCAACTGGCACCACTATCCGCCTGCTGGCCTTGCCTGCGTATCCGTAGCATATTACTGCCACCTGCCTGGTCATTCATAAGCTTCTAGCAGGGATAACGCGGCCATCCGGCCAGCCGAATGCCAGCTGCATAACGAATTACCATATCCATCGACTTCCCGGCTTACACCCTCGCTTGGGTCACAAGGAACGGACTTTGTTTCTCTCATCTTCCCACTTTTTTGTTCCGCCTTTATTCAGTGGGGGTCCGCCAACCTCACCCGCTGACCGGCACACAGCTAAGCACCGTTGCGCCGACATTGCCAAGTTCCCCAAAGTTGCCATAAAAAATATGTTGTAATGATTTTTAGTGTCTCAAGATCCGTGCCAGATGTCGTTACATTCAATGCTCCCCCCCTCCTACGAACTGATCTTTTACAGTTTGCTTGTTTCAGGCAGCCTATCTTCAGACGCGCTCAGACCTCGGATCCGAGGGTCCTTTATAAGTCCGCGGAGGTTGGACCCCGAGCAACTTGATGGTGACTCTTCGGTGCACAGCCCTTCCCGAAGAAATCGATAGCTCAGCTCAGAGAGTGTGATTCCAGATCACCCGTATTTCCGCCGCGGATATCTATCCCTACCACTCTACATGTAGACTCGCAATCATGGCGTGAATGCTCCGCACGCCGGTAAACCATTGGCTAATGGCGGCCCAAGCCTTGTCGTCTGATATCCTAATCTCGAGCCTGACAACAGCTTCGCTTGCGCCACAATGCACCAAAAAATGTCCCAATCAACACTGGCCTCGAGATCAGCTGCCCCGCGGCTTGCCTAATTACGGCGGAAGCTTGCGCAAGAGCTCTGCTCCGTGGACGAATGCACGAGGAGTTGTATGGCCGTCCTGGGTCGGTCGAACCAAAAGCACAGACTGTCAATTGCAGGTGCCATCTTCTATACATCCTCATCAATCCAACTCCCGAGCCATGCATACCAATTGACTTGCAGCCAACGCATCACAACCCCGTCTCGCACAGGGGCCCATAAAGTGCGCCACCTGTGACCTCAGTCCACGCGTCGTTGCCCACGCACCGCCAGCACCAAAATACGTTCTCCGGGTCATACTTGCGCTTGACAGACAAGAGAAAATTGTAGTTATCCTCGCCAAACCAGTCGCCCCGCCAGTCGGGGTCCCACGGATCTGCCTCGTTGCCATAGGTGCCCATGCCTGGGGCCAGGTCCTTGAGCGCCCTGAGCTTCTTATCTGTGAGTTCCCTCCTAACCTGCCCAATCTCCTGGTATCCGGCATTGTCGGGCCAGAAATCAATCTGCTGCGCCAGCACGTACGTCTTGCGCCAGGCCGGGTTGATGGCGGTGAGCGGGTGCGGCTCGAGCACCTGGCCTCCAGCAACGAGGTTGAACAGCGTGGCCGAGAATGCTGTTGTGTCGGTGCCCTGCCCAGCTGTGAGTACTTCCACAAGTCTCGTCAAATTCTTGGGCGGGGACTTCAGCGAGGGTTTGTCGAGGAATCGCGACGCCATGATGGGCCTGTTCTGGCCTGGTGTTCCGTCTTCGTGAGTAGCCATGAACCACGAGAGGAAGGAAGGATACGCCACGAAGGTGGATCTGACAAAGATGGAAGTCCCGTTGAGTTTGGCCAGTCTTTCGACAAGATTTCTGTTCATGATGTCCTTGGCTTTTTTTATAGTATTTGTTGAGTTGCTCTTGAGTAGCTTCGCCAAGCTATGGGTGTAAGCCAGCGGCCCAGCGAAGCGGCTTAAGATCGCAGTACCTGAGAACCCTTCCTCTACCAACTCCGGATATCCGGATAAAGTTTCGCCGGTTGCATTTATTAGGGCTGAGAGATCATTGATCGCCGCAATTTGCAGCTCGTGGCCTAGGATCGGATGATCTTGGTGCGCTTTGATGGTCGCTGAGGTGACGATGCCATATGTGCCGCCGCCGCCGCCACGGAGAGCCATGAAGAGCTCTCGATGCTGGCAAAAATTTGCAGTAACAACTTCCCCGGACGCCAAAACTACCTCCAATTCAAGCACGTTGTCCGCGCCCAAGCCAAACTCGTGGCTTAGGGGACCATGGCCTCCACCTTGAAGGTAGCCTCCAATTGCACCAACCGTCTGGCTGAAGTTAGTGGAACTTGAAAATAATAGCTGATCTTACAAAAAGAAAAGAAAGATAAACAAAAAAAGGCGAATGTTTCATACCTGGTCACCTCCCCCCACCACAATACTTCCATGGTCGTGGGCAAACTTGTAGACATCGTCCCAGACATACCCACCCCCAATCCGAATGGCCCGGTCGGTGTAGTTAGCCTGGCAAGACGCATCTGAAGGTTTGTACTTTTTTTGATAGTGTAAGCCGCCGTTAATGTACTTGACCCATATAGATAAGCTGCCGTATCCTTGCGATCTTGGTCTCCTGTTAGCCTCATTATCAGGGTCTAGATGCCAGCGTTGCATACCGGTAGCCAATATCGTGACCGGTGTTCTTTATGACCAATCGGATGTTATGATTCCTTGCGAACTCTATCCCGGTAGCGACATCTTTGGCGCTGGTTGCGTTCACGGTATAGACCGGAAAGTTGCCGAGATCACACTGCGGGTAGTGCTGCAGACCGAGAGACGCGTTGATCGGGGCGCATGTCTCGATCAATGGGTAGCTGTAGCCTGTCGGAAATTTGGCTATCCAAGTATTATCAGACCAGTTGGAGGCAATTTCTTGGCAAACTTCCATGTCATATCCGATGCCCTGGTAACACGGCTTTGCGATAGGCTGGTTGCGAATGAGTTTTCCAGCGACGGTGTTGTTGAGTGCGTCCCAAGTCGATATAGATGGCCAGCAGTCGTCTAGCGGTGTCTTTGAGTGTGTATAATCAGCAAATTTAGGAGTTAGATAAACGGGACAATAATACAGTGTATTACGGGGAATACGTACGCACTTGCATTCCGCGAGAGCCAGTGGCAGCCCAACGAGGGCGAGGCTACTATCCAACAGCCGCATCTGAGTCTTGCAAGCGCTATAGCTGCGCTATTGTTTGACAACTGGCAAAACCTTTGAGAGATATTCTGTCTCTTTTAATAGTCTGCATCGTGTCTGCAAAGTCAGCCTTTTTTTGCCGCAACCTCCTTCATAATTGCAGTTGGATCTTTTGTCAAGCCTTGTTAGTCTTGGCAGGGTATTCGTGGCACGGGGCTGTGCTACGAAGTGCTCGCCAAGATTGGAACTTGGAGGCAATATTTATAATCACGGTAATTTTGTTCCGGTTCGAGGTTATCATCTATGCCTTTGGTGGCTGAATGCGTCTCCGCCCTTGCTGGACGAAGGATTCGGCGAGCCTTGTTAACGCGCCGCTGGCGAGGCTTTCGGATCGAATGCGAGCTGCACCGTGTTGTTGTCGGTGGTCGTGTAGTCTTCTTCTTTCAAGCGCTCTCTTTTGGATCAATTTTTTCTGTCTACTAATAAGCTTAGTGAACACCTCACAAGATTGTGCAAGCAAACGGCTGTTCACTGCCAGCTGGCGAGAATGCGGCTTCGTCTGCCAAAGTGCGGGTCGGTTAGAAGTAGGTAGATATAAACACTTTCCAATACCTACCTACTTTTTCAAAGTGCGACATGCGACAAAATCGGATAGTACTTTTATTCTAGTATTCCTACGTTAAACCTTTCCCCTCAGCAATGATTTCGTCTCTTCCTTCCTTTCTCTTCAGGCAACACCATCCAGTCCCCAACTGCCAAAGTCCTGTACCACAATGTGTCCATCCCACCTTCCGCGTCAATCACCAGCCAGCATGGTTGTCCCTCCTCATGGCAGCCAGTTTGCCGGCTACAACTTTCTCAAGATACATTGCTCGCTATCGCCTCATCTTTGTTGAGATCAACTCTTACTACGCTCGCCAGCATTGTCTTCTAATCACAACTAAATGATACCAACCTCTTTCCACCATTGAAAAAAAGGCAAACTCCAGACCGAACGCCCACAAATAGGCCGACCGCGGTCATGCTTAGCCTCTGCGGCTGCTCCTTTCGTCGTCGGGCCAGAAAGTCGGCAATCCCATCCGACGAGAATGTGGCACCCAAAGCCAAAGCAAGCCTGGGGCCGTCCCAAACGATGGCTCACACCACGGTCACTTCTCTTGGTGATGGTAGGCTCAACTTGGACGACTTTGGCGTACAAACTTCGGATATACCCAAGAGAAAGGCTAGCAATGCGATCGAAGCAGTCAAAGCAAAGCTCATTAGACACTTGTCATATGACAAAGATCATCCGCAGAAGCCTCAGGCTTCTCCCGATAACGACAAGGAAGAAATTGCTCGCCGTGCAGAGCTTCGCCGTTTCCGAGCCCGAAGAATTCAGGAAGAACTAAACCAAGAACGCAGCAAATCCGTATCAACTCATACTTCTATTCGAAGCACACGATATTTATCGCCCCTCATCGACATTGGACGCCCTGGTCATGGTCCCAGGGATGCAATCGAGTTTTCCATCGATAGCGGCAGCCACCTTCTCGCACCACATCCATCTCCTATACCTAGCCTAACGTCTTCAAGGGCCAAACCTCCAAATATGCAAATGAAACGCTGGAGCAGCTGCCCGGCTGCCATTGGAGAACAACCTGGCCAACTCACCACACCCTTCTACAGCAATGCGAACACGTCGCTTTCAAGGAAGCGTTACATCACCCCTAGCAAGATATCAGGATCCAAATCACTGCCAAACTTGCTGCAGACTAGCATGAGAGCACCTCAATTAGCCAGAACAAAAACTGCTACCTTTGGCAGCGACAGCCATACTACCCTAGACGCGTGGCTCGCCCTGCAAGAATCCCAGTCGCGAGCCAGCCCGGCCCTGAGTACCACAGATCATAGGATGCCCTCTCCCAGTTCTCGTCGATGCCATTACACACCTGTTGATAGAAGGTACACAGACTTCAGCCAAGACACTGTCACAATTCCTTACCCCGTTCGACACACTGGTGCTTCACAGCGTCTTCCATTGGTGTCGATGCGGCAGGGAGGCTCGCAAGCGACGAGCAGCGTCAAGCCAGGCCCTACCAATCGCTCCTCCCAACAACCCAGATTGGCGGTTTCTACTACTGGAAAAAAGAATACCTCTTCAAGCTCCAGCCAGAGACGTATCGTGCCCTCAGAAACGCCAGGTGGAATCTCCTCCTCATATTATCCCTCCGTGATGCCAAGCATACAGCCCAGCCCGGCTCGATCCAACTCACTCGTTAATTTTCTGAGTATGAGGGACCTGCAAAGCTTAGAGTTATCTCCTTTTGAGTGTGAGTTTATTCATATTGCCAAGAACTCGGCTAATTGGGAACAGGGCACGATGACAAGTCTATCCTCAAAGGTTTCGGTACGTCTGGCGATGATCACAGCTCGTATGCTACAGCAGAGGATGGCGAGAATGACTCGCAAGACTCTTCACGAATTTACCATATCAGTGGCAAACGAGGTCACGACGGCCAAGTCGATGAACAGCAAACTTCGCACCAGCGCTTCAAGAACACCTTGGGCATTCGGAAACGCCGTGAAAATAGCAGATCTAATATACCCGTCGATGATTCCAGATGCTCACAGTCTGGCAAGAACATGGGTCCTCGTACGGAAAGATCGGGCCTTCCGATAATTTGGCGATCAGGGAGCGGCTCTTGGGATATTCAGGCCAGCCTCCCCAAACGCATTTCGTCCAAGCTTTGGTATCAATCCCGCACAGCCTCAGCGACTATTCCCGAGGCAATTTACTCAGTAGCGGTATGCGAGGAAGAAGCCACGCATGACCAAGTTGGCATCCTAGTAGATGGCACCGTGCGCACAGACAAATGCCGGGGAGAGACTCCTGCAACACTACGAAAGGGCAAGCTAGGTACAGCCAGTGAATTGAAAAGAGACCGAAGACACGATGCCAGGTAAGGTCAAACTCCAAGGCAGATTCTCATACTAACACCGCTCTGCAGTAAGATTTCCGGCATTCCGCATCCATCCACACAACCCTCTGTCCTGTCTCGGAACTCCGTTGCCTACAACGCCTTGCAAAAGGTCTCACAGCGGAACTCATCAGCTCCTCCCCTGTCATGGACAAGATTGCGAAGTCAGAATCAAAACGCAGCGAACCTCATCGGTAGCGGGTCCAAGAGGATATCGATTGCAGATGAGAGAGATACTAGGCAGCCAAGTCACAACATACTAGCTGAGAACCATGATGTTCGCTCCATCAGTTTCCCAGCCAAGATGGGTGACTTGGTGGGAACTGTTCTTACAAAGATAATTCCTTCTAGAGAGTCATCGGACAGTTTGAAAAATCCGAGTCCAGAGCCGGCATCTAGCAGAATTTTGCCATTGGAGCCTTTGCGGATTGACGAAGTTCAGACTTCCCCGGCCTTAGGCGAGATCGAGATATTCCGACCTACTCGATGAACTCTAGGAGGACGAATCTTCCTATGAAGGCTCCCTAGGTCACAAATTGCTTACGCTCGGGAAGACTCGTTACCGCTCAATATACGTTCCTTTCTTAGGGGTGTTCAATTCTCATGTGGCATTATCGGCCGTTATCCACAGTTACATGGTGGTCAAGAGCAACATACATTTAAAAGATGCTCATTAATGGAAATTGTACTCATATGTATTAAAGAAAACCTATCTTATGTAGCAACAGATGTATGAATGAACTTTTTAATATATTAAAATGTGCAGGGATGATGAGTTGATGCATGGCATCGAAACAAGGTTGAGAGGCGGAACTACCAACTCCATGTACTTGTGAGGTACTCGGCTATAACCGTCATGACTGGAACCAGAAGCAAGGGAGAATTTGAAAACGTGGAGCAAATTTATCCAGTCTAGACTTCCTGCTGTTCTAATATGTGTTGCTGTGTTTGCGCATCTCCTCCTTCCCCTCTTGCCTTTTCCCGCATCTCCTCCCTCTCCTGGCGACGGCGGCGCTCCTCGGTCCTTTGCGCAAGCTTCTCCCTCGTCTCACGGAGGGCGACGCAAAACTTGGATCGCGCGCGGATAGCCTCGCCCTTCCAGATGAAGACGAACGGGATGACGCACATGACAGCGAGCAACCCCCCGAGGAGGGAGCAGGCGCCGGCGATGCCGAGGCGGTCAAACATCTTGGTGGTGGCAAAGGGGAGGATGACGGCGAGAACGGAGCGGCTGGTGGAGGAGGCGGCGTTGGCCGAGGCGGCAAAGACCTCGTAGGCGTCGACGAGGTAGTTGAGGATGGCGAAGAAGATGAGAACCATGCCGGCGCCAAAGGGGATGCCGGCGAGGAGGGGCACGGCAAAGGAGACGCCGGGGCGGGCAGACCAGCCCATCCAGAAGAGGGAGATGACGAAGAGCGGCCCGCCGACGCAGGCGAGGGGCAGGCGGCGGTACTCTTCGCGGCGGACCCAGAGGGCGTCGCGGGCTTGGGCGCGGGCGAGGACGGCGTCCCAGTTCCAGAAGATGGGGAGGGCGACGGCGGCACCGACGCCAACGGAGAGGTAGGTGAGGCCGGCTTGGCCGGCGCTGAGGCCGTAGAGGTCCTGGTAGATGATTGGATAGGCCTGAAAGGACATGTAGAAGACGGCGTAGACGAGGCCCAGATACGCGCAGCAGCAGGCAACGATGGGCTCAGTAACGAGCATGCGCAGGGGTCGGGCGAGGACGACACTGACGAGCTGGCGGACGTCGGTCTCTTCAAGTTCCCGCGGCGCGACGACCTTGTTGCGAGCGGGGTCCTGCGCGCGGAGGCGGCGCGCACGGCGCTCAAGCAGTACGGGCTCGTACGTCTCGGGCAGGAAGAGCACGCAGACGAGGGTGGCACCGGCGTACATGAGATTGATCCAAAATGCCCACCGCCAACCGATGGTGTCGGCGGCGTAGCCCGAGATGATGGGGCTGATGAGCGGGCCGAGGGTGGTGACGACCATGAAGACGCCAAAGGCGCGGCCGCGGGTGCGCGCGTCGCCGTAGACGTCGGCAAGGATGCCGGCAACAATGGCAATAGGTGAGGCTGCAAAGACGCCAGTGAAGAAGCGCAGCACGAGCAGCGCGCCCCACGATGGCGCCAGCGCGCAGCCCATGGTGAAGAGCGCGAAGCTGGTGAAGGTGGCGAGCGTCAGGCGCCGACGACCCAAGTGCTCACTCAGCGGGCCCCAGATGAGCGGCCCAAAGACATAGCCGACGAGGAAGACGGAGATGGGCAGCACGCGCTGCTCCTGCGACGTCACGCCAAAGTAATCGGCGATGAAGGGAATCGCCTGGCTGGGTAGTGCTGAGCCAATCGTCGAGTTGAGCACGAGCATTGATGTAAGGGCGACGACGAGACACTTTTTGGTCTGATGGTAGGTGGTCAGTAGGGTGCTCGTGAGGTACGAAACGAATAATAGGGAATCACAAACAGTGTTCCAGTTCTTGGGGTTTTCTGGGTCATCGATCTTCCATTCTATCGTCTCATAGCCAGGACGACTGCGCGTGCGCGAGCGAATTTGGTCCAGTGCTGCGAGGTTATCGTCCTCTATGTCGTCCTCCTCGGGCAGCGGGGACTCGAGACGCTCCTCTTCCACATCCTGGCGCATCTCGGTACTCGAGACGCTGTGTGGCCCAGCATCTGGACGTAAAAAGAACGAGATTGGTCAGCACGGCAGCACAACTAATAAGAGCGATCGCGGTCTCCGGGTTTTGGGTGGCGCCTTACGAGGGTGCGTCAAGTTTTCCGTTCCCTCACTGACGACGGTGGGATCGCTGCCGCTCATTTCTGATACGACTGGCCGGGTCAAAAGTCCCAACTCGGCTGTGTCATGACAAGTTGCAGAGACGGGAACTACGTCGTGAGTGCAGCGCGGTCAGCTTACTTTCAGCAGCGACGCTGTGCAAGGAATCAGCCAGGTCGGTCCGGCAGCGAGCCCTTGGTGCGTGTGACAAGACGCAAAGAAAAAGAATATCCGTGCCATGATTCGAAATCGGCGAAGCGAAGGGACGGACCCAATAACATCTTCTTAGCCCGAGAGGCGTGGGGCCGTTCATCGGGCGGCGCCTGATTATACCGGGTATAACAGTGCGATAACCATTCCGAGACGAAAAGTCTGCCCGTCAATGCGAGGCAAGGCTCTCTGCACCTAAGTTGTCCGCGGCCTTCGGGGCGGAAACCGGTGCGTGCTTTTTTACCCTTGTTTCGCTGGCCGATGATAGGGTCGCAATGGAACCGCAAGTAGAAGTCTCAAGGTCGGCCACTTACAAGTCGCTGTGCGAGCCACTAGCGTCATACTCCGATTTACGGCCCCCGCGGAGCATTGATGCTTCTCACAAATGCTAAATGTGCTGACACTGTATCAAGTACAATCTTGTACTTGAGAACGCAGGATTCACAGCGTAAGTGGCATACTCGGCGGGCTGGTGGGATGCCCAGCTTTCGGTTGTATTATTCGTTTTCTATACTTCGAGGTTGATCTGTTTGCCAAACCTAGCATAGAGATCGACTTTCAGTTCTCCCATTTGCTCCTTGATGGTGCTGATCTTCCCCTCCAGGGTTTCGGTCTCCTCTTCGATTCGAGTCGTCGCCGTGCTTAGCATTTCTTGAGCTTGCTCTAGCGGCAGATGGAAGAATGCGTCGCCAATTTTATATCTGTGACTTGTTAGCACAATGGCAACTTCCGATGTCATGCCAGTGCATTAAGTGATTGTCGAGGAATCATACTGGATTTTCTCGTCTTCGTCGGCGAGCTCGAGCTCGGTCGCAAGGTCGTCTAGCTCCTCCTTTTCTTTCTGTAACGACATAGTTAGTCAACGGCCTGCATACCAGCGAACGGAGAGAAAACAAACATTTTTCGCCTTCAACTCCTCTTCCAGTTGTAGTTCCCTTTGGTTTAATCTGCTGAATCTGTTGATCTTGTCCTGGTCCTCACGACGGACCTCGACTTCTTGTCCCGCAGCCTCCTCTTCCTTGGAGAGCTATGCGCCGCATGTTAGTTGGAGGACCGGGAAATCTGCACTTGAAGAAGCCGCGTACCATCCTCCTTTGTAGTACGGACGCCATTGTGAGCGCTATTCTGTGAGTTGGAGAGCTTCGTTTATTTCTTGGCTCTGTGCTGGAGAGGATGGAATCAACCCAGAGAGCTCAAGAATTCATGGTGGGGTACTGTGCGACAGACCGTGCGTCTTCGCATCCCACACAGTCCTCATCTGTGACGCAGGCCCCACACAAGCTTCAGGACGCGACTTCTGCGAGATGTCTTGCTTGACTTCACTACGACCCCCGTCTCTGGCCGAAAGTCTGCATAATGGGCACAAAAGCGTATCCGAAGGCAACACTGAAGAAAATTATAAAGGCACACTCAAACCACACACTGAAGAAAGATGCCGACGTGTCGGTAGGTGGCGTTGCGCATTCCGTTTGTTTACATAGCTGACCCGGTCACAGATCTACCTAAACTACGTGCTCTTCATGGAAAGGTAATGCTGCCAGTAATGCCTCGTCCAGATCTCGACCGTGCTAACATAAATTAAGCCTTGTCAAGGAAGCGGCCATACAATCCAAACAGTCAGGTGAAAGAGGCTTGACCACCCGTAGCGTCAAGAAGGCTACGCGAGTATGCACCGCACTGCTATTGAATCTCAAGCATTTGCTAATTGGTATTACAGGATATCCTTGCAAAGTTCAAGGGCTGAAAAAAATGTCGAGACGATGCAATACACGCACAACGACAGGCTGCAGGCTGGATAACAGACGACTCCAGACGACTGGATCTACCAAGAGCGGGCCTCGAATGCGGCACAACACGGCCCAAGCGACAAGCCCGCTGCGCATTGTCGCGCAAGAGTCGCATTAAAGATACGGCATGTAGACGCGGATATGAATACGTCGCGACGAACGACATCAACCGAGGCAGTCCACCAAATTTCACGACATCAGATTCTAGTCATTGCAGTACATGGTCCTCCATGATTTGCGCACGAGACCAGGCCCACATGCATTCTGTAGGCACCAGATTCAGGCACCGACGTTGTCAAGCCTGCAGAGAAGCATGCAGTACATAGAATTCACTGAAAAATGCAAGGGTTTGAATATATGTCATTTCGATTTCATCAATGAATGAAGAAAATTTCCGTTTGCGCCCAAGTGGTGCCCAAGTGTTCTGGTTCTGTGTGATTCTAGAAACCTCCCCCGCTGGCAGCCGTGCGGGCGGCTGCCGTTTGAGCAAACGGCCACCAGTGCGCCAGCAGCGCTGCCAGTTTCACTCCTCCACATCGACCATCGAAACTCTTCTCCTTTCCCTAGGAACCAAACTTCTCGCGTCATCACTGCATTGCCTTTCTGATATCACATTTGTTCGTCTTTGCATCCGTCATTGTGATTGGAGCATTGTCAGTTTCTCCTTTGAGCCCTCATCCGACCAACTCACGCGCCCTCGATTTCTGTCGACGGCACCCTAACAAACACCCACACAAGAAGCGTACCGCGCCTTTCCATCGCGTCATGGCTACCACGACTGCTACCCAGCCGATGTCCAAGTCGGCCAGGAAGAAGGCGGCCAAGGCTATCGAGCGCACCGATTCTCCTGCTCCTAGCACCACATCCGTCGCCGCCTCTGCAGACAAGGCCGACGATTCCTTCGAGAGCTCATACATCAAAGAGCTTCAGAAGTATGTGTCACACACGGTCTTCTATTTTTTTTTCCGTCGCACGAGCTCGTGCTAACGTGTTGCTTAGGAACATTCGAAACGTGAACAAGAAGATTGTAAGGCCGACTATTTCCCCCAAGTCGCATTGCCACTCAGTCTAACAACCAACCACTTGCAGGTTAACGCCACCAAGACCGACTCCCTTCTCGCCGAGCACAAGGGCAAGACCCTCGATGAATTGGTTGCCGCCAAGATCCTCAACGCGGACCAAAAGGCTCAGATCCTCAAGAAGCCCGGTCTACAGGCGCAGCTTGTAACCCTCGAGGAGCAGCTTGCTCAATACCAGAGGGTTCATGATCAATACACAGCCCAGGCTGTCGCTGAAAAGGCCGAGTTCGAGAAAATAATTCAGAAGGCCAAGGCAGATGCGACTGCGGAAGCTAAGGAGGCCTTTGACAAGAGCTTTCAAGACCATCTCCTTCTACTGTCACAGTTCCTCCGCCTAGCCGCACATAGTCGAGGAGAAAGCCTAAACCCCGAGGCGGACGAGAATCAGGCTATTGAAGGAGTCTTGCTCGCCATTTACTCCGGGGACAGCTCTGCTGTTGCTGCCATGAATAAGCTGATCCAAGGATCTGAAGAGCAAGTCATCAGCGTTGCCGGAGAGAAGCTGGAAGCGACCTGTAAGTGTGAAAGAACATCTTCCTTCGCTCGGCACTGACACGCCACTAGACTCTGTTATCGGTGACTTGGCTAGGGGCCACATTGTGGCGGGACACACTGAACCAGCAGAGACTGGGTCGGAGGAAGTTTCTGCCCCTGCTGCGCCTGTCACTGTCGCGGAGGCCAATGTTGCCGAGATTGAAGCTGGCGCTGAATCCCTCAGCGTTAGCGAAGCTGCCCCAAACGGACTGGCTAATGGCAATGACCTGTCCATTTCGCAAGAGTGGGTAGACGTCACTGCTCCCCAGATTGCGGCCCCCGCGACCGATGCTCCCGTCGAGGGCCCTAGCGCTCAGTCTTGGGCTGATGATCAACCTGAAGTAAGTACTGCTGTGCTAAGCTTGTTTGAACCGTCTCGGAGCCTTGATCTAACGAGTGCTAGGTTACCTCTGGCACCGCACGTCCAAATGATGGCTTCCATCAGGTGCAGCGAAACAGGGCCCGCCATGAGCGCGAAGGCAGTGGTAACTTCCGTGGCCGCGGCCGTGGGGACCATCGCGGCCGTGGGGACCATCGCGGCCGAGGAGGCCGTGGCGATGGCCGGGGTAGGGGAAGAGGCAACAATCGTAACACGACCACTGGAGGTGCCGCTCCCCGCCCCGCTCGTCGCGAGGATCAGTAAATACGACTAGTTGGCTACAGCCTGTGTGGAGTGTCAGGCACTGCATTTTAAAGTCCTCTAGAGCGCAGAGGAACTTGTACACAACGGCATGGCGGCGTTTCGGTCTTGACTGACCTTTTTGGTACTGGATTTAGGAGGGTTGGGAGAGGCCGGCAACAAGCACCAGGGTGGCTCCAATCAAGGCTTTAGAACCTCGTGCAAGGCCGGTGGCAACCTCGTGTATAGACGGGCTAGTTGAGCTGATGTAAAACAAGGCTGCATATGAGATAATAAAAGATATTTACGGCCCCCCTGGTGACCTCGGGCAATGCCAACAGCAGATTAACGCGAGCAAGGCAATGTGATATGACAACGGCTCGGCAATTCGGTCTGCGACGTTGATTCGACTAACGCAATGGACGACGACACTGAGGCATGATGCAATCTATCCTCATGGCTAGTACCAATGCCCTGCTTTATTCGATATTGCATTGAGCCAGGCCCCTGCAATCCGCTTTGCACGCGCCAACCAGAGCAGGTTGGTTCAGCTGCTAGCAGCACACTGTTTCTCGGCAGGACCAATCCTGGCTCCGGTCCAAGTGCCGGGCGCCGGTCAGGTGGGGCGAAGCGGGGCCGGTCGACGGCGCAGAGTACATGCTCATGCAGTCGCGCTACGATTGGAGGTACGGGATGGAGGGCAGGCTGTTTGGGTACGTGACGGGGGAGGATCTGGGCATGATCATGTAGCGGGCGTTGAACACACAGCTATGAAGTACACATGTGGTGTTTGATACTGGGAGGGGACCTGTCGGGAAGATATTCTATTGCTACATTTCCTGCCATTCCGAGCCAATATTGCCATGTTCTCAAAGCAATTTTGTTGGCTCCAACTTTGTGAAGCATCATCGTCTCGGGCGACTCTTCACCACATGGACAGCAAGAATCGCAGCCGTCGCAGACCCAGGCAGCGCCACTCTTTGAATTAATAATTCAGAAGCCTGACAGCACATACACCAAGGAACTACACAATTCTTCGAACAGCCTGATCATCACCTTCCATCATCCCAGAGAGATGCTCATCCACCCACCCCTGCGTCCACCCGCCTGCAAAGTCAATCAACTCAACATCTTCGCTCTAGTTGACAATGGTGTTGGATAGTTTGCCATCGCCCCAAACAATACCTACGCTATGCAAGTTTGCGACAGTTTCGCGTATCTGGTCTGCCCAATTCTGCTTGATGTGGAGTGGCACCGCCGACAAGTTGACATTGCGGAACGTTTTTCCATAGGAACTGGAAGGAATCCACCAACGTAGCAAACCGGTCACTGCTCCTGATTGTGCATATATGACATATTTGTAAGGGCCTACGGCGTGAATAGTCACGCCAGTAGCGATGGCTTCCTGAATTGACTGGAGATCGGCCAGCTCGCGTTCCAAGCTGGTATCGGATATCGAAACTCCTTCATCTAGACCAAGCTGTAATATCGTTGCTTTACCATCGATTGTTTGGAGGCGCAAGTCCAGCGAGTCAGGATACTACAGAGACTCTAAGTCTTGAGGAGTGGAAGGTGTTGCCGTCTTGGCGGTGCCGCCTCGGATAGCCAGGGTCTGCCTATGTGAAAAACAGCATCCAAGGCTTCATTGATCGAATCGTCGTAGTCTTCATCGGCGTCAATGACTGCTTCGAGGTGAATAATTCTGTTTTCGGGGACACTCGGGTGAGGAACGGCCCTCATCCGACAACGAGTTGGGAGGGAAAATATAGGGTAATGCGCCTGCCGTTGTAATCAAGTGTCATGTCAGCGCCTTTGTCATCGCCAGCATTAATGTGCACGACTCTGATATCGTCAAGTTCGCGGGCCATCTTAATGGGGAAGGGACAATAAGGTTGCTAGAGGGAAAGGGAAGATGGCGAAGACGAAATCGATGGGCTGGACAACAAGCCGAACATGTCAACATACTAAAGTAACAATCCGCGGTAGTGGCAATCTTCGATACGGCCATTGCTGGTCGTTACTTTTGTATACAGAGGGGAGCCTCGAACAAAGGTCTATAGAGAAAAATACCAAAGAAATGTAAAGGGGGTTCTGCCGTTTTGCTTCTCATTAAATTATAGCGTTCTCGCCTTCTTTACAACGATCTTGATTGGGAGGAATGGTCTAGTCGACACAGTCGGTATCCTTGAAGATTTTATTATCCATGAATGTAGAGAATTGCAAGCCGCAGTCGCCGAGCCCAGCCAATGGGTGGTGGAAGCCGCATGGTCGTACTACGATGCGGTGACTATCTCAATCGTGATGGAGAGTTGGCATTCATGAGATATTTTCGACATCCGGCACCGGTGTGACGGTGGAGTATTTGGTAGATCGATCCGACGCTTCGCCGAATCTGATCATAAAGAGATCAACACAAAAGCGCTGACCCGTCCATGGTATGAGCTACTGACATGGCGCAGAGCAGATTGTGAGACAATGCCTCAATCATTGCATCTCTGCAGCGGGCAAAAACGACCAATGCTACCACAATATGGACTCTCTTCGGCTCCTTGATAGAGATTTTGGAACTTTCTTCGAGTACATGTAATGGATACCTCGGTCGCGATCTCGGTTCTTTGACCTACAGTGTAATGACGGCTTTACTTGCGGCGCGGCCATGATGAGTACCCTCGCGCGGGAGAGTTTTCAGATCCCAGAAGATCCCAAAAAAGCGGCGTTCTGCGAGGCATTTAAAAGTTGGTCACAAAGTATCTTCACTTTAGTCTAGTCTGGCCAACTTGTTTCTTTTGGCTGACCTCACGCTTTACGAATATTACCATTCTGCCGACATCAAACGCGGCCAGGGCCATGTGGTTACTTCAATGGGCCGCTCGACATGCCGATTGAGATTATCTTTCCTTTTGAAAACTTTTCGGACGGCTCTATCCTCATCGATATCGGAGGCGGCAACTGCCAGAACAGCACCCGGCTGCTTTCGGCTTATCCAGCCCTCTCTGCCGTCGTCCGAGATCGGCATCTGTGGTGTCTGCGGCTCAAGGGCAATCATCGAAGAGCTTGGACCCGGAAACAGCACGACTAATACGTGGGATGCTCACGATTATTACGAGAAACAACCTCGTAGAAGTGCCGACATTTACCTCCTCAGCCATGTCTTGATGGACAGCACTGACGAGTACGTGGGTCTTATTTCATGTCTCATGCGGCAGTTTTCAACACCAAGAACTTTTTATTCAAGAACGAAGCTAATACAAAACAGAAATTGTGTTCGCATGCTTCGGCCAACGCCGATGCCATGGACCCTGCCCGGTCGACCCTCTTGATTCATGACTTTGTCGACCTCCCCAGAACAGGTCGGGATCTTCCACGCCTGCATGACAGGTTGGTTATCCATATGATTGCAAGCTTGAATACTCACTTCAGAAGTGAGTGTCATTTTGACAAGCTGGTTGAAGAAGCTAGTTTGACAAGGCGAGCAACTTGGCCAGGGCGCGGCAGCTCAGCAGTCCTCGAGATCGGAAAGCACATCTAAAATAGTTCCCTAAGTCTCGGAAAAGAAGAAAGCTAGTGCACATAATAACACATACAAGCTCAACAATCATTCAATCATTTTTTTAAGCGGCGTAAGTCTCGTCTCACCGGCACTGGCCGACAGTCTCGGATCATGTTTCGCTCTTCTCTGCGTCATTCCGGCCTGTCGCCAGGGTCGCAATACTGGGATCTGCCGTTCTACCCCATGTCTTACCCAATCATACAATGTCCTTGGCCTGGAAGCGGCTTAAGTTTGCAAAAAGTCAAGCAGCAACAGGAGCTCTGTCACCCCGGGCTCATTCTTCCCACTGCACTTCCAGCAGTTGCTTGAGGCTCATGAAGGGGCAGATAGTGCGGTGCATCAGCCGACTAGAATGCGGCATCCGGGCCCAATCCACCGCCGTTACCGTCGTCTCATATGACGAATTTCTAGCCGCCTTCCTGGATATT
The DNA here is from genome assembly GCA_028828415.1 of Cordyceps cateniannulata. Lineage (NCBI taxonomy): Eukaryota > Fungi > Ascomycota > Sordariomycetes > Hypocreales > Cordycipitaceae > Cordyceps > Cordyceps cateniannulata. The sequence continues at coordinate 2,837,521 of JAPHMX010000006.1, forward strand.
TCCTGTCCCCTTAGTCGTCTGGCAGCTTTCCACGGCTATTCGAGGCTCCTGTGCTGCATAATGCCATGCATGCGACTCATCAACCGGCTTCGTGTCATCTCAACTGAGACTGATTGTCTCGCGTGTTTTCTCTACATACGGAGTTTACATTCACATAGAACAACAGGTTTGTCTTGTTTGCTACTACAGAATACAGACAGCCTTCCTGCACTTTTTTTACTATCGGATTCATTTTCTGGCACTGCATATTCAGCCAGCCACCGCTCCGCAATCACATGAGACAGCCGGTAGGTCCTATTCGTTGTTGTTAGAAACTATATAGTAATGATTTCTTATGCCTGGTAAGTTTATACCAGTTCTCCGGTCGTACATGCTCAGTCAGCCACGGCTGCACAATTAACAAGAATGCAGTTGGGTCTCATTCGTTGTCAAAGGCATTGCAGAAATATTGGTCTTACAACTCCTGGTTTCGGGGACCATGTGCGCATCTTTGCTAGTTTGCTCAACACCAAGTCTTGAATCTGCAGGTTTGCCCTCTCAGTACTACGTTCTAGACCTGTCGCAGCACTTGTCAGTCGCGAGAAGCGGCAGAGGAATAGTTAAGAGATTCGAGCAAGTCCGGTCATCAATGACCCAAAACTCGCAGATTGACACCGAGACGAACCCAAGTTCAAGACAGTAGAGCGGCATATAAAAGGAGCAGCTCGCGCTATCCAGAAAGTCTGCCTCCATCCTATCCATCCATCAGTTCACTCTACTACGTCAGAAGAACCAATTACAAGCAACACCTGTGAATTTTTTCTCTATCCATCATAACCTCCAAGATGCGCTTCCTCCAAGTTGCCAGTCTCTTGCCGCTGAGCATCGGCCTAGCCGCCGCCCAAAACGGAGCATTTTGCGCATGCTCCAGGGACGGCCCCTTCTGCTCCGGCGACACGCCGCAGTGCACCGTCGACAACAAGCCCGTCAACAACAACACCGTCCTCTGCTGCGCCAGCGGCACGAAGGCCCTCAACGGAAAGTGCCTGAAGCCCTCTGCCAACATTTGCGGCGACGGATCGACCGTCTGCTCCGACGACACGCCGCAGTGCACTGTGGACAACAGCGTGTACGCCGATAGCGCGGGCGAAGCGTACCACCCCTGGGTATGCTGCCCCAATGGTCACAAGTCTGTCAAGGAGATCTGCGTCCCAGGAGGTGCGAAGCTTCAGCCGTGTTATCAGGACGGGCCTTGCGACTGGGGAGCTGGCTACTACTGCGCTTGGAATGCGGGCAATGCGGACTCTAGATGCTGCAAGCTGGATGAGTACATGGCGGGTACCACCTGTGTGAAGAAGCCTTAGTACTTATAGCACGAAAACAACGACAGATGGGGTAGCCTTTGCCCAGTCAAGTTGTAGGTAGCTTAGCTTTGCTTCTAGCTCAATTAACGCTCTTGCTTGTGACGAGTACATACACTGTGTGACACTGGTGAGGCAATCCTACCTCGTCCTGCGCTAGATTGCTGGATAATGTCGTTGTAGCCACTACCATCTGTCCTAGTATTTCCTGCAAGTCGACAGTCGATAACGAGCGCCTTGGAAATGCCTCAACGTAAATAATGATGGAAATTCCTGGAACAAACCACTGTGCCTGGTAGATAGAAGGAATGAAAGATCTGTCCTGTGGAGGTGGCACCGCCTTAGTACTTGATAGTGGAGCCAGGTGGCCGCCCCTCGACCAGGAGAGTGAGAGCTCTGACCGATCTCCAACAACCCAACCAGTTTCAACCCCTCAGCCTGTTTGTCTTTTACACATCTCCCTTGCGCCTCAATTCACTGTATTCTGCCTCTGGATACACCTAATAAACCTCAGAAACGAACCCGCCTAATTCCTTTTGACCCTTCTTATCTTCACCACACCGACAAGCTACGTCACCATGTCTCGAGTCCCTCCTCCTGGAGGCCCTGGCCGCGGCCTATTTGGTGGCGGCAGCCTGCCTGGCGGCAACCCTCGGCCACCACCTCCCGGAGGCGGCCCCGGGTACGGTGCCCCTCAGGGATATGGCGGCGATCCTCGCGCCGGCCAGCGGCCGCCGCCCTCGCCGCAGCGATTTGGCGAGAAGTCGCCTGGTGCGTCTGGAGGCGGGCGACAGGTGCCCCTCCAGGTGGAAAAGGTCGCAGACAAGACTTTGCAGGTCAAGTTAATCTACGGCAACATGTACGCTCCTAGAATCACACCAAGCCATGTGAGAAGCGACGGACCGCTAACACCGCCTGTACAGATGCGCCGTTTCGCCCGAAGACTTTCCCCCGAGCCGCGACGGATCCGACCTATATGTCCTCATCCGCGGCGGCGACCCGGTCGGCGAATACGTCGTAACTGCCAAGCCTATCCCCGGCTTTCCCGCTGGCTGCATCAGTTTGTCGGACCCGCAGCGCAGCTGGACGGGCATCACGATGCGCGACCAGTTCACTGGCGAGGTCTTTGACCCGTTCCGATCCGGCGGCAAGGCCTACCTGGGCTCATTGGACGTCGAGATTGGCTTCGCATCGCCGAGCAAGAAGACCGATGTGCCGTACGACGAGGACGAACTCGCCAAGCTGTTCATGGATACGTACGGAAACCAGGTGCTGGCGCCTGGGCAGCCCCTGATCATGGACGTCCGCAACATTCCGCTGCGCATCATCGTCAAGACAGTCGGGCTGGTGGATCTCGCGATGGGCGGCGAGGAGGGCTCCCAGAAGCGCAGAGAGGCTCACGCCCGTGGTATTTTGACGAACCAGACTCGAGTCCTCTTCCACCGTGATGGCAAGGGCGACTTTAACCTCAAGCCATCTATGAACAAGCCCAACTCCAACGCCATCCTGGCCCCTGACTTCAAGTTTGAGGATATGGGCATCGGCGGTCTCGGTGACGAGTTTTCCACCATCTTTCGTCGTGCCTTTGCCTCTCGTGTGTTCCCTCCTGGCCTGATTGCCAAGATGGGCATTCCCCACGTCAAGGGCATGCTTCTCTACGGACCTCCCGGTACCGGCAAGACACTTATAGCTCGACAAATCGGTAATATGTTGAACGCCAGACCGCCCAAGGTCATCAATGGTCCCGAGGTGCTCAACAAGTACGTCGGTCAGTCGGAAGAGAACATTCGAAAGCTGTTTGCCGACGCGGAGAAGGAGTACAAGGAAAAGGGCGACGAATCCAGCCTGCACATAATCATTTTCGACGAGTTGGATGCCGTGTGCAAGCAGCGTGGTTCGGGAGCTGGCGGCGGCACTGGTGTGGGTGACAGCGTTGTCAACCAGCTGCTGTCGAAGCTTGATGGTGTTGACCAGTTGAACAATATTCTGTTGATCGGAATGACCAACCGAAAGGACATGATTGACGATGCTCTGCTTCGTCCCGGCCGTCTGGAGGTGCATCTCGAAATTTCTTTGCCCGACGAGGACGGTCGTCTAGAGATTCTCAACATTCACACGTCCAAAATGAAGACGAATGGTCTCTTGGACCCCGACGTGGACCTAGAGGAGCTCGCTGGCTTGACAAAGAACTACTCAGGTGCCGAGTTGAACGGTCTAGTCAAGGCGGCGGCGTCGTTCGCCTTTTCTCGCCACACCGAGGTTGGCCAGTTGGCGGCTGTGAAGCAGGACGTTGCAAGCATGAAGGTCAACCGGGCCGATTTCATGAACGCGCTGACCGAAGTGCGTCCTGCCTACGGTGTTTCGGAGGCCGAGTTGGAAGACGCCGTCCGCCTGGGCATCCTGCCGTATGCTGGCCACATCAACGCGACCATTCAGGAGATGATGCGCGTGGTGGGCATGATCAAGCAAGACCCAAACAAGTTCAACTCGTCGGTGCTGTTCCACGGCCCGCGCGGATCGGGCAAGACGGCGCTGGCGGCACACATTGCGTCGCAGTCAGACTTTCCGTTTGTCAAGCTGGTCACGCCAGCGGACCTGGTAGGCTACCGGGACGACTTTGCCAAGAAGGACTACGTGCACAAGGCATTTGCGGATGCGTACAAGTCGCCTGCTAGCATCCTGATTCTAGACGACTTTGAGCGCCTGATTGGTTGGAACCCGATTGGATCGAGATTCTCCAACGTGATGCTAGAGGCTCTGACAACGCTGATTGTGTCAAGACCACCAAGGGTATGTTTTACGATTTTGTTTTTCATGACGAGGCGATGGAAGGGCTAATTCTTTTTGCGCACAGGGTCACCGATTGCTGGTGTTTGTGACGACGTCCAAGGCGTCGGTGCTCAAGATGCTGGAGGTGGACCAGGACTTTGCCAAAAAGGTGGCAGTACCCGCGGTGTCGAACCTGCGCGAGCTGGGCAACGTGTTGCACGAGTCCAAGTCGTTTGGCAGCGGTGAGATTAACCAGGTAATGGGAATGGTGCAGGAGCGGACGCGGGAGGAGAATGTGGGCGTGGGCATCAAGACGATCCTGGACTGCATCTTTGAGGCCAAGGCGGGTGGCCCGGACAGTAACGTGCTGGAGACGTTTGTGGACCTGCTGGTTGAGAATATGAATGACTTGAGGGGATAGAGGGTCAACCGTTTTTGGGTATATAGACGTGTAGACAAGAAAGAACATGATCAAAGCGTTATGGCAGCCAGCATTGGCGGTCAATTTGTGTGCAGTAAAGGTCAGCCGCGTGGGTATCATGTGGCTGTAACCGATGCCTAGGCGGTAAGCTGGAGTCTTTCCCTGTCCTTTTTCTTTGTTAAATGGAAAGACATGATGTGTAGACATACGTAGCAGGTATACCGCTACTACCTAGAAAGGGAGATAAGATGCAAAACACGAGAACACGTATGCGGGAGGATGGGGCAAGTATGCGGTTGGTTGCATACGTCTACCCGGACTGCATATAAACTCGCAGCCAGCTACCTCAGGTTTACCGCCTAGGACCTTCAGATTCAGGAGACATGGCGTATACATACATATGTATCTTTGTTTACCCGACGGTGCGGGTTCGCCGGGATTAAACTCATGCAGGAGAAGGGGGCCGATGAATGGGGAATGGAGAGATGGGTGCAGATGGGAATGATTTGGTACTGTGAATGTTGGTCATGATGGCATGATGGCATGATCGCTGCACAGGGCCGTCACAGACTGACGGTTTCTCTAACCTCAGTGAGTCTTGTGGTTTGACGGTTTTGATAGGTGGTCGGCCGCGAGTAATGTGCGACAACGGCGGAGGAAACGGATGCTGGGGCCGGGCTATCTGCAATGCATGTTTGACGGAAGGACGCGCTATGAGCATCTGACTAACGTGAGAAGAGTCCGATAACATGCTGTAAATGCAGAAAAAAAGGCTAGTTGCATTTTTCTTGCGAATGGGAGATTGTTGTAGTAAAGAGCGCGACATCTGGCCAGGTTTGGGAACCGGAAAAGAGATTCCGGGCCCAATAGTTTGCGGTGGTTATTATGGCCAGATGGCAGGGTTGCATCCTGTAGGATGACTTGGCCCAGGGGGTTGGCTGCCGAGACTACCAGTACGGAGAAAAGCCCGAAGATTTATTTACATTTCTTTTTGTTTCCTAAACAATCCTGCTTATTTGTTTGGTTTGTGTCATCTTGCCCGCTAAATATAGTCGTGCGAGTTGCACCTGTGATTGTGAATATTGATGCCAGTCTTTGGTGCGGGCTGACCCGACAGTGTGGGTGACAGCCAAGGATGGGGCAGCGGATTACTCGTCACTTGTCAGTGAGCAATTTGTCGACGGAACCACCACACCGTCATCTATCAACTGCCTGCTGATGAAAATCAAAAATCCCAGCCGGGTGGAAAGGCTGGCGACTGGCTGGGGCTGGGTAAAGACCCGGCCCCGCCATCCGTCCATCTTAGTAGGCAGGCACGCAGGCTAAAATGACCGAGATCGTCGTCATTTTCTCGGTGCGAATGAGGAGCGAGGGAGGGATGGGTGGACGGACAAAAAGGAAAAGGAAGCGAAAAGACGGCAAGGTGTGACGACTTTAAAAAAAGGAAAAAGGAAAAATCAAGGGAGAACCAGTCATCTGGTACAACCGGGTGCGGCTCGAGATGGGAGGATGTCACGAGCCCCGCTTACAGTTGCTTTTTCTTTCCTTTTGCCTGACAGACGAGACATCTTTCAGGCGCCTGTTTGCTCACACATTTCTCTTTTTTTTTTTCGCTAAAAACGAATTGTTTTACTAGTTGCAGCCTCCTATATTTATTGCATTTTCTCTATTTTCATTAATGTTTGCCAACACTTTTGCTTGTTGGCGCATAACGCAGGTTAGTGGCGCGCGGCCACTCCAAATTCGGTCACCGCCACTGTTAAGCCACGGCCACAGCCACAGCCACTGGATGCTCCCATGCCGTTCTCTCTCTTTCTTTTTGTTGTTGCTCGTTTTGTTTCTTCCCGTCGTCGTCGCGAATCGGCAGACTCGGCTAGCTTTAGACATGGCCGGCTCGGGATTTCCCATGTTACTCGTCTCTGATGAAATTGGAGTCATCTTTCGCGTCTCTCCTCTGCCTGCCCCTCTGCCCCGCCACAGAGCACACAGAGTCGCGGAAAACATGGTCAGTGCTACGCTGCCTATTAACTTGACTATTACCGCGTTCTTCAACAAACCTGAACTGCCGAATGACACGGATTGCAGGCCAAGCCTACATCATGGGCAAATGCGTACGGTTATTCCCACCTCTTTTTATGCGCTCATGCGCTCATGCCCATCTTACGCGTCTAGACTTTTTGCACTGGGGACAGGGTTCAGTGGTTCAACGTTTATGGGCAACGTCTTAGCGCACAGAGCCCATGCTCATCAACAAGTCCAACCAACACAGCACAATGCAGCCCAATCAGAATTATGCTAGCAGGGGGCACTGTCGAAAAAGAGCCTGTAAAAATAAAATAAAAAAATAGACTGGTAATAATAAAGAAAAAAAACGCCACCCATTCGCCTGGCACCACCCGTCCGCCCACCCCCAGCAAGCTACCAGTCTGGGACCACCACCACTTTAGCTCGCCAGCTGCCTGCTCCCCATCTTCCACCATCCTCCGTAGCTCGCCCACCAGTTTCGTCACCGTAGCCGTTTGTTGTCTTCTTCGTGCTTCTCATCTCCTTCTCTCCAGATTATCTTCAACTTGATTTGACTGTTTTAATCCTCCAGCGACAAATCTTGCCGTCGCCTCTTTCTCGCCTCACCAACGTCATTGCGCCTCGAGTGCCCGTCAGCTGCTCTCCCCCCGCGCGCCGCGCCCGCCCGCTAGCCAACCTGCCTCGCCGCGGAAAAAGCCTCCCACCCAGCAAACATTCGACTACCTCCGCTGCTCTCTCCCGTCTGCCTTGTACGTCTGAGCCTCGTCTACCCTTCAACCTGCCGCCAGAAAAGAACATCCTCTGCACCGAACCAGTCGCCGATCAAACTATTCCGAGCTTCTCTTATTCCCAACTATATCCTGTCCAAGACCCAGATCACGTCCACCACACGTCCAACAAACAATCATCGCTCCAGAACCGTTGTCTACCTAACTACCTATCCCAAAACTAATGCGCACGCTTCCCACCAGCTTCTATCTCGAACCGACCTGACATCCAGTATATAAGAGCAATCAATCGAAGTACCCTATCCTCTTCCGCCTGCGACGACTTCTTAAACTCGACCCACGGTCTACCGTCGAGACTCTGCGCTCGGCGGAGCCGCTCTCCTTCTCTTCGCACCGCCTGCTCGAACTGCGCGCTCCCAGCCGCCCGCTTCGGCCATGGCCGCTCCCACCGTCGCCACAAAGTCCTCCAAGAGGTCATCGCCCAGAGCCGCTGCGTCTCCCCTAATACCCGCGTCGTCTCCTGCCATTGCCGCCTCCGCATCCTCGTCCACCTCGGCAAAGCCTTCTACCAATAGGCTCCTCCGCAAAGCATCAGTCGTCAAGCAGCCTCTCCTTCCCCTCACCGAGGCCCGCCACTACCATGGACGATCTACTTCCCGTGCCGGACCAAGGGAGACTGAGTCGGAAAAGTGGGATGCCAACTGGGACAACCCTTCGGCGGCTCGGGACGGACGCCAGTTTGCTGTCGCTAATGTGGGGAACAACGGTCGTATCTATCTAAGGTATGTCCAACTGCTATTCCCAGTCAAACCTTGCAAACCTAGCTCTTCATCTTCCTGGAAGCGGGTCGCCCATTGAAGAATCCCACTGGAATGCCCATCCTGGTCTTCCATGTTCGGCCGCCACCAACCTTAATCCTCGACTACTAACACGGACGCTTTTGCGCCGACTTACAGACCCTCGGTCCGTCGAAAGAATTCCGCACCGCGCACCCAGCAGTCCTACAACCTGCCTACTACCCCTCCTCAGACCTTCGAATCACCGCCGATATCCTTCGGCCAAGGCCGCATACCCATCCGGGCCCCGGATGCGCCTGTGCAGCCTTGGGCCAACGTGCCCCAAGATTCTCCCATGACCGGCAGCTTGGCCAGTCTCCCTGGCTCGCGCGCCGCCAGCCGACGCGGCCGTCACCGGCGCGCACTCTCCGATAGCACCATTCATGAACTTGCCGCCCCCAAGACGGCCGATTCCCCCGCGGCCTTGCCTGCGCCAAAGACGTCCATCGACGATCTTCGTCCGCGTACAATGGAGGACCTCGCCGCTTCTACACCGCATCTCGATATCAAGATTCCCAACTGGCGTCTCGGCACTCCTCGATTCACTGTTCGCGGTACGGCTCTAATCCGTGGCTCGTCATACGCGCCAACGGAGGACTTGCGCTCAAGCTCTGCTTCAATTCTTAACTCGCTGCCGCGCAGCCGCCATCCCACGAAAGAATTTACGTGGAACAAGCCAACAGGAGCCTTTTTGTCGCCAGGAGATGTCGGAACGCCTCCTGTACCCAGGAGCCCCATCCGCCCACCTTCGTCTTTGAGGCTACGGTCTATGCCGTCCAACCATCCAACAACTCCTCATCTCGCCATTGAACCGGACATGTTCACCGATCTCACTTTCCGCCCTGCCTGCGATGACCGTCGCCTCGTTCGCTATACTCCTACCACCGGCGCTGTCGTCGCTGCTACGCCGCCGCGGCTCGTTGCCGAAATCACCTCGCCAAGCTTCCTCGACTATGAATTGATATCCGACTTTTTCCTCACCTATCGATCTTTTCTCGACTCTCTCGATCTCTTGCGCATGTTGTTTGCCAGAATGCGCTGGGCCTTGGCTCGGCAGGACGAAGTTGGCATGATTGTTCGCGTTCGCACCTTTGTTGCCACGCGGCATTGGATTCTCAACTACTTTACAGACGACTTCCTGCTTAACTACGACCTTCGAACGGACTTTTGCGATTCACTCAACAGTGTAGTTGATGACCTCTCCGACAACGCGCAGACTAGGACCGTGCAGCTCAGAGTCATCGCCGAGCTGAAGAAATGCTGGCGCAGAGTCTGCGCGCACTACTGGGACGGTCCCAACTTTGACGACACGCTCGGTGTTGAAGCCACAGTCGTGCCTGGCGGCATTGCCGGCCACCGAGATCCAACACTGACCCCATCTTACTGGCAAACAGTCGGAGGGCAGCCGCCACTCTCAGCGTCTCTGGTCAAGCACCAGGGCCCTGACGTGGGCTTTTCCACCGACCCCAATAAGACCCCAAGGATTGGCGACTTCATCGTCTTTGGCGATCGACCTCTGACCCCGGAGAACATCGCCATGGACCTAGCACGAGCGCAACGGGGCTCACCTCGCAGCATGGACAGCATAGATGTCGCCTCTTGCCCGTTTCCCGGCAAAACCGTTAAGGGCATGCCATCTTATGCTACGCAATGGGCTGCCCATCCTCACCCTGTGCCAGTCATGGCGCAAACGCAGCAGTCTGGGGTTGCGCCAGTCCCTCCTCGAGCATTAGCTAGCAAGAGAACCCGTCACGGACACTCACACAAGCGCAGCAACAGCGTCAACGACTCTCTTCGCGAGCACCTTGCTGAGAGGCCCCCTAATGATGTCGACTTTCCAACCCTTCTGCCACCTGCCGGCGGCCTCGTTCGCGGTACAATTCTCCCTCCCGGTCAGCCTTTTGTGGACACCTCGGCACAAGACTGCGGCGGCATGGCTCATCGCCAAACGACCGTCTTCACGACCCCGTCTCGACGCATGTTCAAGGAGAAGCCATTCCATGGCGCCATGTCTGGTATTGGCATGAAGAAGCTTCTCGCCAGCGTGAGACGCGCACTGAGCGCGCGCGGACACGTCACCGCCCCCACGCAGGCCAACCTGACACGCATCTCGCCGGTCGGACCGCGCAACGTGGCCTCGAGCCGCCTACCTGGCACCGCTGTCGTTCCCCAGGAAGAAGCGCAGCACCACGGTGGGCGGCCAGTCGTCCGCATTGACCTCTTAGGCGCCGAAGTCGCCGAAGACTTCAAGAAGGCGGTGCGCGAAGAACAGGAAGAGGCTCCCATTCCTCCCGGGCCCTTGTCCGCCCCGCTACCAAGTGAGTCGGGTCTTGGCTTCCGATTCGGCGGCCTGCCTGCCATTGAGCACCAGCGCCCGACCAGCGACATGGGCATTACCACGGGCAGCAAGTCAATTGTCATTTTTGACGACACGGTGCAGTTTGAAATGCCTCGGGGCGTTATGTTCCAGCATGCCCAGGGACAATCCGCCGGAACTCTTACGGACTCATTCATACCTCCGACTGTCGATCCTACGCCGCCAAATACACCTCCAAATGTTGACCGAGGCACGCCTCGTCGATCCTCGTATCTCATTCATCCTCGTACAGTCCAAAGTCCTGACGAGCTGCCCCCTTTCATCCCCGACCTCGCAACCCTTCAACAGGATGATGGCTCGCAAATATCGGAAGCAATTGGCAGACCTTCCTTTGCCTCATCTCGTCGAAGTCGACGCTATCCGCCGGTCAGCGGCGTCGCTTTTCGAATGCACAAACGCACCCGCTCGTCCAAGACGCAGCAATCCCTCAAGTCAATACCGCGCCGTCGTCACAGTTCGATTAGCAGCGGCATGCTACCTCCTTCTACTATCCTCAGCCTAGATGCTGCCACTCTCTCCGACATTTCTATGCGCGATTCAGAGATTTCAGTCCCGGAGCCTCTTCATGTTCTTCGTCGCCGTCCTGGCGGTGATTTGCGTGCCGCTACCAGGGTAGGCGAGCTTGATCATAAGCTTCTGAGAAGGTCACAGTCTGTCGGATCCCTTGTCACCTATTCCGAGTCCGTTCGCAGCATGAGCTTCTTTGGGGCAGTTCCCGATTCCAACTTGGATGCGGACTCCGATTACGGCGACTACCATGTAGAGCGCCAAGAGGTGTTTTCCGTCGGTCAGCTGACGAAACAGCAGCCTCAGGAAGCAGCAAAGCTCTCCCTCTTCAGCACACACTCCTTTTCCAAGCCACCGGGGCGGCCGTCGTTTGAGGCGGAAGCGCAGCGACTCGCCCAGATCCCAGACGACGAGGATGATGGTGGTATCGAATCGGCACTGCTCAAACTGGAAGGCAAATTTAACCGGGGCTCGAAGGGTAGTGCAACAAAGGCAGAAGATGAGGAGATTGATATCGAGAAGCTCGGCCGCGCCCTTCAGTTTCTTGGCGGTGCGCCGCCAGAGAGCATAATCAGTAGACGTCAACAAGCATCAACCAAGTCAATAGCTTCCAGCACGGGACCTGGAACAACTGAGGATTTGTCTGTGCCGCGGAGTGAAGTTACGGGGGTTCGCTCATTCCTCTCCGAGGCGTCAGTGGACTCGTATAATTTGGTTCCGTTACTAGACATGGGGCTTACCGAAGACGGTGGCAGCCCGAGGGTCAGCAGGAGCTGGGCGGAGAAGTCTTTCCTCCGTGACTCAGAAGACCTCACCACGGTTACCAGCAGTGAACTGGCCAAAACGTCAGTCCTCTACGATGCAGAATCAGTGGATGAGCAAGCCACGGCATCCGGCGATCAGGAGTACGATTTGGTAGAAAAGACAGACAGCATGGACAGAATCATGCCCGGAGACACGCAGCCCGTTACTCGTGATCAGCAGTCTTTCCTCGAAGATGAAAGCTACGCCAATTCCGATATATCGTCCGAAATGTCGACTGAGGAGACAACGCCAGTACAGACAAATGACAATCTCCTACGTCCACGACGCAAACTGTCGCCCCGTCCTTTGGGCGAGCCCATTACAGAATCCATGCTGCAACCTGTCTCACCTCCCCTCTCTACACCCCGACAGCCATCGCCTTTATTCAACTCTACCGAGGCCCTGTACGCATCCCGGCCTCTTCCACCTACGCCAGAAGCCACGCCGACGGCGCCGTTCACGCAGACCCTCCCTAGCTTGCAGTCACCGCCCGCGGCGCTCACTATGCCTCGAAGTGCAGCATTACCCGAGGTCGGCGTCAACAAGTTTTCCGTGCACCTGCCCTTTATCCTCGCCTTTGACTCGGACATTCTCGCGCAGCAGTTTACGCTGATTGAAAAGGACGCGCTCAATGAGATTGACTGGAAGGAGCTGATTGAGATGAACTGGAAGAATGCTACTAGCAGTGGCTCCCGTTCGTGGGTGGACTTTCTACGGAACAGCGATGCGCATGGCGTCGAGGTGGTCATTGCACGATTCAACATTATGGTTAAATGGGCCATTTCGGAGATTGTGCTGACGCAACACGTCGAGGAGCGGGCGCGCTGCATCATCAAAATGATCCACGTGGCGGCGCACTGCCGGCGGTACCGCAACTTTGCGACGCTCGCGCAGCTGACGATTGCGCTGTCGAGCAACGACGTGACGCGCCTGTCGCGCACCTGGGCCATGGTGCCGGCACACGACCTGCGCACGCTGGCCGAGCTGGAGGCGCTGGTGACGCCGACGCGCAACTTTTTGCACCTGCGCGCTGAGATGGAGGTCGGGACGGACACGGGGTGCATCCCGTTTGTGGGCATCTACACGCACGACCTGCTGTACAATGCCCAGCGGCCGTCCGAGGTGCCGGCGACGGCGCCCGACGCACCGCCGCTGGTCAACTTTGAGCGTTGCCGCGTGGCGGCTGCCGTGGTCAAGGTGCTCCTACGCCTGCTCGAGTCGAGCACGCGCTACGCGTTCCAACCCATCGAGGGCATCACGGAGCGCTGCCTGTGGGTTGGCGCGCTGAGCGACGAGGAGATTCGTAGCCATTCGGAGGCTCTCGAGTCCTGATACTACATATATACCCCTTTGGCAATTTGCCTTTTCTTTCTGGAACTGAACTTTGGCTCGAAATTTCATCATTATAAAGCGAGAAACGGCTTTCATATACCATGACGACGCACAACACAGCATACATCCTTTTTTGTCCTCTTTTTACACGAGTCGAATCAACACCATTGTCAAGCGAAGCATAGACGCATTCGTTATTACGGGCATTTTCTTGGGTCTTCTTTTTTACTAGAGTTGCTATTACCACAACAGCGCGGAGCTCTTTTCTTTTTCTACAATCGCTTTTTCTACAGTTGCTAATACGTCCCGACGACTTGGGAACGTCACTTTTTCTTCTTTCTTGTTGTATTCATTCACTACGAGGATAAATGACGATAAGATTAATCTTCTCGTTTAGATTTCTGACACAAGAGACACGCACATTCGTTGGGAATCGAGCTAGACTTATCTTTTTGTTTTCATTTTGTCTACTCAGGCTTGGCTTTTTGTACTTGTTTTTTTGGTTCTGAATGGTTGTTAAGAGTAGTCCTTGAAAGGCAGACGGACGAGTACGTCTAGGAGAGAAGAGTGTGGACTTGGTTGGTTGGGCATGGTTTGATATACCCTGGGTCTTTTTTTTTGTTGCGACGGACACTTGACTTTTCTCTTTGACAATCGAATGAAGTAAATTGCAGAGATGACGCTCTGCTCATCACTTGTATATGTGTTTTGTGATGTAAACGTAGCCAGGCAAGGCCGACGGCAACTTATCTAGTACAAGTCCGCGAGCTGCACTCGCAGTTGAGATGTAAAGTGGCACGCAAGAGCGACGAGAAACTGATGAAGAATATACTTTTTTAAGAAGCTATCAAGACTAAGAAGACAAAGCAGTCCAGGCGGGACGACGGTCAAGTCCATCCCTAAGCGCCGCGCAGTACAGGGCTTTCCCTCCCCCTCCTAGCGACTCGACATGTATGTATGTAGTAGAATAATAACAAGCGAGCACCACAAAGGAAAATCATCGTGCGTTGCAAACCAATGAATGAAAAAAAACGTCGACAACCGCCGGTGGGCGAGTATCTTTCCCTCATTAGTACCAGCACAGCGTGAAACCGCAGACTGCTTTCCAGTTCTTAATCCCCCATCATTTCCTAGGAGAAACAACAAAGCCCCAAAAAACAAGTCCCTTCAATCATTCCTTTTTATTTCTTTGACCGTGATCCTTTTGACACTCAGCAGCTTTTGCCATACCGCCTGAAGCTTTCTTTTTTGGTTTCCATGGATTTTCTTCTTGTTAGAGAAGCGCTGCAAGTCTACCACATGGCAGGGGCGCTGTCGTCATACGACGAGAAAGCACCATCTACAGTGGGCAGAGCTGCATCCCGGGGGTAGGCATCAGCCACCTGGACATCCTGAGTTCCCTACCACTGGGAGTCCTTGGCGGCATCGGCAGCCCACTCGGTGGAAGCGCCGGGGGCACCCCACTCCTCGCCGGCAGCACCGGCACCGTCCCAGCCAGCAGCGGCGCCAGAAGCAGCGCCAGCGGCGCCAGCAGCACCAGAGAAGCCGGCGGCGCCGGCGGCGTCCCAGTCACCAGGGGCAGCCTGGAAGCCGGACTCGATGGCGGCGGGGCCCTCCTCCTCAGCGGCGGCCTTCTCCTCCTCGGCCTTGTCCTCAGCCTCGGCTTCAGGGTCGCGGTCTACATTTCCATGTTAGTCTTATTCTTCCTCCATCTCAAGACAGGACGGGGGATACATACAGAAGTACAGATCGGGCATGACGTCCCAGGGAGTCTCGCGCGAGTAGATGGTGCCGCGGAGGCGCAGGACCTCACGGGCGAGCAGCCACCAGACGGTACCGATGGCGTGGCGACCCTTGTTGTTGGTGGGGATGGCGACGTCGACGTACTCAGTGGGGGAGTCGGTATCGCAGAGGGCAATGACGGGGATGTTGACGTACGAGGCCTCCTTGATGGCCTGGGCGTCGGTGCGCGGGTCGGTCACGACGATGAGGCGCGGCTCCTTGAACGAGCGGGTGATGTAGTTGGTGAAGCTACCGGGGGTGAAGCGACCGGCAATGGGGGTGGCACCGGTGTGCGCGGCGAACTTGAGCACGGCGCGCTGACCGTAGGGACGGGCGGAGACGACGCAAATGTCGGCGGGGTTGTCGATGCCGACAATGATACGGGCGGCGAGGACAATCTTCTCCCTGTTTCGTCGTTGTTAGCCTCTCAATTCGAATTGTGAAAGCGCAAAGTTGCGCTATTCAGCTTCCGATCCCAAAACGTACCAGGTCTTGCCGACGTTGAGGACGTTGACACCATCGACACGGGTCTTCCACAGGTACGGCTCCATGTGCACCTGCAAGTTCTTGCTACCCAGGTGAGACTGGGCAGCCAGGAGCATCTCAATGTCCTGGCTGGTGGCGTTGAAGACGGACGGCAGGTTGTTGGGGGCCATCTTGACGGATATTATTCCTGTTGTTTGGTGAAGGGAAAGGTGATGGGTGAGGGTCGTCAAAGTTCGCGACAAAATCCAAACCACCAGCCCACCACAAAATCAATTTCGCCCAAAAATGTGTGCGAGAGCCCTGACTGCGCTAGCCCATTTATAGACTAGCGTCCTCTGCAAAGCGAAGCAGCTCCAAAAATGCGCTAATGCCGCACGTGATTTGGCACTAGTCTACTTCAGGATTCTATGGAGAACCTCCTTGGTGGCAGACGCCAATGCAACGAAATTTCGAAGTCGACGTTAGGAAGAGACGAGAGCTTTGAACGACATATATCAGACATCCACCACAATGCCCCCCAGATTAGAGGCGCTGTCACGTCTAGGCACGATTAAACGTAAGTCTACGCAACAGTTGATACTTCTTTTCACCCTCTGGGGCAGCGAACAGGATATCATTCCGGCCGAGATAGGAGTACTAGCTGACCATATCTTCCAGTCTGCCTACGACCAGCCACGACCGCGCCCAAAACACCGCTCCTGCCGCTCATCCAGACGGCCAATCTCTCGCAGCGCGAGCGTAAGCGCAAGGCCAAGCAGGATCCCTACCGGTGGGCACAGGCACAGCAGCGCAAAAATGCCAACCTCAAGCGCCGTGGGGAGCTACAGGCAGAGCGGGATGCCCTCCTCGGCGATCCCATCTGGGGCCGTAAGACGCCCTTTCTCGAATCCTTGAAGACGGCTTCGCAGCCTACCGCCACCGCCGACGATGCCGCCGACGACAGCACCACCACCGCCACCGCCACACCGCGCAGCCACTACCTGACCGACGCCGAGATTGAGGAGGTCGCACAGCACGCACGCGCGCTGACCAAGCCCGTCATCGGTGCTGTCAGCGCACAGCTCGGCGACGCGCCCGGCGAGGCCGAAGCGGCCGCGCAGCACGAGCGTCGACACGCGCGCGCCGTCGAGGCGCTGCACCGCATCACTGCGCTCGAGAACGGCAGCAAGCGGGACGCGTACCACTTCAACGTGCGGCGCATCGTCGACGAGTTTGGCCGGCACCGCACCGACGGCGCCGTGGCGCCCAAACCCAAGCCGATCAACGCCACCTCGGTCGAGATGCCCGACCGCGCGGGGCCGGACACGGGCTCGTCCGAGGTACAGATTGCGATCCTCACGGCGCGCATCCGCAACCTCGCGGAAGCGCTGTCGGTTAACCGCGGCTACAAGGACATCCACAACAAGCGCAGCCTCCGGCTGCTGCTGCACAAGCGCCAGAAGCTCCTGCGCTACATGGAGAAGAAGGAAAAGGGCAGCGGTCGCTGGACAAACATGATTGAGAAGCTCGGCCTCACGCCGGCCATGTGGAAGGGGCAGATTGAACTGCGATGAGAACCTCTCACAATGTATAACAGGTGGGGGTATAGAAGGAGGCGTGGAAGCCTCTGTAGCATAACTTTACTTCGTACATGTACAATATGAAGCCACAAGAGCGTCAGTGTAAGCCATTGTTTAACAAGAAAAAACCACTACAAAGCTCTTGCTCTCTGCAAATCGTGCTCCATCTAACTGAATTACGTCGACACATGAAAGCCTGGCGGCGGCGCTATACTACAATTATGCTAAAACAAACAATTCGAACCCGCGTTTAAGAGAAGACGCTGATAAAGTTTCCGATGCGGTCCTTTTGGTTTTGAGCTATGCACTCAGCAATCCAGGTAATGTTTCGGATTTCCTGGGTCATGTCAGCGTACAGTCCTCCTTTGAACATATAAAGCTTACCTGTTCTCGTAGCTTGACCCAGCCGTAGACAATGGCATATGTGAACTGTCTTGTAAAAGCACTCTTGGAGATTTCCATTTCCTTTTGGTAAAACAAATCCTCAAGGCTCTTGCCGTCGGTGCTGCCGCCGCCCATGTTCCCGGCGCCGGAGCTTCCACCAACGGACACGGCATCGAAAAAGGTCTTGTAGTCGTGGACACCGTCCACAGCTAGGCGCACACCCTCGGCATCATCAGCGCGGGAGAGCATCAGGGTGCCCTCGGGGTACAGCTTGCCAAAGTTAGGGTACAGCTTCTTGCGGTCGGCCTTGGAGAGCTCAGTGCCGAACGAGTTGAGCGTGATATTGATGGCTCGTCGGTCCGCCTCAAACTCAAGCATCTCAGACATGACCTCAGCCGTGGGCGTGCCAGCCATGTCAGAGTGCGTGTTGACAAAATTGTGAAAGTCTTCGAGGTAGTTCTTGTACAAGGTGTTGCGGACAATCTCAATGTTCAGCTCGTCGAGGTCCTGGTGGCTTAGACTGCCTTTGAAATATTGGGCCAAGGGCGTCTCGATCAGGACGCTGTTGTAGAGCTCCTCAATGTTTGTGGCGACACAGAGAACAGGCATCGTCTCGAACCAGCCAAGGGGGTGGCATCTGTCCAGCAGCTCGCGGGTGTCACGCTCGTGCAGCGTGCCGGTGATAAGGAGCGCAACGTTGTCAATCATGTAGCCGTACGTAACGTAGTCCATAAATGTGGCAAGCGAGCCAACAGCATTGGCACGGACATATCGGAATTCAGAGATGAGCTTGTCGGTCGTTTTGGCGGCAAGGCTGGAGGTTGAGGGATTCGGGGGCAGAGAAGCCAGGAAGTCGCCATAGGCTGGCCCCAACTGGAGCTTGAGATCTATTGATTATCAGTAATGGTTTGCCTTATTCTCGTCCAGCGAAGCCCACCATCAATCGTCTCGCATTGTGTCAAGTTATTATAGGCCGGCGTGGTAAGTAGGCCGTTGCGGTAACCGCGGACAATGCCCTCGAGATAGCTGGGGCGAGTTAGCTTCTTGTAGGCGCCAGCATTCAGCGACAGACGCACCCATTGTTGGCGTTAAAGAAGAGGCCCTCCATCTTGACCAACAGCTATTTCAAAATGCACTTCAAGGAGAAGTTGTCGACAAAACGGCGTTCGGTTGAATTGCAGGTACCAAACAAGCTTGAGCGGAACCGTCCAGTTGCATGCACTGACGGCAAGTTCGAGGCCGGCCACTGACGCCTGGCTCCACGTTGGTGGTGGGCACTACGAACTCTCTTCCGGAGAAACTAAACTGCCGGATTCCGCGCTAGCCCACTTCTGTCGCTCAATTTGACACCAAATTTTTTGGACTCGCGAGAGCCTTCCAAAAAAATTTCCCAAACTATTCGCACCAAGAGTCTCGCGCGCACATTGATTCCCATTGCGCACCACAAGAGAGACCTACAACCACAGAGTTTTGCAGGAGTGTTGTAGGGATTATTTATCTTCACAATGTCTCTCTTTGTTCTTGCCGAGACGCCAGCAGGGTGAGACTTGCCCGTTTGCATAGGCTCCGTTTGGGGTGCTCCTTCCCTCAGTCGACTAATAATGTTTACAGCTACGGCCTGTTCAAGTCTGCGGACAAGAAACTCTTCAAGAATGACGACCTCGCTGCTGAGCTCGGCCGCCCTGAGAAGCTTGTGGAAATGTAGGAAGCGTTATTCAATATTTTTTCTACGTTTTCTTGGTACTAATACCCTTCCACAGGCTCAAGTTGAAAAAGTTCGTCAAGTTCGAAAGCGCCGCCATGGCGCTCGAAGAAGCCGCCTCCCTTAAGGAGGGCAAGGTTCCGGAACTGCTGACTTCGATCCTCGAGGATCTCAAGTCCGAGAAGAAGGCCTCCATCGCCGTTGCCGACATGAAACTCGGTACCGCCATCTCCAACCTCCCCGACCTGAACATCACGCCCGTTGCTGGCTCCAACACGATGGATGTCTTCCGTGGCATCCGTGAGCATCTCCCTTCGCTCATTCCCGGTCTCGCCCAGGAGAACATTGACCGCATGTCTCTCGGCCTCTCCCACTCGATGTCTCGCCATAAGCTTAAGTTCTCCGCCGACAAGATTGATTCCATGATTATCCAAGCCATCAAGCTCCTCGACGACATGGACAAGGAACTCAACGTCTACGCCATGCGTACCAAGGAGTGGTACGGCTGGCACTTCCCGGAGATGGCCAAGATTCTTGGTGACAACCTGGCCTACGCCCGCATCGTCCTCAAGGTCGGCATGCGTGGCAACATCTCATCGTCTGATCTGTCCGACATTCTCCCCGAGGAGATGGAGGCTGCTATCAAGGCTGCTTCTGAAATTAGCATGGGTACTGAGATAACCGAGGAGGATCTGCACAACATTCAGCTACTTGCTGACCAGGTTCTTGTTTACACCAACTACCGTGCCGAGCTCTCTTCCTACCTTGAGAGCCGTATGCGTGCCATCGCTCCCAACCTGACAGCCCTCCTCGGCTACCTTGTCGGCGCCCGCCTTGTCGCCCATGCCGGCTCTCTCCTCAACCTCGCCAAGGCCCCCGGTTCCACCATTCAGATTCTGGGTGCCGAGAAGGCTCTGTTCCGCGCCCTCAAGACCAAGCACGACACGCCCAAATATGGTCTCATCTACCACTCTTCCTTGATTGGACAGGCCACCGGCCGCAACAAGGGTAAGATTGCCCGTATGCTTGCTGCCAAGACCGCGCTTGGTCTCCGCGTGGATGCCCTCGGCGACTACGATGAGGAGCATGATGAGGAGGAGCGTTCCGCGCTCGGCCTGACCAGCCGCATCAAGCTGGAGAACCGCCTTCGCAAGCTCGAGGGCCGCCCTCTGCTTCCCAAGGGTACCAATGTCGCTCCGTCTGGTGAGATTATGGCCCCTGGCCAGTTCACACTGAAAGAGACGCGCCGGTACAACGTCGACGCTGACGGTGTTGAGGATGAGACGGAGGCTGTCACCAACGGCGAGTCGAAGAAGAGCAAGAAGGACAAGAAGAAGAAGAAGGTAGAGGTTGTCGAAGAAGACGAGGATATGGACGACGCCGATAGTGACGAGGACGTGTCCACACCCAAGGTTCCCAAGTTGTCAAGCTCTGAGTACGAGCGCCTGGCCGACCTGTCCGGCCTATCGGTCAAGAAGTTCAAACGCAAATACGAACGAGGAGATATCCAGGTCGAGGACGGCCAGCCCCGCGTCTTCTCCAAGAAGGAGATGAAGAAGCTCCGCAAGGAAGCTGCCTCAACCCCCACCAAAGCGGCCGCGGACGAGGGCAAGAAGAAGAAGCGCAAGCACGACTCAGACGACGAGGACGAACCGGAGGCGAAGAAGGAGAAGAAGCAGAAGAAGAAGAAGCGCTCCGAGGCTTAGAAGGTTTCGGTCAAGGTAGAGGGCAAGAGGAAGCATAAGCATCCACAAACCCAACACCCGCTCAACAAACCGAACAAACGCCGCAAGCATTGAGTTTGAGGCGCGTTTGGAGAGCTTGTTTCTTTCCATATTGGCACGTGTCATTTTTATCGAGACGGGCATGGGGATATGCTTTTTTTGCTTATTTTTACGGGGTTTTACAACTGGCTGGACACATTGGTTGATTTGTTTCCCGTCCTTGCCAGTAACCGGTTGGCCGGCGTTTACGGTGACTTCTCTGCGATTTTATGTAACAAGTTTGTGTGTTTTTTAATGTTGAAACATCTTTGGCATCTGGCGCGGTTTTCAAAAAGAGTTGATGGTTATGCATGCAATTGTCTGAATGTGCCAGAGAAGGCTTTGGCTACATTTAGGCTACAGTGGTCCGAGTCTCGGGGTGGAGTTTCTTCGGATGGATAAGCGGATGCGGGAAGATGAAATTCATATTGTGTAAATGCATCACCGATGTCTATCATTTCAATCACCAGTGACTTGTGACACAGTGAGATGTCGTGTACTAGGTGACATTTTTATCACAGGTTAATAAAGCAATGTCTCGTTTTGTTCGGTTTCGGCATTCATTATATTGTTCAGACTAAATACAAGATCAACAAGTAATTGCATAGGTAGGGAATCGTGGCGGTCGTCCTCCTCGCTGGGTATCAAAGATTGGTATCCATAAGTGTACACGTTTTTTTTTTTCGTTTGTCTTGTTCGCTTCTCAGAAATTACTCAATTACGTTGCTGTTTCGTAGGGTTTTGAAAGCAGGGGAACGAATTTAAATGCTCTCGATGACGCGAGCCTGAATGGCCTGGTTCAAGCCATCATCCTGGCCGTCCTGGCGTGTGGCGTTGACGGCATCACCAATCGTGGCGGCGGTGCTGCTGCTGGCGCCGGGCATGAAGATGACCTTTGAGTTTGCGCTCTTCGCCATGGCCTGCATGGCCTCGAGGTATCTGATCTGCATGGCGGGCGCGCTCGACAGGATATCGGCGGCCTGGCGCATCAGCTTGGCGGACTCGACCTCGGCCTTGGCGGCGATGATCTTGGACTCTCCGATACGCTTGCTCTGCGCGGCCATGGACAGGCTCTCCTGCAGCTCCTGCGAGAAGATGATGTCTTTGACGAGCATGCTCTCGACCTGGACGCCCCAGCCGGCGGCCACGTCCTCGATGATCTCGCCGATGGACTGGGCAATCTCCTCGCGGCGCTCAATGACGTCCTGGAGGACGCGGGCGCCGACAACGTGGCGAAGGGTGGTCTGGGTGCGCTCCATGAGGGCCTGGCGAACGTTGGAGATGCCAAAGGCGGCCTTGTGCGGGGAGACGATGTGGTAGTAGATGACGGACTTGAGGCGCAGGGTAACGTTGTCCTTGGTCATGCAGACTTGCTCGGGGACGTCGGCGGTCTGGATCTTGACGTCGACCTGGAGGAGGTGCTCGGAGAGCGGGTTGATCTTGACGAGGCCCGGGTCGACGGCCTTGTAGAAGCGGCCAAACTTGGTGACGAGGCCGACGTTGCCCTGCTGGACGGACTTGTAGGGGTTGGGGCAGCAGATGCAGCATGGGATGGCGCCCATGGTGCCGATGCAGGCGCCAAGCGTGTTGACTGTGTGGGTGTTAGTTGTTTCTTGCCGGGACGTGGAAAGGGGCAAGAAACGTACTCATGCTTCCGTACCAACCCTTGGGGTTGGCCTCGGAGCCAACGACCTTGGCGTAGCTTTGCTGGAGGTCGTCCTCCCTCGGCGGCGCGACCGCCATGCGCTGCTGCGCGACGAAGCCACCCGGGCCGGCAGCAGGAGTGTGGCGGCCGGGATCCGAGTCGGCAAACTTGGCGGAGGCGCCCTCGCCATTGTTGAGGATGTGATCGGCCGAAGACATTGTGGTTGTGTTGTTGTATAGGGTGATCGAGTAATCAAACGGCGGCTCGTTTGCGCAATCGTTGATCTAGGCCGGTTGTGTATATAAGTAAGAGAAGATCAAAACAATCAGTAGGCAAAAAAAGAGGGGGTATCTTGGCAGTTGTGAATCGTCGTGTTCGAAACAACAAGAGAGGAAATGATGGTGTGGGAGAGGTTAGGTGATGGGCATTATTTAAATGGGCTGATGCGACAGGGTTGTTCTGGTTCGTTTGCATCGCATTGGCATGACGTCTGGAACAAGGCAAGGCGGACAGTCGGGGTCAGGCTGTTTTGGATCACTTTACAGGGGGGGTGGTCGAGCGAAGCCCACTAAAGCTGGGCGCTGGGCGGGCAAGACAGTGGGGAACCTGGCGAGCCTTCTTTAGTTGATGCCTGTTAGAGGTACCTATACGGTTCTTACGAGGCTGTGGTGAGTAATAACATGAACAAGTGTCATTTCCTCCTGCACTGCCACGGGCAGCGACATAATCTCTTTGATTACATTCATCGGGTAGCAGCAGATTGGTGAGCTTTTTTTTTTCGTCTGCCGTCTTGCAAAAAATCTACCGGCATCGGTGCAATCCACGCCGCCGAATCGGGCGTCCGAAGCTGCGGCACTGGTGCGGCTGCCAACCCGTGCCGCTTCACCCGGGCACCAAAATACGTAAAAACCACTCTACCACGACAGTGAAGGGGGAGGGGCGAAGTATTGAACTGACCTCCCACCTGTCAAGAGTTGCAAGTAAATATCTGCCTAGTTGCTTTGGCAATACTTGGCATTAACGCCACTGGCGTGAGACCCCATCCTCCCTCGAAAGGCTGCGCATTTGCAAATGTGACGCTGGGACTTTCGCTAAACTGCCCAGTGTAACCCGGGTACGGGAGACAGCAGCGGGACATGGCAGATGCTTTTAGCCTTTTGGAGAGCAAGAAGGAACAAGGACGGAAAGAAAAGAGAGAAGGTAAAAAATGGTTCATAGCATAACGGCTGCTCGTTGCCACGCCGGATAGCTGCCCTCCCGGATGCTGGATCCGCCAAAGAGGTGGTCACTTGCCCAGCCCCAAGTGGCTTGGAGGTAGCTTAGGATACCCTAAAAGGCCCTTGTAGGCGGGCGGGCATCGGTATATGCAACGCGCTGTCGCCCTCTCCAAGATGATACGTCCATTCAAGCCCGAACACTGCCCAGGCAGCTCTACCTTCTAAACTACCTAGTAGCAATGAAAGTTGTGAAGAGAACATTGATTCCAAAGGAATATAGTCCCCGGAGGATTACCGCTAGTATCCGCCACCAACTTTCCCCACTGCGCCCGGCGATAAACATCATGTGGGCCAACTTATTCCCAGCCTTCAACCACATCTCCTCGGGAAAACAATGCGGTCATCAACGTAAATCTCCCGTAACTAAAGAGATAACATGCATTCAACCCGCATCGCCACTCTTGTACAGCACATACATCCATAGCATCAGCGTCAACTGCCACCAAAGATATCCAGCCTGACCAAACACTTCAGTAATACAGATTCCAGGGTAAGCTCCCCCGCCTACCCTTCCTTCTCCACCAAAGCGGACAGCCACTCGTGCCTCCCAGCCCTCCAACCCCATCTTCATGATCATCATCGGCACCACCCTTTGCCCGCCTACCGCCTGCCACCTCATCTTGGACCTCGTCCTGCCTCCGCCGCCTCCGCCCGCTCGCCTGCTGGTGGCCGGAGTCCGGATCGAACGCGTAAATTTTGATGCCCCGTAGGTGCGTGTCCTTGCCGTTCTGGTGATTCTCCAGGATCTGCATTTGCAGCACGTAGGACACCAGCGTGTTGCCGTCCGGCTCACCACCCGCCCCTTCTATCGGCACGTCCTGCCACCCGTACGGACTGTCCATCGTCATCGTCGCAAACTCAATCATGTTGTTCTCACTCGTCCCCGACTTGAACACTATCTTGGTCGGCGTGTACGACTCGTCCTCCTGATAGTCGACGAAGAATCGAATCACCCGGATCCCTACCCGCTTGATAAAGTACACCGTCAACTTGTGCGGCTGCGGGCCGTCCGATCTACACCTAGTCAGCCAATTGTCAATACACTTCCGCAAGATGTAGCACGCACTGCCAGTAAAGCTTCAAGTCGTCACTCCGTAGCTCCTGCACGCCGTTGCCAGGTTTGTGGCTGCTGACCGTGAACTTCCCGAGATTGGAGATCTCCTTGAGTCCAATTGAAGCCGGGTCCACAAGCACCTCCTGCTCGTCCTGCTCGTCCTCGTCCTCGTCCTCCTCGACCTGGTCCCCGATGCTCGTCTCCTCGGCTTCGTATTGCCCCTGCGACATGACCTCATCCTCATACGCCATGGCCTCGGCCTGCTGCTGCAGCAGCAGCAGCTCCTCGTGCGTGTTGGCCG
The DNA here is from genome assembly GCA_028828415.1 of Cordyceps cateniannulata. NCBI lineage: Eukaryota > Fungi > Ascomycota > Sordariomycetes > Hypocreales > Cordycipitaceae > Cordyceps > Cordyceps cateniannulata. The sequence goes on from JAPHMX010000006.1 coordinate 2,862,613, forward strand.
CGCCCGTCATCGTGGCCTGCGCGCTGCGGCCGCCTCTAGCAATGGCCAGCACGCTTAGATCCGGATCCGAGCCCGAGCCGTCGTCGTCGTCAGACCCCATGGGCATGCTGAGTCGCGGTGTCGTCGTGCCTCGCGTTGCTGCATTGTCGAGGTACTGGTCAGCCTCGCCTTCAATTCCTGTGCTCGCTTCCTCGTCTGCCTCGTCGTAAACGTCCTCGTCCTCATCCGGCAGATCGGAGCGCGGCGGCGCGCTGCGCTGCCACCGCCGTCTCCGGACGCTGCCACCGAACCGCAGGCGCCGCCACTCCGCTGATCGCTCCGTCACCCGCGCTGAGAGCTGTCGCCACTCTGCCGACCGCTCCGTCACACGCACTGAGAGCTGCCGCATGCGGCTGAAGACGCCGCTGGCTTCGCGCTCAAGCCGATCCACAAAGGCGTCATGGTGTTCTGCCTGCGTGACGGGCCATTCGCTCCGCGCGGGCGAGCTGGACCGTCTTAGAAGCGCGCCACCGCGCGTGATTGGGATCTGCTCGAGATACTGTCGCGGCATGGGGGAGCAACGGCTGCGCTTGCAGTGAATGTACTATTAGAAAGAACTGGGGGATAATTTTATGAGGTAAGAGGAAACTGGGAACTGCAAGATTCGTTTGCTCAACTCTTGTTTGTACATGAAGCCAAACAGCTCTGCAACAACAGCGCGCCCGGTTCAATCGACAAAAGCGGCAACAGCAACCGGCAGGAGCCACCACTTGTTGACTGTCACTACCTAAAGTTTGATATGGGTAGAGCACGATGCTTCCTCGACCATGCCCAAAACCCCAATTGACGCACGTGTACTTGCTCATAAATATGCTGCAGGCAATTGCCTGCTCAGCCAGCGTCACAAATCAAGCGTCATCCCAACTTACATCGATGTAATCGGAAAGGATTTATTCGAGGGGCCACAGTAGGCATCTGGTGCTCATCGTCGCTCTCTGTTTGCCGCTGCTCCGGTGTCCTATGCATGTCTCGCGCCTGCGCCTGCGCGGGGCGCAAATGGCTTGGGCGGAGGCCATCATCTTGTGTTGGCGACGTATGCTGCTGCGATTGGGCTTGTGCCTGGGCCGCTTGGTTCGCCGCCGTATTCGCAGCGACGTGACGGGCCCGGCGGGAGCCTCGTTGAATGTCCATGCTGTTCTCGCCGTTTTTTCCCCGCGTTGAGCTTCGCGAAAACTTGGGATGTTTGTCGCGAAATCACGTGACAAGTTGAGATCTTTGTCACTGTAACCACCACAATGATGTGGTAAATGATACTGCATCAGATTGGGTAAACTGAAGATACCCGTTTTCCATTGTTTGAGAGAAGGACGCCACTTTGCAATAGGGAGCTCGCAACGCGACATTAGCCTGCAAGCTTGCCGCTGTTTGGGACTTGGCTATACAAAGGCGGCGCTTCTACTGCAAGTCGAAAACGTAAACGGCAAATGTTACGGACCGGCCTCAGGTAAGTCGGAAGTGTTGAGTAGCTGCATCCACATATGATGATCTAAACTGCGGATACATGGCGGTAATTTTACATTTATGATCTCGCAGTCGTATGCCTGACACGATGGACGCAACACTTTTCTCAGATACCATCGCCCCCCACCCTGACAAGCAAGAGGGGGTTATTGTGGCCACTCGATGGGACGGCAGGAACTTTCAAGATTGCCGAATTGCAGCACGGCGCTACACGACTCAGCCAACAATGGTTCGAGTGAGCACGCGACTCGGGCCCGGCTCGGCAACATGGGGCAAGATTCACGGATCCCGGAGCTGAAGCCGACAGTTGTTTCCACAGGTGGCGGGGAGGAGGGGAGCTGGAGCCTTGTGTCAAGTGGGCATGATTTCTCTGATATATCGGCACCGTGGGCTTATGATGGTTGAGGGGCTGGCAAGCCTGGATTGAGGTGCATACATATAGAGTGGATGATGGGACGATGGCTTGTCAAGGAATGGTGCGGCTTTCGCTCGTCGGGTTGGAAAAGAAAGAGAGTCAAAAATATTTCCCATTTTCTCAGGCTGATAAGCGAAGTGCAGATGCGGAGTGCACTGTCCGCGCTTTGAAGTTTCAGGTTGGCTTGCATAATACAGATTACAAGGCGCAGAGCTGAACAAACGAATAGGGGAGAATTGGGGGCGACATTTTGTGGTTGAGTGACTTGATAGTTTAAGCCTTAAGTTGATGGGCGGTCCTGTGAGCACGGTGTCAATGGAGGCTAAGAAACTCTGGGGAGAAAGTTTTCGGCAAGTGGCAATGTCGGGCTGTGAAGCAAGTTTTTGTGAGCGGAGCAAAACTGAAAACGTGGTGCGAGTTATGTGGCTTTGACAAGTGGTGGCTCGGTCAACTCGTCATTGACGTCTTGACATTCCCCCTGAGATTGTCTACTTGCAAGGAAGTGATTGGGTCTGCAATCTTAACTGCTGTCATTGACAACTGGGGGTATTGAACAGTGAAGATTGCTAAAAGGCCAAGCCTGACACGCACGTTGGCAAAGGAGCCGCTGTGATACGCTGGCGGGGTAATTTATTGTAGGCGCCAACCCCTACATTTTTAGTACGGAGAGTTGGTCCAATACGAATGAATAGCTTGGTGCAGGTAAAAGGAGCAAACGAAGAAAAAAACAGCGCTACCAAAGTGGCAAGGGACAAAATAGTGCCTGGTCGATCAGCTGCTAGGTTGACCCAGATGCTGGCCGTGCATGTGCTTTGTTTGGCCAGAGCTGCTGCATGTATGTGCCGGGAGGATGGTGATTTGGCCTTCAGCTTAATATCTGTGTTGGATATACGAGCGCGTGTTTGGGACGTGTCCCATCTGCAGGCCAAGCACGCCACTGACGGCTGGAGAAAAGGCCTCCTCGTACTCCCTGCCCGCCAACAGTGACTTATCGGGGTTCGTGATGGTGTTGTACACTGCGAACCCAAGTCACGTCATCGCAGTCCCAAATTTTCTCTTTATAGTGGAAACAGAAAGACATGAGAAGGAAAAAAGAAAATAAACCATCTGGTTTTCCCTGCTCGATTTCTCGTCCCTCCTGTCAAAAACCGCGCTCAGACAAACTCTGGTGCAGGACACGGACGGGCTGAAGACGACCAAAAGCCACATCCCACCAAAAATAGGTTAGGGACCGCCGGGGGCAGGGGAAGGGGAGAGGACAGGCAGCCCACCTTGACGCAGTCCAGTGAATCCACTGTCGGAAGCCCGATAGGGCAGGCAAAACCCACTGTAAAGTTGTTCCTGGTCGCACAGCCGCTAAACTTCAAGCCCGGCCTTTTAGCGCTCATGGCGCTCTCCGCTCCGTGCAGTGTCCTTCCCGCCTTCCCTGCTAGGCTCGCTGGCTTGCTGGCTCGGCCTCGCTCCACCCAATCGCCTGCCACGCTACCCAACCTATTGTTCCCCAATAACTCACACTAGAAGAAAAGCCCTGCCCGCTAGAGGGAAAAGAATTAACTTGTTGAATAATAAGGATCACTAGAAAAGTACCAAAGGCCAAGAGGCCACAGAAGTTCTGTTGTCCATTTACCTTTCCATCCGCGTCTCGTTGTCGTTGTTGTTGTTCTTCATGGGGGAAGGAAGGGCTCAAATTCCTTGCTAGGATCGATAGTGTACTAACAGAAGAACCCTATTAAAATGGATGCAATTGTTAGTGGATCAACAATTCCAAGGGCTACCAAGTGTTGACGCAGAGAATGAGTGCATTTACCTTCCCTTATTAGTACGGAGCGTGGCCCGCGTCCAAGCCCGGCCGGGACTACTTGGGGTAGTAGATAATAGCCTCCCGGCCCCCCTCGTCGACGCACCCTCAGTTCTGATTTTCTCGTTTTTGCTGTTTGCTGGAAGCGCTCGCGTGCCACAAGATCAGATGTTGGCGTCGCACTGTTCTTGACACGACCTTGACCTCTCCCTCCCGCCTCTTCGCCTCACCTCCCGCATCTCTCTTACTCACTACCTATCCCAGCCTCTCCCTGTCCGCTTTTTCTTATTCTCGCCGAGGTGATCACCACGTACCGTCCAAAAAAAGAAGGGATTTTGATCGATTTGCCCGTTGTCCTTCCTTGTTAACTGGTCTCGATCTTCCGGGTCTAGGCGGTCACTGGCGACTCTCACCCTCTCTGCTTTTATCTGTCTTTTCAGCCTGCCAGCGTGCGTGTCATGCTAGCAAACGCGAGGATGCTGTCCCGGCGCAACCTCATTATTGTCGCTGCCTTTACTGTCTTTGCGTGCACCCTGCTGCTCACTTCACAGCGCCTCAGCGGGCCCTTTGGCCTAGACTACTCGGATGGAAGCAGCACCAAGCCGCAGCCGCAGCCCGGCACCAGCACCCCGGGAGTCGATGGCAAGCGGCCGTCACATACCACGCCGCATGTCTCGACTCATGCCGGCAGCGCTACCTTGACCGTCAGCGTGCCGCACGGCGACCCCACGGAGACTCTGCACTCGGCTTCCTCACCCGCCGTCAAGCCCGGCTGCGAGGACTTCCCTGACATGTCCAACATCTTCGTCGTCCTCAAGACGGGCGCCTCCGAGTCGTACAACCGCATCCCCACCCAGCTCATGACCAACCTCAAGTGCGTGCCTAACTACGAGATCTGGAGCGACATGGAGCAGACCATTGCCGGCCAGCACATCTTTGATGCTCTCACCGACGTCCTGCCCGATGTCAAGGCCCACGACGACTTTGAAATCTACCACCACCAGGCCAAGTGCCCCATAGACCAGGAGCACTGCAACAAGAACTACGACACGGCCAACAAGGGCTGGTCGCTCGACAAGTACAAGAACATCCATATTGCTGAGAGCAACTGGGCCAACCACTCCAACTACGACTGGTATTTCTACATTGACGCCGACACGTACGTCTCGTGGCCGACGCTGGTCGAGTGGTTCAAGCGCCTAGACCCGTCCAAGCCCGTCTACTTTGGCAGCGTTGCGTTGCTTGCTGGCTTTCCCTTTGGCCATGGTGGCAGCGGCTACACCGTCTCCAACGCGGGCATGAAGAAGATGTTTGACGGCAAGGACAAAGTCGCCAACAAGTACGACGAAAAGGCCACGACGACTTGCTGCGGCGATTACCTGTTTGCGTACGCCATCAAAGAGGAGGCTGAGCTGGATGTCCAGAACATGGTACGTGACATCACCTGAGGCTGAGACACATGGAGACGTCTATACACAAATTGCTGACTGCCCCTGCCAGTTCCCCACCATCAACGGCGAAAAGCCCTACTCGATGCCCTTTTACGATGGCCACTGGTGCCAGCCCATCATCACCATGCACCATGCCGCCAGCGAGGAGATTGACGAGCTCGACAAGTTTGAGCGTAGCCGCCACTTCAAGTCGCCCGTCCTCATCAAGGACGTCTTCCGCGGCATCATCCAGCCCAAGCTGCGCAACTCGCACGACGACTGGGACAACCTCAGCGACGACGTCTACTACTTTGACCCGACCAGCCGGCAGTTCGAGGATGGCGAGACGCACCTGCGCAAGCCCGACGCGGAGCTCAACGCGGCCGAGCAGCGCGCGCACCTGGGCTTCGACGAGTGCCGCGCCGCGTGCGAGAGTCTGCCGACGTGCGTCCAGTTCCGCTTCGGCAACAACGGCATTTGCTCGACGTCGACGGCCGTGCGGTTCGGCAAGCCAGCGCAGACCGGCAGCGGCGACCAGGCAGGCCGCAAGTCGGGCTGGATGGTGCACCGCATCAACGAGTGGGCGAAGAAGCACGACGACTGCGGCACGCCCAAGTTCCCCAAGCTCAAGGTTGAGAGCTAGATCTGAGGCGGACGTCAGATTTGCCCCGTGGAGTTATAAAAGAAAACTCCTGTAAATAGCGAACCCGCATTCCACACAAATCGGGCGGCATGGGGAGTAAGCTGGCACTAGCGGGCCATCGTGCGCTCCCACTGCAAGTGGACAACGGGGGACGAGAACTTAGAAAAACCGAAGGCCTTGGGAAAAACAAAGCCTTGGTTATGAGCATGAGAAACAGGAGTTGGGAGGCAATTTTTGTGTGATTTTTCTAGACTGCTATTTTCTGACACAGCGGGCCTGCTATACCTGTCTTCAGTTCCTGTATTATTATTTTATTTATAGCAACCCCTTGGATAAGTATTAGCCAGGGCGGGTTTTTTTTTCGGAAGCATGCTTCTTCTGGATCTAGAGACGAGGAGCTGAGCTCTGCAGGAGGTAACCTTTTGGATGCACAGCTGTTAATTTACAGGCAATACTAGCGTTTCAGATCTGCGTTATACTTATCACCTGCATGTGGAAGGATTTGCGAGAGAAGGTAGAGAGGGGTTTTGTAGCACTGGTGACTATATCGGTAAAACAAGCGAGCAGAGGCGTTGCTGTTTCGTTTTTGCCATCTACGAAAACACATGTGTTAGGGCAAAAAGGGGGGGGGGGGGGGGGGGGGGGAGTTGTAATCTGTATCTGCTGCCGAGAAATAGGGGGCGGGATGGGCGTTTCTGTATAAGCCTTGTACGCTGGGCGAAACATGATCAACGATGCGTGTCCATGATCTGTACGAGGAGGGAAGGACGGCGACTTGCAGGAAGCCGGCTCATCGGCTTGGATGCTGCAAGTTGCAAACTTCTGGCATGGGCATGGAGTTGCCTTGTGCTGACCGAGATCGGATAGCCGCCGCGCTGAGACCAAGAGAGCCGCGGCGGCCGCTGCGCATGAGCAGGATGGTTTATGCATGATGATCATTGTATTTGCGGTGCTTGTCTTGCAGCGAGGGGGATTGGCGCTGTTGATGACTACGCTCAGCACCATCAAGATGTCTGCGAGCACTGGCGTATCCACGGATACACGAAGAGTTTCCCGGGTATGATATCAGGGTGCGTAAGATTGCAATACGAGTGTAGCGTTGTAGGGCCGATTAAATTAATAGGACCCTGGGAAGGGGAAGGGGGAGGGCTTGTGTGGTAGTGCTGGCAAGGGCAGATGATTGATGTGCATAATAAATCATGGCGAATCCGTCCTTTGCGGTTGTATTTTGTGTTTCGTCCACGAGATAAAAAGGAGGGAAGAAATAAATGACAAGTTGAGATGGTGACAATGGAAGAGACTTTGGCATGTTGGAGACGTACAGATAATTTACAGGTACCCTGGCAATTTGATGGATGTATCCGTACCTAGACTGGGGTTCATCAGTCCGCGTTTGACGCGCTGGAATTCCGCTGCGAAATGCATAGTACCTACGGATAACGGATAACTCGACTACTGATAGCAAAATGCATTAATTTAATCCACTAGTTTCCTTGCATTGCCCTTGTCCAAGGAAGCCGAGTAAGACAATGCAATATGGCCAGTGACGTTGTAGCGCGTGCGGCTGGCATGCAACACGTTCAGATGGGGACCATGCAGGAACGGGGATTTCTGATGTTCAGCCGGCGCATTTCAGCCGTGAGATCCAGGCTCGGGCTCGGGCGTGTGATGTGAGCGGAGGGGTCAGCGATGATGGGATGACTGCGTCGGGGGGCGGCCGCGTTTCAGCGGCTGCCATGCACGGTTGGTGCTGGTCTGGATGAAGAAGACGGTTATGCGTCGATTGTCGTCGACGTGACAGGGCGTGCATCAAATGGGATTGGGATGGTGATCAGGGAGGTGTTGCTTATCAGTAGAGGTACGAGTAGGTCCCCCGCAAACGCAAACGGGGCAGTTGGGTGCATGTAACTAATAAGTAGCGGCTCTGACGGATGTAGCCGGGCGTTGAGCGTGTCCAACGTGATGATAGCGGCACGAAATGTGACCAAAGGACAGCTGATGCTCTGCTAAATAAGCCACGAAATGCAGGGTCTGGTGATGGCCATTGATAGACTTGACCAAATGCCATTATGATCGCTACACATGTCAAAACTATCTTTCCCCGTGCCTGGTTCCTCGACCTGCACCCCTTTTGCCCTTGTATTACTGCACCCCTACCCACCTCGCAACGAAATTTGAATTAATCTCCTCCCATATTAAGATTGAGTCGCCCCCCGCCCTTTCAAGTCTTTGACTGGCCGGGTTCACTTTTTTCGAGGGTTCATCTCCCAATCTGCCATCTCCCGCCGCTAACTATTTCGCTCCTCCTCCCGTTCTCGACTCTTTTCCCTCCCAATCTCGCGCGCTCCCTCTCCTGTCACTTCTCTCTTCTTCCCTCTACCACACCTCTCTCTCTCGCTCCAAACATCTTCCTTCTTCGCCAACATCAAGAGACCTAAAAACAAAGCTTCATACGTCGACACTGCCAAAAACCAGCATCAACAATTCCTCTTGCACCCCTTTTCCAAATTTGATACCCACATCTACCTCCACGCCTGCGACGTCATAGCCTCACCCCTTCCGACGACCATCTCGACCAAAAATACACAGCCGAGCCGAAAATATTACATCTACCAACCCAAAAAATCTCGAAAATCTGCAAATACTTCAAATACACAATACCATAATCATGGACGCTACCACCACCGAACGTACCTATACTGACGAGGAGCTTGACCGCGAATGGAAGCCCACCTCCCGTCGACCTCTATCGTAAGTACCGACCGTTTGCTCTTGCTTTCCGCAGCATCTCATGGTCTCTCCCGCCCATCCATCTCGCCTTGGACATCTCACCTGGGGTTGCATTGCATGGATGGCCGCACTTGCATCTCACCTTGCTTTGCATCGCCGTGCATTGCCTCGCCGCCGTGGCTGGCTCATCGCCTCTACAAACACCACCGTCCCTTTACTACAACCACCCGCTCTTGTTCCAAGTAGAACGAAATCTCGGGCCTGGCATTCCCTCCTCCCGCCACACCACACATCAGACGAGTGTACCTGATACTTGGACTATCCCCAGCCTCATCACCCAATTCCTCGTACTCCCTACCACCCGCCCGCTGACTTGCCCCGAAACATGATCCCTATCCTGCCATCCACACCATGTGGAGAAGGACTGGTCGCTACTCTCCCATTTTGTTTATTATATTCGCTTCTTTCCAGTCACCGTCCTTCCTTTTCTCTCTCCTCTCCATCAATCCGTCCATCCATTCAGAACTCACTCCATCAACCATCCAAACGACCCCAATATCATACCCAGCACACTCGCACACAACCCGCACAATATGACCACCATGGACCACCAGGAGATGCAATCCCAGAAACAGCACCGACGGCTAACCCTCAACTACGACGACAGAACCGTTGCTCGCTCCTTTTCCGACGAGCTCATGGACATCTTCCGCATTGACAACTCGGTCGCCGACCTCGATCAGCAAGTCGACACCAGGTTTGTACTACTACTTCGTCACCGCATCACCAACATCGACCACATATCATCGACTCCGCCCTAAACTCAAATTTCACTCCAAAATCAACGCTAACCGCCCGACAGACGAGCCAAGGTCAACCGCAACACTATGGAGCTTGCTTCCCTCGAAGCTCGTCTCCGCGAGATGGAGGAGCGTCTTAAGCAGAGCCAGCGCGTCCGTCCCGATCTCGAGGTCAACACTTCCGACATCGCCAAGCAGGCTCCCAGCCACCCCCCACCGCCTCCCCCGACCAAGGATGACAAGGCTCGCTCTCGCCCTGGCACCGCCCGCGTTCCCCAGCAGGCCCCCAGCGCTGGCAACATGCCCCCTACCCCCGGCGGCAGTGAAGGTGAATACCACACTACGGTGGATGCTGAGAAGACGCCACGCTAACTCGATCCTCGTCCCCGAGTTTATAGACGGTGACCACCAGTAAATGATATACACAACGCTCTGCAAACCAACGCCCACCCAAGACTGATGGCCTCCCTTGGCTGCCCATGACTCTGCCTTTTCACCCACGATGCAAAGGATGATAGCGACGCGGTGTTTTTGCCCATTTTCATCTTGTTGGACTATCTATCCCATCTCAAGGCGGGTAGCTGGCAGTTCAACGCCCTCTTTCTCACCACTTGCATTTATGCGGCCAGCACCATTCTCTTCTCCTTTCAGTGGCCGTGTGACTTATTCATTTTATTTAATACTAGCCGTCGACCTTTTTTCTCCCTTGGTCGTCTGTCTTTTCCTCTTTCTTTGCCAGTTTCAAGCCTCGCGAGCTACGGCCAGGCAGCAGCACAGCAATATACACTCGATACCAATTTCACATACGACCACGGCCGCGGATTTCAACCTTTCCAACATTATGACGAGAGACAGACTTGACTGGTTTCTTTCAATTTCTGTATCAAGGCCAGCTGCAAACCCGTCGATTTCACAAATCAATACACCAATTCGGTGCCACCATTACTGAAGAGGTCTGCAATCACTGTTGCTTTAATGCACTTCTTCTATTGTCGAATTTACTCCTTTTTGCTTGTGGCTTTGTGGGACAGGGTCTAGAAAGTTTGAATGGGAATGTGCAATGTCTGCAGATGACGGGCAATGTGGTGGGCTTGGGGAGAGAGGCGGGGGAAGGGGTTACTCGTGTTTCTTTTTTGGCGCATCATTGCATAGTATGATTTCTCTCCAGGATACCAATCATTGACATTACCACTCTGCTGAACATGTGATTGTGTGATTGTACTCGTGTACCATTTATACGCTCCACCGAGAAAAGTTTTGAGACTCACTAAACACTGTCTGAAAGCTTAATAAACTCAAGTAATCACTTGTCGTATATTCTACTGATTCTCACCCCCTTCCTGAAACTCTAGTTTCTAGGTACAAAGCAAAAATGACGGCTGAAGATACTCTAGTCGAAGCAAGTAAAAAGATAAAAAAGACGCAACATCGTCTTACATCTCGTCAGTGAGCACCTTGTTGGCAAACCCGACGCGCTTCTTGTCCAGGTCAAACGCGACAAAGAGCGCCTTGAGCATTACGTCGCCGAGCACCGTAATCTCCATGCCTTCAGCGCTCTGCATGCCTCCCCAGCAGTACTCACCCTGGGGGTCCGCGGGCCCGTAGTTGAGGTAGCGACCCGGGATGGTGAGGACGTGCTCGGTGCCAGGAAGCTTGAAGAGCAGGTCAGGCAGATTCTTGGCGTTGGCGCAAGGGAAAGTGTAGGCGCCGGCGAGCTCGACCGACTGGCGCATGCCCGGGACGCTGTACCAGTAGCGACTAGCGAGGGGACTGGGCAAGAACATGAGCGTGGTGCCCGTGTCGATGGTGCCAGTGAAGCTGTAGTACCACCATGTCTGGTCGAGGACGGTCCACGAGGTCAGGTCAAAGTCAATGTCCCAGTGGGGGCTGTTGCCGACTGCATCAAGCCAGGTCATGTTGTCAGCGGCCTTGGCCATGTCGACGCGGCCGAACTCGAACTGGCCGGTGGCGTTGCGTTTGAGGTCGACAGTGAAGACGGGCGAGTCGAGCAGCGGGGTGAGCATGTCCATAAATGTTGGCACGGGGGGGTCGATGTTGTTGCGCAGACTCTTTGCCAGCCCCATGATGCCGCTCATCTCAATGTCCTTCTCGAAGCGCGCAGCCATGGTCAGCGCGGCCTGCACGGTGGCATTGACTACCTCGATGTTGCCGAACCGAATCGTGTCCTGGTATACTATGCCAAACGCAGCAGTGCCATCCACTGAAGGCGTTAGGATGGACGCAATGAGGGCTTGTTGTCTGTTACTTACGGTACCGAACATCCCAGCGAGAATTGTTGATCAGGGACGAGGTATGGGAATCCTGTGGGTGATACTGTGGTGCCCACGGTCCTTTTTTGTTGACGCGATATTTGGTGTCGGTTGTTTGCACCCACCTATTCGTGTTAACTATATGATCATTGATCCTGGTTTATGAGAACCTACACGTCAGAGGAGCCGGTATCTAATGCCATCTTGACAGTCTGTGGCGGGTTGCCAATCTGGATGTCGGCGAGGTACAAATCATCGTTGCCCATAGGGTGGACGTCAACGAGGCCATCTATACAGTATCAGTTCAAGCTCCCATGTGATATTTGGGACTTACCATCATCTGCAAGTGAAAAGCCCGATGGGCCGGACTTCTGGGCGCTGCCACCCCATTTTTGCCTCGCGGCGGCCCAATCGCGTTGAAAGTCCCTCTTGTCAGGCTGGCTGCGCGCAACTTCGAAGGAAAAGGTAGACGAAGGGGAGGGGTCTTGCGTATCGCGGCTGGGCAGCACAGATGACGAGGCAAATGACACTGCAAGAGACAGCAGCGACAGACCCTGCCACAACATCTTGGGGTCAAGGTGAAGAGAGTCGGAGATGCGGGATCAGAGTGCTCTTTGGGGGAAGACGTCAAAGGTAGTTGCTTGAAGGTTCAAAAGGGATAAACGAAAGAAGAGAAAGGAAGAAAGAAAGAAAGAAAGGAAAAAAGCGAAGGACTGGACAAATGATGGAATCGTCTGAACGAAAAGAGTGACAAGATTTATAGTGAGCGACAAATGGTGACGGGCGTGGCAATGGCAAGGTGAGAAACGGAAGAAGAAACGAGTGCTGCCGACGGTGAGAAGGGTACCCACGTAGGCAATAAACAAAGGGTGAAAAAGTTTGCAATTTCATTCAAACGGAAACAGTTCAAACACGCTATTGAGGCAATGCTTCTGCAAGCGGGTAGGTACAAACGGATGTGACCTGGCAGCTGCTGCCAGTCTGCCAGCTGTAAAGCGTCGTCAACCCAACAACATCACCACCCATCAACAATACGAAGCACCCATCACAAATGATACCGCTGCTACCACCCCAAAAACGCCATTTCATTACGCTAACCCCTGGCACAATCGCCATCTGGGCCTCTTGCTCTCGTATCGATCGCCAAAAACGGCCGCCACCTCTTTCTCCTCTTGGCCAGGTCCTTGTCCCACGTAGCACAACACAAACGCGGCATGGACGAGGCGCCAATTGTTGATGAAAAATAGAAAAAAGAAAATATTAGGAATTTCCTTCAAAGGAGGCCTAATAGGATTTTAATTCTAACACAATAGCGATGGTCCCTAACACCCATCACAGAGGTGTGGCACATGTAGGTAGGCACAAACGGATGTGCAACTACCAGCCGCCATGGCTGAGGCGTTGGGAGAAATGAGCAGGAGGAGTCCTGTGCACAGGGCGTGCTTCATACCTTAGTACTAAGGTACTAAGTAGGCAGGTAGGCAGCTACTTATCTTCTTCTTCTTCTTCTTCTTCTTCTTCTTCTTGCTCATCATCCATCGTAAGCGATGTCCGTGAAAGCTGCTATACTACTAGAGGCCGATCTAGGCAGGCGCCGCCAGGAAGAGCTCCCACTCAGCAATGCGGAAACAAATGGGGCCGTTCATACAATCCCGGCCCGGAAGACGAGTCGTGCATCTACGACTCAAGTATTAAACAGCATCTAAAATGTAGATGGTCAAGTATGGATGAATTCATAGAATCTCCCAAAATACGATAAAGGCTGAACGACTTCTAGATCCCATTGCCGATGAAGAGTCGCAACAAATGCAGGGTTTGACAAACCTGAACGCCCGACCATGGGCATCGATAGGGTACTTAGCAGCGACTAGACAATGACAAACAAATTGCTAACAGATATAGACAGCAGCAGTTTACGCGCCTCGGTACACGACAAGTTAAACCGCCTGCTGTACCTCGGCAAGTTGTGCCTCCCCAGTCGCCCATATGCGCCGACTCGCGAGACTCGTCGCCTCGTTATCAGCACGGCGAGCTGGTTGAAGTCGTTGCCCAGAGGACTCCAAAGGCGGGGAAAGGGATTGTCAAGCTCCATCTGGGCGAATAGGTAGCCGTTGACGAGAAAATCTACTGAGAGACGATTTTTGGTGAAGCTCGGTCAGGTTATCTCTGACCTTGCCTTATTGCTTAGGTAGTAGGGCAGTGCTGTGAAAGCTAGACACTTCCATCCATAATTTAGCCCACTCGTATTGCCATCTTAACTTACAAGGATTGAGCAATATTCGTAAAGGAAGAAACCGCCTTCTATTCTATAAAGCTCCTCTCAAATGTTACATATATACAGTTTTGATGTGGTTGGCCCTTGTTCTGAAGGTCGCACTAGTTTTCGTAAAAAGTTAGAGCTCGTCGTGTCCTTGTTTCGTCTTGGCCTCCTCGTTGCCCTCGCCCTCCTTCTTCTCTTCAGCCTGGCGCTTGCGGATCTCATCGAGGATCCTGTCAAGCTCCTCCTGATCGATGCCCTCGCCAAACACTTCGGCATCAATGTCACCGGCGTCAAACTTTTTGCCCTTGCCTTTGCTCTTGCCTTTGCCCTTTGACTTGGCAGGCTTCTTGGCCTTGGGCTTCTTGGGGTTGAACGAGCGGATGCCCCTCATCGCAACCTCCATGCTCGCCTTGCTCAGCTTGTCCTCCTTGGAAACAACGTCGCTGCTTAGAAGAACAGGGTCCTCGGTAACATCAAGCTTATCTTGCTTAGCCTCCATCTCCTTCAGCCACTCTCTCGTCTCGGTGTTGAGTTTCTCAACCTCGGAGAGGTCCTCACGCTTGTATAGGGGTGGCATGGCCGCCGCCGGCTTTTCCTCCTCGACCTCTTCCTTGGTCTCGGTGGCGTCCTCATCCTCGAGGCCGTCAAAATCGCCTGTCGACGACTCGGTAGGGGCGGACGAGGTAGAGGTGGAGCTAGAAGCCGCAGAGGAACTGGCAAGGTAGTCTTCGTGTTCATCAATCTGCTTGTAGATGCCCTCAAGGAATTTATCAGTCTGGTCAAGGAGGCTCTTGAGCTGCTTGACAGCCTTAGGCCTGGCAGTAGATTCTTGCACACGTTTCTGAATCGGCTCGGCAAGGTCTTGGAGCGACTTGAGCTTGGCCTTGAGTTCGTCCTTGGTGGCAGTGGTGCCGTCCTCGTAGAGCCAGTCGCTGGCCGCGCTCGCCTTTTCAGAGAGGGCAGTGCGCTCCTTCTCAGAGGACTTGGCGACGAAGTCATCGTTCTCAAGAAGATCACGAACCTTGTAAGTGAAGGCCTCGAGCCTATTCAAGGCCTCCTCACGCTGGATTCTAGCCTTGTCGGAAGCGGCAAAAGCCTTGAGTCGGTCTCTGGATGTGGCGAGCTCTTCCTTGGTAAACTGCGGGATGCCAGCTTTCTCAATAACAACCTGGACGGGGATGTTGACAAGCTCCTTCTTCTTGACATCTTCCTTTGGCGCCTCTGCCGCATCAGTTGATGTGGTGTCCTTGGCATCAGTAGAGGCAGAGGTCGACTCGGTAGAAGAGGAAGAGCTCTCAGAAGTCTTGGACAATTTCTTGGACTTGGCAGACTTTGTAGACTTCTTACTGGATTTCGTAGCATCCGCCTTAGCGTCAGTACCATCCTCAGAGGACTCCTTCTTGCCAAATCCAAAGAGGTTCTTGACGCCGTCAATCAGAGTCTCCTTAACTTCGGCCTCGCATTCCACAACAGCTGAGGCGACAGCGGCTTCACCATCCTCGCTGGTCAGCTTGAGGGCCAGCTTGAAGACAATCTCGGAGTCAACGCATGAAGGGTACTTGTCTTTGAGAGCAGCAGCGGTAGCGGTCAGGTTTTTGGTAGCAAACGTAGCAACAGTCTTGTCGTCGTCGCCGACCTGCTGGTAAAAGCTTCCGGAGAAGTCCTTCAGATCGGTAAACGAAAGCTCCTTGGGAACACCACCAAGAGGAGAGGCGGAAGTCCAGAGACGCTGGCGCTGTTCCTTGCCCTTGGTGTTGGTGTACTTGATGCCGGCGTTGTACATGGAACCTTCGGAGATGCGAATCTCCTTTACACGGAAGCTGGGAGACAGCTCGGCGCCACGGAAGCCAGCACCAAACACAGCAGCCTCGTCAGAGTTGACGTTAGAGCGAAGCTTGTCAGCCGAACCGACAGCCTTCTCGAGGGCCTTCTGAACAAAAGGGGTTCTCGTAGCGCCTCCGTGGAGAATAATAGAGTCGAGGTCGACAATGTCAAGTCCAGCCATCTTGAGAGCGTCGTTGACAACGGCGGCAACTCGGTCAGGGAACTCCTGGGCCATGACCTCGAAGTCGGCACGCGACAGCTTGTACTTGAAGTCGACGTCCTCGTAGAGACCCTCAAAGCTGGAGCCCGTGTTCTGGTTGGCGCTCAGGACATGGCGGACGCGCTCTGCTTCCTTGATGAGCTTGGCCATAGCACGTCCATGGGCACGAACGCCCTCCGAGGTCGCAGAGACTTTCTGGGCCGACTTGGAGTCGACAAACTGCGAAATCATATCGTCCGTGATGAGGTAGTTGAGAGCATCGCCGCCTAGCGTGCGATCCCAGCCGGCGCCGAGAGACTGGACCTCCTGGATGGTCTTGTTGAACTTGCCAATGTCCTTGACGTTGCGACTCTGGAACTTTAGGACGGTGGCGGTGGTGGAGCCGGCGCCCATGTCAAAGACCATGTGGTGCTCGGGCTTGGCACCTTCATTGATGTTGGGGAACTGGCGGCTGGTGGCGTAATTGAGACCAACAGCCAGACCGTCGCTCATTATGCTAAGGACCTTGAGGTTGGCCATCTCGGCGGCAAGCTGGAGGGCGCGGCGCTCCTCGGTGGTGTAGAAGGGCGGGACGGTCATGACGACGGAGCGGACGGAAGAGCCCTCGCCGGCGAGTGCTTCGGCGTTCTTCTGGATGCTCTGAAGCTGCATCGCGAGCAGCTCCTCGACCATCCACAACTCCTCCTCCGCAGTCAGTGTTTTAGTCTTGAAGGACGGGGTGCCGCGGCCGGCGTGCGCCTGAAGCTGCAGGGCTGGATGGCGCGCAGCGTAGTCGGCGGCAACAGCGTCGCCCTCAGGCAGGCCGAGGAGAGTCTTGAGGTTCGGGTAGACTTCGCCGGGGAAGCGGGCGGAGAGGGCGAGGGCGTCGGCGCCATAGGCGCGCTCGGGGAACTGGCCGGCCTTGGCGCCACCAGGTGCGGGCTTGAAGGCAACCGCGGAGGCTTCTTTGCGTCGCGAGTCCTTGGTGAGGACAATGTCGAGGGGCACACCCGGCTTGACGAGGGCGGCCTTGATGTATTCGGTGCCGAGATCGACGCCGAGCACGGCCGAGACGGCCATGACGTGGGCGGAGAGGAAGAAGACGGCTCCAAGGAGCGTCATGAGCGATGATAGGCGTAAACGCGCCATGGCGTTGGCTGTGCTGTGGTTGAAGTTGGGTTTGAAGTGGTGGAACAGGATGCGAGTGGCGGTGTCTTGTGGTCGGCGTGGGTATCAAGTAGTGACAAGCATTGAACAAAAGAGAGAAGGAAAGAGAAAAGGGAAAACGTAATGGGTTGAAGCTGAATAACTAATGACCGTTAAAGCCCAGACGACTCAATTGCTCCAAGAAGTGGGCAGGCCGGCCTCTCTTTGTCGTGATGATGAAGTAAAGGTTGATGTGGCCAGAGAAGCATGTCGACAAGGGCAGTCTGTAGCTCCACATCAAATCGGTTGGTTCAGGGCAGCGCAAGTACCGAAAAGGACAAGTTGCAGAGTTGCTAGCGCAAAAGGTACTGGCGAGGTACTTTGTACCTCTTGCTAGCAGGCTGCTGCGTAGGCGCCACCATGCCGCGCCATAAGTACCCTTCAAAGGTAAAGGTAAGCCCGTGGCTTGTTTACGATAGGGAGTAAGCGCCTAACTACACCTACATGGAAACTTGTCCAGTTTACATTAGCCTTTGGTATCGACGTACGAGATGCGACATTTGACCTTGGACTCAGCAGCTACAGTGGGTGGCAACATGTATTGGACCCCTGACCCTCGGATTCTGCCTCGGGAGGCGGATCGTGCTTAGGGATAAATTCTCTGCGCTTGCACCCCTTGCACTTTTCGAGAGCCGCGCCTAGCTTCTTCGTCTCCTCGAGTAACTCTTCCCTGAAACCCCGGGTATACTCGGATATTCCTGCAAGTTCCTGCAGCGTCTTGTCGCTCATCTCAGCTACACTCGTTGGATTGAAGATGCACTCAATGCGCCGAATCAGGCAGCTCTCGATGGCGAGGTTGATGATGTTGTCTGTGAATGTTCTACGCGACAGCTGCAACCAAGTTAGAACCCGAGAAGCAACCCTGCCACAGCTCATCATACATCGCAGTGGCTAGACTCACCTCGTAGTACGCCTCCATCTCCTGGAGTGTTTCTCGAGGCGAACTTCCATCGTAGCTGGGGCCGCCATCGTCCGACCATCGTTCCCGCAACTGCTCTTCGCTCGTCACACGATGCCCCTGCCTGCCCGCATTACCACCACGAGTGCTGTTGATGACGGGCAAGGCGGCTTGCTGCCGTTCTTGGTCTCGGTCTCTCTTTCTTTGCCGCTCAACAGACTTGGCCCGAATCACGGAAAGGAACTCCCGATCGACCGGCGGGGGATAGGCCTCACAATCGGATGCGACAGATGGCTTCCAAGACAGAGGCTTTGCCTGCATTTTGCAGACCAAAGGCAACGATTCTGGGCAAGTCGACAATGCTCTCAACGCCAGCCGAGGACAGATTTTTGAGGAGGTCGTGCAGTTGACGAGCCTCCTCGGATGCAAGTTCCTTGGGTACATCTGGCTCATCAGTTACATCTGGCTCCTCATGTTCATTCGACTCCGGGGGCACCTCCAGATTCGGTATTGGCTGGGGCATGCTGGGCAAAAGGCTGCTAACGACACTCCTAGCGACATCTTGGAAGACAGGAGCCATCGTGGATATTGTAGAGGGACAAGAGAATCGTAGAGAGTACAGAATCTAGACACTGTCCGGGATAAGTTGGCGACTTTTGCAGGGAGATGGTCATGGAAAATTTCAGTCTTGCGAATTGCAAGCATACTGGAATCCGTCTAGGATTTATAACTATTGTAGGGGGATGAGAATACCATCCTGGGCGTTGTATCATACGGCCGCCTGAAAGCGGATTGCCTCGTGCATCATGCATGTTCCAGTGCGCCACTAACAGGAGGAGCTGCTCGCCTTTCCCAGCTGAGCAGTTCCTGGGACAGTGCCAAGAATCGAGTCAACTAGCTATAGGTAGGAAATGGTCAAAAGTCCTTTCAACTTGGTATACGGCTTGCATGTCAAGTCCGCGCCGCCTCACGTCACTGCCCTTTTAGCCGCCGACGACAAACTGGTTGGTGAGCGATGGGCTTCACTGATTATATCGACTTGTTGTCACAGCCTCGATTATTTTGATGCGGCCGTCGCAAGCGGGGCAATCTCGGGAAGGCCCGCGGAAGGAGTCATTTGGGGTCCCCGTGATTAGAAATGATTGACAAAGGATTAATTTTCGAAGGAATTCTAGGCCAAGATCAGGTACATCGCCGAGACTCAATGGGCGCGTTGAGCCTTGGCATTTGAGCGTATACCGCGCCTCTTTTCTATTGTTTAAAAATAGTGCATGTCATTAACGAAAAACTGGTTTCGGATGTCTTTGTTAGCTGGTGGTGCCTAACATTGGACAGGGGCTTCAATGCTGGTCGGTTGAAGCCGTTGTAAAAGCCGAGAACAGAAAGAAGGCCAACAATTTCTCGCGTGAATCCGTAGCTTTAGGCCCAATACGTATAGAATAGCCGGAACATAAGACTAACAAGAGAAGAATAACATACGGAGTAGTAGATCGCAAGAATGCTGACGTGACCCCTCTTCGTCCACGACAGAGCCATCACGGTGGCTTGACAATAAACGGAGTCCCCGAGACAGGGCGTATTGTCCCCAGTAACAAAAATGCGAATGACGAGAAAGATAAAAATGGATTACAAAAGTTCCAGTGAAAACAACTAAGTTACTTCAAGTTAATTTAAAGAAGTAAAAGAAGCAGGTGGTGGTTTACAGGGAGACAGCAGCGAAACGGCGTGAAGCACGAACAAAGAGAGAGGTAGGTATAATTCATTACGCATAACACCGCATCATTAGAAGTAGCACTAACATTACAATTTGCTATTGCAGGTCGACGCGGGGACTACGCCTGCGGCCCGACCTGGGCGGCGTTCAGCGCCACCTCGACGTCTCGACGCCGGAACCCAGGACACTGGCCCAGGCAAGTCGAATTCAACATCAAGCCTAGCAAATGAACAAGTCAGAATAGGAACATGAGACGTGGATCTAGCTGCAATTTCCTTACCTCGTAGAAATAATGGAACGTTTACGTCACCATGTGACTCTTTGTTGGGCTTCATCCGGAGGCTGACACCCCTCTCGAGAAGATACAGCTCCAGGTCCTGCATGTCGAACCAGTCACCCTCGAAGCGGTCCTGCAGGTTGGACGGCACGTTGGAGGGGTCCATCGGGACGGTCCACGAGTTGTTGCGGACCGACCACGTCGAGCACTGATCCGCCGTGTTGGCCCAAGGCAGCGAGAGCGGCGCACCACTAGCACCGCTGCCACCACTAGCACCACCATCAACACCGCCGCTGCCGCCGCCGCCGGCACCGGCAGCCGAGGTGAGGAGGGCGGGGGAGTAGTGGCTGCCCGCGCCGCCGATGCTGAAAAAGGGCATACCGGGCTTGGGCGGAACATCGCCGTCGTGGCAGCGGCAGAGGCGGGCCTGAAAGAGCGCGGAAAAGTAGGACAGCAGCTTGTCGCGGTTCATGAGCTGCAGCGGGAGGCCAAAGTGGCGGTGCAGGCGGGTGGTCGAGAGCGTGGGGTCGGCGAGCGCCAGGTAGCCGTAGTACACGGCAGACGTGGCGAGCATGTCCATGAAAGCGGCGACCGTCATGCTGGTGTTCATGTCTGGGTAGGGCTTGTTGCCGAATATGTTCTTGATGCTGGTGGGCTTGTTGGGCACGGCAGGCGGAATTGAAGGCAGCGTGGTCGGCACGAGCGCCATGGCAGACGCCGATGTACCGGCAGCCTCCGGCTCCGCGCTGCCGCCGGTCTCGCGGACCAGTGTGAGGCACGTGGCCAGGGCGTCGCGCAGACGGCTGGTCAGCTCGCTCTGGCAGGACAGGATGTTGGAACCGATGAGCTCCTCGCTGAAAGAGAGCACAACGGTACTCATATTTTCGATAGCGCTCTCGAGCTGCTTCACTCGCTCCTCAAGGTATGCCGTCTGTGATATCTTGCGCTGCCGGTATGCGCGCTGCGCTTCGCGGATCTGTTTGCGTCGACGCTGGAAGGACGGGGTTAGGGTGGTGAACATTGTGCGCGGACGCGCGCGGAGAGGGACTGCGCCTTACCTCGCCGGGCCCTTCATTGTCGCCGGTTTTGCGTTTGGCACCTGCAGCTTTCCCTTGTGTAGAGGGTGCCTTGCCTTTATTCTTCGCGGTTCTGTTATTGTTGTCGGGAGACTCTACGTCTTCGACGGGTTGGTCAAAGGAATCGGCGTCGTCGTCTTCGAGGAACGCGGTGCCGGCGCTATTGGATGGCGACTGTGGTCAAAGTTGGGGTTAGCGGCGGTGAATTGACGACAAGGGAACCTCTCCGGTTCCTACCCACAGGACCATTGTGATTATAGTTGGAGGCTGCGCCTGGATAAAAAGTCGACGAAAGCAGCCGTTCAATATCGATGGCTTCGTTTGGGCGTGACGCCTGGTTGATGTGTAGCTGCAACGGCTGCTGCCGCTGGTGGGAGGGGAGACGGTTGTTGCGTGAGGGGTCGGCCATGTCAGGTACCGCTGCGGCTAGTAGAGGTAGAAAGTACAGATAGGTAGTATGTCGGTGTCTGTGGCGTCTGCGTGACACGTGTAAAATCGCAAGTAGGAAACGTCTCTTTTTGATATCCCTTGACAAGACTTGCACAAGTGTAATCAAATAGTTTACCGCCGTTTATTCTCTTTTTGTTGAGGACGCGACGGGCCATGCATGTATGTAGCTGCACTTTATTTTAGCGCCCGATCGGAGGGCGGAGCAGCCTCGGTCCAGACGGTCCAACCGGTGCGGACGTTGGGCGATCCCTGCGGAGGACGCGGCGCATGACGACCGGTCTTGGCTGCCTGGAAAAGGCGGAATGTTCTGCCGATGGGGGTTTGGCGAGTCAATGCCCGGAGTTTACAAGCGTATTAGAGTTTCGGCAACGTGGTTGAGACATAGTACGTTGGTTGGGGAGACTGACCCGCTCGACTCGTTATGTCACATGTGAATTGAATCTGATCTTCTTGTCCATGCACTTTTGTCCAGCCAGCAGTAGTTACGTGTCAACGAGCTGGGTGTTTGTAGTACGTGCCAGCATGTAGGGGAGCCAATTGCCAGTTTCTATCATCATGGCACTTGATTGTCGTAACTACCGCATGAGCCGGCCACCCTCGAGGATGTTAGATCAAGCACATTTCAAGACAGAACTATGCCACTATGCCTTATTAGGAAGGGTCTGCACTTGCGAATGCAAGCCACTCAAAACTTCCGTCTCCCGATAATGAAAGTATTAAGAAAATCGATTATAGTAGAAATACCAACAATAGATAGCTATCCTTGCTATTATAGATGCCCTGAGAGCGAAAATATCGCAGGCACGACTGGGATTTGCTGCGCTTGGTCCATTCCCTCTCATGTCCGCAGTTTCAAATGTCCACCATCGCTAAGCCCTTTGCCCCCACTATCCCTGCAGCCCTTTTGAATCTTATTATCAGTTGTCAGTTTGCCAGCTGATGGACCGGCTAGATACGGCCCTATAACTACCCGACAAACCCCAACGGGGTTGTTCCAACCGTTCCAAGCATGCACGGATCGGATAAGCCACAGGCTCCATCATCTGTGGCTGCCGGCTACGCCACACACCATGTCTTGGGCTGATCCTCTGGAGGCTGTGTAACTTGCAACGTCCACGCATCAAGGTGAAACAGAAGCCGCAGCCAATCGAGTTGTCAGTTCTGGACTCTTGGGCACAATAACCAGCCGGCCAACCCCTACTCGAACCCGCTGTACCCAACTCCTAGGTACTGAGTATGGAGCAGAGTCGGCGCATCCCTTTGTTGGTAGCCATACAGCAAACAGCTTAGCGCTTGTGCACTTGACCACTTTGGCGCTGGCGCTCGGGAGCTTCAGTCGCCTGGCTCAAGCTCTCGATGGACGCATAGTCTGCTTGTTGGCCCCTTGGCTTCGTTGTCGGCCTTCTCCGCTACGCTTCCCACAACATTCAGCAGTTTGATATCGCATAGTCCGGTGCAAAATGACCGATGCGACGACCGACTCGGCCGTAGCGCCTCCCGCTGCCGCTCCTGTGCAAGATACAGCTGCCGCCCCGCCACCGCCGCCGCAAGCTGACAAGACGCCTCCAAAGGCCACGCCACCGACGAGCATCGACATTGATAGCAAGCCCAGAGACTTTGACGGGCAACTCGCCACAAATGATGAGATACCATCTGATGTCACGCTTGCCACGGTCGCCGACTATATCCTGCTCGACAAGTACGGCAAGACGCATACCTTTCAGAGCCTCTACAACGGCCCCAACGGTGCCCGACGAGTCTTGATGGTGTTCGTCCGCCACTTTTTCTGTGGTGTAAGTCAGCTCTTATCGAGCCCCCCTACGCCTATTCCAAGCTAAACTTGTCCCAGAACTGCCAGGAATACATTCGCGCCCTCGCCGAGTCGATATCCAACGACGCTCTCCTTGGGCTCCCCGTCAGCACCTCCATCGTCATCATCGGCTGCGGCAACCCACAGCTCATCGACATGTACGTCGAGGCCACTGGATGCCCATTCCCGCTGTACACCGACCCGAAAAGCGTCCTCTTCGATGCTCTCGGCATGATCAAGACGCTCGCACTCGGTGAGAAGCCTGCCTATATGAAGATGGGCTTCCTCAAGGGCGTCTTCACCGGCATGAGCCAGGCGTTGAAGCAGCTGCCTCGCGGCCTGACCCTCCAGTCCGGCGACCAGCGTCAGGTCGGTGGCGAGTTCCTTTTCGAGCCCCTCGACCTGGTCACGCCCATCACGACGCCTACGGACGCCCAGGGCGGACCCGCCATCATGGATGCCTTTGACTCGCGGCCCATCCAGGTCGCTGGCGCCAACAGCCGGCTCGAGGTTAAGAAGATTACCTGGTGCCACCGCATGCGGAGCACCCGTGACCACGCTGAGATTCCTGAAATCATGGAACTGCTCGGTCTGGACGGCCACGGCCAGCCTATCAAGGATACTGCACTGTGGGAGAAGACGATCCGGACCAGAAAGGGTACCGGCCTGTCCATGGCAACCAAGATGAACGAGCTGGCCGTCGCACAGCAGACAGAGGTAGACAAGGCATAGTTGATGCTATATATACGGAAAACGTGCAGCGCAAACATCGTATCTTCTTGCTTTTCAGATATCTTGTCTAATTTTTATAGCTAATGATTCCCCATTTACACATAACTGTTGTAGACAAGAGCGATTTAGGCCGTTGGAACCCAGCTGCCATCTTCGGTGCTGTATATGATTTCTTCAATTGGCATTTTGTTGTCGACAATCTCCTTGCCGTTGATGAGATCATTCTCGTCTACGCGCTTGAACCCATCTTCTAGGCTCGTCACGATACCCGCCTTGACGTGTCGGGGTGCTAGTCGTTCCCTCGCCTGGTTAAAGTCAACCTCGATAAACCAAAGCTCGTCAAAGAGCGCCGCCGCGTCGCGCCACACATCGGCATTAAGCGCCACGTAGTTCCCCTCGACAACGACGATGCGCTGTGTGGGCGCAATGACGATATCGTCCTCCTTTGGGTCTTTGACGGCGTGGTCAAACGAGGGCACCTTGATCTCCTCGCCGACCGGAGAATTACGCAGCCTCGAAACCACGGCCAAAAACTTGGAGGCATCAAAGGTAAACGAGGCTCCGCGACGGGCGTGGTACAAGGCGGCGTCTGCCTGTGCTGACAAGTAGCTCCTCGGGTAGTGGAAGCCATCCATGGGGAGGAAGACAGCGGGCGCGGGAGAGTCAGGGGTTTGCCGTGCCGCTGTGTCATTTAGACGGGCGGTAATAACTTTTGAAAATGTGGTCTTTCCTGTACAGTGTAAGTTGGGCAGCCATGAGCTACGATGCGTCACATACCTGAGCCGGGAATGCCAGCGATGCCAATTACTTGGGGTGACGTTTAGCTAGAGCTGATGAAAAGACATCAGGTGCTGAACTTACAAAGCCGCCTATCCGCGGGCATTTCTTGGTATTTGTGCCATACCTTGTCAGCTAGCCTTTGTACTTGCTCCTCCATCTTGAATGCGTGAGATGCTGTGACAAGGTTGTAGCTGGAAATAAGGTGTCCGGCCAAAGCCAGCTGCCCCATGGACTCGAGCCCCACGTACCGAGCAGCACTGACGATGCCGCAGTAAGAATCCCAGCAATCAGGCAATTGGCATTAAAAATATTTCTTAAAAATGTACCAAGATTGACTGAATCGCTGAATTTTATTGACGTACTTTTATCATCCATCGCGGTGCACACCCCACACGTCATATCGGCACCATCGGCGCCAGGCGGGGTAACGAGTAAAGTTTTGGCGGCGGTTCGATACGAGAACCAATTTTTTCTTCTTCACGCCAGAAGCCCTGACATAATCACACGACACGGGAAAGATGGCCGCACAAGCTGAGGAGGCTCTCAAAGGGCTTAAAAGTAAGATTGACGTCTCGTGGAGCTACATACTAAGCAGAGAACTAGAGCTAACCTCTGCTCTGGACAGTGGCGGATGACAAGCTTGATGGCAAGCCCGCCGCCCACGACGAAGAGGACGGCGACGGCTCTGAGGAGGAGCCCGCTAATGGTGCCGACGCCGGTACCGGCGCTGCCAAAAAGAAGAAGAAGAGAAAGCCCAGAAAGAAGAAGAAGAACCCCACGAGCCAAACCGAGCCGCCTACGGTCACGCTGAGCCTGCTGTTCCCCAACAAGACGTACCCCAAAGGCGAGGAGGTCGAGTACAAGGACGACAACCGCTACCGGACGACGGACGAGGAGAAGCGACACCTCGACAACCTCAACAGCGACTTCCTGAGCGACTACCGCGAGGCGGCTGAGATCCACCGTCAGGTGCGCCAGTACGCGCAAAAGTCGATCAAGCCTGGCCAGACGCTGACCGAGATCGCCGAGGGCATCGAGAACAGCGTGCGTGCGCTGACCGGCCACGATGGTTTGACTGAGGGCGACCCGATGGTGGCGGGCATGGGATTCCCGTGCGGTCTCAGCCTGAACCACTGCGCGGCGCACTACACACCGAACGCCGGCAACAAAATGGTGCTGGAGTCCTCCGACGTAATGAAGGTGGACTTTGGCGTGCACGTCAACGGGCGCATCGTTGACTCGGCCTTTACCATGTCGTTTGAGCCGCAGTACGACAACCTGCTGGCGGCGGTGCGCGCGGCGACCAACGCGGGCATCCGCGAGGCGGGCATCGACGCGCGCGTCGGCGAGATTGGCGCCGTCATCCAGGAGACGATGGAGAGCTACGAGGTCGAGATTGGCGGCACGACGTACCCGGTCAAGAGCATCCGCAACCTGACGGGCCACAACATCCTGCCGTACAGCATCCACGGGACAAAGTCAGTGCCGATAGTCAAGAGCAACGACCAAACCAAGATGGAGGAGGGCGACGTCTTTGCGATTGAGACTTTTGGCAGCACCGGTAACGGATATGTGAGGGATGATGGCGAGGTCTCGCACTACGCCAAGAATGATGTCGGCCACGTCGACCTGCGTCTGAGCTCGGCCAGGACGCTGCTGAACGCAATTAACAAGAGCTTCGGCACGTTGCCGTTTTGCAGACGTTATCTGGACCGCATGGGTCACGACAAGTATCTTTTGGGGGTAAGTCTTTCTCTTTTTGCCTGCATCTCTGAAATCCGGAGATGGCATGGGCAGGAACGAGGGGCCAGGAGGCTGACGAGTACAAATAGCTGAACCACCTTGTGGGAGCCGGGGTCATCGAGGCGTACCCGCCGCTGGTTGACAAGAAGGGCTCATACACGGCCCAGTTTGAGCATGTGAGTGGAAAAAGAATTTTGCCCTTTTTGTTCTTTGCTAGCACATTTGCTAACTGAATTACAGACCATTCTGATTAGACCGACGGTCAAGGAGGTCATCAGCCGCGGTGAGGACTACTAGTTTCCCATGTTAAAGCCACCATGGACGAAAGTCATGGAGGCGACGGTTTATCGTTTACACTTAAAGCTTGATGATTTGGAAAATGAATACAAATAGGGCACCGCTGGATGCGGAATGCTGTCGTGTGAGCCACATTTTCTGCCACGACTCGTAATCGGCCTGCCAAACGCCAAGCATGTTTTTGCACTCGGTGCATGACACTGCCCGTGTGAATCCTATGGCCTTGCAAATAGTTTGGGCGAAAGATTGTATGTACTGCCCAGACGCGGCGCATCTTAGCTATTACCAATGCCAAGACCTGCGGTTGAGACGTCATTTGCAGTGACCATGGCATCAAGGAGCAATCTTTCCGCCATGGCTTCCACGGACCAATCATGACTTTTGATCTTTTATTGACTCGCTACAGCATGGCCTGGGGTTGCATTACAGGACGGACCGTATGCGTACGCTGTATGCGATTAGTTCAGCCGATAGCTGCAGCCACATCGGGGCCTATCCGGGTTGTTCTACGGCTGGTCTCGGCCCTGGCTCGGCTTCGCCATTTACCCGCACCGTGTTTCTTACGTCCTGTGTTTCCGCTAAGCTCATGCTACATGAAATGGGCATTTCAATGTTGCCGACGGAGCAGCGAGTATAGTAGCACAGCACGGCATTGTACACCGGCGTTAAGAAAATGCCATTCCAGAGTTTTACCCACTGTATTAGCTCAATGTAGGGGAAGAAGAGTAATATAGTGTCAGAGGTGCCATAAGCGGCGGCTCACTTATCTGTGTGCCGTCCCGCTGATCCGGGGGTGACAATCGGTGTGCATTTCAAGGACAAAGCAAACGGCAAGAAGCCATTTCGTTTTCTAGCGTCGATAACTTCCCCGTGGGCAAGCCGCAAACTGCCACCACGAAAAAAGAAGATCTCCGAGCGTATTTGCGGGCATTCCGGGGCACCGAATGCACTCCGGGTGAAGCTCCCCTTGTCTCGCTACAGCAGCAGGACAACTTGGACGCCTCCGGCTCATTCTCGAGCTAATTGAGACGCTAAGCCGCATCGAGCCGTTCGCGGCGAAGGTAAAGCCAATGATAGCGTCTTGATACGTGTTTTTATTGGGTCCAGCTGCTTATCACTTTTTTCCCTCCAGGCGTCGCCGGCCGCGTGCAGCCACCTTACAGGGCAGTTAGCCACTAAAAATCTGAGCACATGCTGGAGAAGGCTTTGCGCCACCGAGAAAAAAAAAACGCCGCTCCCCTGAAAAACCCGCATCCGAAGTCGCCATAATTTTCTTGCCTGACTCCTCTTTAAAACTACCACCTCCCCGACCACACATAGACACACCCTTTTCCTCGTCATCCTCTTCACCAATCATCGACGCCCTGGACGAGTTATAGACATTTTGCTTTTAATTTTTAATCTTTTTCTTTGTTATTAGCGAGGAAAAGAAGAAAGCAGATCGATTTTGCCTGTTTCTTTACGACAGCATTTGGAAGAACTCAATTCCTGCGAATCACCAAACGCACGCGATATAGAAGAAAAAAACACCCACCACGACATAGAAGCAGTCCGAGATTGTCTGTTTCTAGGGCATTCAGTCTTTTCTTCGCGAATCCATCTTCTTTTTACGGCAAACCCCCCACACGACCCGACTTGCCATTGCCTCCTTTCCGACAGGTCGCCACACACCCACACAAAGCACACAAACCAAAATGAAGGTCTTCTCCAACGCCGTCACCTTCAACTACTCCTGGGACGAGGTGTCGACCGCCAACTGGCAAAAATACGGGCCCTGGAACAACAAGTCCGAGCACGTCATCGCCGTCGACACGCTCTCGCGGCGCGTCGACCCTGCCACCGGCATCCTCCGCACGGAGCGCCTCATCGCGTGCCGGCAGTCCGCCCCGGACTGGCTCAAGTCGATCCTCGGCGGTGGCAAGATGGACGAGAGCCTCGTCTACGAGGCCAGCTACGTCGACCCGGCCACCAAGACGGTCACCATGGTCAGCCAGAACCTGACGTGGAGCAACCTGGTCAGCGTCCAGGAAGAGGTCGTCTACCGGCCGCTCGGCGACGGCCAGACGCAGTTCTCGCAGACGGCCAACATTACGGCGCTGTGCGGCGGCTGGCAGCGCATCAAGAACTCAATTGAGGATACGCTGGTGAACCGGTTCAAGGAGAACGCGGTCAAGGGCCGCGAGGGCTTCGAGCGCGTGCTGGAGATGAGCCGCATCGTGTTTGCCGAGGAGCGCGAAAAGGCCCTCCGCGAGAAGTTGGCTTTGTAACAAGCCCAACGACAGCGTATCGTCGACCAAAGGATTCCTCCGCTGGTGGCATCCCTCCCGACGAATCCGACTCATTCCGACGACATCCAGAGAATCTCCGAACACCCACTGCATATCCGACTGGAGATTGCTCTCTCAACACACTCAATCCTCTCTTTTCGTCCCCACGACTCCCAACTTTTGATTATTCGATTCATAGCTTGGCGCAAAGGCGGGAGTCAATTTTTTTCTCAATGCATATACATTTTTTCGGCATGGCGTTTGTTGGCTTCATTTCTCATTTTAATAGATGATAGAAAAAGTTGTTGATAGCACTCCTCTGGTTTATTCCTAGAGTCGGAGAGCTTTTATATATTTTGTTTTTTTAATGCAGCCGCCTATGGAGCTGAGGCGGCCTGCTTTGGGATGCTAGGATGGTGAGGGAACCTGAGATGGCTCTGCCACGCCTTGTACAGATAGACACGGATGCAATCCTACTCTTATGGCCCACTGCTTCGCCCTCTTGCGTGTGAACGACCGTCGACGAAAGATGCTGTGAAACCCATTGTCTACAGTAGCGCCAGATTTGCGCCCGTCATCCGCCCGGTGCTCATGTTCACATTCAGGCGCCAATGCATGGGTTGATGACGATACAAACCTCGCTATATTTTGAAGTCTTTTTTGCATCTCGCCTAATGAAATCCTCGAGGTTGGACGCAGGTTGTGGCCTTTAGAGACGTTGTGTAAATCAGCCGCTTTGCCGAATCCTAACAGCTCCATGCCTCGCAAGTCTGAAGAGTCCGAACTGGCTATCCATTTTTGACCTGGCTCTTCTATCATGTCTACCGATATAGAGTGAATGAACAAACCAACGAAGGGCTAGTGCGATTTGTTCTGGGATCGAACGCTTGCCAGGTTTGCCGTGGCAGTAGTATCCTCTTCGTGGCTATCAGAAGAAACAGCAGAGTCGCAGAGCGGGCGGAACCGTTGCTACAACCAACAAGGCTCACATACATGGATAAATCGATAAGATCAACCAGGGCAGCGCTAACCAGCAGTTCATTACAGGCCTGCGCGTGCCGTTCCGTCGGAGTGTATACATCACCTGCAATGACAAATATATCGCCGATATAATGTGCCAGTTTGTCGAGTACAAGTGTAGTAGTTGTCATTGAGCAGCCACTGCTTTGTCTCGCCTCTCGAATCTTGCGAAACTACCGCTCGAACGTCTTGTCCAAGCCTCAAGATCGAATCAAAGATACAAAGGCCAATATCAGAGAGCTTGCCTCGCTAGCAGCCATTGGTAGTGATGATTGCGTGACATCGCTCGTCTCTATCCCCATGTAAGCAGAGCAAGTACCGCCCGGCAATTAAACATCACCATGCATTGAATTTATGATGCGATGGGATCCAAAACCTGCAGCCTTGTCTGTACTATGCTTTTTTCCGGCCGGGTGAGTTCGCTAGAGCTCCCCAAGCGGCCCGGCCTCCTTGCACTTAGCATATATCGCGCCAGCGACCTTTATTAATAGCCTTGAGATGCGACCCCGGACAGAATTGTGTCAGACTCGGACCTTTCGCATTTGGGCGATGAACTTTAGTGCGATTCAAACGGCATTCATGGACCTGGGGCATGGCAAATTTGTCTGCCTTGCGCGTATGGGACCCGAAGGATCGAGGACGGGATCAGCATCTGGAGGCGGCGACGGCCCTAGTTCAGTACGCCTTAATCAACGTGTGACCAAAATCTGACGACATGGGTTCAAGAGGTCATTCGTTCCATAAAAGAGCACACCCGAGAGAAAATAGTGTGGGGATTCCGAGAAGAGTTGGAGTTGTCATTGGGCTTCTCTTGTTAAGACCGAGTTACCACCGGACATGCTTGCGGTGTCCCATGGTGTTGCTTTTTCTTCTGACGAGAGTTGCATCGTGAATTACGACCCCGAACCCTGCTTCCTTTCACAGCAAGAGAGGCAGAAGAACAAAATGCCCAGTTTGGACCTCCGACTTATCGCTGTAGTTACCTGATTAGTTAATTTTACCCCATCTCATGCAGGACCTACTAGATTGTCAGGCACACCGGCACTACCACAAGTGATCGCCAAGGCAAGGGCCGCGGGCTTCCCAAGGACAAGCCGCTCCGGCGAATGCCTCTTTCGAACAGACATGCTCCAAAGTCGGTTCCGCGTGCTAGTTGGCCCTCTTGCATATGCAGCACAACGTGATATTGAAAGGATGAAGTTGAACAAAGATTCTAGTTTAGACTCACTGCGCGGAACCATGTTACCGCAGAGACTATCATTGGAAGTGAGCGCCTTGCCGAGAGCCTCACGCTTGACTTGGCATTCTCATCTTAGTATCCGAGTGAGGTCTACGCGAGTGTATTCTATTGTTAGAAAAAGTGACAAAATAGTCCTGATCTCGAGGATGCATAATATGCACTGCCCGGGCTAGCTTATAGTGGCGGTTTTAATAAAAGAACAAGCACTCTGCTTATTCTTGCGCTTATTGGTTTTAGTTCCGGGCAGAATCCTAGTCGGGAAGGTACCCGATTGTAGTTCGCAAAGTGCTCAGCATCGACCTTTTCGATGCAACCAGGTCACATCAAGCTTGGTAATTGGAGGGGAAACCGGGTGGCCTGCAGGAATTGGGATGGGCCGTAAGCATTTGTGGCGCCGAAGCTGGGGACTTAGGACCAAGGCGCACGCATTCGCCGTCATAGATGGAACCAGAGAGTTGAATTTCGGAAGCAATATGGCGGATGTCCAAGTATATAAAGGGACGCAGCCCGGCCATCATGGTCGGTTGGAAACGAGCCTATCAAGCTTAATATTGAGTGTTCAAATAGGAAACGTCTTCAAAATGCGCCTTACTGCTGCCGCTCTGCTCTCCGCCGTTGTGGTGTCTGCCCACCCCAACCCCGGCGACAAGCTCAACAAGCCTCCCGTGCATCCCAACCTGGACTACCTCGAGGCCGGTCTGGAGAAATATCTTCCAGAGACCAGCTACACGCTTCACGAGTGGAACAATGGCTACATACCCGAGGAGTGAGTTGTTCAAGCTCCGTGCTACTCGGGCACATGCCACTAACACGGTCGACTCAGGTGCAAGAAAATTGTAACCGGCGGCGTCGATCCCGGGACTCACTACAACCCAGCCGACATCCAGACCTTTGACGTCAAGTACGACGATGTAAGTTGAGCACCCATCCTCAACCTATTCACCTACTTACACAATTGCCACCGTAGTGCGGCGACCCCTGGGTCTTCTGCCACCACCGCCACTCCAACGCCTCCATCGACACCATGGCGCGCCAGTTTGGCAAGCTGCCGATCCAGATGCGGCAGTGGGTGCGGCACGTCATCGACCTGCCCGACTCCGGGCGACATGCGTACGAGTGGGACGGCACTGTCACCTTCTTCGCCGCCGGCGAGAACATGATGACCGTCATCGCGCACGAGACGGGCCACTCGCTCGACCTCAGCGGCGCGTACCCGGACAAGTCGCTGTCCAACTCGGACCGCTGGTGGAACGAGTACAACCAGGACTCGCATGTTCCGGACCCTTACAGCGCCAGCAACGCCATCGAGGACGTCGCGCAGAACACGGTGGTAGCCATCCATGACTCCAACGTGCCGGGCGGGTATCCGAGCGTCGAGCCCAACTGGTCTGGCATTGTGCATCAGCTGCATCTGGTGGAGGCGGAGGCGCGCGAGGCTGGTGAGGGCAACTCGATTCTGGTTCCGGGACATAATAAGCAGTGCACCCACAGGATGCCGGCCAGCAAGCCGGTGCCGATCAACGGCAACAGCAAGAGACGTGGTGCGGCGCCGGACGTCGGCCTCAAGTCGGGCGTCGAGGTCATTGACACATCGGACCGCAAGCAGAAACACTCTGGCTGCACAATGACGTGGTAAATATACATATATGATGTGAAATTTCTAAAAAGAATATATATATGTATATATGCTTATATAATAAAGGTCTATACAACGACGAGGCCAACTATAACATAATGACTTAGTTGCGATGATTTGATACGTGCAATGGTGCTATTCTTTTACTGTTACAACAAGACGATTTCTTCGTTTTTTTCAAGCATTCAAGGAAAACTGGTCTGCAATCATGAACGTGAGATGGATCTCACTGGATCGCACGCCAAGATTGAGTTCGCGGCGGGTTGTCCGTCTACAACGGCCAAACCTAGCTGCCAACTTCCACTTATCTCCACGCTTTCAAAATCTTGAAGGGGAATAAGCTTGGAGACTTTGTAATGGATCTATAGCTAGCGGCCAGCCGTTTGAAAACAGGATGGTTGTAACATAGTGCCCATCTCAAACAGGAATCGCGAGCAGGTGCGATCGGCCCGCCTCGCTTCGTCACCAATAACAACAGGCCGCAAGCCAGATCGCTTTCTTCATACTTTCTACGTGACATCCCGGAGTCTTTCGTCGGGAAGCATTGAACAGAGCCTTGTGGCTTGGCTGGACCATGAGCAACATCATGAGATGCGCCACACGGCCAGTAGCCGGGTCGTCACGGGGATCACGACGGAAGTAGAAAATGACGAATGTTAGAAGCGAATATATATAAACTTTATTTCGAGAAGCGCCTCTTCA
The DNA here is from genome assembly GCA_028828415.1 of Cordyceps cateniannulata. Classification (NCBI taxonomy): domain Eukaryota; kingdom Fungi; phylum Ascomycota; class Sordariomycetes; order Hypocreales; family Cordycipitaceae; genus Cordyceps; species Cordyceps cateniannulata. The sequence goes on from JAPHMX010000006.1 coordinate 2,896,330, forward strand.
CCCTGGGGCCTGGTTTTTTTGGGACCTTTCGGTCTTTGTTACGGCCCCCAAGGCAGATTGGTAAGGCATGGCTGTGCGATGGGAATGCATAAAGAGGCGTCACGCCCTGGAAAAGTGGACAACGCATCACTATGTGATACTTTATTCAAGACATCAAGCTGTCCTTGCCTGAAGGTTCAGTCTAATGTCGATGGGGCGAATGATAAAGTTTCCAGGGTACATGGGCATCTGGAACTCGTCCGCGAACCGAGTTTGTTCATTTTGCACATTTCCGGGTCTTTGATTTCCAGGGTCTTTTTTCCTCGCAGCAAATCTTTACTGAAATTTTAGCCAGTCGCTGGTTGGTTGCGACTGTGCGCCACGGCTAACCGCGACAGACTAGGATCTGCAGCAGCGGCATTGGTGAAAAGGAGATGTAATACCGGGTGGAGGCAGGGCAAGTTGGCAACGCCTCCGAGTGGCGAGTTTGACACAGGACAAAGAGGCTGAGCCCCTGAAATCTTGTGTGGGTTAGAACCAATGGGGTCACTGGAGGGACAATGAGTTGCGTTGTGAGCCAACGAGAGAGCATCAGTTAACTGGTTGGTGAGACTGATGACGACGTCATCGGTTGCATCGCGAGCTAGTTGAGCGTCAAGTACCCCAGGAGGCGGAGGCGGAAAAGATGGCGGAAGGCACGGTTAGACAAGGCGCGAGTAAGAATCAGACGGCGCAGTAAACAGGTCGAGACAGAACGTTACAATGCAGAGAGGGCAACGCGGCTTTTCTTGAATTGTGAAACGAAAGGCATGGCCGCGGAGACTCGCAAGCTAGGAACCCCAAACCCCTAAAAAGGGGGCAATGATGCAAGTTGACAAGTTAATACCAGTTAGTGGTCCCTCTTGGTGGGTTATTTGTTCTGTCAGGCGGCATCTCAGTGGTGGGATGCGAGAGGGTGGGAGTGAACAGCTCCACCAGCAGATGCGCCAGGCGGGACTAAGAATAGCAACGGGCGGTGCATCAAAGGCAGAGAAGCAAAGGCTGAGATGCAGCCAGAGACGCGGGCAGGCAAGTGAATACGAGGGAGAAAGCTTGATGAAAGGGAGGGGAGGGGGACAGTAATACGTGAGTGAGTGAGGGCGATGAGTGAGTGAAGTGAGTTGGTAGGAATGGAATGGGTACATATGGAGGGGTTGGTGATGGCTGGTGTATGGGCCTCTTATTAGCAATAGTAGCTCCAAATTCCTTCCAACACTAATAGGTACCGTTTTGTAACCAAGGCATGCATACCAGTCCCAGGCTTGGCAAAAAATCATCAATCAATTCATCAGCCTTTTAATTTATTCTTTCCCATCTTATTTCAGGGCCACCTTGCATCACTCCGGCTGAAACCCACTAGCAATATCACGTGAGGCTGTTACAACGGCAAGATGTGCGCTCGAGACGGCCAGCTAATCTCCAGAAAGTAGGTAACCGGACCGGCTCTTTCTTCAGCCACAAGCACACAGCAGCGTTATCGACTCCCTGGTGCACATCTCCAAGATACAGAGAGCTTGGCACCCGGTGTGAACACGGTGCTTCCTCTACCAAGAAGCAGAAAACACACAGTCCGCGAAACATCACCACTTCCCGACAAACAAACACACCAACCTACCGTACAGACTAGGCGGCTTAACCTGCCTGCGCAACGCTCTCGATCCAATGGATCCTCGTCGCGCGCAACCGCGCAGAACGCCTTCTCCCAGTCACCCTCTCCATCAAGGCTACCAACTCGACGACCAGCCCTACGGTCACCAACAACATTATGATTCTCCCGGCGGTCATCCCCAGCGCTTCGGCACTCCCTCTGACCAGCTGAACATCCATGCGGCCGTAAGTTGTCGTCCACGCACAGATGCTCCTTTCGCGACACCAAATACTAATAATCGCTCTCATCCAGCAATCCGTCGACACCCTCCGACAATATGACCAGAGCCCGCATCCCGGCAGCCAGGTCGGCCAGCCGCACCATGGCGACTACAGCGTAAACCCCGAGGCGCATCACGACCAGTACTACAACTCCCCCTACGAACCCGGTCTCCATGACGGCGGCTATGAGCAGGGATTTAACCAGGGCTATAACCAGCAAGGCTACGACCAGTCTGGGTACAATCATCAGGGCTATGAGCAAAATGACTACTCCGCGACTGGCCACGAAGGCATGCAGCAGCAAGACCAGCGACTCTTACAAGATGACGCATCACAGCATCATCCCACTCAGCCGCCTCTCGCTGGTGGCCCCGCCATCAAAAGATGGAAAACCGTGAAGCAAGTCCTCCTCTACCGCGGCAACCTGGTGCTCGACTGCCCCGTCCCGCCTGTTCTCCTCCAGCAGAACCCGCACGGCGAGCGCGACGAGTTTACCCATATGCGATACACTGCGGCCACCTGTGATCCTTCGGACTTTTATAATGAGAACTTCACGCTTCGCCAGAAGCTCTTTAGCAAGCCCCGCCACACCGAGCTCTTCATCGTCGTCACCATGTACAATGAAGATGATGTGCTGTTCGCGCGCACAATGATTGGCGTCTTCAAAAACATCGAGTTCATGTGCAACCGCCCCAATAGTAAGACCTGGGGCAAGGACGCCTGGAAGAAGATTGTCGTCTGCGTTGTCTCTGACGGCCGGGCCAAGATTAACGAGCGAACCAAGGCTGTGCTCTCCGGTCTCGGCGTGTACCAGGAGGGTATTGCTAAACAACAGGTCAACGGCAAGGACGTCACGGCGCACATTTACGAGTACACCACCCAAACCCACATCACCCTGAAGAATGACGTGGTCGGCCTCGTCCACCGACGCCAACCCGTGCAGATGCTCTTCTGCCTGAAGGAGAAAAACCAGAAAAAGATCAACTCGCACCGTTGGTTTTTCCAAGCCTTTGGCCGCGTCCTCGATCCCAACATCTGCGTCCTAATCGACGCCGGTACGCGCCCCGGCCACAACTCCATCTACCATCTTTGGAAGGCCTTTGACCTCGAGCCCATGTGCGGCGGTGCTTGTGGTGAGATCAAGGCCATGTTGGGACGTGGCGGCAAGAACTTGCTCAACCCTCTGGTTGCTACGCAGAACTTTGAGTACAAGATGAGCAACATTCTCGACAAGCCACTCGAGTCGGCCTTTGGCTTCATCTCGGTCCTGCCCGGAGCCTTTTCCGCCTACCGTTACGTCGCTCTCCAGAACGACAAGAACGGCCAAGGCCCCCTCGAAAAGTACTTTTTGGGCGAGACACTGCACGGTGGTAGCAGCGCTGGCCTGTTCGAGTCCAACATGTACCTTGCCGAGGATCGTATTCTCTGCTTCGAACTCGTCACCAAACGCAATTGCCACTGGATCCTGCAGTACGTCAAGTCGGCGACCGGCGAGACCGACGTGCCTGATACCGTCACCGAGCTGGTCTTGCAGCGTCGTCGCTGGCTGAACGGTTCCTTCTTTGCCGCCATCTATGCCATTGCTCACTTTTACGAATTTTTCCGCTCCGACCACTCGATGCTCCGCAAGATGGCGTTTTTTATCGAGTTTGTCTTTAATACCATCAACATGATCTTTGCGTGGTTTGCTATCGGCAACTTCTTCTTGGTCTTTAGAATTCTTACGTCTAGCCTAAGCGCCAAAGACTTGCTCGGTAGAACCGGCCAGATTCTCAGTATCGTCTTTACCTGGCTCTACGGCGTGTCGCTCATGACATGCTTCGTCTTGTCTATGGGTAATCGTCCTGCCGGCTCCGGAAGGCTATATGCCATGATGGTCTGGTTTTGGGCCATCCTCATGATGTAAGTTGCACTGTCAACGGACTCTCCGAACGTCCTGCTAACCGCTACAGCTACCTCATGTTTGCCGCCATCTTCATCTCTGTCAACGCCATCATTACCGACCTGAACAAGCACAACTTTTCCATCGACCAGCTCTTTACGAATCAAGTATTTGCAACGCTCATCGTCTCCGTCATGTCGACGTTTGGCATTTGGCTCATCGCGTCCATTATCATGTTCGACCCGTGGCATATGTTTACATCTTTCATCCAGTACATGCTGCTGACGCCGACGTACACCAACGTGCTCAACGTGTACGCCTTTTGCAACACGCACGACGTCTCATGGGGCACCAAGGGCGACGACAAGGTGGAGAAGCTGCCATCAGTCAACACAAAGGACGGTGCGGGCAAGACAGACCTACCCGACGAGGGCGATCTCAACGCGCAGTACCAGCGCGAGCTACAGGTGTTTGCGACCAAGTACAAGGAGGTCAAGAAGCCGCCCACGGCTGCGCAACTGCAGGAGAAGCAGATGGACTACTACCGCGGCGTGCGCACTGGCGTCGTGCTCGTCTGGATGCTGACCAACTTTGCGGTCGCCGCCGTCGTCCTCAGCTCCGCGGGCCTCGAGGATGTGACGCCCGACACGACCCAGGAGGAGCAGCGCACCAAGCGCACCACCATCTACATGGCCGTCGTGCTGTGGAGTGTGGCCGTTTTGAGCGCGTTCAAGTTTTTGGGAGCCATGTGGTTCTTGATTGTCAGAATGTTCCGCGGTGTTTAAAGCTGCGGGTGACGCCTTCTACTATGACTTTGTTTTTTTGTGTATTTTAACCCTCTTCTCTATTTGCGTCACGAGATGATTTTTTAGACGGGGACTGTTGCTAGTCTGGTACTGGTCGACCTTTGTTTTTCTGTCCCCTGACACCATCGACCACTTCATCATTCATTCACATTCACATCCTTTTTTCTGGATTATACCCCCAGTTTGCACGACCTCTTTCTTCATCTTCTTTTCATCGATCAATGAGTTGGAAATCGGGGGTTCAACCCAACAGTGAGCCCCACAGTCAACGATTCGGATGGGCTTCTGCTGCGACGAGACCACGGAAATGGCGAGCAGTCGTGGTCGGAGGAGCTTTCTTCACTTTTGTTCTTGATACTTACACGCATTTTCTTGTTCACTCACGTACACACTAGTCTGCTATTTCATTTTGTTTGACTTTCATTGCTCTTTTTCACATTTCGCACCTTTACGAATACTTTTAGTCAGCCGAGCGAGGAGGAGTGCTGGCGTTGAGAGGAAGGATGGCTCTTGTTGTTGCGTGTCTGAGCAGCGACGCTTGGGGGGCTGCTATATAGATGCTTATTAATCTATCAATTTTTATCAAAGAGGATGTTTGTGAATGCTATCTCGTATACCTTTTCCACGTCGACTCATGCCATGTGCCTGCCTACTTTGACTCCCACACCAACGCCCGCTGGCGATCCCTCGTCAAGGCCATTCTGTCCGCTCTACAGACAGGCCAACCGCTGGAGACGCGAGAACACGGGCGTCCCCAGGCCCGTCGCAGCGTCCCACTCCCGGTCGGCGGGCCATCCCGCGCCGGGGATGTGAGGCGAGGCCTTGCCGGCGTAGGACGTTCCCGGGCAGCCGCTCGATTTTCCAGCCGTAATGCTAGAGAGTCTCGTTAGACGGGGGCCTAGACACATGTTGATGAGGAAATAATGGAGATACGTACTCGGTGAGGCCGAAGCGGCCGGCCTTGTACAGCCACGGGTTGAGAAAACCAAACGGCGGCTTTCCCTTTTCCACGCGGAGGCTGTTTAGCACCGCGATCATAGCGGCAACGACTGGCGTGGAGGCGCTACTACACGTCAATAGCCATTTAAAAGGGAAGCGAGCCGGGCTGTTCTTCTCTTTTCTTACGTACCTCGTTCCGTTGGCGCTTTCAACTTCACCGTGGTTGTAAATCTGATAATTCTGCCCCAGCGCCGCCACGTCTGGGACGCCCCTTCCCTGCGGGTTAAATAAGCCCTCCCACTGCGCGCCGTGCTTCGCCAGGTACGCGTCCACCTGAGCGTCTTGATAGTCCGGCCGCTGAAAGTACTCCGAGAAGCCGCCGCCCGACAGCTCCATCACAGATTCCTCGGTGCCAACGCCGTGGGTGGCGCCGACGGCGGTGACGTACGGACAGGTCGCGGGGAACATGGGCAGGAAGCGCGGCGCGTCGGAGCCGTTATTGGCCTGGCAGGACTGACCGGGGCCGGCGTCGCCAGAGGCGGCGAGCACGGAGACGCCCCGCGCGGCGAGCTGCCCGAAGACGTCGCAGGTGTGGCGGGCGTAGGAGGGCGAGAGGAGCTGCTCGTTGACGCCGTACGAGATGGACACGACGGAGGGCAGGTCTGCGTCGGGCAGCGCGGCGAGAGCGGTGGCAAAGGCAAGATACGGTTCTGTTAAGCCTTCTTTCGGAAGGCTGTATGTTTTCTGATGTTAGCTGGATGCGCGAGGGAGGAGGGGGGCGGGAGACAAACTCGAGGTCGGGAATAATGTCGGAATTCATGCCGCCGACGGAGAAGAAGCGCACGTCGACGTTGGCGGCGGCCAAGGCGACGGCGTACTGAACGTCCAGGTTGCCCTCGCCGGACGGATACCAGCCCTGTGGGTTGCTGCCGCCGTGGAGAGAGGCCTCGGAGAAGCTGCCGCCGGCACGCGAGTGGTCAATATGCTTGAAGAAGAGGTCTAGATCTTGGCGTTGCGCGGTTTGCTGCATAAATTTAAGGTTAACTTTACTGCTCATGTCTCTCCACACGAGAGAAAGAAACTTAAGCATGTCGGCTTACCTGGTTGAAGCCAATGATTGCTAGAATGGTCTTCTTTGGCGTGGTAGGGACGTTCTTCATCTGGTACAATTCCCGCAGACACGCAGGCGTGAGCTCGTTGTCGCAGCTGGCGAGGCTAGAGTCCGTCGTGGACATGTTGTTGCTGCCCGCCATCGAGATGGAAACTTCCAGGGACTGATGGATGCGGTGGTGTGCGTGCCATACGCTCCGCGCCTCGATAGCGTCTCTGCCCGGTTCGTCGAGGTACACGGCGCGAATGTGCCGCCGGACTGCCTCATCCGCAATCGCCTGCGCACCCGAGAGCCCATCCACCACATCGTCTCGCCTCTTCAGCAGCACATCAGACTGGTCTGCCGAGACGGTGGCGTGGAGGAGCTGCCCACGCAGCTCAATGTCATCGTCGCGCAGGCCGGCAGCGTCGCGGAGCCACGCGGTGACTGCGGCGACAGACTCGGGGCTTGGCTCCAACAAGGCCGCGGCGTCCTCGCGGGAGAGGTACTGACCATAGCGATGGCTCGCGGGGTCGGAGAGCTCATGGACGGTGCGCGGGAGCAGCGTCTCGTCGCCGGGTACGAGGCTGACGGTGATTCTTCGCGAGACGGCGGCGGCGGCGACGGCGGGGTGGGCGTGAGCCACAAAGGCCAGCACAGCGAAACAGGCGGCAGCGCCATGGGTGAAGCGCAGTAGCGATGTTCTGATCATGATTACGTGTATGGCGAGACAGTGACACGCTGATTGCCTGGGCGAGGGAGAGAGACAACTGGCTATATACTTGCGGTGTGACAGGAGCGGATGCGGATGGCTGCAGAAACTGTCAAAAGAGGGCGTGTTGTCTACAACTTTCCATGCATGCCCATGCAAGAGAAGTCATGGCGATGCATAGAGGGAGGGGTGCAAAGGTTTTTTGAGAAGAGAGAGGGGGTCTGTTAGTATTGTTGTTGTCGGCACGGCCCAACAGGACAGGGGTCAGAGAGACAAAAGTTGCCTCGCCGGGGTGGGCTTTTGGAGAGTGACTTGGCAAGGATATTTGACATTGTTGGTCGATTTCTTCGTCTTTGTGTAACCACGCCGTAGAAAGGGGGGCGCATGGCCGAGAGGGACGGGCCGAAGGGGCAGACATTGGGAGGTGATGGATGAGGTTAGGAGGTTTGTTTGATGTTGACGACATCATGCACAGTGCGATTACCGTACAACTTTACCATTTTAATGGCTTTCAAATCACAAAGCTTGTGTTGATGAAGAGAACTGGTTTAGATAAAGACAGGTACCCTTGTCCAGCCAGGTCGGCGACTACCACTTCAGTGTAAGACAATTTACATTCCAAATAAGAGCAAGGTACGGAATAATCCCGTTGAACCTCGTCTCCCCTGTCCTCTCCAGAAGAATCCCTGCTGCCCAACTCTGAACATGCCAAGGTTCAGCGCAACGCCGCTCGACACGATTTTGCGACGGGTAGATGCGGTCTGACCGCCGTCTTCCTTCTTCTCTTTGGCTGGACGCTTCACCAGGCTCATATGCGAGAGCCCAGCTCGCGCGCCCGGGCGCGCCGTGCCGTTGCAGTCGATGCGCTGGTCGTGCCGCTGATGTCACCGCCCAAAAGCAATGTCAAAGCTCAATAGCCATTGCATCAAAAGTATCCGAAGTCAGTCTTCAGGTTACTGGTTAAGAAGGCTGCGTGCGACTGTAGCACCAAGGCTGTAGCTACTGGTCATTGATCACGATGGCCGAGTTACACAGGCTGTGTCGATGGGTTAAGCAGCCGCTCCTTCCTCTGGTTTCTTTGCAAACTTCTTGTGGTCATCAATTATCAGCTGGAAATTACTCTGTATTTATAGCTAAAACAGTATTAATTTACATCGATGTACTTCATCCTCATGCTTTCTTTCGGTGGTGACATCTATGCTACTCGACCACTTTGTTGTCTGGGCAGAACAGCAGCGTTTGCTACAGTGCGATACAGACCCCAAAATCTCATCAAATTATAATCCAACCAATCACAAGGCTTTAGCCTTGTTCAGTCCACCCTTTGAACCCCTATGCTTGGCCAAGCCCCAACTGCTTAGTATTGTTCTTCTGCGCCCCCGATCCAGGTGAGCAGCAACCGATGAGAACCAGATGAGGCTGTGGAAAGATAGGAGCTGCAGATTCTTGGACTTCATGACAATTCAATGCCAGGAAATTTTAAAACGAAAGCCAACAAAAAGAAAATGGAAAATGCGCTCCGGGAATTGTTGCATTGCATTGTTTGCACCGTCTCACCCCGGCTGCTCGCATCGTCTTACTCGTTCACGCCCGCGGCCTTCCCGTTTCTCTTCTCCCCCAATGCTGGTGCCTCTTTATCCAGACGACTTCCTGCAGGACACAAGACTTAAAGAATGAGCACAGTTAGACGTGCCTACCTGCCTATGTTGTTTGGGAAGGTGGCGCACCTCGTGAACCGCTGTAACTGCCCTGATACAGATGTTGCTGACTTTTGATAGTGCTTTAAAGAGTAGTAATGAAGCGACCTTAGTGGCGTGACTGCAGTGATACTAGTGATGATATTTATTATAGTGGTGATAGGGATGGTAGTGATGATACTGGCGAGAGTCGCGCGTGTTTATAACGACGATACAGACTATTCCGTGCTTCTCTACACATGTCGCCCCGAAGAATACTTGGTTGATCTAAAAGCCCTTGACTTAGGCCATACTTGGCATACTCGCATTCATGTAGGACATATTTCAGCTGATCACGGCCGCACATGCACGATGCTCACCAATATTCCTTTTGCGCGGAGCTTGAATCAGTCAGTACATGAGGCTGCGACTGACCACAGCCGGGTTATTAGCCAGCTGAGAACACAGGAAAAAGAACTTGGGATAAAGGTTTGTATTGAAAGAATACAGTGTAAAAATTCCATATTTTTGTAGCTGTTTTTTTTTTTTGATAGAATCTCAATGTAGCTGGCCAAACAAGCGTTGTTGGCTGGACTCGACCAACCACTCCAGCACGACTCCAGCAGACACCTTCACCACCAAAAATCTCTGTCACCACCGAACCTCAACACCAACCTTCATCACCAACGCTCCCTGCGCCCCCAACATTTACGCCGCAGCTGCGCACCTTTTCCATTTCGGCAACCCCATCCCATCCACCCCAACTAGCGTCCCATCCGCCAGCGCTGCACTCAACCGCCGCCACACTACAACACCCGCACAGCACATCCACCATGGCTCAGCCGGCTTCCTCCCTGCTCGACCCGTCCATCTTTGCCGGCCTCGAGGCCAAGCTCGAGGAGGAGACTCAGATCCGTGACACCCTCGGTCAGATCCTCCAACGCCTTGAGCGCTCTGTCGGCGCCGCCCAGGGCCTGCTCACAAAGGTGCACTCTACGCCCCGCGACAGCTGTGCGTTCCTCTCGTCTCCTCCTTCCCTCCCTCTCCTCTCCTTTCCCCCCTTTCTACGCTCCTTCACTAACATTTCCAAGACCCCCAATTGGTCACCCAGCTCGAGGCCGCCGTCAAGGATGAAGCCGTCATCGTAGCCGAGCTCAACGAGCTCGCCTCCAAGCACCCCTACTACAAGTTCGTCCTCCCTCTCCCTCTTCCCTCCTTTCCCCCTTTCGGCAGCTAACACGCCTCCTAGATACAACTCCCGCTGGTCACGCACCATGCAAAACGCCATTGGCACCGTCCTCTACACCGCCTGGCTCGGCGGCTTCCCCAACCTCACCTCCCCCACCACAACCTCCTCCCCCTCCGTCGGCCAACTCCTCACCCTCGAGCAGGTCGGCACCGTCTTCGCCGTCCCCGTCAACATCAAGGACCGCGATGACTTTCACCTCACCATCGAGGAGTACCTGCTCGCCCTCACTGACCTCACCCAGGAGCTCTCCCGCCTCGCCACCAACGCCGTCACGCTTGGCGACTTTGCCCTGCCGCTGACCGTCAGCGCGTTTCTCAAGGACCTCTTTGCCGGTTTTCAGCTGCTCAACCTCAAGAATGACATCCTCAGGAAAAGGGCCGATGCGGTCAAGTATGACGTCAAGAGGGTCGAGGACGTCGTCTACGACTTGAGCCTGCGCGGCCTCGTCCCCAGACCGGGGGCCGCGGCTGACGCTGAGATGAAATCGGAGTAAAAGAAAAACTGGATGAAAAAGGAGCACATCATCATCAAACATAAAGCTACAGGGCTTTAAATCAATACCTCGTCTACTAGTGCAAGAAACTGTGCCATTTGTGTGCAAGCTTGAAGAGAATATGTACTCTACTGCATCGCAGTCCTAAGAAGTCCCTCTCCAGAATAACAGTGGCAATATTCCTCCGAACACCCACTCCACAGAAAAATGGTATTGCTAATGGTACATGGTTCAGTTCTGGGGCCTTTGATTCCCATGGTACATAAGAGAAAGAAGAAAACGTTAACAAAGAGCAAAAAATCTCAACCAGCCCGAACCGTGGCTCTAGCTCCTGATGACCAAACGCCGAGATATAATGTTTTTTGAACCACCCCTGCTCCATTGATAAATGTTCGCGCCAGATGCTTCAATCGTGTCGGAATGTGCACTGATCACCACGGGCACACTTGCCCTGCTGCCAGAATGTACATGCCTTGGTGCCAATCAAAGCCTTGTTAGCTGGCTTGTGCGGCGGCAGCGTCGCCTTCTTCTTGCGGTGGTCACGATACAAGTCCTCCCGTCCACCATCACCATCACCACGGCCCCGGTCCCGGTCCCAGTCGCGTCCTCGTCCTCGGTCCTGCTCTCGGTCATCGTCCCTCTCCCAATCGCGATCTCTGTCTCCACCAGACGCCTGCGGCTGCGGTTGCTGCTGCGAGCCCTGTCCTTGTGCCATCTGCAGCATCATCTGATAGGCAGCATCGCTGCTCGGCTGACTAGACTGTTGCGGGCCCTGGTTAATGGCCGACAAAATAGACTGCAGCTGACTGTCATTAATTTGTGGTTGCTGCTGCGGCACAGGAGGTGCTGCTGAATTTCCACCATTCATCTGTTGCAGGATCGCCATGTACGGAGCGTATTCTTGTTGCTGCGCGTAGGACCAGTCCTGTATCCCCTGTGCGAGAGCCACGGGTCCAGCTTCCGCTGCAGCTCTGGCACGTCTCTCTTCTTCTCTGCGCTGTCTTGCAGGCCCTTCTTTGTTGTAGCCAAACCACCACTCCTTGACCTTGTCTTCGTACTGAAGCATCCAGTCAGGGGGGGCGTTGGCCGGATACGGTTTGCCTTGCAGATACTGTGCGACAGCTTCGATAACTTGTCCGGCAGCTTGGGAAGACGAGTCCGCATATTGATGTGGGCGTGAGACGTCTCCAAGGACAGGGTTCGGGTCGCGCCAAGCAGCAATCTTGTCTGAACGAAGCCATGCAAGAATGCCTTCTTCCGCAGCGAGGCCAACAATCAGCGGAACGTTGCTTGCTGCCATCGAAATCGGTTGTTGAGCAGCAGCGGCGGCGGAGGCTGGTTGGTTTCCAGACATGGCAGGATTGCTGTTCTGAAGGCGTCCAAAGATGGCGTCGAGTTTGTTGGCAGGACTCTGCTTGGCTTCCAGTCGCTGTACGGCCGCCAGCAAAGCTTGATCCACACCCATCTGCTGCTCGTCAGCCCAGCGCCGCTGAATTTCCGCAAATTTGGCGTCTTCGCTCGGCAGCTGCCCGACCTTGCCCTGGATTGAGGGCTTTGCAGATTCTGGGGGAGGTGATTTGGGCGTCGGCGGAATATCGCCGGGATCGGTGTAAATGGCCATGAGCTCTCGTTGCTCTCTTTCCGCAATGCGCTTCTGTTCTTCGGTCGAAAATGTAACTGTACCACCGCGAGTGACAAAGTTCTTGCTTCTGGTATCCGCTGGGAGCCCGGAAAGATCTGTCTCCACGGGGCCAAGCCATGGTTGATAAGGCACGTCGTCGTCGTCGTCATCTTCGTCCATGCCGACACGTTGTTTCAGCATCATACCTTCAGACTTGTCATCGGCGGCATCGCGGATCATGTTCATGGCGCGACCTTCGTCCTCGTTATCATCCTTTTGGAAAACCTTGACCTGTACAAGATCATGATCCGGCTTCCACGAAACACGCAGCTTGCGACGCTCCAGTTTTCGCAACCGCTTTGCCTTTGCTGCGGGGGTTTCGGTGTCATCTTCGACCTCTGCTTCCTTGGTGGCCACGGCCGCGGCCGCAGCTTCCGCCTTTGGTGCATTAATAGAGTCCAATAGGGATGCGATGCCAGAAAGAGCACTACTGGATGTTGCTAAGGGAACCGGCACCTTGGCAGGCTCGGTCTTGCTGTCGGATACTTTACGGACGGGAGCTTTAGGTTTTTCGTCACCAGAAGCAGTAGGGCTGCCCACGCTGGCCGGAATTTCGGGCTTGGCGATTGGTTTAGCAGCTGGTCGACTCTTACCAGGCAGAATAGAGCTCGCCACGGGCTTGGAGAGAACTTGAGGTTGCGCTTTTGGCTGAGCAAGTTTCTTAAGCAGCGAGCTGCTGCTGGGTAGCTCAACAACAATTTTCTTCGAAGTTCGGCTGTCCGAGTCGTCTTCCCGGCTTCTCTTTATCGTCGTATCGGCAACTGATTTGGTCGCAGCCTTAGCCCTACTAGCGGCCGATGTGCCTGTGTAGCCAGTCGCCGTCTCAGACTCGCTAGCTTTCATGACTTTTTTGATATTGGTGTTAATGTCCTTGATAATCTCTTTGACGTCCGCGTCGCCCTTGTCGCCGAAACGCTTGCGGACGGTTTCAAAATTGGTCGTGTCGGCAATCTTTTTCGTCATGCGAAAGAGCGAAATAAGCTCAAGCACAGTTTTCGGTAGCTTGCCTGAATAGTCGGCAGCCTTGACGCAAGAAATCAACGCATTAACGAGACTCAGAATAAGTTTGTGGTGCCCTCCCAGATTATCCAAGACGGCGTCGTCGGCATGCTCAACTGTCGCGTCCAGCGCGCGATAAAAAGCTTCCTTTCTCTGTTCGTAATTGGCTTTAATAACAGCAAGTTCGGACTCCGGTTTCTCGTCTTTCGTCGCTTGATCCAGTTCCTGCTTTGCCTTATTCATTTCGCCCCGTAACTTGATAAATAAGTCACCAGCTTGCTGCACTCGCTGCGCAATCAACGAGCTAGTACGGGCAACAGATTGGTCGAGATGTACGATACCAATGGCATCCCAGCTTGCGGCCTCCACCAGATCTGTTGGTCGAATAGCGGAGCGAAGAGACTTATTCTGGTCACCGTCTAACTCCTTCTTAGCCTTCTTTCCAGCCTTGTTCCTGACAGCCTCGTCTGATTTCATTTGCTCCTTGAAAGCGTGGGGATACTCTGTATATTTGGGTCGACGCTTGCCCATGGCCTTCATGGACGCTTCGAATTGATCCAGGAGGTCTTTAGCTTCCATACGTCTCTCGTTCAGACCAGCTCGATCGGGCGCTGGACGGTACTGGCTTGTGAATTTACCTTGGATTTCGCAGGGTAGGCTATAGCCCAATTCTGGAACCATGGACTTTCCAGATCTCGGTGGTAGCGTAACGAGGGGAGCAAGCTTATCGAAGCTCTTCGGCGCTGGCATCTTCATGCTCCCATCGAATACAAGGTGCGGCAGCCCATTGATGGACGGGTATTTGACTTGTGCGGATTTGCCGCGTTTGTTAAATTTGGTAAGCCGCTCTTGGTCTTCAGCCGCTGGTACAGGAACAGGATACGTATCCATATCCTCAACCTTCTTTGCCGGTGTATCTGATATCGAATCTTGTGTAGCTTCGGAGCTCGACTCGGGCGTCTTCGAAGTCCTTTTTCTTTTTTTGGGAGCAGGACCCGTCGCATCAAGAGGCGAAAATATGTTGAGCATGTATTGCGAATTTTGTGGTGTGGCGATCGCTTGTCCTTGGAAAGTATGCATGCCATCTTGGTAGGCTTGTCTTGGCGGCTGTTGCGTATTTACTTGCTCGCTTTGTAATTGGTATTGCTGCCTTGGTGTGGGATAATTCAGATGCGGATCGGTTTGATACTGTGCCGGTTGACCGGTAGGTGGCGGAGCAAGCCCTGGACCCTGACGATAAGCGTTCTGCGGCGTGACGACCCGTTGTGGTTGAACTGCTGCTTGCTGATTTTGCGGGAAAGCGCCATACTGTTCTGGCTGGTGGTTGACTGGATGCTGTTGCAGATGCGATTGCGCGAATGGTTGTTGGTGAAAGGCTGCGTTTCCTGGAGGAAATGGGTAGTTGTGCTGAGCAAACGCTTGCCCCTCGTCTAGCTGATTGGAATTCGCCGCGGCATTTGTTTTGGCTCCATGTGCGTATAGATCAGGATGTACATTATGGAAAGCAGTATCGATGGCATCCTGGTCTTGTTGGCCATACGGCTGGGCCGGAAATGCAGGTTGATTCGTGGGACTACCGTGCAGCGCCTGCGCTTGCATGTATGGATTGCTGGATGCAGAAGACGCGTCGAAGAATGCCGCAGGATCTTGGTGTAGATGTGAAAAGTCGGCCGTTTGGCCCGACATCTGTTGGGCCCATTGCTGGTTTGGGTCGAAAGCGGCTCCTTGGTCGCCAAAGGCAAAGCTAGATTGCCAGGCGTCCTGCCCGCCACCGTCGTCTTGGCTGGGATTGGGCCACGACTGCATTTTAACCGAGGGGGATTATATATGGCAGCATAGGCAATTCATCAGCGTATCGAAAGAAAGAACTATTACTAATAACTGGCATCAGCAGACGACATCGTTAGCTGCAGCCCACCGCGACGATGGTGTTGAGAAGACCAAGATCACCAGCGATGAAGCATTTCAGGTGGGTGGGACAAGTGAATGTCGTTGGAGAGGGCGAGAAGTACTCACTCGCTTGAATTTGGTGGAAAGTTACTTGTGGACAGGGAGGGTGGTGTGTTGCACGTGCGCTAGTCCAAATCGGGGTTATAAGGATAAGGACGGGCAAAGCTTGCAAGGGCCAACGCCAGGCGACAACGATCTGAGAAGGGACAAGATTAGCCTGATCAGTCTCTTAAAAAAAAATTGGTCTCAATGTGAGGATGTGGAAATTTGAGGCGCTGATAGAACGTAGCAATGCTAGTAGGCGAGTTGCCCTGTGGCATCTGAATGATGGCCGTGGCGCGGGCCACTGCAGTTTGATGGACTGCCCAACGGCGTCAGGCCGTAGCGAGGCAGGGCAGCAAAGCGACTGGACTTGACGAGCTCGCCACCGCACTCTGCGGAATGATGAGGGATTGATTAAAGGTTCGCGCCCAACACCGCCCACTGATAGATGGTTCCTGTAGCTGCCGTTCTGCCTAGGTCTTCCTCAAGGTGCACAATGTCGGCGACCGAGGGCACCGCTGACCACATGCCAAGGCTCTCGCATATCAGCAGCCGCCAGAAGCGCATCAAGCAATGTTCGAGAAGCTCCAACATAGCAGAACACAAAGTGGAAAGGTTTTTGCAACGCCGTTTCCCAGCCCGCCTTCTGTTCACCGTTCACCGACTTTGCGCATCAAGGCAACACCAACCTGGGGACCACAAGGTGGCACGCGAGCAAGCGCTGGAGCGTCTTGTTGCTATTTTAATTGGCCAGCGCCTTATTCTTGCCGTGCTTATCCACAGGAGGCCAGGAATCACAATATACAATCGATGAATTCGGTTTATGTACCAGGCGTAGCAAGCGAAACGGCCCCTGGGAAATCGGGTGCGGGTGTGGGAGATGTATCAGTAGCCAGGAGGAGATGAAAGAGAAGCATACCCAATTGATCCTTCTATGCAGTGCAGTTTAAACAAATTAGGCGATCCAGGTAGATGGAGTTGTTCAATGGCTGTTCTCTCGTGATGCTTTACAGTATCAAGCGCAGATGACTAGCCCCGACAATCGCCGTGGCGACAGCTTCAATACTGTGAAAGAACAGGATAGTGGAAAACAACGGGCGCAGCGCCAGTATCGGCAAAATCGTTATCTGCGGTGCCGTGACTCTCGCGGGACCTCGCCACGCTGAATTAATTGCGACCGAAGGTCTTGTTGTTGGTGTCGCGGATGATGGAGATGGATCAGCAGAAAGCTTCGGCTGGGCAGGAAAAGCAAGGAAAGGGAGAGGGTGTATCCTGCCTGGTATATGAGGCATCAAAGTGTGACTTGGGTGGAGTCGTTGGGTTAGTACTAATTTCCTTTACAGCGCCTTCTAGCGGCTTGGTCGCTCAAAATCCAACGCATCAGATGCCCAGATCCACTGCAGCTTGCCTTTCCAGCGCCCGAGGCTGCTAACTCGACAGCGGCTTCAGCCTCTGCCAAAGCCGAGCTTCCAGTTCAACCACCACCAACTCGCTCCTCCGATCGCTTTGGTGGGGTTCCAAAGCTCCAACGACTTGTCCGCCTCGGAGCTGTCATCGTGGCCTTTCGCACAACATCAACCTCTGTCCCTGAGTACCTTGCGCATGGAACTGTCTGTCGTCTCGAGTGGCAAGACATCGAATTGTCTCTTTGAATTTCTGCCGCAGAAATAGTCGCATCCCATACCCTGACTTCGACAACTCCTCTACAGCAAGCGTTGGCAATGGCGACCAAAGGAAACACCCTGCGAGATCGCCAGATCGGTATGCTCGCGACAGTCCAGTATATGGCTCCGCTTCGACCATGCTAATAATCTCTAGCGTCGCTGAAAAAGATTCTTAATCTCAACGAAACGGTCGAGTCGAGCGAAGGGGAAGAAGTCCTCGCAAATGGCCTCCTCGCCCCCGTGGCACCTATCCTTGATGCCGACGGCAACCCGATCTGGAAGGTCCTGGTCTTTGATGACCTGGGAAGAGATGTTATTAGCAGCGTGATGCGGGTGTCCGACCTGCGCTCCATGGGTGTTACAATGCACATGTAGGCGCACTCGCATAGCCACTCCTCCATGGTCGGCTAACCATGAATAGGCACATTGGAACCGTCCGTCATCAAATTCCCGACGTACCGGTTATTTACCTGGTTGAGCCTTTACCACAAAACATGCAGGCAATCACTACTGATCTGCAAAAGGGCCTCTATTCGCCTGCCTATGTCAACTTGCTTTCCTCTATGCCTCGCGTCGTCCTAGAGGAGTTTGCTACTCAGACTGCCACTGCCGGAACGTCAGAGAACATTGCCCAATTGTTTGACCAGTACCTCAACTTTATTGTTGCTGAGCCGGATCTGTTTAGCCTGGGCATGCAGAAGGACCACACCTACTGGGCACTGAATAGCGCCAAGACTAGCGACGAACAATTAGAAGCTGTTGTTGACAGGGTAGTCAGCGGTCTCTTCAGCGTTATTGTTACCATGGGTGCGCATCATATCAAAGCAAATTCCGTGACTCGAAACTGATGACAACGACGTATAGGTGTCATTCCCATCATCCGCTGCCCGAAAGGCGCTGCTGCAGAGATGGTAGCACAAAGGCTCGACCGAAAACTCCGCGATCATATACTCAACTCCAAAGATAACCTCTTCTCGAATGCGAAATCAACTGCAAGCACACTACAGTCCCGACCAGTTCTCATTCTGCTCGATCGCAACGTTGACTTGATCCCAATGCTTTCACACTCCTGGACCTATCAATCCCTCGTCCATGACGTTTTGAATATGAAGCTCAACCGCATCACAATCGAGACTCCGGTTGATGAAAGCAACCCAAGCAGAGGGACTTCGAAAAAAGCTTACGATCTCAACGCCAGCGACTTCTTCTGGACGAAAAATGCGCCGGTGCCATTTCCTCAAGTTGCCGAGGACATCGACGCCGAACTCACCAAGTATAAAGAAGAGACGGCTGCGATTACAAAGAAAACAGGCGTCTCTAGTCTAGAAGATTTGCAGAACGATACCAGCGCTAGCGCTCAACATCTCAAGGCAGCTATAACGTTGTTGCCCGAAATGCGAGAACGGAAAGGTGTTCTTGACATGCACATGAACATTTTAGCCGCACTTTTGTCTGGAATTAAAGACCGCCAGCTAGACAACTTCTTCCAGGTAGAAGAAAACGTCATGAAGCAGACCAAGGCTCAGATTATGGAGATCATCAAAGACCAAAATAAGGGCAACGACTCCACGGATAAGCTACGATTGTTTGTCATCTGGTTTCTCAGCACAGAACAAGAAGTCGCCCGAGCCGACTTTGAGTCTTTTGAAAAGGCGCTTTCCGAAGCTGGGGCTGATGTTTCGTCCCTATCCTACGTTCGACAGTATGTACTGATGCATCACTCAACAAAATTCTAGCTAATAATATGCAGGGTTCGCGCCACGACCAAAATGACGCAACTTACGACAATTAACAACAATTCCAATCAAAATGCGTCTTCCGATCTGTTCGGTCGATTCTCATCTATTTCCTCGCGCCTCACCGACCGCTTAAAGGAGACAGGCGTGCCAACTGGCCTTTCATCCAACTTTGAATCGCTGATCAGTGGCGTCAAGAATTTTCTTCCTGCAGACCGAGATCTCACCATCACCAAAATTGTAGAGTCCATCATGGAGCCGGCCACAGCCTCCTCCTCGGCGATTGCCAAGACAGAACACTACCTGTATTTTGATCCACGGTCCGCGAATGCTCGGGGCACAATGCCGCCTCCCAGCACCATGCGTGCTGGTGGAAATGCGCCGGGCGGTATGCCCGGTCAAGCCGGCCCCGGACAGGCTGCAAGCTTTGGCCAAAGGCGGCAAGGTTTCAGCGAGGCTGTCGTGTTTACCGTTGGTGGTGGCAGCATGGAGGAGTATGGTAACTTACAGGAATGGGTCACGAGGGCTGGTGGCGAAAAGACGAAAAAGAGAGTCGTGTACGGCAGTACCGAGCTGCTGAATGCTAGGGAATTTATATTGGAGGAGCTGGAGCGTCTCGGGAAAGAACTTTCGTCATGATGTGAGAGCTGAAAAATCACCAATTTATATGTTATTCGTTAGAAATGAACAGCAGTGGTAAAGCAGTGGCGCCCTTCTATCCATCAGAGTCACATGCGTCCGTGAATGGCGAAGTTGATTTAAGGCTCTGCCACTATTTTATGAACTACGAGGCTGAGCATAGCTTGACCAACCCGATTCATCAAGATACGTACGCATGCAGCGCGGAGGCGTGCCAGGCTTGGTGGATGGTCTTGACCACGAAGTAGAATTGGTTTAGCATGGTTGTTTGTCTACTTTGGTGTTTAACATCGGAATTATTCCTTCTAGGATTCACTCCGGGGTTACCACGGGGCTTTCATACTAAGCTGCACGTTGTCAATACGCGATGTGAGCTCTTCTGCATGCGCTGAACATCAATAGATCGTTCTCTTACCCCTACTATGGCAGCTATCGACTTTTCACTTACCTAGTAACTTTTTTCTAAGGGTAACAATTATAATCCACAATTCTAAACCTCGAACAGCGAGGTTTTCAAAGCACATTGGGAAAAGTTATTAAATTCGCAAAACTCCTACCGGGTAAGTGCGGCCAGGCCCAGAATGCGCGACGATACCCACAGCGCCCTCGACATGGTGTCAGTCTGCTCACAGCCGGCTACTAACTAGAGGCGCCTTACGCAAACCCTTTCTTGCTCTCTCCATATCCGTTACATCCCCCATCCCTCCCTGCCCTTTCATCACAAATCCGGTTTCCATCTCGCTTCAACATCCATGAAAACCTAACACGTGAACATCTCCCAATTCCGTTTTTTCATCGAAACTTGTCCATCGCGTCGCATTCGTCGTCCAATTCGAATAACGCTGTTCGCGCCGCGTGGCCGCAAAGCTACGCAAGGGGATAGCCTGTCGACAACCGCCAGCAGTGTCGCATCCCCAACCCGCAGAGCACTCTCTCTGCAATCTCGTCCATTTCCCCACCCATATTACCCAATACACATCCGCAATGGAAGCATCACAACCAAAGACGGAGCCCTCTACGGAGCGCAAGGCCGTCGGCTACAAGTCATGGAAGAAGAAGTACCGAAAGATGCGCATCGTATTCGACCAAAAGATGCAGAGTGGCGAGGAGCTGCACAAGCAAGAAGCAAAGATGTCGGCGACTGTGAAGCGCCTGGCTGTTGAGAATGAGTATGTTTCTTTCTTGCATCTAGCGAGATCTAAAGGCGTGACAACTGCTGACCCAACTATCTTTAGTCGTCTCCTTGACATCCTCCTCGACATCAACAACTCTGCCCAAATTCCTCTCGATAAGCGCATAGACGTGGCTCTCACACCAAACCGTGACGCCAAAATTCCTAGCCTCGCCATCGACCGCGACCGCGCGTCGGAAAAGGCCGCCGCCCTCAAGAAGCTTGAGGAGCTCCTCACGGCGGTGCCGCACATCAACTACACCACCGCCAAGACTGGCAACTCAGCCATCATCGAGGACCTGACGGTAGCCGCCGGCGAGTCTCATCCAGTCAGCTTCCTGACCGCCGACGACGTCGACGACTACATCTTCACAGTTGACAGCACCCTCGAGACCGACGCCCACCTCCCGTCGCTCGCGCCGCGCGCCCACCCTAACAGCCACCTCTCCTCACACCCGCACCTCAAGAACCCGACCAGCGTCACCAACTGGCTGCGCAAGCACGCCCCCAAGGTCTTCCTCCAAGACGGCGAGGCGCACGACGAAGCCGACGCCGCGGCCGCCACCGCCGACGGGGCTTCCGTGGGCGGCCACGGCAACGGTTCTAGCGCACGCAAGTCCCGCGGCGGACGGGGCGAGCGTGGCGGCAAACCGTCGGCTCGGGGCAAGCGCGCGAGCGGCGTGTCGTCCTCCCGCACAAGCAATGCCACCGCCGCCGTGGCCGGGCCGGAGAAGAGCGACAAGGGCGACGCGGACGCCAGCATGGATGAGGATGCCGACTACGGCACGCCTGTCGGCCGCGGCAAGCGCAAGAGAAAGGACGACGCTGGGTACAGGCCCGGTGGCTCGGCTAGTAGACCGTCCAAGAAGAAGCGTAAGAGCGACGTGGATACGCCGAGCGGACGCCGTGTGAAGAAGGAAGTTGCCGAGTGATAACGTTGTTTTTTCGGGCGAGTTGTGGACTCATGTAGTCGAGGAGGACGAGTTTCTTCTTGGCGGCGATGGGGCAGCAGAGGCAGCCGCTCCTCCACGTAATGGGAACCGGAGCTATGCATGCATGCTTGGATGGATGGAGTTGATTTTTTTGAAAGACCTTTGAAAGGGGCTGTTACTTTTGCTTTAGAACAGTTGACTGTTCATATTTCTTTTTTTGGGATAAAGACTTTGTTTGCTATATAATGTCGCCCGGTCTGTTCTTTTTTTTTTCAGTCTGCTACGGCACACAACCATGCAAATGGTATATCAGAGCAGTTGGCAAGAAGAAAACACAAGAACAGGCAATCAAAGGGCGGAGTGCAAAATTGGAGGGAAAACATGCGTGACAACAAGGGACGCACAAAAACGGAGGAAAGGCGCAAACAAAAGGGAAATCAGTGACACGGGATGCAGATGTACCATCGAGAGATGGCGAGGGAAGTGGGAATATCATGTACTTTTAGCAGCGATTATAATTTGACCTTATTAAAGAATCCGGATGGAGTCTCCAAATAGGCATTTCAGCTTTGGGGATACATCACCGTGCAAAGACGTCACATTGTGCAGAGCTATTCGTACGACTGTTGGAGGATGTATATTCAAAAAAACCCACATCTTGGGGATGGCTGACATGGCAGAAATGTTATGTGGTATATAGTATAAAATCCCGTTCTATCCCGTCACACATGCTTTTTTTTGGGCTTTTTGCACGCCATGCGTTGTTTTTTTGTCCTTGATTTGCCGTTGAGCCTGCCGTGGCGTGCTTCCGATGCCGGAGAGGCACGTTGCGCGCTGCGGGTCTGCTGTTCGGCAGACAGTTGCATCTTTGTGCTCCATTTTCGTGGAGGGCTCAATGAATACCAACGGAGGTCAAGGACCAATGGAACAAAATAAAAAACGCGGGCTATGGATGCATTCAGATTTGATGGGTTTTACCGGTTTCGGCTGTCTATCAATCCTTTATAGCTTGCCCTGGGTGAAGCTCTGCTTGAGACGACGCTCCACCGCGTTGAGGTACTCGGTGGTGGTGACGTAATCCTCGCGGCCCGTCTTGCCGCAGGCGAGGGCCAGGTCCTTGGTCATGACGCCATCGACGTCGACGGTGTCGATGCAGGCGCGCTCGAGGGCCTCGGCGAAGGCGACGACGTCCGGGGTGTCATCGAGCTTGCCGCGCTGGACCAGTCCGCGGGTCCAGGCAAAGATGGAGGCGATGGGGTTGGTAGAGGTCTCGCGGCCCTTTTGGTGCTCGCGGTAGTGGCGGGTGACGGTGCCGTGGGCGGCCTCGGACTCGAACGTCTTGCCGTCGGGCGTGATGAGGACCGAGGTCATGAGGCCGAGGGAGCCGAAGCCCTGGGCAACGACGTCAGACTGGACGTCGCCGTCGTAGTCTGTATTTGTTAGCGGCAAGTGTGGACGAGGGCAAGAAGACAGGAGCAAGAGCGAAAGAAAAACAGAACGTGAGATGAACAAGATGAGAACGAGAAAGAGATGCGAATAAGTGCAAGTAAATCGGTGGTGCTGGGCAACTTACTCTTGAGAGCCATAATGTAGCCACCAGAGCTCTTCATCATCTGGGCAACCATGTCGTCAATGAGGCGGTGCTCGTACCAAATCTTCTTGGCCTCAAAGTCCTTCTTGTAGGTGGTGTCGTAGATTTCCTGGAAAATGTCCTTGAAGCGGCCATCGTACTTCTTGAGGATGGTGTTCTTGGTGCTCATGTAGAGCGGGTAGCCCTTGTCGAGGGCGAGCTTGAAGGAGGCGTGGGCGAAGCCGGTGATGGACTCGTCCGTGTTGTACTGGGTCTGGGCAACGCCGCCGCCGGTCTTGAAGTCGAAGACGTCAATCTCCTCGGGCTTGCCGCCCTCGGGGGTGAAGACCATAGAGAGGCGACCGGGACCGGGGATGACGCGGTCCTTGGCGCGGTACTGGTCGCCAAAGGCGTGACGACCGATGATGATGGGCTGCTTCCAGCCGGGTACGAGGCGGGGAATTCGGGGGATGACGATGGGCTCACGGAAGACGGTGCCGCCGAGGGCATTGCGGATGGTGCCGTTGGGGGAGAGCCACACTGGAAGCGTGTTGGTCAGCGTTGGTCGGTATGGTAGAGTCACGCGGCAGGCTTCTCGGTAATAGGAGGAGTGCCTGGAACCTCGATATGACGGAAGGAAGGAAAATGCACAAACTTACTCTTCTTGAGCTTGAATTCCTCGACGCGGGCCTCATCGGGGGTGATGGTGGCGCATTTGACACCAACGGAGTACTTCTTGATAGCCTCGGCGGCGTCAATGGTGACCTGGTCGTCGGTCTGGTCGCGGTACTCGAGGCCGAGATCGTAGTACTTGAGGTCAATGTCGAGGTAGGGGTGGATGAACTTGTCCTTAATGCTCTGCCAGATGATGCGGGTCATCTCGTCGCCGTCGAGCTCAACGACGGGGTTCTTGACCTTGATCTTCTGAGAGGTGGCCATGGTGCGGAAGGCGGCGGGGGAGTAGGTCTGGAGAGCTCCAAAGGCGGGACGTCGAAAGGCGGTGATGCGAGGAGCGGCGGAGACGGCGCGGGATGTAAGAAGAAGCCTTGAGACGGAGGCACTCATAGTGAAGGAGAGAGAGGAAGGAAGGGAGAGAGGTCGATCTTAATGAGGGGCACGACAACTCAAGGAGGGGTGGTGGTTTCACACGTTGGGGGCAAGGAAAAAAAATTACAAAGAAAATAGCAAAAAGCACAGAACCTCGGAAAGACGCGGGGTAGCGTTTAGGCTTGCAGGAAAAGGCGGAATTGGGTTGGTGGTTGGAGTAGTGGTGTGTGTGTGTGTGTGTGTGTGTGTGATGCTAGTATATAGGCTACGGCCTCTTTGCGTCGCGTAATAGCAACGGCGTCTGGCGCACCCGCGGGGACGGAGAAGGAGGAGGCCGACGACGGGGGAAAAGGACTGAACCACAAAACGATTAGCAATTACATAGAATCATGAAATGCCCAATTCCCGCACGGTGGGTTTTCTGGGGGGGAGGAGGGGCGCGCAATGTACTAGAAGAGAGCTCTCTTGGCAGGTTGGCCGTGAAAGCTTGTTTAGCCGAGTGGGTATCGATATCGCAACCAAAGCAGCAAGACCCCAGAGACCAGTTGGGGGGGAGAAGGCTTTGAGCCGAGCCGAACGGAGAAGGTCGGAGTTTGACGGGGCAAGGGCGGCGGGCGGGCCGGCTGTTGTTGTTCTTATGCCGGGCGCGGACTGCAATTTGGGAATTGCGTAAAAAAAATGGTAAAGGCTTTCTCGACAAGCCGAACTCAACAATTGCGAAGAAACGCGAAGACGATTTTGTTTTTATCTTGAAGAAGAAGAAAAAAGGGAGAGAGTTGGCAGCTCTGTCGATGGACTCGTTGACTCGGATATAGACTACAGCTTAGCTGGCCTGGGCGCGCCACGACGTCAACAACGCTACGTCTCATCATTGTCTCTTGTTATTATTTGCATCCCCCCCCCCTCCTCCCTCCATACCCATTGACCACCCGCCACCACCACCACCACCCAGCCACCGCGAGACACGAGACCTCGATGGGAGCCCTGTGCAGGGAGCGCGGCTCAAGTGACGTCGGTTGGCCACTTGGCCTAACAAGAAAAAGCTGACGGGGCTGAGATGGCCGCTAATAAAAAGATGTGGGCGTTGTGCAGGGCATCTTGGATATGTGGGATGCGGAGAGGAGCTATCCGTAGACATGGTCGATTTGTACGACGCTCGAGGACTTTTTGGGTTTCACTATTTTTGAGATCTTTTTTTTTCTGGCTACTAGGTAGTTTTATCTTTTCCGTGGCTAGGATTCCACGATGCTCGGAACATCTCCAGCAAAAACCCCCCACAACACCATCGGAAACAACGTCCCTCGGCGGCACCCGCGGACAGGGCACAGACCGGACTTTTTGCACACACTTTCACGGCACAATGTACCCTTTTTACCCTGTGGCTTTTAAACTAGTGGCGCAGCTTGCCCCCTCTGCACTGCACGCATGAATGTGAATTGAGGGGTTAGCCGGCTGGGTTGGGCGAAAATATCTGAACGGGAAGTTTGACGTGTGGGTAGGTAAGTAAGGAGGCTCTCGCCAAGTAATGCTTTTATTTCATACCCCTTTCGGATCCAAACAACGTCCCCGAGCTATGATGCATGACGAATCTGGCAAATGACGGGCCTTATTCAGCCTGTCATCCCTGATTTCACTCTCACTTGAGATGGCTGCTGCAACACTTGTCCCATCAGTCCCGAGTCTCTGATTTCAACGTATCCGAACGCCGTAGTCAAAAGAGCCCACGGACGATGAAGCCACCCCATCGTCTACATACGTAGCGGGCCGAAGTTGCACATCTTTTAGTACCTCATCCGCTTGAGAGCCGCAAAAGCCCTGAGACAACTACAGAAAGAATGGACTGCATCTGCCAGTATGCTACACTGTGGACCAACAAGAGAGCTCGTCAGTCGTCAATTTTGACTGGTGGCTTGCCAGAGTGTGCAGCAGCATCATGAGTTTAATCCCAATCCCCCTCTCTGTTGCGGAAATCACAAGAGAGCTACGAGAGCTACCTGGTCTGTAGAACCATGGAATAATATAGCTATCTGTTAATAACATTCGACAGGAACGGATGTAATGATTGTTGACGCAGCTCGGGTATATATATATGGGCATTGGCTGGGAAGAGAGACTCCATCGGGTAGTACTAATAAAACGCCTGTTTTGCCTCTCGCCACTGACGAATACTCTAGAGTAAGGCGACCGAGCCTTAATAGTATGATGCCACACTTTTTTCCGCCTGCATTGGGCTCCAGCTTGAACCTTTCCTCCTCTTCACTCCCCTTGTCACCCCTCCTAACTCGAAACAAGAAAGAAAACGACAAATAGTATAATTCCTACTGTGAAGAATTGTCCTCAATAATGCGCTACCTTGCTATCGCTTCTTTTCTTTCACTCGCAGCGCTACTCCAGGCGATACCTCGAACGTCAAATCGACCTGCATGGTTCACACACTTGGAATACATGGTTGCTGACGATTTGCTACACTGCATATAGTTGAAAGCAATACAAACAACTTGCTCTTTAAGGGCCGTATGATGATAAACGGAAACGGAAGCAAGACTTAAGCCCCGGAGGTCATGACGGCGAATAAAGAGGCCATTCTTGGGGAGCAGTGAGCATCAATGAAGCCACCATAGCAGCTGCAAGCGCGTAGTGGACTAATACTGCATGTTTCTACCCTATCAGATAGTTAGCATCAAGGGCCCATGTAGTTTTTTTGCTGGTATTTGCCCCAGAGGTAAGACGGATCACGCTGAGAAACGATGCCGCCGAGCCTTAATAATAATGTGATGCCCACACCTACCATGCTAGTCGTCGTGCAGCTCGCAAGCGTGGTTTTATGGCAATCGACAGGCTTGTATCGGTCGCCACTATCCCTCGCATCGTCCGTCATGTCATTCATTGCCTCATTTTGCGTCGTCGGCCTCCTTTACATAACTCATACCTTCTCGCTGTACCATTCCTCTTTTCTGAGCATCTTACTCTTCGTGACGATGTTGTTTGACATAACAATGACGCGCTCCTACTTTTTGCGAGACTCACTCGATGCTCTGGGCGCATTGCAGGCAGCGGTCGCCGTCCTCAAGTTCAGTATTGTCATGATGGAAGAGGCCCCGAAAGTCCATCTCCTACGCTCAAATGCGTTTCGTCTCGGCCCAGCAGAGAGGGTTGGCTTCTGGAACCGAACGCTTCTCCTATGGGTCAATCCCATCCTTCGCTTGGGATTCGGGAAAGATTTCACTGTCGATGAATTACCACACATTGGTGATCAGTACGACCCAGAGCGTCTGTTTGGCCATTTTAAACCCAACTGGAACAAATGTGAGTTACTACCTTGGGACGTCCGACTCCTAGCGGACCCGTCCCTGTGTGCCATGCCTTCCATTGTACTAACTATGCTAAGACGACAAAACTGCGAAGCTGTCTCTCGCTCGCGCTTGTTTTCGCACGCTGCGTTGGCAATTTCTGCTCCCTATTATACCCCGGCTCTGCTTCATTGGCTGCTCGCTTAGTCGTCCGTTCTTCATGCAGCGCGTGATTGATGCTGTCAGCGCACGCAGTGCTTCCACAGCCGACACTAACGGGCTAATCGGGGCTTGCGTTCTGATTTTCGCTGGCCTTATGGTAATTAGATCAACCGCCGCTAGGGTCATAGTGCCTCAACTAACGAAATATCCTGAACTAGATTTCGAGATCGATCTTCGAGCGACTGGAGCTTCAAGCGAATACTTGCCTTCGCGGCATTCTTGCTGTTGCCATATACGACAAGATTCAGAAGTTGAGCACCGACGAACTCGAGAAATCGGCAGCTGTTACGCTCATGGCGACTGATGTAGCGGGCGTTCAAGAAATTCTAGGCTACCTGCACTCGACTTGGTCGTCATTGCTGGAGCTTGGAGTCGGTGTTTATGCATTGTACACCTTCGTTGGCTATGCTTGCTTCCTTCTGTTTATACCTACTTCGAGTAAGTGTTTGGTGACAGGTTGAGAGAGAAGCGTCTGACTTGCGGTGTAGTTGCTGCGATTGGCACATATCTCGTCACTAAGAAGATGGCGAAGGCTAGAACCGTGTGGAACGCTAAGGTTGAGGCCCGTGTCGCAGCGACTTCGAACGTTTTGGCACAACTCAAGAGCATCAAGGCCATGGGCCTAACAGGGGCCATATCCAACTACCTGCAAGGCCACCGGTTGGCCGAGATCGACACTTCGATGATTGAGCGCAATTCTCGTATCATGAATTTCGGCATTTGTGAGATACTTCTAGCCCGCCTATCTTGAATAAAGGACTATCTAGTACTGACCTTCCCGGCAGATGGCTTCGGCGCTGCAATGACGCCTGTTGCGGTTTTGGCAGGCGCTAGATTTTGGACGCGCGCCTCAAACCCCATGACAGTCTCGGAGACGTTTGCCGCTTACGCTGCGATTTTTATTGCAGCCTTACCGCTGAACAGCCTGCTCGGCTTTTTGCCCTTCTACGCAAGTGGGTATGCTTGCTTGCTGCGTATCCAAAAGTTCCTCACACTGCCGGAGAGGCGGGACCAGCGTCAATACCCGGGATCACAAGAGCCTGAAGCGGAGGGATACGAGAAGAGCGCGGCAACGGCAACTCAACCGAGCGGATACGCTGTCACGATGAACAATGTATCTGCTACTTCAGACTTCTCTGGCCCGATCCTGAAGGACGTAACGTTGAGAATACCCACGGGATCGCTCGTCATGATGCATGGTCTTGTCGGTAGCGGGAAATCAGCGTTCCTTAAGGCTCTGCTAGGTGAACTATCCATCAACACAGGCACCATGGAAGTGTCTTCCAAAGTCATTGCTTACGCTAGTCAAATGCCATGGATACGGAATGCCACGGTCAAAGACAACATCATCGGCTCACATCCCTTGTTCGAGGAGCTTTATAACGACGTCATTGTAGCATGCGCCCTCGATAAGGATATTGCTGATCTCCCAGATGGTGACCAGACTATGGCAGGCAGCAATGGCTGCATTCTCAGTGGCGGCCAGAAGCAACGTTTGGTATGTCTCAGCTATGCACACGATTGTCAACAGCAGCAACTGACGTCACTAACATAGGGATTGGCGCGGGCTTTGTTTTCTCGCACCTCAATCATCTTACTGGACAATGTACTCAGCGCTCTGGATGCTGATACTGCAAACTTGGTTTTCAACCGAGTCTGTGGTCGCAACGGCCTGCTTCAGCGATGGCAGACCACGGTGATTATGACAACCAGCCAACGTAAATGTACTGCACTTGATTTGAACCTTACCTTGCGTCTTCTTACTCTTGTATAAGTTGATCTCCTTGAGGAGGCAGACCTAGTCCTCGAGATTAGCCACCGAGGTCGGATTCGTCAGAAAAACATGAAGAATCGAGCGGATGCGTCGCATGAAAAGGCCGCCAAGGCGCGAAAAGAAACGCCTGCGCCTGAAGCTCCCACGCAGGTGATGTCTGAAAAATCCGATCCGCCATCGGTTGACACGAGCAAGCAAGCGCCAGAGCCAGACAAGTTCGACAGAAATAGACGACATGGAGACATCAGGCTCTATGGCTATTTCTTGGGGACCACGGGCGGTCTTATTTTTGTTCTCTGGTTGAGCGTCACTGCAATCGCAGCAGTCATGGAAAGAATGCCCCGTCAGTTGCCACCCTCATTCATTTACGCATCTGATGAATCGCTAATCAACGACAAGAAATCTTTATGCGAATATGGTTGAGCACAGACGCGGCAAATGACTGGTATTTCGCAGGCTTTGCCGTCCTGAGCTTTGCAGAAATCTTGGTTACTTGTGCCAGCGGCACCCAATTCTTGAAGCAGATTGTGCCAAGGAGCTCCGCTGAACTGCACTCGAGACTGCTACAAACAGTCATGAAGGCGTCGATGCCGTTCATCAGCCACACAGATGCCGGTTCTCTTCTCAACCGATTCAGCCAGGACATTTCGCTGGTATCCCAGCAAATGCCGCTAATGTTGCTAGCGACAGTCTCCATGCTCTTCAACGTTCTCGCTGACATCGGCATCATTGCATCAGGAGCGAAATTCACGCCACCCATCATTATTCTCTTGATTGCCATTTTATACGGCATTCAGTACTTTTATCTAAGAACTTCACGACAACTACGACATTTGGAGCTAGAAGCAACAGCACCACTAGTGACTCATTTCACAGAGACAAGCACTGGTATGGCCCATATCCGCGGTCTTGGCTGGCAAAAGTCTTTTGACGAAGAGCTGGTTGCACGTCTGAATCGATCTCAGCGACCGTTTTACTATCTACTATGCATCCAACAATGGCTTACATTGATGCTGAATTTCATGACGCTGATCTCTGCTGTGACTCTGGTGAGCGTCGCTATGGTGTTTCCGGGGTCTAGCTCCGACAGTGCCATCGGCCTGGCCTTGTTGAACTTGATTTCCTTTAGCACTACAGCTTCCTTATTTTTACAAATCTGGGTTCAGCTGGAAACTAGTCTTGGTGGTCTGGCTCGAATCAAGTCATTCTGTAAAGAGACACCAGTGGAAAAGGACATCCAGGACATGCCAGCCGCGCCAAACAACTGGCCGTCGAGTGGAGGCATTGACTTCAACTGTGTCACGGCTAAATACAAGTAGGTCCTGGAAGTTTCCACTTGTCCTCCTTTGCTAATTTTCGCATAGAGGGCCGGAGGGAGACACCCGCGATGCTCTCCGGAACATGACAGTTAGCATCCAGCATGGCCAAAAGGTCAGCATCAGTGGCCGAACAGGGAGGTGAGCTGTGCCGTCGTGGTGTCGATAGAACCCACAGCATCTCTAACAATTATTTGCAGTGGAAAAACGTCAATGATGCTTGCACTGCTGAATTTGATGGAATTCTCTGGAAGCATCAGCATCGACGGACGTTCTATTAACACGATTCCACGAGAGATGCTACGCTCGAGCATTACAACGTTAACGCAGGACGGTGTTGAACTGAAGGGCACGATCCGCATGAATGTCTTTCCATTTGACTTGACGCCTCCCACCGACGTCGAGGTGATCGCAATCCTCGAACGCGTTGGTCTCTGGGCTGACATCAAGCGGCAAGGAGGCCTGGAATCGGACATGTCCAAGAGCCACTTCTCCCACGGCCAGAAGCAGCTCCTCTTCCTCGCTCGGGCGATTCTGCACCAGCAGGTCAAGAAGACCAAGATTATTTTGGTGGATGAGGCAACCAGCGTGCTAGATTCCACGACGGACGAGAGCGTGCGGGAGCTGATGGCTGAAGTCTTTGCGGATTGCACAGTCTTGACCATTGCGCACCAGAGAGACTATTCTGCCAAGATGGATCTCTGGATTGAGCTCGACTCTGGCAATGTTTTGCGTGTGCTCCGCCGCAGTGCGCGAACGGGGGCTTGGGTTGATAGCTACTAAATTGTTGGACCATTCATTTGGGGGTGTTTCTTGAAGTTTCTTGTAGTTAAAATTTTCGACAACATTTCTCTCAATTTTCCATTCCTGCCATTAATTGTCCACATGCATCCATTCACATTCGCTTGCAACACGCCTACAAACAACGCATGTCTCAATCAGCCCTGCAGCTACTTTACACTTTGTGGTAACTTATTGACCGACGACTGGCATTTGTGAGAATGGTCGCTCCGCCCTGGCATGCACCATTGCCAACGGAGGCTTGTATTTGCCAATGCCCTTGGCCTGGGTGCCTGGCCCCCCCCCTCACCCTCAACTGCAGCTAAAAGTTCGGCTGCGCGGATCCGGCCTGTGATTTGCAGAAAACTGTGTGATTACGCTAGTTGTGCGGTTGCATGCAATGTCTGGTCAAAATGCAAGTCGATGGGGTCTTGTCTTCAATCTTGGCGCCCCTCATGATGTTGTTCCCCGCCTTACCCGTCCACTGCGAACCAACTAACCAGTCGTAACGCTGGTATAGTGTTCTATGCTGTACGCTGCCTCCCTTTTCAGGATCTAGCAAGCGAGCTTTTGGAGTGTGAGCCCCAATCCTGGCGGAAGGGGTTCGTCCAGCTGCTGTATGTACTAGCACGCGCGAGCCATTTTGATATGCCAATGCAAACCAACGCGTAAGAACTACAATGTATAACATGCAACCCTATGTTGGACCTTAAGCAACAAAGGTGGAATGGTACAGCACCTAAAATCACGCGACCAACGTTCGCCTCCCCTTCTCCTGCTCACCAATACACTACACATTGAGCTAGACAAAGAGAGATTTCTCTCGGGGTTCATGTTATTGCTAAGCGACGAAGCAGAATCCGGCACCATTTCTCTTTGCTCAGAGTTGTACTGAGCTCATCGTGTTGCCCGAGTCGAGGAGCATGGGATCTGCGGAGAGACCAAACTTTGTAAGGGGGCCATTTTGGAGGGTGACATTTCGAGCAACGATGCAGGCGGAGTGCCTGGTTTCGTTTAATACTTATAATTAGTCGGGTTCTTTTATTATGGCCAATCTTTTGTAACCCCGGGCTGGTCCTGGCCGGGCCGAGTCCCGCGGGTCGGACATCGTTGCTTATTATGGGGGTACTTTTGCTCACGAGGGGCTATGTATGAGGGCGAATTACCTATTCTTCTTCGCAGGGGGGGGGGGGGGGGGACAACGGCCCCCGCAGGATACTTCGTCCACAAGTACCAACGGTGAGAGGGCTGGATTGCGCCAAAACATGGCTTGTGTGAGTGGACATGTTGCAACGGCGGCCGCTTCTTATTCTTCACCTCGTCGCGGGGCGAGTTGTTGTGGGAGGAGAGACGGGCCTTGGGGAGGGAGTAACGAAGCATATGTATATCGTCGTCTCACGGAATGAAAAGGAATCAAGTAGCAGAGCAAAAGGCCAGGTAAACCAGGAGACCAGGAGAAACTTTGGAGTGCGCCAAGCCAGCCAGCCAGCCGCCTGCCTATCGATCTCGCTTTCTCGGCGAAGCCACCCCAGGGAACAAGAAGGATGCCCCCAACGACCTATACGTACATCCTCTGATATGAAAATATCCACCTTGTTGGACGGGCCTGTTGTTAGTTCGCCGCTGCTCTGCCTCTCGGCAAGCTTTCTTTAGCTATTGCCCTGGGATACTCCGCGAGTGTTGTGAGTTGGGGAGTGACTCGTCTGCATGAGGCTTCTAATCAAATACCTGACCTTGGATCCCTCGCCACACGTTTCGCCTTCTCTCTCACCTTGTTAAACAAGATCCTACCCGAGCGTATTGCCAGGATTTGCCTTATCTCCTTACAACCTGTGTGCCTATCCACCACCTACTCCCGGTTACTCCCAGTGCCAAAGTGGTTTACTTCCCAACGCACATTGGCCGAAATGAACGCCTTGTTAGGCCTGGCGTTGGCCGCGTTGGACCCGACCGAGGCCTACGAATACTTTATTATCACGGCAATTCCCGCCGGCATCACCCTGCTCTTCACCCCGATCCTCAACGACAATGTGCCCCAGGTCGTCGTCGTCGGGAAGCCTACGCTTGCGACCACGAGACTCGCCGTGTCGTGCGCCATGCTCGTGGCCCTAGCCGTCAACCTGGCCAGGTTGTGCTACAGCGAGACCTTGCTGCCTCTGCAGACCGTCTTTGCCACCGTCCTCTCCTTCCTCGCCTCCCTTGCCGTCGTCGGCTCTCTGCAGCTGTCGAGACGCTACGCGTTCCCGTCCACCACGTTTCACGCGCTGCTCCTGGCCGCTACCCTCCTCTACGACCTCGCGGTGATGCGGCACAGCGAGCAGAGGCTGGGTGGCATCGGCCGCCTGCAGTTCACGATGGCCGCCCTCAAGTCGTGCTATGTGTTGATCAGCCTGACGTGTAAGAGCTCCGTCCTTGTCCTCCAACCCGGGCCGGCGGTAGACCGCGAGGCGGACTCGCCAAGCCTGCCCAGCTTATGGTCGTGCGTCTCGTGGCCGGGTCTAATTTCTGTACCGGGCCTCCGCGATGATGCCAGCTGGACGGACCTGCCGGAGCCGTCGTGGACGCTATGCTCCGAGACCATCTTTCGCCAGTTCATGATGCGGTGGGATAAAGGTAGGCGCGCCGACCAGTTTCGTAGCAGGGCACTCAGCTAACAGGGGGGAAAGTCGACAAGAATTCGAACCAAGCTCTGGCCAAGGCAATCACCAGCACGCTGGGCCGGATGTTTCTTTCTATAGTTCCGCTTCGCTTGTTTCATGTGGTGCTCACTGTTGCGCAGCCATTGCTGCTCTGGCATATTCTCACGACTGCGTTTCATGACAACGTCGCCTTTAGCACCATATTCGCCAATATTCTAGCGGCAGCAATTCTTTGGATAGGAATACCGGTGAGTGTAATTGACCGGGTTCGTTGCCTTGCGTTATGGCTGACTTGATACCAGCTTGTCAAGCTTGCTTTTACCAAGCAAAGCGACTGTGTCGTCGTCTCGACAAGAGCGATACTGATCGCAACCATTTACGACAAGATGATGCGATTGAGAATAATGGATGTGCAAAATTCAAGTGTACTTTCGCAGCTCATGGATGGTATGCGAAGCGTCGAGCTTTTAATCGACTCGACCCAAGACGTTGCATCAGCCATCATCCAAGTGTGGCTCGGCCTGTGCCTCATATGGCCCTTTATCGGCAATGCATCGCTGCTCATCTTTGTGCCAACTACAAGTAAGCAAGAGCCTTCATTCCATGTAGGTTCTCGTTCTCATTGCCGATTGCAGTGGTTGCCGTCGGGTCTTGGTTCACCGGAAAGCAGGAGCTGCGTCGCCGCAACCTGGTGACGGAACGACGCAAGACACGTGTCGCGCTCACTTCAAGCATTCTTAAGCAGCTTCACAGCATTCAGATGATGGGTTTGGGACCAGCACTTGCCATGTACCTAAACAGTCAGAGAGAGTTGGAGGTCGACGCGTTGTTGGAGGAGCGTAGCTTTCGAATGCGGGAGTTTTCACTATGTAAGATGACTGACTGCCCACGTTCTCTTCTGGAAGTTGTCTGTTAACATGACCTGACACGACTGACATAAAGTGGCATTCAATCACTCGATGACACCGGCCTTGGTCATTGCTGGCTATCTATACCTGGTGCAGAACTCTCTCTCGTTCGGAGCCGCAGAAACATTTACCTGCTTTCTGCTCATTAGAATTGTGTCGAATGCTTTCAACATCGCCGTGGACCGTCTGACCTGCGGTCAGCAAGGAAGCCAGATCCTTGCCCGCGTACAAGAATTCTTGCTATTGGACGAGATCGTCGACAAGCGCCTCTTGGTGGCCCTGGAAGGAGACGATGGCAACGACGTCGGCCCCATAGGGGCCACACCGACCATTGAGCTTGTCCGGGCAACCGTAATGTCCAACGCTGGAGAGGTCATACTGCTCGATGCTACCATGAGGGCCTTTAGGTATGGCGTGACCATGGTGTTTGGTCCTGTGGCGTGCGGGAAATCTACTCTACTGCGCCTCATCCTCGGTGAGGTGGCACCCAGCTCCGGTCGCATCACCGTCTCTAACGGCCCCATGGTTTACTGTGACCAGGAGGTGTGGCTGCCGTTTGTCTCCATTCGGGATAGCATCATCGGCAGTGCCATATACGATCCAGCGTGGTATGCAAAGCTCACTGACGCGTGCAGCCTTGGCCAAGACTTTGAACAACTGCCCTATGCGGACATGACTGTGGTCGGTGGCCCAAGGTGCAGTCTGAGCCTGAGCCTGAGGCAGAGGATATCCCTGGCTAGAGCAGTCTATGAGAAACCAACCACAATCATTCTCGATGACCCGCTCAATGCCGTAGGTTACGGCTTGGCCTCACAAATCTACCGCCAACTTTTTGGCGCCCAGGGAATCGTCTTCAAGTGGGAGTGCACTGTCGTCATGGCCACCAACAATTTTGGGCACCTCCAGTTTGCCGACGCTGTGTTCACAGTTGGCTACGATGGCCGTGTCACGAGAGAGACGGTCACGGATTACACCAGCACTGCTAACACTCGCGCGGTACTGGGAGACAGCAACGGCCTCTTTAGCTGCGCCATGAGCACCGAAGAAACTCTTCTGCCACCGTCGATGGGGCCGTCACAGCTGCAAGAGCCTGATGAAGACGAGCAAATCCACATGCGCAGCCGAGACTCCTCGCTCTACTCTTACTTTCAGCATCCTGCAGGCAGGTCGCTGATATGGTCGTGGACTACGGCCGTGACGGCAGCGGCGATCATGAAGAAGATGCCAGAAATATTCTGGGGTGTTTCGCTGTCGAGCAATGTCTTGAGCTCAGCATGCGTTGCCGGCTACGCAGTCTTCGGCCTGTCCAACATTGTCTGCAACCGAATGGCAGCGCATCTCTACATTACACAGATCAGTGCAAAGTCGTCTATCGCACTACACTGGAGATTGATCAAGACACTCATCACGGCTACGCCGGAGTTTGTGAGCAGAGCTAACCCGGTCTCCACGCTGAAACTATTTGACGAACACTTGGAAACGATATCAAGAGGTTTCCCCATAACTTTGATGCAGTGTTGTTTCAGTAAGCCCCCTGCTTTCCACTGCTTCATCAACTCTTGGTCTACGAGCTTGGCGAGGCTCAGACCTGTCGTTGCCCAGCGACTTGCTAACTCACCATTTCAGTGGTCATTTCCATTTCCGTGGACGCGCTCATAGTTTCGTCCTGTGCCAAGTACACCGTCACGTTTGTCGTCGCGCTCTGGGCACTGCTGAGCCGCATTCGCGGCCGATACCTGCCCTTTGCCCAGCGCTTGCATCGTCTTGAAGCCCAAGCCCTGGCGAGCGTGACAGCGCGATGCTCGGAGACCGCGGCGGGCGTCGAACACATTCGCGCGTTCCAGCAGCAGCCGGCCTTTTACCAGGACTTCTTCGCGGCACTAACGCTGGCCCAGCGGCCGTACTACCACGTCTTCGAGGCTAAGCGGCAGCTGGAGTACACGGTGGCCCTCTTCACGGCCGTCGCGGGACTGGTGACGGTCGGCCTCGCCCACGTCTACCCGCAGTCTTCCTCACAAGCCAGGCTCGCGCTCGCGCTGGTCAGCATCGTCGACTTGACGGGGACGCTAAAGTCCATGGCCATGGTTTGGGCCAAGCTCGATGAGGGTCTTGGGGCCGTTTTTCGCATCCGTAGGTTTTGCGACGAAACTCCTGTCGAATATGATGACGAAAAAGAAACTCTACCCTCGCGGTGGCCATCAAGAAGGGCGTTTGACTTTTTCAGGGTCGTGGCAGAGAATGAGTATGAGCCGCCATTCACTCACTATACGATGTAATGGCTAACCGGAGAGTAGCACTGGCGAGGGCGATTCAACCAACAAACCATTGGTCGACGCTTCCCTCGATGGCACGCAGAAAATTGTCGTCTCTGGGCGAACTGGAAGGTCAGTATACTCCCACTTCTCGAATTACAGCGGCCTCTCTGACAATAACACAACTAACATGACTTGACTGTCTTCTAGCGGGCAAGGGTCTCTAATACTGGCAGTGCTGCGCATGATCAAGTACTCTGGCGCCATCCGAATTGACGACGTCAACGTCAAGAACGTCCCTCGCGTGGCCCTCCGGTCCTCAATCACTACCATCACGCGACAGGGCCTCGAGCTCGACGGCACGCTGCGCGCCAACCTGGACCCGGTCTCGATGATGGAGCGCTACTTTAGCGACGCGGACCTCATCAGTATGCTGCACCGCGTGCGGCTGTGGGACGCGGCGCAGCGCCGCGGCGGCCTCGACGCCAGCATGCGGCGGATGCGCTTCTCCCCGGCGCAGCGCCAGCTGCTCAGCCTCGCCCGCGGCGCGCTGCACCGACGCCGCGAGGACACGCGCGTCGTGCTCATCGACAGCGCCGTCACGGCCCGCCTCGACGAGCACACGCGCTCCAGGATGAACGACTTTATAGACGGCGAGTTTGCTGCCTGCACCGTGCTCATGGTCGCGCACGACCTCGAGGCAATCCGCACGGCCGACACGATCATCACGGTGGAAGGGGGAGCCATCACCGGCGTGCTGGAGCGCAACGATTCAGGCTGATGAGGCGTAGTTGGACTGGCAATGAATCGTTGCGGAATGACAGTTTTCTGGGCCTCGACAATCACAACCACGCGGAGCGAGTACGTGCGTACATGGTGGCTCAAAGGCCTGGATGATCTAATTGCATGATCCAGTCCGTGACTGCCTTCCCGTGACTTGTCCACGGAGGCATTTAAATGAAAGCGGTATCAGACTAGATAGTAGTGAGCGTAATACAGTAGCTAGACGGGACCAGTGATGCATTGATCGCCTTGTAAAGTCACTCTGAGCGAGATACCCAACTATTCCAAGCTGAATGAAGAGCATTGTCAACAATATTATGGTCAACAATAGCAGAGTGATCATCATCCTATCGTAGACCACACGCACTCTCCGCATTGTTGTATCTAGACGTACATGTGCATTGCCCCCTCACACATCAAAAATATCACCAACGCCAAGCACGCCGCCGCGGCGCAGGTCAACAATGTCCAGCCGCCAGCCCTCCCAATGCTTCAGCGAGCGCTTTAGCTCCTTGATGCGCTCTAGACGACGCATCTGCTCCTCCTCGTGCGCCTTGCGGAACGCCTCTTCGTCAAATTCAGCATCGTCGTCCTCTAGAAACCCTTCCCCCTCCTGCTCATCGTCACCGCCGCCGGCGAGAGCGTTGAGACCGTTGGTGAGAAACTGCCCAATGCCGCCGCCCGTCGAGTTCTTGCGCTGCGCCGGCGAGCCGTACGGCGGCGCGGAGGACAGGTCCACGTCCTGAAAGCCCGATGGCTCCATGTCGCGCCGGCGCTGCAGCCACGCGCCACTGCGCAGCTCGTGCACCTCCTTCTCCAGGGTGCGAATCTTCTTTTCTAGGCGCTGGCGCTCCTCGTTCTCGAGCTCGTCCATGCCCTCGTCGTCGAGGCCGCCGCCGCCACTCTCGGTGGACTTGCGGCTGCGGAGCTTGGTGTTTTCCCCTTCGAGCTTCTCGACGCGCGTGCGGAGCTCGGCGACGTCGGCCTCGGCTTTGTCCTTCTCACGCTTCAGCGTCTGTGAGCGCGCGTCCTGCTCCTTGTGCAGCGTCGTCAGCGTGGCGACCTTCTTCTCGAGGCCGTCGGCCTTCTTGACGAGCTCCTCGTGCGTCACCCGCAGCGTCGTCAGCTCGTGCTCCAGTGTGCTCGCCTTGGTCTCGGCACTGGAGCGCTCGCCGCCTTCGCGGACCGCCTTTTCCGTCGCTCGCTCGAGGTTCTTCTTGACGTCTTGGAGTTCGCGCTGCGCTTTGCCGGCGGCGGCCTCGGCACGTGCAACCTTGTCCTCCAACGCGGCGACCTGCTCCTTCTCAGAGGAGGCGCCGCTCTGATGGCGCTCGAGCTGCGACCGTAGCTTGGAGATCTCAATCTCCATGGATTCAATCGTGGACGTCTTGGAGTCGAGTTCGGCTTGGAGCGCGGGTGGCGGCGACGTGGTGGAAACGGACTGGCGATGCGCGTGGCCCGATCCGCGCGACACTTGTTGCTGAAGTTGTGAGTTTCGGCGCTCTAGAGAAGCAATTTCGCTCTTCTATGCGTTGGTCAGTTACTTGCTCGGCGCTGGAGGACTGTTGCCGTACCAATTTGTCCGTGTCGTCAGAACTCTTTTTGTCGTCGGCTTCTCGTAGATCGGCAAGTTCGTCTTCCGCCTTGTTCCATCTCTTCTCAGACTCGGTAGCCTCTTTTTGAAGACGTTTATTTTCCTTGTCTAGCTCTTCGATTCTGGCAACATGCTTTCTGTAGATGTCTGGCGCAGTGTCGCCATCTGGACTTAACGGCCCAGGCGAGGTAGGCTTGCCGGATATAGAGCTTGCACGGAATGATGTAGATCTAGCCTTTGATTGCTCGGCTAAAGACGGCGTGGAGGTGGGCTCGGATTCGTCGCCTTTGCTGTCGCCAGGCTTTTCCTCGATGGCGGAGTCCTTGTCCTTGTCGGCATCGTCGTTGGTGGTTTCGGGCGCGCCTTCTTCAATAGAGTCCGCGGGTTCATCCTTGAAAACTTCGGCAGCCTTCTTGTCCTTCTTCTTCTTGCGTTGCTCAACCTAATGGGGCTACTGTAAGCTTGGGATGACAGATGCGTTACCAGGACAAACACACCCGCTTCTTTGCGGCCGCAATCTTTTCCTGGCGCGCTTTCTCTTCCGTGTCAGCCATTTTGCTATAGTGAAATACTAGATCTGGAGCTGGTGATGTTGCGCGCTCGCTGTTGATGCAATGCGCGCCAATTGCCTAGGTTCGCGATAAGCTGAAGCTTCAACATTTCCGCCCTTGGGCTATGTGGCTTCAGGGATGTCATACAGTATGAAGGATGTTATCAACACTGTATACACTGTGGCCACTACACCAGCCGTGCTTGAACAATTGCGCTGAATTATACTTGATTCCAAAGTAACGTGTATTTTTCAATAAGGAGATCTAATGTTGAATTACCTAAGACTGGTTAAAAGTCGACTGGTGTGTGGCGTAGATATACCTATGCCACCTCGGCTGTTGACTGCCAGCTGGCAAACGACTGGAGCCTCTGCCAGCTCTTGCTTTCCCATTTCTGCATCTACATAGGATGTATCACACGATGAATCTATAGAACACAATCATCGGAACTGTGTTGACTCCTTGATCCTTTTTGCCATGAACTGGAACAACGGACAGCTTGCTCGCCATTCACGGAGAAGCTACAACAACGATGCGACGAAGCAGAAGCAATATTTTGCCCAGGCCAAGCGCCAAAAGCTCACAGAGTCGCGGAAACGGCAATACAGCGCCGAGGACTTTATTCCAAACTATCTTGAAGACTTGCCGAAGAAAGTGCATCGACCATTTCACGACGCGACACAAGCTAGAGAATCAAGACGTAAACCCTTGCCCTTGCAAGATGCGACCGCAACCGTTTCACGTGGAACAGAACTTTCAAGGAATGATGTACGTATAGAACAGTCGAACAGATCTTCTCATTTTACGGAACTAGATGATACGAGCATCGATGCAAAGCGACGCAAACTATTACAGCAGAGCGACTGGTCCGGCGTGGAGCTGCAGAAACCAGTGATCATCAAGTACCCCGAGACATCTAGATCGGCGAGAATGGCCCAGTGTCACATACTGCATCATCGATCTGACTCGCCGCCAGCCTTCTCATCAAAGAATCAAATAACTGCCGATACAGTGATAAAGATAGCGAGCCAAGAATACCGCTGGAGCCCTGGAAACAACAGCATTCGGACATGGCACTCCAAGGGACAAAACCCGATGCCAGAAACACCGATCGTTAAGCCAAAGTCATTACACGACATTCCGTCATCCGCATCAAAAAGTTTCAGCAGTTTTCTACCAGAGTCTCCGTGTGTTGAACGGGTTTTGCAAATTGAGAGAGCAAAGGCTGGCCGGATGAAGTTGCAGAGCGTGTCGCATACAAGTCCCTCTACACTCGACGAGCCCTTGGCCAAGGCTGTTCCTGCGACACAATATTTCCATCCGCAGCCAATCAGACGTATGCCTCAAAGTGTATACGAGCGGCTATCAAATTCCGCGAAGAACGTCGATATCGCCTTCAACTCAGACCGACCAAGTGCTCCACCACCACAGAGCGCCATGGCAGGCTGTATTACGGCAACGGAAAGTAAATATGGAGAGAGTGCAGCGCCTGAGCCGGGCAAGGAGGATACCTCAAGCAAAATATCAGAGTCGCCACGAGAGGACAAACAACCAAGTATACCTAATCGCCTATCACTTTTCGAGCACAACCGTGTTCTGGCAGCCGCGCAGAAACCGTCAGTTGAATCGTTGCCCCAGTGTTCCGACTCTCTGCCGAGCACCATCACCACGCCCGACGTATACATGATAACCGAAGCATGTCATCCGGGCAAACGGCTGTCGGCGCTGCCCTACAAACGCCCGGTACCAGCGACGGAGCTTGGCGACGAGGATGAGAACATCATGTGGAAGAGGTTCGTTCTGGGGCCTAGTCGCCCTGTGCTTGTCGGGTCAGCTGCGCATTGCAGCCCTGATAATCTAGACGTCAAGAAAACCGACAGCCGGGGCAAGCTCGGAGTAGAGACAGTAGCAGCGTCTGAAGCACCGACGCGGAGCGCGAGCAGACTATTCGAAAATGCATCTCCGGTCCCTGACACGCCGCGGCGTCAAGGGCCCACTCCGGCTCC
Source organism: Cordyceps cateniannulata (assembly GCA_028828415.1). Lineage (NCBI taxonomy): Eukaryota > Fungi > Ascomycota > Sordariomycetes > Hypocreales > Cordycipitaceae > Cordyceps > Cordyceps cateniannulata. The sequence goes on from JAPHMX010000006.1 coordinate 2,938,610, forward strand.
GGCTGGGTCAGCACCGCCACCGACCATCTCCGCGGACGACCCCAGCGCGAGCCTGTCCATCGACCCCCAGAGGACTAGCGACGACGACGGCGCTGCGATGATCCCTGTTTATTTCCGCGAGCAACGCGATAGTCTCAAAGAAATGACCGCATTCCCCACAGAAGGAGCAAAAGACGCATTGCTGGAGGTGCCGCAGCACATGACCTCAAAGCCAGAGTCAGCGAGATTCCACCCGCCGAGTCTGTTTGTGGGCAGGCTGGCAGACAGTGAACGTGGTGACGCCAGCAATAAGGCAGTGGCAGTGGCGGCGGTGGCGCCGGCGCCCAGCGCCAGCGAATCAGCAACAGAGCAGAAGATGAACAGCAGCAGCAGCAATATCCCTGCGCACAGCAAAGCGCCATCGGCGCGGGCGATGAGCAGGAGACGACGCAACAAGCGTCGCGAGGCGGGACGGCCAGACATCAGAGCACTGCCCAACATACAGGGCGATCCGATTGAGTTTACGCCGTAGAGAGCGGCATGCCGTGGATGCACCAAAAACGCCAATTTAACAAAGGATTCACTGCTGCCTGGAGGAGTTGAGACATGCATTGTCTAGCTGCGATGCATTACTGGGGATCATGGATGGTGGTGGTGTCAAGTATTGCCCCAAACTGGAGGGGGGGCGTGGATCTGCGAGCGGGCGATTGAGGTTCATGTATAGAGGAGGAGTTACGTATGTGTGTAGTCTGTGGTTCTGTGTGCTTGTACGTATGGCGCGTCATGAGGCTAATAGGAGTCAAGGAATGGCATCATGTGCATAAGGGCAATCTATTCCACCCCCAGCTCCCTGCTCTTGGCTGGGACAAGCCTTCTCTGGCTTGGCAACTTGCAAGTTGAAGCACGTGTGGGTGTTGCAAAAGATAAGAGCGAAACAAGCTTTCGCTCGGCGCGTCTTTATTCCCGTGCCCACCGTACCATTTGACTCTCTCCTCCAAGGGGGGTCCGGTTTGCGAGATTGATGTTCATGATTACAGTCAAGACTTGTCCAGCACTGCCTTCCCACGTTGATGAAGAAGAAAGCCTACCTCGCAGGGTAGACTGTGGGGTCACGCGGTCCCATGGGCTGCGCCACCACAAAGAGACCCCATTCCTTCTAGAAACCTTCCATGGAGATTTAGAACGCCCCTCCCCTCCCCCCTTGTCCGGTGTGTGTGGTGTTGTGGGGGAAGAGGAAACGTTTATTACCCAGTACTTGGCAAGTAGTTAACTAGTGTGCTTCTTGGGCAGCAAAAGAGAGGTCATGTGGTTGTTCCCCTTTTGAGGCCCTGTGGATTTGGAGATAAGGAAACCTGGGAGCATTTGAGTTTTGGGGAATCCTTGACGAATGGGGGCGTGGAGAATTCGTCTGCCTAGAGCTGTAACGACATGGGAAGAATAAGTTGTGTCTTGAGGGATGACTCGTCTTTGGGACGCCGATTGGCATTAAACCGTACGCCCATCCTTTTTGGGGTGCTCATTCGTGATTGGACAATTGAGCAAGAGTCATAAAAAGGTACAACTGCCGTAGACACGGCCACCGAGCCTGAGCTGAGTGACGATCCCACACATCGCTTTAGGCACCGAGATTCTTTCTATTCAGCAGTCATGCAGCATAATAGGGGTACAAGGCCACCAAAGAACATCAAGGAGCGATGAGAGAAAGAGAGGTTGTAAAAAAAATACGTAAATCATCTAAAGCTATGGTATAGAAAGGTTAGGCTTCTGTATACGCCCAAGATCATAAATACGTTAATAATAAGACAGGGTACATGAAAGGTCTCCCGAATGACGTAGCCACGGTTGAGCCGGAAGCACCAACAGACCATCGCGGCTCTCTCCAAATCTTGCGACCGAGTGGCTTGGGTGAGCAAATATCTAATCATTAAAGTTTAGAAAAACAAAGAGCAATGCACATCAGCACAGCCCCGATCGAAGCTGAGCGTGCCCAAAAGGGTTCTCGGGGACGGTGTGTGTCTTGCAATGGCGGGTGTGTGAATCTGAGGCTGTGTGGGTGGGCTCGGCCGAGAGGGTGGGAAATACAGCCCATCGGGGCTGACCTGTAGGCTGTTTTGCTTCCACCTTGCGGAACAAGAAATGCAAGTGCCGCTAGAAGTGAAATGAACACCAAACTGGCTGCCCACGACGCTATTTTAGCGGGTGTGCTTCCCTGTGGCCTCACCACTGGCCTCTGGTGCGCTGGTGCGGTGGATCGCCGCTCGCGCCATGTAGCCTTTTTCGTCAAAATTTCTTAGACGATGGGCTTATTAGCGCTCAAACTGCCGACTGAAAGTGTGGTGGCACAACAAACAAAAGTCGTCAAAGCTGAGAGAAAGGCGTGGGATGGAAAGACTGCACAATGGAAATTCAATATAGAAGTCCACTGAGCTCTCAGTCGGCGACGGCATCGAGTCAGTCCCGCATGCGTAGCTCTTTGCGTTTGGCCTGGCATGTCGTCTTGCACTTGGGGCACTCGTAGCCGCTCTGCTCGACGTAGTTGCGCACCAGGCATTTGGCGCATCGCCACCAAGCCGACGACAGGTTGCAATCCTCGAGCCACTCCTCGTTGACCACGCCACCGCGTTTCTCAATGTCTTCCTTGTGGAACTCGCGCAGGTGATCGCGGAAGTGGTCGCGCCGATGAAAAGGGTCGCGGCGCCGCGTGCACTTGGGGTAGTCGCAAAAGTATGAATCTTTTTGCGATGCCGGGGCATGCTTGTGCTTGTAGTGGCGGTCGAGGTCTGCGCGGCGTTTGAACGGCTTGGTGTCGCAGCCGGGGAAGAGGCACACAACTGGATAGTCCCGTCCCTTTGGGCTAAAGCTAAAAATACGGCAATGTGTTAGCTGTGTTGCTTTGCCTGTAGTTAATTTTGCGCAAAGAAAAGTAGCGTGGCATAGTGCAAAGAAACGAGGATGACAGGTGGCGGTTGACGTACGATTCGCTTGGAAAGTCCTCTGCCACGATTCTCGGGGAGTGCCCATCGCAGCTTGTCGCGACGCTCTGACTGCTGTAAGGGGAGCCAATGCTAGCAGCTGGCATGTCTTGCAATGCAGGAAAGAGAGGGCTTCCTGGTGAGCTCGCTTGCAGTGTATAGAAGGAGCTGAAACTGGTGCCCAGCATTGGCGAGGCTGGTGTCGAGGATGAGAAAGAGCTCTCTGAGCTCATGTGGCGGGTGAGGGGCTCCGAATAGGCCTGAAATCGAGGGTCTTGAGTGAATAAGTCATCTGCTTGCCCGAATCCAGAGAAGCCATCACTGAAGTTGCCAACCTCGACCGACATGTTGCCAACTGGTGCAGAGGTGCTGTAGTGGTAGTCCGAGGTGACTCCAGGGCGGAGCCTGGCTGGGATGGGTCGACTCTGACGGAAAGGACGCATGTACTGGCGGTTAGGACAAGTAAAACAAGAAGCGAGTCTTGTTTTTGCTTCGTCCAAGAAGTAAAGGTGATATGGATTGCGGGTGCAGACAGTAAAAGACTCGTGACAAGGCGGGTATCTTAGTTATCAATTCGCTAGAATGTCGTTGTCACTGAATGAGAAGAGTGAAGAGCCACTAGTAGGAGGAGAGGAGTGCGTGATATATAGATAAGAGGTGTTCGTGGTATATCAAATGCAGAGGCTGTATTCAAACAAAAGTAGAAGGAGGGGGGTGGTGACAACTTATATCACCCGACAGCTAGGATCGAGTGTGGCAGTACGAAAGGGTGCATGAGGGTGTCTGTTCGTTTCAATCGGTCAGTAGCTGCATTTCCGGCAGGCTTCTAGAAGGTTTGCCAACCTTCCGACCTCAGCCCTGGGGACAGCTAGTCAAATGAGCTCATTGGGAACTTCTCATGTGGAGAATCGCTGCGGACAAAGGGGGGGCGGGGTGGAGGAGGTCCAGGAGGGTGTGTGCTGTTGATGCAGTTTCCGTGAGATGGATTGCCCCCCTGCTACGACGCCATGCCCGACTTGTCACCATTCTTCGATGACGGGTCTGACTGGACAAGCCAGCGAACGAATGCAGGGCTCTGTATTTACGAGCCCACCGTGGCTGGCAAGCGAGCACCACCTTGTTAATACACATTGCACTTTGGCTGCTGCACCGCCAGCGAGTCAAGCAACCAGGTTCAACACCTAATTGTTTCTGTCGTCACTGGCCTCATCAGCCGCGGAGATCCGATCTCGCTCGCCAGGCCCTGTTCAGCCACCTCCATCCAAAGCCAAAGGGTCGCCCACAAGACCCGAAATCCTTCTTGACGTAGTAGTTGATTCTAGCCTTTCCCAGGCCGAGGCCTTTTTTTAGCGAGAGCGCCGAAGCTTTTGTTGACGCGAGAGCGCGAGCCTAGTAGTGCTGCATCATGATGCTGGTACTCTTCAGACTGGATGGGGAGAAGCAGCAAGCTGTGCACTGTTCCGCAGTGGGGTGCATACCGATCTCTAGGGCGACTCTTTGTCTCTGCCAGGCCCTCTGGGACTCTGTGAGCCGGGATGATGGATGAAGAGACGACCCCTACTTCCTGTAGCTTGTCACCGGTCAAGAGCTACACGCAGAGCAAGGGCCGCTCGGAGGACTTGCCGGCATAGGCAATCTGAGGGTTGCTTGCTTTCGCTGTAAACGAGACCATATAGCAGCTGTGAACCTTAATGTCAGCTACCTATTATGAGTAACATATCAATTATCTTGCGAAACATTGGTTTGCTTGTTGTCTGGGCAGAGGCGCCGCAAGGCAACTAGCGCGGGCCGGTATGCTGTGGGACACTTAATAAACAGAGTGTTGGCGACTTGTGAGCTGTCGCGCCCACATGTCTTATAGCTGCTGCGCCCCCAAAGACTTTATGGCCGATGAAGGAGTAACGGAGCCAAAAAGGCATTCGCAGGGTTGCAAACAGACGGCGCAATGCGAACTAATTCTTGTGGACTCCGTGCGCTAAACTGTTCCTTTACCGATTGCGTTGGCTGCTAGCAACGCCTCTTCTCTAAGCTGGTGCCAACAGTTGCTGGTGCTGGTTCGGGTCACCTGGGCTGGCTTGGGGCGAGCACTAAATCGCTCCAAGTCAACGATGTGCAGGGCGTGGCTTGAGTTTCGAGCACGCAGTTGGCAGCCTCCAAGTGCTGCAAGGACCTTTGTGCTTGCGGTACCGATATCGTGGTAGCCATCGGGCTCGCCCATTCGGCAACAACATAGGAGACGATACTATAGCCACAGCCGCCGCAATTGGTCCAAGATGGACCGTGATGAGCTGCTTGGCCTGGAGACGGCCCTCCATAATACTCACAATGGTCACCACTATTGCGCTCCGCCTCAAGCTTGTGTGCAAGAAACCCACACCGTCTACAAGAGATACGGCCAGCAACCGCTCAGCATAGGGACCCCTGCTAGAGAAAGTGCCTGGTGATAAGCCCTCCGTGCAACAGTGGGCGCAGTAAGACGAAGCCGAGCAGTCCTGGCTCCAGGATGTCTCCCAACTTTCAAGCCACCTGTGTGCGTTGTCTTTGTCGTCTCCAGTGGCGGGGTGGCGTCAACGAAGGAAAGCTTCCATGCAGGCTTCCAATTGATCCTCCCCCCCTAGCCGGGCCACGACATGCATTGGCACACACCACCACCACTACCTACTTGCCTACCAACACCACCCACCACCAGTGACCAGTGACCACCACCATCCCCAGCGCCCAAGCAGCAAGGCTTGCCATCACCTGACGGGGAGATGGATCCGGAATAGAGAGCCGTTTGGGACCCTCAGGGCCAGGGTCCCGGTGGTCAAGCGAGCAACAATTGGACTGGCGAAGAATCGCCACTCCATAATCTACCCATGTTGCTTTCGGAGGTCCCGATGGCGCTCCCTTCCCCACGCGCTTGCTTGTGAAGGATGCTGCGTATGTATATGGATGTCTGTATGCGTTGGTAGGTGCTCGTGCTGGTGTGGTGGTGACGGCAGATTAATAAAGGCCCCCTCTTTATGTTCACCGCAAAGTCGGTCCTCGCTACTGGGAAACAAACAAAAGCATGCGGACAGGCAGACAAACGCAACGTCGACTTCTAAATCGCGCAGATGGGTCTTCGTTGACCATCAAAGCGCTTGTTTCCCCGTAGTCTGTCGAGTAGGAAGCCAGTACGCATTTTGCAGGTTTGACAGCGTGGGCGCACCCGTACGGGCCTCGGTGCCGCTTCTCTCGGCATTCCCACATAACTCGGGCTATTAGCAATCGCATTTCTTATTCGTCGAGATGAAAGAAGCGAATTCACTGAGGTCGAGGTCGCTCAATTGATGACGGGGAAGAATGATTTGGTCCCTGCTAGTCGTTTGCAAAAGTTCATGTGTGCTTGGCGGGTGCCAGTGCTGGCGGCTGGCAGCTGGCAAACAGCCTCAGGTACTGATGTGGCACCTGCTCTAGCTACCTACTACGGACGTAACTGGGCGTGGTCAACATCACTCTTTACCAATTCCTCTTGACCAATTTGTTGTATCCAATTGCTTGATGCATTATTCCATGACGGCATCGCCCGTCTTGCGATGTTGGATATTGCCATTACTTTCGGCAAGTCACCACACGCCCGCCCAGATATTCCTTGCAGCGAAACCCCCCCCCCTCGACTATCGGCGCCGATTTCTCCCCGGCAGCCGAACATCACATTGTCAGTTTCCTTCCTCCGAAACCTAACTTGATGCAGAAGACACTACGGAGCCTCATTCGCAGCCACCCAATTCGTACAAACAAAGGTCGCCCCAGGCTAAAATACCACCCGCAACTAATAAATAATGACGGGGGACCCTGTTCGAAACCGGTCATCGCCTATTCATGGGGCGGCCATTGAAATGGGCGCCGCCGATGGGGAAACCAAAATAGGACCAGGATGGAGGGAAACCTGCACGATACCTGTATGCGCCAAAAATATCGCATCAATTACAAGCACGGAAGCGGCCCCAGCCTCAGGTACAACACCAGACACTGCATATCAGACAATAACACAATGTAAATGAAGGGAGTCAGTCAGCGTTTCTCACACACACAGACAGACAGGATCAACCCCCCTCCTGCTTTTCCACTTCCACCGCCCACCCCTCTTGTCCTCCTCCCAAATCCGTCTTACCAAGTATGCGGAACTTCATTAGGGCCTGCATGCTCGCCCTATTCGCTCATCTTTACCGAACTAAAACGAAAAAATCAAGCCCCCCCCCCCAGGCTGCGTTGGCTCAATCGTTCGACAACACCTTCCAGAAGCCTTGGCGCCTTTTTAGGTTGTTCTTGGCATCCAAACCAACCTTTGTCTCGGAACCGGGGCGACAAGCAGCGTTTTTTGCACGTGTGTCCACCCCCTCCCCATCCTCGAAGGAATATGAGTGAATTAATAAATTGCGGCAAATCATCACTACTAGTTAGCTAGTAGAAAATACGCCCAACCGTAAAGCCAATATCTCTCGGTCCTTGTTTTAATATCGGTGATGAGCTGACGCGCACCGGGGGAGCTAGGTTCTCGCCCGCGGGCCCCTCCAGAAACGCGTTCCGCGGTATTTTTGGATCTTGAGTCTGCGTAACTTCCTCTTACGGCATTTCATCTGCATCGTATTACGTCTGCAGGTAAAATGTCGCTCTAATTCCCGACGATAACTTGCACAGGGAATACGCAACTCGTGTAACTTACTGAGTAGTAGGCTATGCCTTGATCGTGTGGTCACTTGCCCCTGCATCAGCCAGCTCTGATTCAGCCGCAAAGTAACCATCATCCTTCCTCCCTAACTCGATCCTTTCTACTTCGACTCAGTTCGCGTTTCTCTTCACCTCTCATCATTTCATCTTAACCTGTATCATGCCTGCCTTTCAACTCCACAACTTCCCGCATTTCACTACGTTTCGTGATCCTACTCTCGGTTGGGCATCTCCGTCACTCCTTCTGTCCGTACAATAAAGACGAAGCATAGGTCTGTTGGCTGCCAAATGACTGCTGTTCATTCAATGATGTTCGCTGAATAATTTATTCGGAAACCGAAGCCGTTTGGATAGGAACTGTAAAGGCACAAGCAAATGCATTAATAACCATGCAAAAAACTGCACCCGCGGCCAAAGTTTCGCTCCGTCTCCTCGGTCAGCGAGCCGCTGACTAGAGACATTGAGCCTGCCCCAAGCAGTACAGAAAAGAAATATCATGAACAAACCCTAATTCTGATTTCTCCTGAGTTAGTGCAAGGGAGAGAAAAGCAGCAAGAAAAAAAATGCACCAGTCAAAAGTCCAGCTGGACGCAGGGAACTGAGCATCCTTCCCCCGATTTACCCGCAAAACGAAAAGAAAAAACGCCCATAGTATAATTTCCTTGAACAATGTGTACAGTACTTCTCCTCCCCTCCCTTCCGCCTGGACGCAGCCATCATTTGCATCGTAAATTATACCTCGTCTTCAAGGAACTTATAAGCAAACTTGAAGTCGGCTTTTCTACGGTTCATCCTGTAGCATCTTGAGTCAGTCGGTCAATATTCACGACGGGAAAAGCTCCTAGGACCTTGCCCCCTCCCCCCCTTTATTCATCATGATGATTCTTTCGTTTATTCTTCTGCTTCTTCTTCTTCTTGGGGTTAGATTGGACGCGCTCGCTTACCAAGTACTCTCATAATCAAAGAACCTATATGTTCCTTGTTCGTGCTCTTCTGTAATGCTCTTTGGCTCTTCGTGTCGCTGAAACCACGTCTGGTACTGCTTGTGGAAGCGCCAGCTCTGGTCCTTAAGGGCCTTAGCGGCGAGGAGCTGCTGCGCAGTGCCCTGCCTGTAGTAAAACACGTAGAACAAGGTGTCCGAGTCGATGCGCTGGTACAACCGCGGGTCGTCGAAGATGGGGAGCGGCGTGCGCGGGAAGGTGGACACGGCCTGCGGCATGGGGTGCTCCGGCCGGTAGCTCCACGGCGCGTCGGCGTCATGTTGGTCCGGGCAGTTAGCCTGGCTGGCTTCTAGAAGGCGCAGCGTCGATGGCGCCAGAATTGACGGCGGGTGCTTCTTGGATATGTCGTACGAATCTACCAGGTCCTGCAGTGAGGCAGGCAGATGGTATATGCTCTCCTCTTCGGCGACCTGCGCCTGCGTCTTCGACTTTGAACCGTTCAGTGTCGCGCCGTTTGTCGACGGCCCGTCCTTGGCTTCGGTGGCAACCGCAGGTTGCTTGCCAGCAGCCTTGGACTTTTTAGACCCGCGCCCTGTCGTCGGCGCGGGCGCGGCCGGTGCCGAAACCGATTCGGGGGCGGGCTCATCGGCCGGGGTGGCGACGGTCGCTGGCGTCTGTACTGGCGTTTGCTGCGCAGGCTGGGCAGGGGTAACGGCGGGCGAGTTGGCTGCCGACGGACCTGAAGGGTGAGAAGAGATGCCCGCACTGCCAGGAGGCGGAGGCAACGGCGCTATACCCACGTTGGCCTTGTCGCTTGCCGCGGCGGCGGCTGCGGCGGATGCGTATTTTAAGGTTTCCCCAGGCGCTCTTGTCGGTATCGTCGCGGGCTTCATGCTGGTGCTTGCGCCATTGCTTATCGTTGACAACGGCGTATGCAGCGTGGCAAGTGCTGGTAGTGGTGACTTCGTCTGCGCAGCCGCCTTCTTCGATTCGTTCTCCTTTCCCGATTTTCGAGAACTCTTCGGCGCGGGCTCAGATACCGGTTCAGGATCGTCTTGTATGGATTGATTGTCCTGTGATGACCCCCTCTCGCCGTCCACGCCCATACCAAAGACACCCTCGTCGTCCTCTAGGTTGAGATCTTCGTACATTTCCTCGTCTTCCATGAATTCCTGGGTCGTGCCGTCGGTCACGTAATAACGTATGCTCTCCTCAAGATCGTTGACCTGCTCCGTTTCGACGCCGCCATTCTCCAGGGACCGCCGGATGAGCTCTAGCTTGCCTTGATGCCACTTGTGTCGTTCTATTATTCGCTCGATCTCGGCGATGCGCTCCGCCTTGGCAGTATGGCTCTTACCCTTCTTCATTGTCGCCTGTATCTGCTCACTCTCGGCCTCCAACGTCTCGATCTGTTGTTCCAGTTCGTCGACCATGTTACCTAAGAACTCGCCCGCTTCGACCTTGGCTTGCTCCTTGGGATCGAGTTTTGCTGCCGCTGATAGCCCTTCTTTGGAGTAGGCTTTCGTCTTCATTGCCTTTTCTACCGCTTTGAACTTTTCCATTTGCTAAAGAGCAGAGAACGTCAGAATGCCGTGTTCATCGATGTTCGTTCGTCCGCGGCATGGCTGGGCTAAACAGGGGGGTGGGGGACAACACACGGTTTCTATTAGTTTGCGATGCTCCAGCAATGGAGCCTTGTCCTTGATGTCATTGCTCGCGGCCCATGTCTTGATCTGGTCTCGAAGTCGCTGGAGCTTCTTGATTTCACGCTTCAAGTTATCTTCAAGCTTTTCCTTTTGTGCCGGATTATTTGAGAGTTCAATCTTGTCATAGATGGACTCAAACTCTGCAACGCCTTCGGCGACCTTTTTGAAGCACTTGTCGACCTCTTGTTGTAGTTTTCGGGCCGCCATGATGAATACACTGGCGCGTAGCGACGCGGGTAAGTCGTTTCTCGGGCGGGTAAGGGGTGGTCCGAAGTAGGTTGAGGGGCGCGTTGAAGGAAGATGCTGTGCACAGGAGCGCGAACGACCGGTCTTAAGACCTGTCGGGCGGGTAAAAGAGGGGTTGTCGCACGTTGAGTGACTAATATGATTGCCCACAGTAGTTTGAGCAGCAGAATGAGCGTGACGCCTGGTGATTGTACGGCCAATGAATGCCTCTGGAGATGGTTGATTGGGCGGACAGTTCGTTGGTAGTACTGAAGAGAAAGTCAGATGGAGATGTGAGAGATGAGAACATGTACCAGCCTGCAGTGGGACTAGCGCACAATTGTACCTTATTGCCGAGAGATTATAGTCACAATGCGCGGGAGAGGCAATAAGGCTTGTACAAGGATGAGGTTTAAAAATTGAAGAGTTCGTTGATTATATACTAAGAATAAGTTTTCTTTCATACTTTCTATCTTAAGCAACATCGCTTTGTGGCTGTGGGTGAGCAGCAGCATTTAAACGAGTCGAGCGCGGTAGTCAGAGATACTTGAATTACGGGTCAGCTTGTTAGAACGGTACCTAGGAACGTGCCTCACGTGACCAAATTTTTGCCGGCGCGTTTGGGGTTGCTTTGATGCATGCAGTATTTATGAGAAGGTCTCGGAAGCGGGTGCGGATTGCTTGTACGCTGTCGGGCAAGCTTTATTTGATTCGAAAAGGCTTGCACTTGCACCATCGGTGAAATTAATTTTGTTACCAAGAAAACACGCAAAAACTTCAACTCATTTTCCCGCCGATGTTTCTGCCATTGCAATTCGTAGCAGTTGTCCCTCACACCACATCCACCTCCACAAGCAAATGAAAGGTGCGCACAGCTGCGGTCCGACCCGACCATCACCACTAACGTTGCACCACAGCGATATTGCAACGAGTCCTCTCGGGCTCCGTCACGGTCGAGCGGGAGCTCGTCTCATCCATTGGCCGCGGCGTCCTCGTCTTCGCGGCCGTTGCCCCCGGCGACACGGAGAAGGACATGGAGTCCATGGCAAACAAGGTGCTGCGCATGAAGCTCTGGGACGACGAAACCGGTGGCAGGGCATGTATCCCGCAGCCCTCTTCACCCACGGCTGCACAACTAACCTGCCGGCGTAGTGGAAGAAGAACGTAGCGGACATTGCCGGTGAGGTGCTGTGTGGTATGGCAGGTAATTCCGTGTCACAGGGGTGGCTTGCTAATGCAAAGGACGCAGTATCGCAATTCACTCTGCTCGCCAAAACGACAAAGGGCACAAAACCTGACTTCCATGGCGCCGCCAACCCTGAGGAGGCCCGACGGCTCTACCAGTACTTTGTGGAAAAAATACAGTCGGGTTACCAGGCAGACCGCGTCAAGGACGGCAGATTTCAGGCCATGATGGAGGTTGCTCTAGTAAACGACGGGCCAGTGCGTGTCAAATCTACCCTGCAAGACCCATTGATTGTGTCAAAGAGGCTAATCATTCACCAGGTAACCCTAGAACTCAACATCGGCGGCAAGGCTGCACAACAAAATGGCACGAGGGAGTAAACGCGCTAACAATGCCAAATGATTGAACGTAGACTTCATTCTGGGTATCAGTAGAATTTCATAAACACTGACTGTAGATCAGAGCGACTACGAGGCTTGACTACTACTTGCCCCCTGAACTTCAGCGTCCTTTACCTTTCCAACACCTTTCGTTCTATCCATACAAATCCATGCCAACAACAGCGCAGGTCCCATCACATACACTACCGTCACCATGCTGGCGCCAAACCTATCCGCCGCCGTGATCCTCCGCCACTGCTTCTCCCTCGACTTACCGCCCAGCTGGCCCGTGTTGGGGTCGCCCTTGGACGTTCCCCTGTCCGCCGCTGTGACCGGTGCCTCGGCCCCATCGACGAGCAGGCTCACTACAGCCGCGAGCACATCCATGGCCTCGCCAACCCCCGTCGTGTTGTCGACCCTGGGATCGACAAAGGTGCCTCCCGCCGTCCAGTAGAAGCCACAGCGGCGGCCGGTCGGCGGGCCGGTGCACTGCCGCACAGCGGCGCGCGCCGTCGCTGTCAGCACCGGCATGATGGCGTCGCGCGTAAACGGCGCAAGCTGCGTGACGACGGCGAGCCACCGCAGGCAGTAGCCTTTGAAGGACAGCATGTCGGTCGTGCACGGCGGATCGCGCGTTTCGCAGTCGGTCTCGAAGATGACGCCGTCCCGGAAGAACTCTTTGAGGAATGAGTCGAGCATGGTGGTGATGCGATACTTCCACTTTTCGTCTCCGTTGGTCTGTCAATTTTCACAAGTTAGCTCAAGGCGACCATGACTCGCTTTTGGGAGCCGTCGACTACATACGTAGTTGTACAGAAACGCCGAGCCCTGGATCAGCAGCGCTGGGTTGTACGAGACTTCGAGCCGGTTGATGTCGGTGCAGTTGTGCTCGACGTGGCCGCCGTCGTAGACGTGCCAGTTCTCGTTGTCAATGTAGCCGACGTTCCAGAGCCAGTCCCACGTCTGCGCAGCACGCTGCGCGTACGTGTCGTTGGCCGTGTACCGCGCCAAGCGCGCCCCGAGGTTGAAGAAAACGGAATTCGCAATGGCTGTGTTTTGTACAACGACGTCAGCACACCCAACCATGGCAACACATTACAGGAAATGTCAGGGGCGTACAGTTCTTGTAGCTGTAGCCGTTGTTGAAAAACTGCCGCTGCCAGCGCAGCCCACCACCGCACCTCTCATCCCACCTGCCCGGCTCTGCCTGCGTGTTCCACACCGCCTGCGCGAGCGCCAACCACTGCGGTTTTGTGGCCGGCGGATCTGGGAAGCGTGTCTCAGCCGCAAGCATGGCGGACATGGCCCAAAAGCCCTGGTCGTCGTTGCCGAGGCCGATGGTCTGGTTGCGCGGCTGGTAGTCGGCGTCGTCGCCGACCTGGAAGAGCAGGCCCTGCGTGACGACGTCGTTGTAACTGGCGTCGAGCGTGAGGTGGAAGTAGTCGACGTAGGTCCCCATCATGGCGCCGCCCTCCCACCAGTAGTAGTCGCCGGTGCCGGTGGCGGGCGGGCCGGGCAGCATGCCGGGGATCTGCCCGGACTGGTTGCCGTGGTAAAAGGTCATGAGGTCGTAGGCGAGTGTCCGCGCGCTCTGCCGGATCTCGTCTGGGGCCTTGTATGTAAGTGAGCCGTGTCTGGAGGGACTTATGTGTGTGTGTGTGTGTGTGTGTGTATAAGTAAAGGGTGTACTTACCGGGCGTGTCGAGCTTGTAGTAGACGTCGTCGGCCGCGGAAAGAGGCGCCGCTCCGAGAAGGAGAGTAGCCGCAAGGAACATGGTGGAAAATGTAGGTTGATAGTTAGGTAACCGACAGGAGTCGGGCTATCTCTTCGAGTTTGAAATGGCCGTAGTATGTATGGAGTAGCCTGTCACTTTGTTCGTCTTCATGGTCGCATCTTTTCAAGAAGCTGCGTACGTGTAGTAGCAAAAGGCATTAGGCATGGGAAGTACATTGAACCTCGTCCATTAACCTCTGGGATTTCACGACCTGGGTAGACTGTTGATATATCATGTCACAGCCTTCCCACCTCTGCAGGGTGCTTTCCGCCACGAGCTGGGATTTCCCGGGGTCACGATGTCTTCTCCAACGCTTCCTCCGTACATGGGCTCAGCTTCCCCGTGAGAGATTCACTGGTAGCTGGACACTGGCCAAGGCAGGATGACCGGGGTAGCTGGTTGACTTATACAGACGCCCGCGCTCCACATGGCGCCGGGGGGTGATGCCATTGGCTGTGTATATCGTCGGCACGCCCACGCTCTGCAAACTTGGCAAGTATTGTTGCAGAACATGTCTGATAAATTTGCGGGTTTGCTGAGTATCCTGTAAACATGCGGTGTCGGGGTGGTGGGATGGTGGTTGTGTGGTTGCGCAATGGCCACGAGGGAGGGGTCTTGGTGTAATTCGTATTCAACTATATTATGGAGGGAATGACCCCCAACGACTCATACCCGAATACTGGGCCAGTGCCTTGATGTCTGCTTATTAATGCCATATCGGGTAGCTGCACGGGACAGGACGAGACTCTGGCTTATGGCGGATGCGACGCGGCGCCATGAGCTGGACTGGACAACAGCCACCTTATATCTAGGGCCAACCCAGGCTGTTTTACTTATCTGGAAGACTTGCAGTTCTTTGTCATTTCGCCTTGCTATTAGCATTGACTTAAGTTCCAAGCCGCAGCCACAGCGTGCGCAGACCCAAATTGCAGCCAGTCAACAAGTGAATCGATAGCGTACAAACTCCATTTCAACTACATCAACAGGACCGTTGAAGCAAGGCAACAAGGCAGCAGAAAGGTATACAGTTGTTTTTATGTTTCTTTAATGGGAAAACTTCTCGGCTAGGTCCGCCAGAGTGTCTCTGCAAATCATACACAACAAGGCCTCCTATTGGAAAAACTTCTTATACGCTGCCTTCTCCTTGGCCGCGCGCGCTAACGCCTTGGTCTTGACAGCATTCAGTTCGCTGACAATCAGAGAATCGCTGGGCGCCAGCTTGTGCGCCTCTTCGAGGTCCTTGACGGCAGCTTCCTCGTCCTTGAGGTTGACGCTAGCCAGGCCACGGCGGTAGAGAGCCTTGGCGCGATCCGCGTCCTTGGCGGCGGACGCAGCGGCCAGCGCGGCGGAGGCACTGCGCGCGCACTCGGCCCAACTCTTGAGCTTCATGCTAAGCAGGGCGCTGTTGTTGTTAAGGGAGAAGCGGAGGGCTGCGAGGGCCGGCCCGGTTGTGGCGGGCTCGTTGTCTAGGTCCGGGTCCTCGTTGAGATAGCGCAGACCCTTTTCGTATTTTTCCAGGCCGAGGTGCAGGTCGCCAGCCTTGAAGGCCTTGTTGCCGAATTCCTTACACGCGGTGGCGATCTCGAGAATTTTGGCGGCAGGCAGAGGCTGCTGCTCGGCGGGGAAGTCGTCGGGGAAGTCCTCGTAGGGGTCGCCTGTGGCATCGGGCTTCTTGACATCGGCGGCCAGGGCGTCATCGCCCTGGAGTTCGCCGCAGTCGGCAATAAGAACCTCCTTCTCGGGCTTATCGCCGGACGAGGTGCGCAGGTTCTCGATCTGGCGGACGAGGGATTTTCCACTCAGGACCTCGCCAAAGACGACGTGCTTGTTATCGAGGTGCGGGGTAGGGACGGTCGTGATGAAGAACTGGGAGCCGTTTGTGTCTATCGCGTATGGTTAGAGGTCATTGGATAGTTTTCTGGTTTCCATTCTGGTTGAGGAGCTGGGCTTACTGGGACCAGAGTTGGCCATGGATAGGAGAAAAGGACGGTCGTGCTGCTTAGGGAAAGCCTCGTCGTCAAACTTGGCGCCATAGATGGACTCGCCGCCGGTACCGTTGCCTTCAGTGAAGTCACCACCCTAAGCGGCGCGAGCGTGAGTTGTTAGCAAAGAAGCCGAGGTCAAGGGTGGCGCATGCGCCCGTTTGCGCCGAAGGCGGGCGCGGATTGGAATTTTACCTGGATCATAAACTGCTTGATGACGCGGTGAAAGATGGAGCCCTTGTAGTGGAGTGGTTTGCCGGATTTACCCTTGCCCTTCTCGCCAGTGCAGAGGGCGCGGAAGTTTTCAGCCGTCTTGGGCACGAGATCCGAGTAGAGCTCCATAGCAACGCGACCGGAGGGCTTACCGCCAATGGAGATGTCGAAGAAGACGCGGGGCCTGGTGGCCTTGTCGGCAGTTTCGGAGGCCATGACTGAATTTGTTGTTGACGAGCGGGATGACGACTGTGTCGGTGCAGGTGTGTCGCGGCAAGCTGGGCTTGGAGAGGAAGCTATCCAAGCTTATGGACACCAGGTCGGTAGCGCGGGGTCGAGCGGGGTGTGTTGCACGAGCAGGAGGAAGGTAAATGAGATGTCTGCACGGCGATCTGGGAGATATTCTCGGCAGGACGAATTCAGTATTGAGGCGCTTTATTACATACGATTGAGATACAATCAAGAGTGAAGCTGAGAGTATGGAAAGGATTGAGTTCCAGGCAGCGAAATAAAGCACCGCGTCGGGTGTTGGTGGGGCGTGCGCAAGAACAAGGTGGAATCCCGAGGAACTCTTATTAACCCCAGCCTCTTGTATTCGTATTCACGATAAATTGCAATTTTCTTCTGTTTCACTAACGTCATACACAAAACTTTTTATTCATACCTGATGCGTTTCGCATAAATCTAATCTATATACAATGGCGTGGGCAGTCATGAATAGCAAGTGCACGGAGTATGTGTTTGCTAATATATTTACAGCTTCCACTGGGAAATACAGTGGAACTCTTGCGTCTCCCATTTTCGACATCACCGCATCAGACGCTTCGTCTAGGCGGTGCAAGAGAAGGGTGAAGGAATCTGGCCATTTGCATAGGCGTCGACCAGTTGGCGAATGGTGACGTACAAACCAGCGACGCAAATAAACGCACCAGCTAGAACGGTACATGCGCAAAGGAGGAATTGGCCCCATTGGCGACGCCATTCAAGGAAACCAGCGCCGTCGTGATACGAGTCATGAAGCCAAAACATACCGGCACTATTATTCAGTTCATTAGTAGCTGACATGACGAAACCAACGCGACAAGAGATTTGCACTTACACGCCATATGTGAACCAAGCGGCAAACAGCGAGGCAGCGAGACCAACAAGGTAGTTGAAGATGGGCACACCTGTGGCAAGAAGGAAAGCCAATATGTTGCAAAATACGACCAGGATAACCCAAGCACTCCATCCCAAGACGGTATGGCTGTGTAGGTGGTTGGACTTGCGGAAGAGGCGCACAAAGATAACCTTGGCGGCCGTGTGTGCGTATAAGGCGGCAGCGAGCAGCAGGTTCGGGATGGCGATGCCGTACGAGACCTTGGCCCAGTACGGCGACAGCGAAGAAAAGGACGGGGACAAGACCTTGCTTCCGAGATAGCCGTAGGTGACAGCCGCAAAGATGATGTAGTAAATGGTGGTAAAGGTCTGCAGGCAGTAGGCTGAGCGCATGGCGTGTTTGGGTTCCTTCATCTCCGAGATGAGGACAAAGAACCTAGGGAGAAGGACATGTTAATGTTGACACGAAGGATGCGAGCCTGAGGAGAGAAGTAACCGGGTGCATACATGAAATGGCCGGCGAAAGAGAAGACGGGGTTTGTAATCGAGGCAAAGGCAGAGTAGAAGTCGGAGGTGACGGCGACCTCGACGGAGCGGCCAATGACGGGCTCTTTTCCAGCCGCCGCCATTGCGACCAAACCAGCAATCAAGATACTAAGGACGCTCAGAATGGAGACGTATCCCAGACCGTGAAAGGTGCGCGGCAGAGATACGACGAGCGAGGCGACAGTGAAGATGGCCGTGTAGACGAGGTTACAGAGCTTGCTGTCGCTCAGCGACGCGAGCGCGATTTGCCCTGCGAGCAGCTGGCTGCCGGTCGCAAAGATAGCAAAGGCAAAGGTGCCAAAGGCCATGATCTCGCGGCCGACGGGCCCAAACATGATGAAGCCGGCGTCGGCCATGGTGTGCACTTCGGGATGGCGCAGCTTGAACTGGACGAGCAGCCAAGAGGTGTAGGTGGCGAAGATGCCGAGGAAGGCGATGATGATGATGCCGGGGACCATGCCGACGACCGCAAAGGCAGACGGCAGCGAGAGCATGCCATTGGAGACAATCTCGGCAATCATGAGCACGGCGACGAGCTGCCAGGAGAGGCGCTTGTACTTGATGTCATGGTGCTCCTCAGAGCCGAAGACGTCGTGGGGGGTGCTGTCGCTTCCGCTGCTGCTGTGGTTGTCGGAGTAGATGGTGGCATTAGGCCCGGTTTGCGCGTATTTCTCGGAAACCGTCATGATGGCAGACAGGCAGAAGGCAAGAAAGCAGGCAAGCAGATTACACTCAGAGAGCAATCCGGGTGTTGGGAGGAGGTCGGGATTGCGGTTTGTGTTGGGTTGGTTGGCTTCTAGAAGCAAACTACCTACGCCAATGTCTCAGAGCCAATCTAGTGCTGAAGAAAAAAAAAAGACCAGATCAAGTGCGGAGGCGAGGCTAAAAAAGAAAAGACGAGAAAGCAAGGTTTCGGGTGATTTTGCTCTCAACGACAACGGACGACGGCAGACGGAAAGACGAGAAAGATCCTGGTTATGCTTGGCGCAAGACTATTAAAACTGCCATGGAGACAGAATTTGTTTACCACTCTTTGCCGTACGGCCACGTTGAAGGGCCCCAGTGCAATGTAACCATTCTCCGACAAATCGCCTCGCCTCCTCGACTCCTCTATGGTTCCTTTGAGCGGCAGCCCACGTTCAAGATTGGCGATGGGGTCTCGGGGGGGAGGGGTCTGGATACGACGGGGACAGACATTCGGGGGCCTTTTTTTTCTACTATAAACCTTCCCTCTCCACTGCGGCTTCTTTTCATCGAATGGGCAAGAATCTCCGACGCTTCGCAGCCTGGACCTTGTCTTCGTCCCGCTTCTAGCGCGGATTTATCTATATTGCGCCCATAAGGCGACTTGCTGTGATAGGCCCTCTTCCCTTGGCCTACCTGGACCGAGATGGAGAAGGTTGCTTTGCTAAAGAAGCCCATGATGGTTTAATTTAGCTGCATCGATAGTGCTTGGCGACGCCTCCGCCATGCGCTGCTGTGGCCTTTCAATTCTTCAGGGAGCGGGGAACTGCATTGGCTTTGCATGGTGGGATGAAGAGTTTTTTTTTTCCGCCCTACCTAGCTCTTTTAATGCACAAACTAAATAGAGTTACCACTAGTTGAACGTATCCGTTCATCAAAACGGTCCAAACCCCTACTGGTACAACGGAGATGCTGGTTTCAGTTGTTTCTGCGACAGAAGGAAAAGGCTGTGTTACTTTTACAGGCAACTGTACGAGTATCTGCGTGGCGTGTGGGGTTCTTCTTCAGCCATGCATTGATGACCCGCGGGAGACTTGCATCGCCTCACCTCTCTGGCTCCCTGATTATGCAGAGACCTGCGAATCATGCCATGAGGCCATGACACGCCATTGTGGATGAGCGCTTCGAAATGGCCCACAGAGGTTTGGATCCGGGCCGTCTTGGTCTGGGAAGAAGAGCCAACCGACACTCCCACCAAGGCCCAGGGATCGTGGGAGGTGGCGGCGGCCCGAAACAACGCCACCGCGGCCATTGCCGCTTTTTTTCTATCGATGGAATATGGATAGCCGTGAGGGGCCGCGGTCTTGGCTTGGCTTTCAGGTCACGCAAAGATGCATTATATCGAACGGTGAAATCATTTCTCGTGTTCTTAATTATGCGCTGTTGCTTATCGTGCTCTATAGAGTTCTCGACTGTTGGCCACTGCCGTCGCCCCCCCAGTCAAGATCGTCCTCGGCCCTCTTGACAAACTTGACCGGGCCCTCGTACACATGCCGGCTCCAGACAAAGTAGTACGCCATGGCCCAGACCACTACGACGATGAAGATGACCGACGACCAATTCATTGACTCAGCGTTCAACCCCGGCAGCGGTGTCGCCGGGAAAAAGGCCACCACAAAGACGAGCAGCAGGAAACAAACGGCCACCGCATTGACCGGTAAGCCCCACGCACCGAGCGAAAACGGCGCGGCCGGGATAACCGGTGCACCTTTGACGTTACCCGCGCACCACCGTCGCCACGCAAAGCATCCGATGCAAACAATGTAGGAGATCATGAGCGTGCCGGACCCAAGAGATACCAGGCTGTTGAAGGCGACGGTGCTACCAATGTTGATGAGCGAAAGCAGCACGGATATGGAGGCGGACAGCACCACGGCGTTGACGGGCACGCCGAGTTTAGGGTGCACGCGCGCGAGCCACGCGGAGCACGGCAGGCCGCGGTCGCGGGCAAAGGCGAAGAGCTGCCGCGAGGCCGAGGCCATGATGGTGACGCAGGAAAAAGTGGCCATGAGAAGCACGATGGACGTGAGAAAGTTGGTCGCCGGGTACGACTGCGTGACGTTGAAGATGACTTGGATAAACGGATATCCGGTGCGTGTTTGCAACACTGGGGTACGTCTTAGCCAAATACGGCAAGAGAAGAGATGGCCAAGGAGTATAGGAGCTTACCTTCATCAAGATCACCGATGCAGTAGCAAAACGTAATCGCCGTCAGCCACCCCATCAACCCGTTGAGATTAATTGACCACATCATGCTCCGCGGCAGCGTCCGCGCCGCGTCCTGCACCTCCTCCGCCATGTGCACCGATGCGTCCGCGCCTAGCAGCGGCAGCACGCTCGTGATGAGCCCGATGAGCGTCGACAACCCGACGCTGCCCCAACCGCCGCCATCGTGGAACTGCGTCCAGACAACCTTTCCGGGGGCGCGAGGCGCGAGCACCCACAGTGGCACCAGCACGCAGAAGAAGCCAAACACGTGCACGACGAGGATGGCGCCCTCGACGAGGTTCAGGCGCGACGCCAGCAGCGTGTTGAAGACGAGCGCAAAGGCGACGATGGCGACGACGAGGAGGGTGCCGTGCCAGCGCAGGGGCACGTAGGCGTCGTAGTTGAGGGCGAGGAGGCCCTGGATCTCGGTGCCGGCCTGAAAGGCGATGGAGGTGACGAGCGTCTGCCAGCCGAGGACGCCAAGCCAGCCTGTCGACAGCAATATTAGCGTGAGTTCGATCCGTGAATGTATCTAGATATACAGGGACTGCATACCGACAACGTAGCTGAGAAAGGCCTGGTAGCCCGGCGGTGCAAACTCAGACACCCAGTGGTACTGCCCGCCGGTGGTCGGCGCCACCGAGGCCATCTCAGCCATGGACGCGTACACGGCATTAAAGCCGGCCCAGGCGATGAGCCATGTGTAGATGAGCCCGGCTGAGCCACCGTTTGTGAGCGCGAGTGAGGCAGTGCTAAGCGATGAAAGTTATTAGGCTATGCTTGTATTCTGATGGCAACAACGTGCTGAAGTTGTAGCTGTGTCTTGTACTCACCTTAGAAGAGACTCCCATGAGCACATGAGAATGGCGCAGAACCCGAGCACTGTAAGGGACTTGAAGTTTCTCTACAAAGGAGCCAAGAAGCGCGGCAATCTTGGCATTAGCAAAATTGGCACGACTTAACAGACTACTGTTGTCAATCCCCGCAAACTCACCCTCATCTCTTGAATCTTGCCCATGCGGGCCATGTCGCGTCTATCGTTCTCGTTGCCGTACTTGGCCAGCTCCTCGCGCGCCGCCCACTCATCATCCTCTTCATCGTCGTCAATCATCTCAAACGTGCGGCGGCGCTCCGTGCGCCTCTCGGCGACGGCGGTTCCTATCCGGCTGCGGCTTTCCGACAGCGTCGTCGTTCCCATTGTCCGTGCGACATTCAACAGCTAGTAGCACAGAAAGAAAGGGACGCTGGTGAATAATGTTGAAGAGACGTTGTTTCTTCGAGTCCCGCAACACCGGAAACCGGAAAACCTATAGCCTCGTTAATAAGAGAGAATAAAAAGGGACCCAGGTTGGCGCGTGCTATTGGAGCCATAAACTGATAAACCACGCCATATAGAAACCTGGAACCTGACCAATGAACGGCAATTTCATCTACACCATCCCCATCTCCTCCACTGCAGCCCCTTGCCCCCTCCCCCTTCCATCAAACTCAACTCGATGATGCGAGTGGAGATGGTGAGTCAAGAAGTAGAGTTGATCCTTGCAAGTTGTCTCATTTGGCTTGACGCGGGTCCCCTCAGTGGATGCACCCCCGAAGCTTGCATTGGAGCCTGCTTTGCCGTTTCTTTTCCTGCAAAAGAACATATTGGCAACCCTTTGGCCCCCAGTTCGTCCTGTGTTTTTTTCTTCCAAAGTTCTGTGCAAAAAAATAAAGTTGGGTTAATTTAGCACTGCAACATATACATCGGATAGAACGGTGCGCCGTTCTTTTTGTCCCAACCTGGATTTGGCCAAGCCTCGCTTCCGCCGCCTTCCCGTCTTGGCTTCGAGCCAGAACGCCTCGTTCCATCTCTTTCATCTACCGACCTACTAACTGCCCAACAAAGATAACTAGGCACTTTTGTCTTTTGTCTCTGTCTCCTTCTCACGAGTCACGACAAACACAACCTCAAGCCACAACCACACAACCGGGCCACTGCTTCTGTTAGCAGGCCCCGCCTCTTTCTCTCTTCATGGCCTCGCCGCCTAATCTCGCCGTTTGATCTTTCTCCCTCCCATTTCTCTCTCACAAAAAACACCATCATCGAACCTCTTCTCCTCTCTCGCGGCCTACGGGCCTCTTTCACGACACGATGGCCTCCCGCCGCCAGCCCGTCGAGCAGCTCCCGGCGTTTGCCGTCATCGCGTCCGATGACCGCCGCGGTGCCCTCTGGATCGCCGCCCTGCTCAGCCTCATCTTCGTCGCCATGACGCTCGGCGCGCGCCTCTATGTCCGCAAACACATGCTCGGCCGTGATGACTTTGCCGTCGTCGCCGCCGTCGCTCTCGCTGTCGCCCAGTACGCGGTGCTCTTTGCTGGCATGCCCTCCGGCCTGGGCACCTCAAAGCGCTCGGTCACGGCCGGCAATCAGTACAAGAACGGATCGGTGTGTTTGACATGGTTCGCCAATGACAAGGAAAACCACTGACATGGCTGCAACAGCTATTACTCACATCACAGACCGTCTTCATCTGCGGCCTCTTCATGGCCAAGCTCGCCGTCCTGCTCGCCACCGAGCGCCTTCTCGCAGCCACCATGCGCACCGTCCGCCGCATCTGCGTGCTGATCCGCGCTGCCATCGTCGCCGCAGCCTTTGCCTCCGTCCTGCTCATCATCGTCCGTTGCCCGACCCGCGGCCTGCTGCCCTCCTCCTCGAGCACCGCCCCTCATCACCACCACCACACCCCTCGGCGGTGCGCCGGCCTCGGCCAGCGCTGGCTCGTCATCGCAATCCTCGACGGCGTCACCGAGCTCGCCGTCCTCTGCGTCTTTTACGGGCTCGTCTGGTCCCTGCAGATGCGCACGACACGCAAGTGGGTGCTCACTGTTCTTCTGGGGCTACGAATTCTGTACGTACAAGAAACCAAAACCATCGAAAGCCCTTTACAAAAACGGCTCTTGCTAACAAAAGACCTTTGCTTCCAGCTGCCCTGTGTTCACCAGCATCTACGCAGTGGCCATCAAGGCTTACGCTGCCAGCACCGACCCCGAGGTCGGCATCACCGCGCCGCTCGTCTGGCAGCAGGTCGCTCTCGGCTACTCCCTCATCGCCGCGCTCCTCATCGCACTTATCCCCTTCCTGCGGAGCTTCCACACCGGTATGGTCATGAATGTGCAAAACATGAGCGGAAGCGGCGGTAGCCACACCAACTCCGGCGCTCGCGGCGGCGGTGATGGCGGTGCGTGGGGCAGCTCGGCGCGCTCCCGCGACAATGTCTACCGGCTCCGGAACATGTCCAAGAACGCGGGCGCTACCACCACAAACACCACCACCACTACCAGTGCTGCCGGTAGTGGCGGGGATGGTAACAAAGATAGCAAGCCGCGCAGCGTGCCCTTGTCCGAGACGGAGGTGACGCGCTCCGCGAACCGCTCTGATGATGGCGGCGGCTCGGCCGATGGCGAACAGCCGCAGGAGCCAATGGTCATACAGAAGACGGTCGACTGGTCCGTCCGGTACGAAGAGGGCATCGCCGGGGGTCTACAGCACCCCGGCCTGCCTGGGTACCTGACTCATCAATGAACCAGCAACAGCGACCTAGGCGGATAGCATACAAGCGGAAATGTACAATGCATAATATCACGACATGATACATAAATTTTTTTTACAGATAGCTACAATTCTAGAGACAAATTCCAAAAGGGCCCGTAGCACCGAAATTCCCCTCAACACCTTTTTTGCTTTTCACCTCAAGTACCAGGAATTCTGAGTCTTGTTTCGCATTTGTCATTAGGGCGTTTGTTGTGCGACGCCGCCAAACAGGGGACCGGGTTTATTCGTTTCTATACCGCGCATCATTCAGTTCAACCCGGAACCAGCTTTGCCGATTCAAGGGTGTGTTTGTATGGCCTGGGCTCGGCGGGCTGTAGGGTCGAACTCGTTCAAGGATGGATCGCGGGGGACCTTCTCAGACTTGTGTCAGACGACCAAGTGCCGGGGACCCGGGTTTCAACGATGATGTCTAGGGTCTCATGGTTCAAGCGGAATAGCTTCCGCTGTAGTCAGAATAAACGGGTGGGCCTTGACCTCTATTTGCGTTCACAGACAGTCAAGGTGCCCAGCTGCGCATTTTTCAACGTTGAGTGTTGCATATTATATACTGAATATCCAGTTTCGCCCACATCCAAAAATGCAAGAAAGCTACACTATATAACCATCCTTTTGACTTTTCCTTCACATGGGGAATATATAAAAATGCTTCTATGTGCGTAAAAGACAATAGGCCGCTCCAGATAGTTCTTCATCTCAGCCAGCATAGAGAATAAACCCAAAAGAGGAGGGCCTCACAATAATACGTATATGTTGAAACAGAGAAGGCAACCAGGCAATAAATCAAGGTCTGTGTCAGACCAGATATCATTGCCGGCTCTTAAAGTCCGGGCTCTCGGCGCGACCGCCAATCTTCATGATGCCGCTTAACAGTGTCCGCCCGACTTTGCCGTTGCGACTCTTTGGAGTTCCACGAGAGGAGAGGCCGCTGGACTTGCGCGCATCGTGGCCATCTCGCCCGCGGCGCATATCTTTGCTGCGACGGCGGCTACTGCCTTCGTCGGGCCCGTCGCTACCGGACCCGCTGAGTATTTGGTCGACATCGTGGCACATGGCCGTGTATGCGGCGCTGTATGGCGAACGCAGCGGCTCTGCCAAGGCGGCCTGCTCTAGCGTCTCAGCAATGCGCGAAGGGGTTCCCCGGGCGGCAGCTTCGGCGGCACGGAGGCGGCCGACCTTGGCCATGCAGGCATCAACCCGTTTTTGGAGGGTTAGACACAGATCATCGAAGATGAGAAGCTCGCCATCAGCGTGGTCTGTCCTGAGATCGTGTGGGCGAGCGCTTGTCCACAACTTGACGAGGCCAGCGAAGCTCTTGGGTGCGTCGATCAGATATGGGAGACTTCCAAGCCCTTCTCTTGACGTAGGGCTAAGTCGCCCGGAGATAGTGTTGGGTGTACTATAGCTAGCAGGGGGTGCGACAACGCTGCGGTCTGATGGAATGCTGCAAACTTGGTCAATATAGTCGCGGAACACCGTTCGATGTGATGTGAGGAATCGGTTCATTGGCTCCATATACTCCTCGCGCTTCCCAAAAGTCCCCAGATTTGACAACTTCTGCAAAGTCTTGGCTACCAGGGTGAGAGTGCGTTGTGCTTTGGTGCGAGGAAAGTCTCGCAGTAGGCCGCAAAGCTTTGGGGCGAGAATAGCAGGGCAGATGAAACGCAAGAACAAGAAACCGGACACCGCAGTGTAAGTGGCGGAGCGTTTAAACTCCCCAAACCGGTCTTCAGCAACTCCGCGAATGTATTTCAGAATATGTCGTAGTTCAGGGGGGATGCGCTTCGCGGTTTGAGCAATGCATTGCCAAATCTCGGACGTGATGCGAATGAGCAGAGACCAACGCTGGTCGAGGTCGGCCCCGTACAATTTACTTGGGTCGACTTCACAGTCTGGGTTCGCTTCGTTGATCTCAAAGACTTTGTCACGCAGAGCTTCCTCGAGGTACTCTTTGCCCAACCGTCTCATGTGAAACTCGAGTGACTGGGTGAGAAGTGTGTTTCCACGGAACAGGAGGTTCGCCTCGCCGGCGAGTGACTTGCTCATATCACGAACAATCAACTCGCGGTCGCTGGGGGACTCAACTGAATCGTTCGACTTCAGCCTACTGCTGAATCTGTACTTCTTCATCGATGTTTGGCTTCCCGGGCCGTCGATTTCATCCTCGACAAGCGCCAACAGCCATTCTGACGCGGCCCCTGACGCTTGGAAAATATTGAGATATAGTTCAGACAGTTGCTTGAGCTGTCCAGGCAGCGCAGAAGAAATGAGAGCAGTCAAGCCAGTTGGAAAACGGTGCAGGGTCTCAGACAATGCTTCATACTCCTTGGCCAACAAGGCAACGTGCTCATCATGGGAAAGTCTTATGAGCATGGAACCAATGACTTGCTGCTTTTCGTCTCTGATCTGTAGCCAGTCTTCATGAGACTGGCCGCGCTCTAGCTGATCAAGAGCGATGTGCACAGTTCCGCATATCAGCTCCTGGGGAAAGGCGCCGCGGCTTCCATCCATGCCGTCGATGCGCTTGAGAACAACGGATAGCTCCTGAACTGAAGGTGCTAGATCCTTAAATTCACAATCCTCGCGCCAAAATGGATTCTTGGTTTTGCATTTTGTGGTAGTGCGTGCCCGAACTTCGCCATCCAGAATGACCTCTGCCAAGTAATTGCCGATCAACGGGTCGTGTTCAATTTTGTGAGACTTTTCAGGCAGAACATATTCAAGACCTGCTGGCCGGGCTTTGATTTTGGCCTCGGTTATTCGGACCGTGACAATCTTTTCCATGCGAAATACCTCGCCCTCAGTCTCTGTCTCCGTATCGGGAATGTTGATTAGGACGTCGTCTTCGGTGTCTCCAAGGTGGAACAAATCCGGGACTGCATATGCGCGAAGCAATACAGACCAAACCTCGAAATGTATGCGGCTATCTAGGGCCAGATATACAGGGCGGAAGACAGACACACGGGATGCCTTGGGGGCGTACGTGGGGAAGATGGCTATGCAGAACTCCTCGTCGAGGACAGTTCGGTCGAGCTGCTGGATGGCGTGCCTCGAGAAATGTGTCAAATCAATGTGGCACAAGACGATAGAATCGGTTTCTAGCATGAGCGTCAGCTCGCCGGTGTCGTGCAAGATACACGAAACTCGGCGCCAAGCTGCAGAAGGCGACCAGATATCTCGTGTTGAAGAGCGTTGAAAGGCGGCTCTCGGGTTAGGCGCGAGGCCTTTGTCCCAGAGCATCAGTTTGTCAATCTTGATGATATTCCTAGGTTTGCTCTCGTCGGGTGCTTTGCCGAATGGACGCAAGTCGGGTCGGAAGGGTGCTGTGGGACTGGCAGGCTTGCCGTTGGCAAACTTAATGGGGCTGGGCTGGAGTTGCTGCCAGCTGAGTAAAGCGGCCAACCAAAGCTCGAGGTCCTCGTGGACTGCCGGTAGCAGTAATAGATGTGTGGGGGTGGATGCGGTTAATTCGATGCACTGTCTGTCGCCTTGCGTGTATTCAGCAGGGACAACGGTGCAGCCTCGCAAGTCTTCGACAAGGGGAATATGAAAGGAGCCGCTCTGGTTAGTGTCGAACATGAGACTTCCGACTTCCTCATCAATGTAGGCAATGCCAGAATACCATGCGCCGCCGGGCTCAGATTGGTATTCGACTTGTCCGCGCATGCGACCACAAAGCGTCTTCATGAGAGAAACGAGGTTGTTGGGGTCGTCAGCGGCAACTGGGACGCACATGGAGTCGATGGATGGTGCCGCGGATACGACTGGGGAACTAGGACGAGAGGTTTGTCGGTGTTTTAACAGACGCTTGCCGGCCCTTTTGTCTCTACCGGAGGACGGCGTTGACGGGGCATCTAAATACCGTTGGGGGAGAGCGGGTGTGGTGTATGATGTGGTGTATGATGTGGTGTATAAGAGAGATTCGTTTAGTGAGGTCTGTTTGTGATCGTCTGGAGATATTTGCACGGGCGGCATGGAAGAGCTCATGCTACCGACGCGATGTCTATGATCGAGAGAGTTGAGTGTGGCTCGGTGCGTCATGAGTGCGCCGTCGAGGGTGCGTGTGCGAGGGCGAGCGGCGACGGGCGACGCCTTTGGGGCGACAGGAGAGTTCGAGTCCAATTCGGAGGGATCCGAAAAGGAATCGTCAAAGACGATGCCTCTCCGTCTTCCGACGCCGCCGGGAATGTCGCGGGGAGAGCCGGGGACAGCGGCCGAGTCTCGAGGAGCAGGTGTAGCGTCGAGATGCATGGAGCCGGTGGCAGAGATGAGTGTTTCTGCGAGTTCCGGCGTGGATGCTCTGGGGCCGGGAGCCAGCGTGGCATTTGATCTAAAGGGAGATCTTAGGATGGCGGCGGGAGCGGCATCGATGGCATGGCGAATAAAGTCTGCGTCTGCGGTAGCAGGCGGGTCTGGTTGTTGCTGGCCCTGGCCATGCTGCCCGTCAGCACCGGGGGCAGCTGGCTGAGCTGTCTGTCCTTCCATGGTAGAATTCGAAGAGGTTATGCCATGACAAAGGTCAAACCATGAAAATCGAGGTAACGGAGGATTGAGAGGCGGGAGGGGTATGGCGGAGGCGGGGTCGAGATTGGGATTGTCAAGCGTCCAGGTGTCGATGCGTTAGCCAATGCAAACGAGGCAAAAGAAATGGAGGCGACAACGGTGACGCAAGGTGGAAATTCAAAAGCAGCTTAAAGTATCAAGGCGAGCAGTGGCGAAAGCGGTTGAGGCTATCAGCAAACGAGGCTACCTAGGTGTAGAGTGAGATGGTGGCCGTCTGCGTATGGCTGGTGAGGTATGCCGGGGTAGCGGGTGGCTTGGAGAGGGTTGAGAGAAGCAGCGGTGGAGCTTCTGCTGCTGGCGTCGAGAATGGTGGGAAAGCAGGAGGGAGCCGATTGTGGGGGAATGGCGACAAAGGTAGGATCACGTCCACGGGAGATGTAGTGGGAGAAGAATAGACAGAATAGCTTGAAGGGTTGAAATGTGTGGGAGAAACAGGGTGGTTGTCCAAGAGGTCCAAGAGGAGCTGGGGGTTCGCGCAGCGTAAAGATTAGGATTAGGGCGGCGTGTGAACAAAAACGGCGATGGCGGCGGCGGCGTGGGGTTTTGGCGGAGGGGGGTGGAATGACAAGGATGACGAGGAGAGGGAGAAGATGATGGAGGAAGTGGACGAATTGAGGCAAATCAAGAGATGGAAATGATGTGTTGAATTTCTTGAGCGGCCGTCAGCAAATTACTGGTGGTGGTGAGTTGGCAAGCAAGCAGGATGGAGGAAGAAAGCAAAAAGCGTTTCTGCGGGTGGTGATGGTAGTGGCCACCTGTGGAGTGGACAGCCGGTGTTGTAGTGGTTGCCCGCTGGCTGGAGGCTGGCGACAGGCAGGCAGAGGGAGACCAGGAAGGCAGCGGGCTGGGGAACCGGCGGGCAGGCAGTGGTTCGTGGCTAGTTGAGCTTGAGGCAAGGTAGCAGGCAAGATGGATACGAAAAAGGTATAGCTAGCGGCCAGGGACTGATTTGCCGATAAGAAGCTGGAAACCGTTCAAGGCAGGATTCCTTGTCGTCGTTCGAGGCAGTGAAGCTCCCTTGTTCAAGAGTTTCGTGGCCACCATGGGTCTGATGATACTGGCAACACAGCATGACGTGGGGGGGACGGACGGGCGTGCACTGTTGGCCGTTTCGGGACGAACAATGATGCAAGGTTGCACAGGCCGTGCTGGCTGATGAAACGAAAGGACAAATCAACAATTTGAAAGCAATAATGGCTGACGAAATAAGATGAATCCTCGGAAGGCACCAGGACAAGTCCAGGCAAGCAGTTGGCTTGCTTGAACGAGAAGTGGCTTGGGGCGGGGAGCTGAGGCTGAACCGACAAAGAACAAGTGACAGAACAAGTACAGAAGGCTGTAGGTAATTGCCTCTGATAGGTAGGTAGGTACCTAGGTACTAAGTACCATTGGTAAGTACCTGGTAGCTGGATGCTATACTAGCCTACTTAGAATCATAATGATGAAGCTGAAGCTGTCAAGTCCACATAGACGCTACCTACCTACTACACTTACCTACAGTACAACCTAGGGTACTCCTCACTGTGCGCTATTGAGCCACGGCTGGACGAATGCGGCAATGGCGCTTTCGGTGGCTGAGTCTCCGTCGCCTGGCTGGACAGGCTGATGCCGACTATAAAACTGGCTGAGAAATGGCTGACGAGAGGAAACTGGCCGATTGACTGGTTTCGATGAAAGAACTTAGTACCTAGGCTGCTCTAACTTGGCTGGCTACCTATAATATAACAAGCCATTTATCTTCGACGGCTAAGTGTCCCTGGGAGGCAGGTACCTAGTACCCGGATAGCTAAGACCCCCGGAATAAATGAACCAATATATGTAATAACTAGGCCTTTACACAGTCAAACAACCGACACGTGCGACAGCAGCTAATTAATTGACTCGGGATTTTTCTCACAATATCAACAAATATCTCACCTGCAGACCCAAACTACAGTGCTTGCATATTTGTCCACACCTCACTCTTCATAGCGACTTCCCCGCGGTAAATGCCGTCAAAATGCCGTCAACCAACACTAGCTATGAAGCTTGCCATCATCTCATCATCATCATCAGCAGCATCATCAAACCATCACTCGCTCTCACATCTCCCCATCTTTCTCCTCCCTCCATCTTCCATCTCCCATCTACCACCCTTCTCCGTTTACCGTTTACCGTACCCTCGCCATTATACATACATGACCCCGGCTTTCCTCCCTGCCAATGTCTTGCATATGCCGAGCGCTACTATATACTATACTTGCCTACCTGGCCATCTCATTCACCTACCTCATCCAGAAACCGCCAATGCAAGGCTCCGCGCATCGCACCATCTTTATCACTCCTCACATCTTTATTATCCATCTCATGTTACATCAATTTCTTCACCGTCTTCTTCAGCAGACCCTGACCCGACCAACGGACCCATCACCAGGAGCCCACCATATCCATATATTAAACCCCAACCTAATAATTAACTGCCCTACTCATGACCCCTCCTGGCTCTACTGGCAGCACTGTAGCATCACCATTTTCGTATGTAATTCCCCGTTCTTCAGACCACGGCTCCTCACGGACCAACAACTCCAATCTTGCCTCGTCCACACATTTGCCCCATTCACTACTACTTGACACTTTTTACACCCATCACCAACGACTTGCGAAATTAGGGCCCCCCAGCGCACCAGCCTCAAGCCGACCTAGCCCCGACCTTGTTACCTAGTTTCTTCTCTTTCTTCCAGCCATGTCCATGCAGCGTTGCATCGTCATGTCAACTGACCCAAGCCCGCGTCCCCCTTTGGGCCTACCTCGTCCCAATTCGTCTACCCGAGGCGTCGCAACCTCTACCATTTTCACCCGCCGCCCACAAACAATGCCCGCGCCCCTGCGCCGCCGTCGTCCGTCCGGCTCCTCCGGACAAGACGATCCCTCCCAGCACTTCCATTTTGGAGCGCGGCGAAGCAAAACTGGCTGAGAAGAAGGGCGGCTGGGTTGGCGGTGATTCTTATTGCCCTGTTTCCCACCACACACACACACACACACACACACACACATGATGAGTGGCCTACGTACATCATCCTGCGTCGTAGATCCGGCAGTTGTGCCAAAAAAAAAAAAAAGGAAAAAGGAAAAGGAGAAAGGAGGCAAAAAGGAAAAACAGTCGAAGCGAAGGAAAAAACGCCACAAAAAATCAACCACCCCATCCTGACTCAGACGAGAGATGCAGCGAGTCCCGACCTGAGACTTGATGCAGGTGAAAAACAATGACATGAAGAAAAAGTAATTTTGCGAAACACGAGGCGTTTCTTCGCTCTGTCATTCTGGAAACGAAAAAGCAAAGTTTCCTTTCCGCTTTCCGCCAAGCCCAGTTTATTTACATCAGGCGTTGCCGCGCCCCCACTGTCTCGTACAAAACACCACTAAAAAGAAACCCCCGGCCGGGCCAAGCATCACACGTGCTCGCCCAGCGTGTACCCTGAAGCGCCATGTATTCTTCGACGCCGCAATTCTAAAAACAGAACCCAAGCAAAATAAAACGGATATGTCGGTAAAAGATATCCCCGTGAGTAAACTCCGGCAGTGCCCCGATTCACAAGTTAGAGATGGGTGCTGGAATTCGTGAAGAGAGAACCTGTAGAGCTAGAGAGTTCAGCCGTATAGATTACTGGTGGTGAAACTGACTAACTACCTACCTGCAATGGACATGGTTGAGTTCCTAGATATAACATGGATGCTCTATTGATAGAGCATTCTTGTTAAGTACAGCGCTTATCAAGTCTGCCTGATGAATCGGTAGCTGACCGGCACAAAATCTGCGGAGACGCAAAAGTGAAGCTGTTGTGTTTTTTTATTTGGAAGCGCCGAACGGCGGCATGACAACAGCAATCCGCAGCCGCACGCCATAAATCCGAGAAATGGGGATGGCGAGAACCTATAGAAGAACAGAGACGTTACTACATGTTTTCCTGGTTTTGTCGTGTCTATAAATGTATTGTATCAGGCTAGCATCTCCACGATCGTCCTCTTCCTCCACGACAAGGCAACCAAGGAAGTAAAGCGTCCTTATTCAGAAATGAAAGTCGAACAATCAGAGCAGTCATGTAAAAATATCGTTTTTTTCTAGCCAGCTATAGCCTTACAATCGTCCGTTTCTTGTCCTGAATTACAACTGGAGGGGACTTTTTTTACCCTTCGCGGGGCAACAATGATCCGGCGCAGACGAAGGCATCGCGACGGCCAACCACCCCCTCTCCCCCCCTTGAATCGTTCCCCAACAATACACGATCCACACGCGCAAATCAAACGCAAAGGGAAAAAAAAAGGGGGGGGGGAGGGGGGCTCAGGAATGTTTTCTATCGCCAAGACGGTCAGGGCGTTCCTCCCGACGCTGAAAGCCGTTTCTGCACCCATCCGCGGCGGTTCTCCTCGCCGCTGGCTGTGCACGCGCGCGTCTTCCCCGCGACGCTGCACCACTACCGGCGCGCTCCCAGCCGTCAGAACCTCTTCGATCGCCGACATCAAACCGGCGAGGACATCTACGACGATGGTGTTGAGGTCGCAGCTGACGGGCTCGTCTCCCCCAAGACCGAGTCAGATGGTGAGCAGCGCCTTTCTTTCAAGCGTCGGACAGCCTTAGGATGCTAATGTGCATGTGAGGTAGTGTCGAATGGCGCGACTTTACTTCCTAACACGTTTTCGATGCAGGAATTCACTCGTAATCATTATGATGAGTTCTTGGATCAGACGGACGCAGGGCATACTGTGGAGCTGCCTCGGAGTTACACCATACCAAGAGGTATTCGCCTCACTGCAACCCCTTTAATTTATACTCTTCTCTTCTATTTCGTCTACCGGGTTTTAATATACTGATGCCCTTAAAGAAACACCAATACCCGAAGAGTTGACCCTCGTCCACGAGCACCTTGCCTGGTGCAGTTTACAGCCCTCCCGCAGCATGCCTCTACACAGTCTGCGCCCCCTTTACCTGCACATTGATTTACCCCTAGGCCGCCAGCTGACAATTGATCAGAGTTGAACCGCGTGCTAGACGAATTTTTTGCCCGCGCGGCCCGTAAAGAGTCCGTGGAATCGTGGCTGGCGGCGCACGCATTCGAGGAAGCGAGCGACAACGCAGCAGCCGCCTGGAAGGACGTGTAAGCGCGGGCTCTAAGTCTCGGCCAACCCTCTTCCCAAATCTTCGACCATCTCCCACTATTTATCGCCGCAGTGTAACGCGCTGCAAGATGTACGACGAGAAACTACCGCGACATCCCATCAAATTCGGTCGCTGTCGGGTGCGCCGTGAGCCACTGGCTCTTCGTGAAGACTAGAGCGTGAGCCGGAGGGAAGTCGGTCACTTGGCCATTCAATTCTATTCCACCCAATTCTTTAGTCCTCAGATACTTGGTATACGTGGTTTGGCAGGGAAAAATTACCATCCAGGCTCATCACACGCGCCGGCTGCAGCGAGTGGTGATCAGAGCGTTCGTGCACAAGCAGCAAGCTCTCGGGTAACTCCGTCCCTGCCAGCCGTCAGAACTCGCATTTTCCGTGCATATTGGGGCCATCTTCACCTTTGGGTATCGTGTATACTATCACGCCATTGCCTTTGAACAGCTTCTTGACGAGAAGCTGCTGGTATGGAGAATTCGGCCTAATGTGATTCCCCGGTTATTACCGCGCGAGCATTTATCTCGGCCCTCGCTCCATGTATATTGCCTTACCTCGATCTGTATCCAGGTGTAATGCCTTAGCCTGCACGAGGCCGTCGCTGACGTGAATGTCAAACGCGCTTCGCTGCGGCGACCACGGGCGCAGCTTCACGGCGTACCCATTGTTGACACGAAGCAGCTGCTTGGGCAGCGTCTTGAACACCTTGATCAGTCTCGGCATAATCTCGCTATGACAAAGTTAACCCCCACGCAAGATTTTAGGCATCCTGATCAATACTGGAAAGGGGCTAAAAAGTTCCTGTTTCTTTGCTGCACTGAGACTCCTTGCTAAGCTCGTGCGATGCGAGCCTGGTCAGGCAGAAAAGCTTCAACTTTGAGCTATATACGTATTTCACTTGTTGTAATGAGCCAGTATTACGTTGCGGGTGACTTCGATTTCTTTGCAAGGCCCTCTACTACAGATGACGCCGTTGAGAGCAGAAACAATTAGTTATTTTCACGGCTCGCGATTACGGATCCGACTGAGGCAGATTGTGCAAGTGTGGAAAGCTCATGCAGTACCATGAAAACTTGACAATGATTATCACTCGAAAAATGAAAATGAAAGTGCATAAAAGATGCTGTCGACTAGGGTATCGCGGAATTGCTGTCCCTGTATCCGTATGTTGGTGCCGGATGCGGCTTGCGTCTGTCCAGGAACGACGGTCGCCAGCGACAAGGCTGGCATATTGATCTGACATGAACTCATGACCGGTTAGATACCCGGAATTAACCTATGGTGTTTTAAATAGGCAGGAAGAAGAAATATACTGGATCGGGATCGTCGCGCAATGTATCTGTAACAAGCACCTTCAACAGGAGGCAGATATGGCCTCCGTTCAGATGGACGGGAGGCTGACTCTGCTTCATCGAACACTCTTGAATCTTCAAAATTGTCTCCATATTGTATTATGTCGACATACTTCGCTCCTGTTCTCGCCGTTGTTGTCCACGGATCCTCGGCATGATTGGCAACGGTCTGGTTACGGGGCGCGCTTCTGCCGGAGTACCGGGTTTGACACGCGGCGCACTGTCGTTCTCAATATACCCAGACAATTTTCTATAAATAGAAGATTTAAATTTGAACACCGGTATTCTGACTATTTTGTCGTCTCCGCAGCTCCCCGGTCTCAACAATGGGGTATCACCTAGTTGGCTCGTGCCGATGCACCTGAGACTAACCGCCTACACGGCCACCCCCTATAAAACCTCCGAATACCAAGAATGGCTGTATCTTTCAAAATTCGTATTTTCCGTGCCCGGATAATCTCCGAAACATCTTTTCTAACCATAGGAAAGGACAACAGCCCCTGATTCCTCCAGGGGTAGCCCTAGTGTCAGTTTGAAAGAGATTCCAATCTTTTGATGCCTCGCACTACGACACCCGACTTTGCATAGCCACTGCTCCTACTTTCTATGTCTTTGAGCTGGCTGAATATATCGAACCCTTGCAATTCCTATTCATAGCTCGGGAAAATTCATGTAGGTGCCTCAAGGATATCATTATTATGTACCTGCTGCTATGCCAGATTTGGCCCTGAACGACCCTACCCTATGCTGAAAAAATCTCCGTGATCCCTCGACAATATCAAAAATGTAAAACAAGAAAGGCTAAGCCAAATAGACAGAAGGAAACCGGCATGTCCCGCATCGCGTCAAGTTCCCCCCCGTGACGGCAGCTATGAGACAAAGTATCCACAATGGATTCGACCGACTTTGAAAAAGTTGAGCAGATTGCAATTTGTCGGCAATGAGTTGGTAGTTACTGATTTCAATATTTGACCTATGCAAGGTATACCACATGGCTTGGTTTGAAAATATAATGAAAACGTGTAAAGAATGTCGCAGGTCAAAACGAGAAGGCTCAAATATTCCGTGACGGCGCATGCCTGCAAATTTCTGCCATAAAGAATTTTCGCCTTAAAACTCCAAGCTGTTGCAAACCAACCGTCCAAGCAGGGAAGGCTTCGTAGTCAAATAAGGATAGATCAAGTTGTGTTCAGCGAGAGCTAGGTGCGTCGATGGGGCTCACAGGCATGCTGCGGGCGCCGGCCAGATCTGTGCTGCCCGTTCGTCGAAGAGCCTGTCGCATGGTTTCGATATTGAGCTCGCTAGGCGCGGTAAGCGAATGCTGAGTGCTCTTGGGGCTGCCCATGAGCTTGCGT
Source organism: Cordyceps cateniannulata (assembly GCA_028828415.1). Lineage (NCBI taxonomy): Eukaryota > Fungi > Ascomycota > Sordariomycetes > Hypocreales > Cordycipitaceae > Cordyceps > Cordyceps cateniannulata. The sequence goes on from JAPHMX010000006.1 coordinate 2,975,267, forward strand.
GGCGGGCTCATCTCAACACCCTTCATGCTGCCAGGATTGCTCGTTGGTGGGGACGTTCCAAGACCTTGGCTCGAGACAGGTGAGCGAATAGGCGAAGGTGACCGGTTTAATGCGGACGATGGCAAAGAAGTCAAGCCTGCCAGGTGTATATTCTCCCCAGACGTTGGGCTCCGCAGCGAGACGCTGTGCTCAGATTGCACCACGTCGGCGAAGGAAATGAACGACAATCGTCGAACATCTGCCGAGTCTAGAGATCCATAGTTGGAAGCAGTTTCACCAGAAACATCAATACGGTCGGCAAACGAAGCCAACTCGGCTGCCCACTCGGTGGAGGACTGGTGGTCAGTCGGGCTGTTGGGGGCACCTGTCACTGTTACCGAGGCGGGCAGATGCGACGAGTGCGTAACAATCTCGACAGTATCAGGATCAAGCTTATTGTTGGTGATGGCCTCGGAGGCATCGTCGAGCACCGGGGGGATGTAGTTTTCCGTTTGGATGTGGGTGGGAATAGCGGGCGAGTTGGGCTTGAGGACGGTGCTGTCTTGGACGTCTCGCTCGAAGATTTGCGAGCCAGCAGGGGACGAGAGGCGAGGCGAGGCGGACAGAGCTCGGCCGGGTGAGGAGGGTGAGGGTAGCGGGTAGTCGCGGGAGCTGTGTGTCGAGTGCGTGACACCCGACATCTTGGAAGAATTCTTTGTTAGCAACGGGGGCTTGGCGTCTGCCGGCGAGCCCGTTGGGGGCGAAGAAGGCTTCTTCTTGCCGAATCCAAAGAGCGCGCGCTTCTTGCCCTTGGAGCTCGGCTTGTCGTCGTCGGCTGGCGCGGCAGCACCTGGGTTAGAGGGGGGGTTGACAACAGCAGCACGCGGTGTCGAGGTGCCACGACTGCTGTCGTCTGTAATATCAAGCTGTGCAAGCCTGTCGCCGGCAGTGACGGGCGCGGCGTCGGCGAGACTCATGGTGGCAGAACCGTGGGCGAATGCGAGGAGAAATTTCGATGAGTTTAACAGTAGAGGGGAAAAGAGGGCGAAATTTTTTCAGGAGAAATGGTTGGACAAAGTTGGGGGAAACACGATGTCGGGATCACAAGGTCTGGGTTACCTGTGACGAAGGTGGAGCCGCCCGTCAGATCGCCAGGATGACGGAGCGGGCGCTGGGAAGGATCGAGGGTTATGAGAGGAAGGGCTTTTAAGAAGAAGAAAAATTTGGTTGATGAAGCTGGTGGATGAAGCTGGTGGATGAAGCTGGGTAGAGGATGAGGCTCACGATGAAGGAAAAGAGAAAGTGGGTGTGACGGATGAAAGGTGCAGGAATAATAAATTGATGACGTGAAGGAGCAGAAGTGGCAGGCAAGGCAGGACGGAAGAAGGCGAGGCGAGGGTGAGGGCGACAGGGGGAAGCCCCGGTGAAGTAGCAGCAACCTTACTGGGATGAGATATTCCCCTACAACTCGTGACTTGCCTACTCTGTATAATAGTGATTACTACCTTGAGAGTCTTGGCTACTGTGATGGTCGCGATTACTGTAACAACTGTGATAACTACCTTGATTACCATGATAGCAGGTATGAGAGGGCTTTACCTGTATTCCCGTGTTAATACTGCTCCTTAGTACCTACCCAAGGTATACCTAGGTAGTACCTGGGTAGGCACTTACCTTAGGTAGCACTAAGGTACCTACCTCTAGGTACCTAGTAGTAGGTGCCCTGTATCGTAGAACGCCAGCCACGACTTTCGAAGGCGACATCTCCGTACAGACAACTAATTACTTGTCGCTCCTTGCATTAGTCCGTGATAAATTATTTCATCTAGGTAACTGAAGGCAAGTTTCGCTTTTACCAGAGCCCGAGTTACAGCTAAAGTGGCCTCCATACCACAGTCTCCCGCGCATACGGTACCAAATCAGGCTCAAGTACCTGCGGATACACCCTTTTCTCGTCCAATATCCGTACTCTGTACAGATTACAATCAGTATGACCAGACCCCTAAATACATGCCACGGCAGGTCAGCTTCCCGACAGGGTCTGCCTTTGTGTCACGTTCTCGTTGGGGCATTGGTTGAGCTTTTCTTAGCGTTTCTTTGTGGCTGCCGTGACTTCATGCATGCCATCCATACATGCACCTGCTGTCAATTCCCAGGTAGCGGTGAGTAGCCATAGGTAATATCGGGATATGGAGAGCGAAGACCACTTTCTCATAAGCTTTGGCCTGCTAGGTAGTTAACGGATATCATAGTGTGCAGCAACATAGGGCATATTCCGTCAACTCTTTGCTTCCAGGGGCTGCCCATATAGATAGAATGTTGGCCATGTGACAGTCCATCATTCCAAGCATAATAGAAAAAAATACCCGCAATATTATTCAAAGCAAGCAACTGTCAAGGCACCGCAGTAACCTGACACCGCGTTACCCCCTCGCAATCAAATCCACACGCCAGATATTTTCTCTTGGACCCCTAGCGCTACTGCCGATCTCCCCTCCACCGCTTGACGTGGCTGCGATGACGACTCCAGACGGCTGCCACGGGAAGATTTTCACCACTACTGAACGGAGGAAAACATGAAACCGATAATCAAATCAAGACGAGCATTATCGCCAATAGAATTCATTTGATCTACAACCTGTGCACGCGTCCTTCTCCACCGTTTTCCCGCGTCGGCCGACCGGCCCGCAACCGTGAAGTTTCGCACGTGACTAGGCACGTGAACTCATACTTTCCACTCTAGGCAATGCTGCATGCTTCCACAGAAAACTTCACCCGTGTTCCTGGATCACGACTCGACGAGCACGGCATCGCTAGCCACCATCACAACACCTGCGACAGCATCAGCCACGGCTTCCAGGGCCAATCATTACTGAAAATCTGACACTCATCTATTTTGGCGAAACTTGACCGCTACGTGTCCAATTGACCCATTTGCTTGGAGCTCGAGGACAACGGGAAAGTTTTGGCCTCATCAACGGGGTCACACGCCATTCTTCGACTCTCCTTCTCAATCAATTCCCAATATCGTTTCTTGTCCACTCATCAAAGAACACTCCCGATAATTCACATCTTGACATACATCGCGCCATGGAGTTCCGCTCAGCAGCTCGCCCGGCGAGCTCCCTCCTGGCCGCTGCTGCGCGCCACGCCCAGCAGCGCCTCACCCCGCTGACGACTACGCGCGGCCACAAGACGGCCGCCCGCACGAAGCGCGCCCTCAAGATCGCGCCCCACGACTCCTTCTTGCCTGACCGCTCCGCGCCTTTCCCCGCTGCTGACAGCATCATCTACAACCCTCCCGCGTCCGAGGCGTCCCCTGAGCACACACCGTTCCTCTTCCTGCCTTCGTCCGACCCGCGCCGCGCCGCCGTCGCCCGAATGCGCAAGACCACAGGCCTAGCCGACAGCACCAGAAGGGGTAGCACGCACAAGTCGGCGATGCGCTACCCGCGCCGCGCGGACGAGCCTAGGTACCACCTGTCGGCGGAGCAGGTCCAGGAGATGCGCAGTCTGCGCGCGGAGGACCCGCTCACGTGGAGTGTGGCGGCGCTAGCAAAGAAGTTTGACTGTTCACAGGTGTTTGTGCAGATTGCGGCGCCGGCGCCGGCGTCGCACAAGGTCTGGCTCGCGGAGCAGCAGGAAAAGCGCGAGGCGCGCTGGGGTAACAAGAAGACGGCGGCGCGGGAGGACCGCAAGCGGCGCACGGAGCTGATGTACCGTGGCGAGCTGTAAATAGCCGGCGGGCAGGGCGGAGGAAGAACAAAAACCTCACACTTGTACTATACTATGCTCGTGGCTTCAGGCGAAAGAGGTCGGAGCAGTCAGCTGGACAAAAAACCTTCCTCTTAGGTGTATAATGGAGAAGGGAAGAAGCTGGAATGTCCTCATGGAGATGGAGGTGTATTATATATCGTGAACCAGACGGTGATTTCACAGCGTCATGGCATTGTCATATTAGCACAAACAACGGCAAAGCAGCAACCAATGGTGCCGCTTCAAATAAACAATCTACCTATCCAATAGCGTTTGATGAGTCAATGTGAGAAAGATGTATGTGAGTGCAAACGCCGTGCAGACGTGTATCGTGTATTAGGCAGGAAAGTGATGATTCCGAAAGGACTGACATAATTCTGCGGTGCGCAGGCCTAATTAACCCTAGATGTATAAATGAACAAGTCATGGAAAATGTCTTAAAGTCTAGACAGTCAAAGGAAAAAGAGCACAAACATCGACGAAGAAGAAGAAGAAGAAGGCATCAGCACGTATTCCCATGAGATAAAACCAGAGTGGAACTTCAGCTACGCACCAGCGCGCACGTCAAGGACCGGTACCAGCGGCGGGCGGCTCTGGGTCTTCATCCCAGCGGCCGGCCGCAATGGCAAGCTGCTGCTGCTGCTCGCACCCTCACCGGGAAGCAGGTCGCCCCGGCCCGGCACCACGCGCCAGCACCATCCGCACCAAGACCGTGCCTCGCCGCGGGCCTCCCGTCCGAGGATGCGCGTCACCGAAGCGCGTTCCTCCTCCCACTCCGGCACGCATCGGCCGACGCGCACCATGCGCACGAGCTTACGCTTGACGACGCCGCCGATCCCCTCAATCTCGTGACGGGCGTACCCAGGGCCGAGCGACAGCGGCGGGGATGGGGTGCGTGCGGCGGCGGCGGCGGCGGCGGCGGCGTATTCTGCGACGAGGGCCTCGATGGAATCCGGGTCCGGCGGGGTGGTGGAGGCGGCGAAGACGGGAAAGTAGGAGCCACCGCCGGTAGGTGTGGCGGGGTGGTGCTCAGAGGAGGTGGAGGGCGTGCGACTGCTGCTGCTGCTGCTGCTGCGGGCGTCTTCGGCGTCGCAGTCGACTTCTTGCTCGCGCTCGCGGGAGGCGAGACAGCGGTCCTCGCGGCCGCAGATGACGCCGCGGTCGGCGTCGCCGATGCCGGTGCCAAGACAGCCGAGGACCTCGCCGTAGTGGTTTCTCCAGCGCCAGATGCTTGCACAGCGTTAGTCTTGAGCTGGGGGCACATGCACAGAGTGAGATGAAGGAACGCACCGGAGGTAATCCTGGTCCGCGTTGCGGATGTCGCGGCCGCAAGGCTGGCACAGCCAGACGCCGCCGGCCTCGCAGTCGCACAGCGAGCGGCGCATGGCGTCGGCGCTGCCCGGTAGGCCCATGTCGAGCCCGGGACACGCGACGCTCTCAAGGGGCGCCTTTGCGCATGGCGCGCAGAGACGGCGGTGCCGCTCGCGGAGGGTGCTTACCGCGGGTGGTTTGGTTGTGCAGTTCTGTATTTTCAGCTGGTTAGTTGCCGAACAGACAGGAAAGACATGCCTGGGGGGCGGGCCAAACTTGCCCTGCAGATGACGGCGGCGCAGCGGCGACACTCGCCGACCATGTCCCGTGCGCACCGGCTCGCCTTGGCGGACGACGTGGCATCACTGGCAACCTCGGCGCGCGCGACGCGGAACCGCAGCGCGGCGTCCGGGTCCACGGGGAGCTGCTCGTTGGCGCAGCGTAGGGTGGCGGCGACGAGGGCGGCGCGGTATTGCACGAGGCCGATGTGGATCAGCCGGCTGGCGCGGGCGAGGGAGTCGAGCGTGGTGAGGTCGATGTGGGAGACGACTCCGACGACGATGCTTTCATCAAAAAGTCAGCCATGGTCCAAGACATGGTAGTTGCTGAAGGGACGATGTTGTTACGTACGGGTAGCACTGAAAGGCGCGGGTCACGGCGTTGCAGACGATCGGCGTAGTCGCGGACTCTTCGACGCTGGGGCCGGTTGGCGGCGGCACAGCGACGAAACGACTACTAGGATCCTGGGCGTCATCGCCGCCATCTTCCACTTCCAAATCGACGAACCGAGCCATTTTGTATATATTATGGCTTATTCTTTTTGGCGTATTGAAAGCCTAGAGACAAAAGACAGCCGAAGGCAAGGAAGACCGAAGATGGATGATGCCCTCGTGACGTGGATCAGTGTCGGCGGCGTATCAGGTGCCCGAGGCGATAAGGGAAGGGGGAGGACAGTGCGAGAGATGAACAAAAAAAGAAATGTAAATAGTAACGATAATTAGCAACTTGAAATCATGATTGAAGGGGCCATTGCAAGTGTTTTTGCTGATGCAAGTAAGTATACGACGACAATATTGTCGTTGGTGCTGTTGTAGAAGTCGAGGGAGGGGCGGGAGGAATGCAGGTTGGGGGAGGGCGGCGGCTTAAGAGGGATGCACGCGGACAATGTTCTAGCACACCGGTTGTTTTGTGTGTCAATGGTGTGAGAGAAAGGAGAAAGAACTCGGTGCCCCGCGGATTGGATTGGGCAGGTCTTGGAAAACAGAAGTCAATGCATAAATGCTACGTAAACGACTCCAATTCTGGTTGGGGAAAAATGGCGTTTGTGACGCAGAAATAATGGGTTCAGGTGTAAATGATGGGTACCTCGCACGTCATGTTGTTGTGGCTTGTATCATCACAAGCCGAATCTTACAAGTGCTTGACCGAATTCTTGAACCACTTGAAAATAGAGGGCAAGAAGAAGTTCGACCGCCGCCGATTGCTTCTATCTCTTACACGGAACGATAAAACTTGGGGATCACGGGGAGGCGCTAGCGATAAAATCCTACCAGCGCATGACCTGGTGATGCAAGCCTCGACCCTCTTTTATTAGTTTGGGGTAATTCATCGCTAGCCTGCAACTTAGGTACCTAATAGAGACTGAATGAGGGAATTGACAATAAAAATTAGTTAGAAGTTATTTCTGCTTGCTTGCCATTGTCGTTGCTGAGAGGGTGGTATGGCAATAGCACTTGGACCACTTGCAGCGTACCCAGCCCTGGAAAGAAATAGCTTCAACGACAGCATCAAGATCCATCTTTGCGATGACGGAGATAAGTTAGAATTCAACCGGCTCTTCTCTTCTCTCCTGCACGCCTCAGACATATCAGACCCGCGGCCATCCTGCAGCTACTTCCACCGCCAAGCCGTCGACATCCTCTCGTCTACCCAAGTTGCCAGTGCGATACTGTCGCAGACACGCCGATCCCCAACGTGCCTCGATCAAGTTCTCGCCCAATGAAATCTACAAAGCCTTCCCTTTATCTTGCGCTTCTCCCTGCACCGCACCGCCCCCTTTCCTGCAGTACGCTGCACAATACCACTGCGCGATATACTTGGCCTACAGGTACTGCCGCCTCGCCACCTCGGCGGATTCTACACGACTTGCAAGTTCCAACATCGCGCTGGGCTGTTGTGCACCATGCAGCCACTGCCCTTTGGGCATCAAACAGCCCCTAAAACTCCTCCTACTGGTAATGGCGATTGTCCAATTGTGCCCAAACTATTCAATTCACATGTATGGAACATCAGAAGCGATAGGTTCGTTTCCTATACCAGCAAGCAAAGCAACCTCTCCCTCCCATGAGCCCGCGTGTTCATCCTGCGCCGATGCCAATTCAGCTATTCTTCCGCGGATCATGAACCAATAAAACATAATCCAAATTCAGCGCGTCGTAGTCCCCTTTAGCACCCCAAGTACCCCATACCGCTTCTTCATCGCAGAGCAAGAATCGCAAACAAACCACCCACAACCGGTCGCGCCGTAAACTCAATCCCCCGCGGGTACCCCCCGTCCTTGGTGTCGTACAGGTCCGTCAACGCCCGCCACGTCTTGGTCTCGTTGATCCACTTGGCGATGAGCGCGACAAATTGCATGTTGGTTGACTCCTCCGACATGGACGCCGCAAATATTTCCCAGTCCGTCTTGGTCAGCGTTCCTCGCGTGTCCAGCACCATCCCATACTCGTTGGCCACGTGCGGGTACCACGCGCTTTGCATCTTGTAGACCTCCTCGGGGATAAAGTCAAGCTTCAGCACCTTGTCGCCCCAGAGATTGTACAGCAGCCCGTAACTGTCCATGTCGTTGTAGGCCAGCGTCGAGTGAGGCGTCGATGCGTTGTGGTTGATGCCGTGCTGGGACCAGAAGTCGTAGTACTCGTGCGCAATGTCACTGTAGTGCTGCTTCTGATCTCCGTGTCCAACGCGCATGGCAATTTCCGACATGGCCTCCAGAGCAATGATACCCTTGATGGCCAGGTTGGTCTGGTTGGCGAGTTGGCCAGCAAAGTCATCGGTGGAGAGCTGGTGCGCGGGAATCTTGGCGTCCTGGATGAGGTACTCGGCCCATTGTCTTAATAGATCCCAGTTGTCGGCCAGCCACTTGTTGTCCCCAGACTTCTGGGCATAGGACAGCATCATAATGATCATGTTGCCACACTCTTCCAGGGGCATCGGCTCGTCATTGCCGGCATCGTAGCCCAAGGCACGCGGGTATCGGCCGAGATCATGAACAGCCCACTTATTGGGGTAGCGGCCGCTCTTCTGGTACTCTAGGAGTGGCTCAAGACTCCATTTGATGAGATCGTGGTTGAGGTAAACCATCGCCGGGAAGGCTGGAAAGAGGACGTCCACAGTCTGGATGTCGCTATCCGAACTAATCTCCTTCATGAAAACTTTGATGTTGTCTTTTGTACCCACGAGCTGGATAGCGCCATAGAATTGGCGCAGAGCCAGACTGGTAATGGTGGCATAGTCCTGGCCTGCAGCCGACTTGGAGTCGGCCTCAATGCGGTTATCGAGTTCTAAACACTGCTCAAGCGAGTAGCTGTAGTCGTTGTAAAAGAAGTTGACAAGTTCAGTATCATTCTTGAAGTAGTCCTTCCACAGTGATGGGAGCCCTTTCTGGTCGCCCACGCCATGGTATTGAATGCCTTCGTCCTGGGCAATGCCGATTGTGAAGAGAGTGGTGACCGAACCTTTGACCTTTTCGAGATCGCGAGAAAGACCAAAGACGGGCCTAGTACCTGGTCAGCTTGAACCGTGCCATGGGGGCACCTGCATTGGTGTCGTACCATCTGTCGTTAACAGTACGGAACTGGGTATCAATGCTACCATCCAGGTGACCATTGTTTGTAAACTGGCTGCGTACAATGGTGTCTTGGCCAATCTGGTAGCTGACACCGCGTTGGTCTTTGATAGTCCAGTACCAGTTGCCCCATGAAGCTTGGTCATTGGCCTCGTTAAAGACATCCTGGTTCTGTCGCCAAAAGTGGTGTGAATGTAGACCGTTGACGTTTTGGTGTTCCCACTCGATAATGGCACTGCTATCACCAGATGCGAACTCTACGCGACCGCTCGAGTTAGCTCAAAATAGAGATAAATGTCCCCCGTATGCTGATACTTGCCTCCGGAGACATCGCTGTAAATCTGCACAGAGTGGGAGCGGCCGTCGATAGACTTGACCTCCAAGTTCATGTATGCAAAAGGAATCGACTGGCGCATATGGTCGTGGGGAAACACGGGCGAGAGAAAGCTGACAGTCAGCTCGACCTTGCCGCCAACGTTCATGACGAACTCGGTCTTGGTCGACGTGTAGCGTTGGGCCGTTTGGTCGGCAAAGTCAGTGCTGGGGTGATTACCCATCCAGTTGTATGTCTTCCCATCGACCTTAATGAGTCCTTGCCAGCCCTGGATGCCTTCACTGCGCTGTGTGTTAGTATCTTTGTTGTCACAAAGCAAATGCATGGTGTGGAGCAACACTCACGTCCAGAAGCGAGGCCACTGGTTTGCCAGAATACCACTCTCACCACCATCTGTCCGTCCGTTAAGCCAAACATTGAGATATGGAGATCTAACAGCAAGAGGAGCTGCCGGAGGACGGGCTGGCGAAAAGGTTGATTTGGCGTCGACTTGGCCAAGGCTGGCCAGCAAGGCTGCGACTTGCCAAAGCTTCATGATGCAGTAAGCCACTTGCGAAAGACAGGAGCTTAAAAAAAAGAACAAGACAAGAAGAATCCTAGGCGACCTGCACCAATTTATGCAAGAAGAAGGCAGCGTAGGGTAGGCATATCTGTGATTCGGAGACCCCTCGTCTTACACCATTTTTAGCACGGGATTGGCGGGCGTCTCACAGACCATACCCATGACGTCTGGCGTGCTATGAAGCTCATGGTCATGCGAGCAGGACCAAAGCTCCAGCATGCGCACACGAGCGACTGAATGCGCGCCTGGAGCACATTCGGGCCTATGCAAGTTTTCTAGGATAAGTTGCCTGGTTCAGAGGCCGGCATGTGGAGCCGTATCCCGGGGGGGGGGCTCACTTACACGGATGGGCGATGCGTTTCGGATGGGCCATCTGCGGGTGGCACTTTAGTAGTTAGGCATACCCTAGTCCGTGTACAGATCAGACAAAGCAAAGAGAGTGCCTCTATATGTGGTATGAGTGCATATTGGCCGAAAGGTAGAGCTCTGCGCCGGCCGGGGTAGAACGGCCTATGGGGTTGCAGTGGCAGCGGAGATATCGCCAGACTACTTCTCCCCAGCAGCCTAATTGGGAAAGGCACTCAAAGGCCGGCTTCCCCATCATCTTGTAATAGCACCGCGTGATGTCCGAGAGTTGGTGGCAGTGGGCAAAAGATCTCAGATGGTGGGTCACAGACGCATGGCAAGTCTATTGTATTCCGCACGCTAGCTGTGTTACTGAGCACAAATGCGCCAGTGATTTGGAGCTTCGTGGGGAGAGGGGAGACTGACGGACAGACTGGTGGCGGTGTTTGAGCCCTCCACCAGCACCATGCCTGCAGCCAGACCGGATGAGGCGCAAGACCAAGTTCGCAAGTGCCGATCCCGGGCCAAGATCGACGGTAGTAAAGGGTGAAAAATGTAGTTAGTGTAGACGGGCCGTTCGGTCTATCGGCAGTTAAGACAGTTCGCGGGGTTCGGCCTAGGACGAAGAGGATGCATATGTCGGCCAACGCCACCACATCGTCGCATCGATCGTAAAAAGGTCACCAGAAGCCATCGCGCTTTGGCATTTATAAGAGTCTATAGCACAGGCGATCGCAACACGGCGGTCTGTTCAACTGGTCAGCAAAGTGGTCTAGGAAAAAGGCCCGGACGAACCTTGGCCGGCGCCGCCCCACCGGCCGGCGGCGCTTCTGCTCAAGGTAGGGGACCGACGGGCCGGCCTGCACCTCCGTAAATGATCCTGTCCTTCATTGGGGTTCGGTATTAGGGCGGATGATATTGCAACCTAGAGTGCACATGACCGCAGATGGGTGGTTCTGGTATTGAGGCGAGTTGTTTTTGGTGGCGTACAAGAGTGACACCAAATGCTCTCTCATCAGCTGCCAATTGCCCGCCAGGGCAGTCCGCCGACTGCAAGGCCAGACACTTTAGATGGGGCATGTTGAGTTCGGATAACCATCAGCGACTGAGTTTTTATATCTGGACGCCGGGATGACTTAGCTCTGATCTTTTCCAGCTTCACCCAGCCAGCCGATTAAGCTGATGACAGCAGTAATAGTGGCAGTGGTTGTCTATAGACAACGTTATTGCAGCCTAAATAGAGTTTCTATTGATAAAAAGTAACTATTCTAGACCTTCTTTTGTTCTTTTCTTCTTATCAAGTTTTTCCCCTTTTATAGTGTATCATTCCCTTCCATAGCCAACGCAGCGAGACCAACAGAGTGAGGAAAGAAAGAAAAGATGCAAAACGAAGAATAGTAGAAGTGAGAAAGGTGACGTCAAAAACAGAGATGTAGAGGATAAACATTTCGAGGGTAAAGAAAACAACGTGGAGTCCATAGTGGCGGCTTGGGACGTCAACGGGGCAGCTTGTCCGTGACAAACATCTGCCCATCAACCTCAGCATACCAGCTACCATTGCATTCCCCAGGCCCGGGTACTGTTTGATTGAGCATCGGGAGTTTTGAAGTGACTGTGAAAAAGGCCCCTCGGAGTTTTGCTGGGGTCAATCTCTTTCACGTTCTCAAACTATGCCCTGGGCTTGCCCGTTTTGAATGATTCATTTTGAGCTCCCGATTTTTGGCTAGAGATGTCGTGGAATGGTACACCATCTTTCCCGGTAGACCAAGTAGCCAGCCCCCGATGCGAGTGGCCAATGTCGGAGCCGCCAATAAAGGAAATCATAGCCAAAGCCCACAGTGCTAGCTTGCCTGTCAGGGCTTTGCTGCTGTGATGGTGCCATGGGATGACGGCAGCTTCCACATTGTACTTCTCCCCGCCTTCGGTCTCGCAATAGTCCGGTCGCTCGGATTCTGAGTCTTCTGAGGTCTTCCAGCGTCGCATACGCAGAATGACTGCCTCGCGGTCCGTGACAATAAAACCATAGCAGCTGCCAGCGTTGGTCATGCAGGTGATCGCTTGGACGAGTGCGTCATTCCAAGCGCCAACCTTGGTGAGGCCTGGGACCTTGTTGAGATAGGCACCGTGCCGGTCGCAGAAGTCGTCCGAGACTACAGACCAGTCTGGCTATCGGCAGCTGTCCTTGAGAGGCACGCGGACTCCTCGACCATAATGGGGGGAAGCTATTGCCATCCCCCGAAGAGCATAATCCATGTTTGAGACCGGAAATCTTGAAATTGCATCTTGCAATGTACTTTTGTCGAAAAGTTCAACATTCTTTCTCCTTGCAAGTTGCTCGAGGAGCTCGTAGTCATAGGTCTGCTCAAGTTTGAACTTGAACATTGTGCAAATATTTTGGTAGGTGAAGTCACTCCACGTATCCGGGGTTGGCGCTCGTGGTCCCTGATCGCTAACTTCATTGTTGGTCTCATGGCCTGGCACAGTGCCGCTACCAGAGGTCTGCAGTTTTGCAGCCCGGGTGGACTTTGTGAGGGCGTCGAGGACAGTGAAAGACTTTGCCAGCTTCCCCATAGCTGCAGAGTTCCCATAACTGCAGAGTTGTTAAATCGCAGAGAATAGAGGGAGAGGGCAAGAGACCGAGAGGGAGGGAGGGAAAGCGAAATATTGAGTGTTTGAGAGAGGCTTGATAACGTCGAAGAAGCACCTGTGTCGGATGAATGCTTGCGTTTAGATCAAACGCGGACCTGTTGCCAGACTTATATATCTTTGATACTGCCAGTCCTCTTGCTCATTCTTGTTCGAGTCTGCCGCATCACGCTTAAACCGGTCGAAATTCGGTGAATGAAGTAAAAAAACAGGCATCCTACGGACCCTGTTGCCACATGAATATCATCCATAGGCACGGAATCTCTTCGTTTCGCCTGATGGACTCCAGTGCTCTGAGTGGCGGAGGCATTCAATGGCACACAGCCCATTGCGCCTCCCAGCCTCCACCGGCTACTCAGAAGTGAAAGCAGGACAATATTCCTATTGAAATACACAAGTAGCAAGCGACCGTGGAAAACGAATAGTGCCAAGCTCTGGAGGAGACAACTGTTGGCCCATGAAGCCGAAGTTCCAACGCCACCTCAGAATGCCCCTGGTCCCCGAAGTATTGAAGACTTTGTTGGGGGTGCACAACGTAGTCACGGTACTGAAAAGGCATGCATGTCTCCCGAGTCCCTAGTGCACCGCAAGTTGGACCAACTCTGTACTCCATAGAAAGTGCTGTCAAGGCTGAGCCAACAGTCAGGCCGCTACTGTCCGACGGTGGCACAAAAAGACGGCGTCGAGGTGGTGACGCCGAGAAGCATCAACCAGTAGTGTTCGTCCATTCATAAGAAATTATTGAGACACGTCACAGCTGTGAGAGTGCTGCCTTCGTAACGCCTCCCACCGAGACTTGTCAGACCCCTCGCTGCCGCTCGGGCTCTGCTGTCTTGGACGGTTGGTGAACACTTTGGGCATACGCAGGCCGTGAATATTGCAACATGAAGTTGAAGTTGAAAAGGTTTATCTTCGTCTTCGGGAAAATCGTCTTGGATGCGCACGAAATGCGCCTTGGGTTGAAGAGGCTCGGGAGTGCCCTCCAGGGCGTACGGAGGTTCGTCCAGGGCATGCACAAGTTCCTTCGGAGCGTACACAGGTTCTGAAATGACAGCTCTTTGCATGTATCATAGGTTTTGTAACTGATGAATTGCGGCTTGGGCTGGGCTCAGACGAGGAGCAAGACGAGGGGTGATGACATGATGCTGGCGGTTGGTTGGGCGCGCCCGCCGCCATCACTACCTCGAGCGGGGTAGCCAACCAGGTAGCTAATGCACATATCATTTTAAGGGGGTGTGATGCTCTTGGGATGCAAAGCTTTGCCGGTCGAATACCCATGTTCATGAGTCTTTTTTCATCCAACCATCTAGCCCGACTCGTCCGGTGGCTGCAGCCTACTCAACGCATCCGCAATCAGCTTCACCCTGTCCACGATCAAGATGTCAATCCCAGCATCAGCTTGTATCTGCGCATGTTTTTTTCATCAGCAGTAAACTTCCCACCTCCCGGAAGATCCCAGAGAGAGAAAGGGGGGGGGGGGGGGGGGGGGGGGGAGGCCCATAGCACGCACCTTTGCATTCTCCGGCTCGTTGTTCCCCACCCCGTACGACGCACACACCAAGCCCGTGTTCCTCACCAGAGAAACCAGTCGCGGGCACAACAAGAACGCGTCGCACGCGAGAACCAAGCCCGACAGCCGCCAGTGCCGCGCAAACTGCAGCGCCATCTGGAGGCTCGCCGCGCGCAGCTCCTTGTCCGCCGTCGGAAGCTTGCCCGCGTTGGTGATGAAGAGGACGGGGTATGTGTTCTGCTTGAGCTTGAGCAGGATGCAGACCTCCGGCGTAAAGGACGACAGGATGATGGGGCGACGACCGGCGAGGCGTCGGATCTTTTCAAGGGCCACGTCGACAAAGGTGTTGATGTCGATGGTGACGGACGCCACGCCCGCCTCGACCGCCTCGTGAAGCCGCTGGTACTCTATCTCGTTCTTAGTGTAAATAAACAAAACGAGACACGCAGCATACTCATCTCAATGTTGAAGCCAATCTCCTCTGGAAGCGTTGCCAGGAGCTCCTCCAGCGTGGCGTATGCGTCTTGGATTGAATGGCCCCGGATGTTGGCCTTGAACCCCTTACCGTCAAAGTCGACAGTGTAGCGCAGACGTTCCTGCGCTTGCATGGCCTTGAGAACTGAATCCTCGCCGGTCGAGGAAGCACGCGGCCGGGGCCTGCCTGCCTCCAGAAGCAGGGCGCTGCCGCTGGGGTTCTGGATATCGCCCGCGTACTTGTACTGGGCCAGTGAGATGTCGTGGATTGGCACGTCAGAGCCGGACCCGCTAAAGGAGAAGTCGTGGTATATGACTGCCTCAAGATCGCGAGTGAGCTGCACATCTAAACTGGGTTAGCAAACCTTATCTTCAGCGGTCCCGTCTTCATACCAAACTAGAAAGTGTTAGCATCAGGTCAAGTAGCTCGGTCTGTCTGGCGCCTTACCTCCACGAATGGCGCGCCAAGTCTGTAGGCGGAGAGAAAAGACTCGTCGATGTTAGAAGCTGAGGATTCTAGCATACAAAGAGCACATACTGTGACTGTGTTTTCCCCAATTTGCAGGTTCGACCTGCCCGCAGTGTTTTGTCCTAGGCCTAGGAGGCCATTCATCAGCTCGGGGAACAGCGATGCACATTCATATAAATACCTCTATGACCGACCAATCGTATGGGATCACCGGCTTGCCGGCTATAACTAGCCATCTCGCCCTTATCCAGGCCCTCAAACGGTGTTGCGATCACGTAGCTGAGCAAAACTGTCCCTGAAAACTCCATCGTCTCCCTGTCGAGCATCACGACTGTCGTCTCGCGAAGCATGCTCTCCCGGGAAGCTCCAAACTTTGCAAACTCTTGGCTCAGCAACACGGTGCCGCTGCTTTTGAGAACCTTGCCAAGGGCTAACGTGTCTCCATTGTCCCAGAGCCGCACCGTCACATGCGCTTGCGCGTTCGCGTCAAGCCTACCAACAATAGGCGCTATACTGTAGTCTTCCCAGAGCGGTAGCGATACAGTCTTGGAGTCGCAGTCGGCATCATCTATGATAATTTCCAGAAACTTGGATTCGATACCGGCGTCGCCACTGTGTCCCCGTAGCTTGAGAGTCTCTCGGTTATGGCCTCCCTGCACACTGCCAAGAGTAACCACAACTGCCTTTTGACCAGCTCGCAGAGGCATGGAGAGTACTTGTACCGTGGAGTCGGCCCGTCCCGCCAGTTCGCCATGAGGGCTGCCAGCTATCGCGAAACCGTCCAGGGATGCAGTAGTGAGATGGCCGCGATAGGCGGCATGCTCCCGAGCGGACCAGCCCATGACATCCACCATTTGAGTATCAGCTCCGGACGACAATAGGTGCTCTGCAATTTCTGTGTAGCCCTTTGCGCATGCCACCATCAGAGGTGTCCATCCTGTCCTCGGCACAACGGGGTCTATGCGCGCACCAGACCGGCGGAAGTACCGTGCGACAGCCTGCACGGCTGACAGTGAGCCAGACTGGGCGGCAAGATAAAGAGCCGTTTCACCTCGCGCTGGCGTGACGCTGAGGTCGGGGTTGTGCTCCAGGACGGTGTCGATAAAGTCGCTTGAGAGACAGCTGGCCACAACGCAGAGCAGCCTGCCGAGGAATTGCCTTTGGCCGGGGTCGATATCAGAATTTGTCTGCTCATCTAGATAACCCTGCAAGGATGCTTTAAATACTTCCAAGGATTGGGGCTCAAGGAATCGGGCGATTTCATGTGCAGAAAGGGAAAGTGCTCCTGCCTGGTCAAGAACCGCTGGTTTAGCAGCGCTGACAGGCGTCGCCCCATCGGCTAGGCTCTCTAAGTTGTCAGATGGCTGGTCGTGCGTGGCAGTGAACGATTCTTTGCCATGGTGCCTTGCCTCAACCCAAGCGTCCAATTCTGATTCTGCGTCGTGAAGGAATTGAGGCACCCTTCTGCCGCTGGCTGCGAATTTGCCGAGGAGGCGACGTATCGCAACGATGTTGAGTTTTCCATACGTCCAGAGCTCTCGGCGCTCGTTAACACTGTCGCGAGCCGAGCTGGGAGCCAAATATCGCTTTGTAAAAAAATCTTTGAATTGTGCAATTTCGGCGACAAACTCCCCAGCCAGCTCTGTCCTAGGGTTAGAAGAAGCTGCACGCGCGGCTGGCCGATCGTCGGCGGCGTACCTTCGATGCTTTCCCTTCTCTCGGTCTTTGCGCGCAGCTGCGTCCTCAAGCCATTGTAGTCAACGTAATGCTGCGACCACTTGAGAAGCATGTGCTTATCATAATACAGTCCAAATTTCATCGTGAGTTTTGCTGTGTGCTGCTCCGTCTCGCCAAAGAGCGAGTTTTTGTAGGGAGGAGGTTGATGTCTTGCACCCCCTCAACCTCCCATGGCGCGATACCCACACCTAAGCATGATCCGTAATCATGCAGGCTGGGGGACGGATATGGAAGCATAAAATTAAAGAATGGGTTATGGAAGTCTCACGGGATAGAAAAACTTAGAAAAAAATCACCCTTTGATAAAAAGGCAGCGGTGCTGGGACGTGTCGCCGTGATGTCGCCACGTACATTCGAGAAGTTGCTAGAAGCAGGCATAGCCGATGATGGATGGGAGATGGTCCCGGGAAGCGGGTGCTCTGTACCTGTCTTCACCTCACCAATGTTCGTGGGCTTATGGGCTTGCGAAAGAGCATAATCGCCAGAATCGAAATACGTCCTTTCCTACTCGAGTTATCAAGTTGACCAGGGAGTCATCGTATAAAGCAGAGGGGATCGCTTAAATGGCTAACCTGTAGCTGCCCTCGAAGCAGTGTGCTTCTGGGGAGCTTGTCCCCGTATAAGGCGCGTAGATGGGTTTCTTTCTTAGCTTGCGAGTTGGCGCCCTGAATTCCCGCCATGCTTGCGCATATGGGAGTTCAGCAGTCATCAAAAGTATCGGTAAAGCTCCACTGAGTTTCTTTTTATAGCGCAGACAGCATTTCGCGACTCTGGCTGACTGTTTTGCACTGTGCGTTCCAGATCATCATGGTGGGTGCTCGGCAGCTGCAGGAAGTACCTACCTAGCAGATCGGCCACTTTTTGACATGGCTCTTGCATAAGGCCTCTAGACAACATATTCCCTCCAGATTTCGATCAAAGACGATCGATCAAGGCCATGTCAGAAAAAGGCCTCGAGCGCCTAGGTAGCCTACTACAGTAACTACTATTAAGTTGGTACTTATTGCAATGCCACAGAGCTCAATGCCAGAATTACTCCCACCAACAAACGCCAAAATAGTCTTACTACAAAATGGAAGATTGAGAAAGGACCTGGCCCGCCTGGAAGTTCGGGTTGAAGATGGACGACCAATTCATAAAACTCCAACAGCTCTACAACACCTTTCCATCAGCGATCCAGAGTCCACAGGCCTTCCACGTTGACCTTTTGGATCGCCACCAAGGCAACAACAAAGGAGGAGCTTTACAAAGAGCTAGCTATTCGCAGGCAAACGCGCGTGGTCGAGCTCAATCACAGCCTCGAATCACTAAGTTGTGAAATCGTGGCCAACCCAGACCTACTTGCCGTTTCACAGTGGCACCACGCCGTCCATATCTTCACACGGAGCTACGGCTACATGCTTGATTTCGAAATGTTCCGCTGTGGAATCATTTCCCGAATCAGTAATTGCGGTGAGAATGGCCGATGAGTCTTTTGGGGGATGTACTTTGTGTACATCGGAGCCTACCTCATTCCAGGCTCTTTCACAGTGCTATACATCTATTGGCAAAAAGCACATAATGCAATCGATGCACAGAAGTGCCGCAGTGCATGAATATAGTTGCCTGATTCTGAGTTTGTATTCAAGTATTTAGATAGCACATATTAACAAACCTGTTCAAAATATTATGTGAACTTTTAATGCATGTGATACTGGTCTCTCTCTGTGCAAGCCTGTGGTAATAACGTAGCTTTGGTACTAAATAAATGTCCAACATGATACTTCTGCCGGCTTTACACGGCGCCACTCGCACAGGCTCTCCAAACATGTGAAAAAATCCATAACAGTGCTAAGCCTTAATAGCCAATAAACCCATTCATAATACTTCAATAACATTCGTCATTAATCCTTTTTTCACACCACAGGGCTACCATCCAAGCCCCGACCGTGGCCCGTTTCCAGGTATTGGCGGCGCGGATCGAGGTCTTCAGGGATTAAATAACGTTTTCTCGGAATTGGGTATCTGTCAAGTTGGAATTCAGCTTCTGACTGCACGATGGGAAGGAAATAAAAATAATGGCTAATCATTGTTCCACTCCAACCATTATGGCGCCAATGAGGAAACTTACGAAGGTCCTGATTCTTGAACACTCAGGCTAGCAAGCCAGTGCCCAATATCAACGCAGATCTCAAGGTCTTTCTGTAGAAGAATACCTGCAAGCAAGCCACCAGCAAAGGCGTCGCCTGCTCCATTTGTGTCTTTTATCTGTTCCGAAGGTACATTTCGCACCGGAAACTCCATGACCTCGCTGTTGCCTTGGACAGCTACCAGAGTAGGTTGCGTGCCCTGCGTAACAATGGTGACTCGTTTGCGCTTGCCGTTCGTTTTGGGAAGATTCGCAATCTCTTGGGAAATCTTTCTTGGCTCATGCGACGTCGAACCATGACTGACTGCATAGGAAGCCACTTCAGCTTCATTGCAGACAACATAGTCACAGTAAGGAGCGATGGCATCAACAATCTCCCGGAAAGATTTCAACACAAAGCAGGCCGAGAGAGAAAGCACAAATACTTTGTCATTTTTAGCAGCGTGTTCTGCTAGTTCCATGACTGCGGCAGGGCAAACTTGAATATTCAAAATGTTAGCGAGAGACGAGCCTGTGTTGGATAGAGACTGGAGAAGATGAACCAACCGCCAAAATGGAACCCCCCTGTAAAGTAGATTTCGGCCTGCTCGACAAGCTGCCATATTTCGGGAGATTTCAAATGGTCCAGGCCGTAGTCATTTGCGGCTCCTAGATGGGAGCATAGACTACGGCTATGCCCTGTGATGATCACGCCACAGCGTCCCGTCGTTTTCTGAGGCGCGACGCGGTACTCGACCCTTAAACCGGCTGCTTCAGCGGATTGGCGCAGGATTGTCGAGTACCCGTCATCACCCACGCTCCCCAAAAACACAACGCTGTCAGGCGGCAGGATATATTGAGCGCCGCGGGCAGAATTTTGTACGGCGCCTCCGGCAAAAAGCTTGGCGTCGTGGTTCGTTAAAAGATCGTCGTACAGTTCAGCATGCGAGTCGTTTGCTGGTATGGCATTGTTGGCTTGCAATCCATATTTCAGCAGTAACTCCTCAGTTCCATGTACCTGTATGTCTATCTAGTGTGTGAATAAAACGTTCTGCCATATTCCTGGCTGTGCACGCGACCGCTCAGGTTGAAGCGTTGTTGCGTTGGGCAAACTCAGGTTCGTACGTACCAAGTAGCGGATTTTCGAGGCAAAGAATACCAAATCGCTTAACAGTCATAATTATTGAATATTTCTGTTGATCGCAATCAGTATATCGAAAGAGTGCGCGTTTGTGTATTTAGGTTGCAGCGGCAGAGCTGGACTCCTTTATACAGGCATCTTGGGCCTTCATTTGGGATTCCACTTTTAAGGACATATCCCGCTAGTAGACGCTTGCCTTCGATAATAAAACGATTGAACGGGGGACGGCATGGTATTTCGTGTAACGGGTTGTGGGCTCCAAGCACAACCACCTTGGTCCGCTTTAGGAAACATTGTGAACGCGCTATCACGCTAGCCGTGGCCACAACATGCGGCCACGATGATGTTGTGCCATAGGTATATCCCGAGGGGACGGCCTTATATTCGCTAATGACGGAGAACGCCGTGTTATTAAATCTTACCACGACGCAAAAGCTGTGAACGACACGCCTACCGGATCCAACGGCTCTCACATGGCGTCCGCCGTATCCCTGAGAGCAAGATCCGCGCTGCTCGCCAAGCAACGGCTGCGGGCATCCCAACAGCTGGCCTGAGACAGAGACTACGCGCTACGGATCATATCATGGCATGGTCATTAGCAGGGCCCACGAGGCTAAGATCAAGTCAGGCGCTGGGTGACCTCGGAGCCTTACAGCCGTTAACGTGCAAGAGAGGCAGCCAGCTCGCTGCGAAAATTCTGGGGGCCGGCGCAGTATTTCGTGCAGTGAGCCCCGGATAACTTGCCCCTGTTGATTTGCGTGGGCATTCTCCACGCCACTTCTCGAATAGCTCTGTTTATGCCAACGAAGACTACTTCGTACGCTTCTTACAGACCCTGCCGCATGCGCCTTGGTCAAACCCGGCTGACCGGCAAATTTTCTGATTCACTTCAAAAGTAATAAGCTTGCCGTCGGAACCTAAGACATGGATGCCGCGTTTGGGGTCTGCTTGATCACACCCAACAAGTTTACAACTCCGCTCATTCTACATGCTCGGCCGGCAGTTCTCTCAGCAAACACAGCAGTATAAAGAGGGTGAAAACGAATTGCAAGGGAAAGAAGCTCCCATCCTCTCCTTCAAAATAATTCAAAGGAGATCACATCAACATCAAGGTTACGATCTTCAAGCGACGACTCAACTCCCGTATTTCCTCCAATTGCTGCATCATGGCGGAACCCGTGTCGAATACTAAACTGAAGAAGCTTCGCGAGAGTATGCGAACTCACAAGGATAATTTCATCAACGGTCTTCCTAAAATTGAATTACATATTCACATTGAGGGAACGATGACCCCTGAGTTACGATGGTACCTTGCTGGCCGGCACAAGATGGATGTGCTCAATCCAAAGACTGATAGGCCGTGCGTGGAGCTATCGGAACTCCAAGGATTGTACAATCTGCTGGACGAGAGAGAAAAAGGAGGCGTCGAGGGCGGCATGACCCGATTCTTCGAGCTGTATTATGACGGCTTCGCGGTCTTGAAAGATGAAGAAGATTTCTATCTCTTGGCAATGGGCTACTTTGAGCGTGCGGCCGCCATGAACATTCGATATTGTGAGCCATTCTTTGATCCTCAGGGTCATACCAAACGGGGGGTCCCCTTCGCGACAATGATGAATGGCTTCTGCCGAGCACGGGACGAAGCAGTGAAGAAATTTAATGTTTGTCCTCCCCCCTTGACCCATTGACCGGAGCACCTCGTCTCTCCTGGGGTTGTTCCATCGTGCTGACATGATTAGGTTCACTCGAATTGGATCCTGTGCATGCTCCGAGACATGTCACCGGAATCAGCCATGGAGCACTATCGGGCAGCGCTTCCTTATCGCGACATGATTGTGGGAATTGGCCCGGACTCGATGGAGCGAAACCGGCCGCCACTCCTGTTTGACGCCGTCTTCCGTGCCGCCCGTCAAGATGGCTTCAAAATCACCTCTCACTGCGACGTTGGTGAACGAGACACGTTTCGGCACATTGCTCAGGTAGTGGACGACATCGGCGGTACGGGCGCGGATAGGGTGGATCATGGCCTTCACGCCGCTGAGGATGAACTACTCCTTCAAAACATCAAGGAAAAGGATCTCGGTATGACCATTTGCCCGTGGGGTTACCTCTGTTATTCCGGCGAAACTGAGGTTTTGGAGTGGCTTATGATCCTACATGGAGCAGGTATAAAATTCGCAATTGGGAGCGACGACCCTGCATACATGGAGGATGTATGGCTGAGCAATAGTCTCTTTTTGTTACGGGACCTATGCGCCTTCACAGATCGAGACTTCATCACTCTTCAGAAAAATGCTCTGATCATCTGTTGGGCATCTTCTCCAGTGAAGGCAGAGATCGCACGAGAGATTGAAGCTTACGAGGCGCGCGTGTCAAGCAAAGGCAGGATCTTCTAGCTTCGCTCTAGTGTTAGTTTTGAGTAACGATAAATTGAATCGAATTTTTGAGAATTGAACTGAGTTCTTTTATGTCTCTTCGCGCCCTTGGATAAAAGACATGCGATAGATCTCTCTGAACCAACATGTAGTTGGCCTACTTAGCCCAAAATGTACCACCAACTGATCAAGAACCCCCCCAACGAACCTGTCGGATCTCTGCACCGTACTTAAATTCCTGATCGAACCGTGCCATTATACAGGTTAAGAAAGAAGAGTTTGGTGATTTTGTAATTGATGCAGATATTGCTACAATTACTGGAAGTGTAATGCTATTGCGAGCTCTCCCAGCTAGCGTGGAGAAGCCTGGTCAAAGAAGACTGTTGCGCAGGCGCTGAAAGTCAATTTGAGCTACCACTGGGCTAAAACGGGAGTAAGTCTAACAACAGAAACTCTATTTCTTGGAATCCCGGATTTCTCTTTCTTCTCCTATGTCCACTTCAGCTTATACGTATCTTTCGACACAGAATAAGACAAGACTCTTTCGACAGCTTCCTCAGCAGAAAATGCTGTGACGATGATTTGAGCGTTCGTTGGCTTAATAAATCCATGCTGGCTTGCATCCTTGACCCACTGCAGGATGCCATCCCAGAACCCATCCACATTGATTAAGCAGATGCCAAGGCTGTGAATGTTCAGTTGGTTCCACGTGACGACCTCAAAGAGCTCCTCTACCGTCCCATACCCCCCTGGCAGACCCAGGAAACCCGAGCCAGGAGCACCAGCCAACACAAGGTCTGACATGAGCATTTTTCGGGTGTGCCTGTCCTTGACAACAGTGATATGGCCATAGCCATGTTTGGAGGAATCAATATCTCCACTGCGTTCCATACCAATCAATGATTCGGGAATAACACCGTGAACAGCGGATTCCCCACTGATAGAACACACGGTCCGGGCAACCTCACCCATGAGACCAACAGTGCCGCCACCGTAGACTGTTGAAGGTTAGCTGAGATTTGGAAAGCGATTGGTAACACCACGCGTTGTGCAGGCAAAGCGTTTTTCGGGACGAGGCAGCGACAATTTGTACGAAATGCAGACAACTTGGACTTCGAAAATACCTAGTTCAATATTTTTATCGGCTAAGGCCACACCGAGATTGTGAGCCATCTCCATGTAGACAGGGCTATCTCCAGCGTGGGCGCCGCAGAAAACACCCATCCTGACACGACCAACATTAGGGCCATTTGTGCCTCCGTTTTTGGGATATTTAGCCGGCGATGAAGGAGGCATGATGCTCAAAGTGTCCGGTTTGTCGAAATGCAATGTAAAAGATCGTTTTTAGACTACACGGAGTGCCAGGAAGAGGACATGCATCTAACTTGTCGAGGCATCCAATCTATTGTTATGTTATTCTCGGCAGGAAGCCGCACTTATATAGTGAATTGGCCCAGAGCCACCCCCGACAGCAACTCTGCGTTCAAATATAACTTGAAAGGTGTGGGGGACAGCGACTAAAACTCGTCGCCTTTATTTTCGGCGTACCGCGCCTGCGTGAGCTATTAATGTACAAGCTGGGATCGGCATCTGTGGGGTACGTACGCTGAGGCTCGGCCAGCACGAAAAGGACGATGGGCCCCCATGGTACATATGCTAACCCAGTACATCATTCCTCTGTTTGTGCTCCGAACGCAAGTGGGATATGATATCTTCAAGTTTGTTGCTGATCGCGCTGGCGACTTGCTTCGCTTCGCCCGCGCAGGTGTTCAATTTCTGACCGACGAGCCAACCTCCCAGCTGACGCGGTTCTTCCTCAGCATTGTGCCTGCCGTGATTTTCGTTAACTCCCTTGTTCAAGTACTTTTCTACATCGGCTTCCTACAATGGCTGGTTGGTGCAATGGCCACCATACTTTACTGGCCGCTTAGTGTCTCCGGTGCAGAGGCCGTTGTTGCCGCTGCGACTCCTTTTGTTGGCCAAGGAGAGTCTGCAATGCTCATCCGTCCATCCATAACTACCCTACATGAGCAACGCTGAAATCCACCAAATTATGACGTGCGGGTTTGCAACCATCTCCGGCGCAGTGCTTGTCGCGTACATTGGCATGGGTCTTGAAGCCGAAGCTCTCGTCTCATCCTGTATTATGTCGATCCCTGCGGCCATTGCCATTTCGAAATTCCGCTATCCTGAAACAAAAGAACTTTGACAGCTGGAAAGGTAACCATCTCCGAAGACAGCGATAACACGCCCGAAAATGCACTCCAGGCCTTTACCAATGGTGCATGGCTTGGTCTCAAGATTGGCGGTGCTATTGTCGCATCCCTTCTTTGTGTTATCGCATTTATCTATTTGGTCAATGCCCTCATGGGCTGGTGGGGAAAGTATCTCAACATCACTGATCCGTTCCGCAACACCGATCCTGAAAGCGCCGACCCAGATACATTGAAGCTACAGCTGGTCCTGGGTTATATCCTGTAGTTACCCCGTTACATTCCTTCTGGGTTTTCGCCGGGACGACATTACGAGTATTTCTCGCATTATTGCCGAAAAGATCATCATGGTAGTTTTTTTGAGTTTATTCATAACAAAAATGCACACGCTAACATGGTGAAATACAGAACGAATTCAACGCTTTCTTAGCCCTCTCTAAGTTGACAGACATCAACTCTCGGTCAAAAATCATCGGCACATATGCAGTTTGCGGGTTTGGAAACATCGGTCTCATGGGTATTCAAATTGGCATTCTCAGTCAGCTTGCCCCTAGTCGGGGTGGTGATGTTGCCCGTCTTGCCCCCTCAGCGCTCATTTCGAGCGTCATGACGACCCTAATATCACCCGCAGTTGCTGGCCTTGTTGTTACAAAGTGAACTGAGTGTACGGCTCTGTGGTTTTGGCTTCTCTAAAAATCAATTTTGTGTCAGGATTGCGTGTGCAAGCGTGACACCCCTGTACCATAAGGATAAAAGTACCACGCGCCACCTAGCCGGTATTTAAAGTCAAACGAGACGCTTTTCGATGGTGGCCATTATAATTCTCCTAACGCATTCATTAAGATTATTGCGTTAATAAAAAGGCGTGGGAAGATGATTACGTGGAGGTGGTCGCGCGCTGTGCAATCTGTACAGTGGTGGTACATCTGGAGAGCTGCACAAGACATTCCAGGACATGCTACAAAAAACAGCCTAAGAATCTCAAAGCACGAAAACACTCTACTGCACAGACACGCCTCGAAAAATAATAAAATATATACTGTTTATCCGTATAAGCCTACTTCGTAATACTAGGTGCTCAATTGTACTGTTTTTACTCGGCGTTTTGATGAGACCGCACCCTCAGGCCGGCTCATACCATTACAGAAGTAGGCGCATCGCGTCCCACTTCAACGCATTGCAACCTTTTGGAACAAGGCGTAAAAAAGAACCGTCGAATTCCATGTTGGAGGGTCATAAATGCACCTGGCGATGGGTGTGTGCATGTCTTCAACAATTTGCCAGCAATGTCGTAATATCACTGTCGCCAGCGATAAAAATATCCAAGAGCGGAAAGATTCTCGTAAGAGAGCGTGTATAAACGTGGATGGGTATCAAAAGAGCAAGACAGGGGCAAGTACGAGATGCAACGCTGGCGAGCCAATATGCCAAGTTGATCCCCACGATAGCGTAAAAGCATTATCGCAGTAATCGGCCGCGCACAGTTGCGCCGCAAGTCCGTAAATAAGAAGAAAGGAGACCGATATATTGGGATATTCGGTGGTGGAAATAGAAAACACGGCTTGGGAACCTGTCGATGTAATTGTTGAAGACCACACATGACGGGAAGATTGGACGTTATACCTGCGATGTCAAGGTACGGCCAAATCTACCAAAGCCGCGTTGCTGTCGCTCCCGTCGAGCAGCACCGTCCTCAAAATCGCTGGCAGCGTCACCATCATAAAGTTTCTTGCTCGGCGGATTTCCAAAGACCTTGAGCAAGAACACCATTGTGAAAGCGCTGACTATGCTCATACACAGAATTCCAATCATGGTGAGATTGCTGTAGCGGTACTGGTGAGGTCCCCGCCTGGCATCCTCTGGCCAGCCAGTGTACAAGGCATAGGTAGTCGTAACACTGCCCAGGTTGCCAAGACCAGACACTAAGGCAGTGGCCGCCGCGACGCCCACCTCGCCGTGACGGTGCTGAAAAATCTCGGAGCTCCAAGCCATGCAGATTGGCACGGTCGGACCGAGCCCAAATCCAACCAGGAGGAGACCACCATAGCGAGCCCAGTCGTGGGCAAAGGTGGTCATTAAAAGGCCAGCAATCTGGACGCAGACAGCAGCAGAGAAGAAATAAGCTCTGTACTTGTGGAAGCGGTCGGAAACCGGTGTAATGAGAAGGATAGCAATAAGGTCCATCTAAGAATAGGTCAGTGACTGCCAGTTAAAGTAGGTAAGAAAGCCTCGCTTACAATCCAAATGGGGGCAAAGAGTAAGCTAATCTCGATACCCCCCGCACTGGGCCGGATTGCGCGAATAATGACTGAGCCGTAGAGCTGTGTGCCAATACCAACACCGACCACGCCAAAGTACATGACTGTCAGCGGCCAGAGTCGCCAATCCAAAAGAACAAGGCCAAGGTCTTTAAACCCCCATGGTCGAGCGTGATAGACACGCTTGAGGTCATGATAGTGAATAACCGCATCCTCGCCAGTGAGCGCTTCCGGTGTCGAGGGAAGGAATTTGAACAGGCCAGTCTTTTCCCTGACTTGGCCAGGAGCGAGCGGCCGGTCAGGTAGCCACCAAATGAGGATCACACTAAGAACCACACCAACCAAACCATAGATCAGAAACATCCAGCGGAAGCCTTCGAGTCCGGCAACGCCATCCATGAGTTGAAACCCGGCCGAGACGAGTCCGACAACGGCAGCGGAAACCTGGGATGCGGTAAAATACATGCCAATCCGCTTGCCCGTCCGGGAAGGTGGGTAGAATAGCGTCAGGTAAAAGGCCATACCGGGCCACATACCGGCAATGACAAGTCCGAGGAGGAATCGCAGCAGCTTGAGGCTCCACGCATCGTTCACGGCGGCAAAGCAGGCGCCGACAACACTGGTGGCGAAGACGATGCGGGCCATCCACACGCGAGGACCGAGTTTGCTCATTATCAAATTGGACGGAAAATCAAAGATGACGTAGGAGACATAAAATAGGGCAAGGGCGGTAGAGATGTCTTTGGGGGTCAATTTGAGAACCGTGACAAGGTCATGGCCCTTGTCGATGTTCATGGTCTGGGCAATGCCAATGTTGGAGCGAATGGCGGAGCAGAGAAAGTACAGGATCCAAAAGGCTGCAAGGGTCAGTTGAATGAAACAAGATGAGGACGGTTCTATACGCGAAGTTTACCAGGAATGATTCGCCGATCGACCTTTCTATCGTATCGCGTTAGTGATGCCATCTGCATCCACGGCATGAGGCGAGCGCTCACCGATAAACTCGCTCAACGGTCGCTACATCATAGTCGACGGGCTCACTGGGAGAGACATTCCCAAGAACCAGCTTCTTATTAGCAGATCCCGGGGGAGATACGCTGGCGCCATCGTAACCGAGCTCCGGCGTCAGAGGTTGCGCTGAGTGCTCCATCGCAAATGGAGCTTGATAGGGTGAGGCGCCGTTGTCCGCAGGGCTGCTCCGAGAAATCTGCTGCGGGAAGACAGGGCTCGGGCTTGAACACAGATACAAATGAGACGAAGCCGCGCAGCAGTGAAGCAGGATGGGATGAAATTGGACACGAGCCTGAAGGAAAGGGTTTTCAGCCTTCGGCCGGAACGACGTCGGAGGTCGGACATGGCTTGTTGGGCAGGAGCTAAAAACCTTCAGCTGGTCCACCAAACCTTAATAAGCCACTGCCAGCCTTTGACGGGCCGATCTTACATTCAAGGTACAGATGATTACCGTTTTAAGCCTCTTTAATAACGGAACCAATTCGGCTTTTTTTCCATGTACATCGGATAGTACCTCTGCTCGGCAGTTGCGGACCCCTTTTGTCTTGAGCACTCCGTACGAAAGACGCAAAAGCGGTATCGTTGCTAAAATTACCGAAAAAACAAAGAATGAAATAAAGAACAAACCGACAAAGTATCCGACTGTAGTCCCTTGAATGAGTGTTAAGGTGGTCGCGAAATGTTGCAACGCTGGTGTCTGTAGGGTACTGAGACATCGCAAAATGAAGGCTTGCAGAACAACCCATTGACTGTCTGTTATCTAGGTATAGGTTTTAGGGCGAAAAAGGAGAACTTGGGGAATTTTCGGAGGAAAATTAAATTCGCAGGATTTATAGAATGCGCGAGCGTCGACCGGTTGCGTGCGCGTGCGCACCACCGGCGGCGTCAACCACCGCAACCTGTAAGGGCGGTCTTCGCATTATTCTCGGAAAATACAGAGAACGAGTACCATTAGTCTTTTCACAGTTTCTTTGTACTGCGTTCGCGAAGCACGAGACCCGAGAAGTTGGTGAGGGCTGTACATAGGTTCTGTATATGCGACTCAGTCAGTCCATGTCACTTTTTAGGAGATGTCAGAAGGCCATCAAAATTGATGAGTTGAACTATCTACTGCCTATCTAACAAGTCCTGTTCTTGCGCTTTTCCCTTTCTGCCTCTACTAATCCCCCCCCCCCCCCCCCCTTTTTTTGTTTTCTTGTTTTGTACTCCCTTGCAGTCTCATTCTCTCAACTCCGTACTCGGAATTATCATTTTCCTCCCTTTTCTCGATACCCGCGCTGTCATGGCTGCCTTTGATGTCATCGAATCTTAGCATCTAAGCATCGCAGTCATCGCAGTCACCGCAGTATCTCGACGGCGTCAGTCAGGTCCTGAATTCGCTTAGTCAGACCCTCGCGCTGCTCTCGCGTGTGATACGATTCGCCGCCGATCGCCTCAAGCTTATCGGGCTGCAAGCCGAGCACCCATTTCTCCGAGAACAGCCTCAAAGGGCTGTCCTCCCCATCCCCAGAGACGAGGTAGTGAGTGACGACCTGACGGTAGACATTATCGATGAAGCGATCACGTGCAACCTCATAATATGATTTGATCAAATCATGAAGATCCTCCGCGATGTATTTTCCCCCGTCTTTGTCTCGCAGGGTTAATTTGACGTCCGCCATGGGAATGACGGAAGTTTGCGATTGGCCGTTGTAGGTGACCTTTTGTAGATTCTTTCCCAACTGCTTTTCCATTCGCTTACTTTGAAGATCGGCAAGCTTGGTTCGAAAGAAATCATTTAAGGTGTATGGATGGCTGTCTCTCTCAACGCTGACGAGAAACTTGACCTGCTGCAGACTCGTTTCGTATTTCGACACAAGTTCCTCCGAAATCTGGGACAAAACTTCCTCTCTGACCCTCTTATCGGGGCAAGTAACCTCCAAAGCGCTGACAAGAAATTCGTGAATCGTGTGGATGACTCTGCTAACGTAATGCCGAGCGTGCGCTGACCAGTGGGGTCGTATTGCTCCGCCATTGCTAGAATTTCCTGCGTCGCGATGTCGACAACACAGGGAAGGACTGCCAGAATAATGGTCTGATTGTTCCGAATGTACTTCTGGACCATGTTTCGCACCATGGTTTTGTCCGACTCGGTAGTGACGTTATTGGTGGTAATACGAAATATGCCGGGGACGTCAATGACGGTGAGGTAGTCCTCGTTCGGGCCGCACTTCTCAATCTTTAAAACGTCTTCGGTGAAGGTTTTGGAGCCCATGGGATTTTGAGGAGTCCGAATGCCCATAAGGATGTTGACTTCTTCCAGTATGCCAGGGAGTTGCTGATGCAGCTCGGTCGTCGTCAAGACGGACCTCTGGTACTTCTCTAGCTCTTGCTTGTCCCTCTCCGAAGCGCTCGGACCCGGGATAATGCTGACGGTAATGAACGTTTCAGTCTCGCGGCGATGAGTAATCTGCGTAGCGTAGCGAGTGCATAGTTCCTGGCCGCGAGGGAACGGGATGCCAGTTAGGCTCTCAAGCAGGGAGGACTTTCCGGAGCTCTGATCCCCGACAGCAACAAGTTGGGGGAGGGGCAAATATTTGCCGATGTTTTTGTCGCGAAGCAGATCAATCTTGCGAAGACGATTAGGCGAAGTCAGAAGATCACCTGGGCCCTCGTCCGCTGAAGCCGCAATTTTGGCCAGCAAAAGGCTCGCCGAAGGGGGTTTGAGTTTCTTCGGCGCCATGACGTTGGAGTCGAAAGAGCACCGGAAAAATCGTAGCAAAATGAAGGACCGCGAAATCGAAATGAACCTAGATATTCGTCAGCTGTCTAGTTGCTAGAGAACGAAGAAGCTGGCATTGGAAAGCGGAGGGTGACTTACCAGTGCGCAATGATTGCGAATGTGATTAAAGCTGTCTGCGCACCAATAGAGAAAGCTACTCTTCTGGCGAAGCAATAGAACAAGCAACTGTAAAAAAAAACCAAGAGAGAAAGCAACTCTTCCGTTAAGGGCTGAGGGTTGAGAGACCGTGTTTTGCGTTTTCTCGCTTG
This sequence comes from Cordyceps cateniannulata, assembly GCA_028828415.1. Classification (NCBI taxonomy): domain Eukaryota; kingdom Fungi; phylum Ascomycota; class Sordariomycetes; order Hypocreales; family Cordycipitaceae; genus Cordyceps; species Cordyceps cateniannulata. The sequence continues at coordinate 3,006,372 of JAPHMX010000006.1, forward strand.
AAGAATGGGAAAGTGAGAGAAGAAGCGGGATGAGAGAAGAGAATGGTCGGGAGTAGAGTTCTTTTATCTGCGCTTTAAAGGGAAGTCAGCCGCAACGAAGAAGAGTCAAATGTTCAAGGGTGAAACTGAGCAACCACGCAGCAACTAGAATCTTCTTCTCGGCAGAAACTTCTGTCAATTTCTAATCACGGCTGGTTTACTCTGTGCGGATACTGAATGCAACCCAATAGAGGTGAATGCGTTTCGAGTGAAAGGATGCCGCGTTTGCTGTGCGCAAACGACTAGACCTGTGAATTACCGTGCAAAGGAACAAAGAAAAATCTCTCGGAGAGGAATCAACCTCGAAAACTGAAACTTTACTTCTGCATCATACTTTTTGAAACGGGCTCTCGCTGCATCATGGCTTCATGTACAGTGTGTCACCGACAATTCGGGTCGAAAAGCGCCCTCAACGACCATATGCGCGATTCTCCGAATCACACACCCACATTCAAGTTTTTTCAGTGCGCCTCATCTTTTCATTTGCTAGATGCACTCTCCCAGCATATCGACGCCAGCCCATCGTACCTGCAATGCGAATCGTGCATCTACCCAACCAGTTGTAGTCAGGTCGGCGAGCTTGCGGAGCACAAAGCGTTGTACCACAACAGCGGCACCGGCTGCCACGCGGGTTTTGACGAAGAACTTAGCAAGAAATGCGGTTTCTACACAGAGAGTATGGCCGCAAGCGCTGCTGCCGCCGCGGCTGAGGCATGCGAGCTCCGAGGGTCTCACAAGGGGCGACGCACTACTAAGTAACCGGCCGGACGGTAATTACAATGCGTTGGCTGTACGCGGATCTTTCAAAACTACTACTCCATGCTCAGGCACCTGGACTGCGGAACATGCCGATCTGGTATGGAACGCAGAAGAATGACTGCCCTGGCTCTCGATTGCCCGTCCTCGGGCGCCTACACCACTGCGAAAAGGGGAGGAGAACACAGCTTTAAGTACACAAAGTGCGATTCAAAATTCAATCTGCTGATTGATTTGGTTGGACTTGTGCACAATGGACGGAGGTGTAAGAGAGTTCTGTCTCGACGAGAGCCTTTGGGAAAGTTCGTGCATTTCTTGGAGGGCAGCATGTAAGACACGGCAAAGGTCGACCTAGCAGCAGTTGGGCAGGGAAAACGGTTCTTTTAGCTGCTTTCTCAAGCATTTTAGTTGGAGCTTTGAATTAATGAAGAATTAAATTGAGATGGGATGTTGCTTCACAATTGCAGTCCCAAGCGTGATGTCGCGTATCTTCTGCGAAGCAGTTTCCAGCAGGCCATTTCTTTGCGACCATGTCGCTAATCAGCTTGCTTGACCTTCCCCTTTTCCAGTTCACACATCTGCTCATAGTCGGGCATCGCATAACTTGTCATCCGCACTGAGTTGAGAACATCCTGGATGTTGCATCGCTCCTCTAGCCTGTACGTTAACATCGGCCGCAACGTGGCTAGCAGCGCCTCCTTCTCGTCCAACCTCATCGCGTCCATCTTGAATATTCTGCGCCCCTCCTTCAAACCATACTCAAATTGGTAACCGAGTGTAAATCGGGGTTGTCATCCCACTGGACGAGTTGCCCGTCCTCCGTAGTCCTTGCTGCATGCCACAGCAGCTCGGTCAAAATACATACATGTATAAAATATGTGATTGATATGCAACATTTATACGCAACTCTAGCATACCGGAGTTTTTGGCTCCGGATCCATCGTGCAGGTCCCTCTCGACAAGCAATCACCACTCTGCTTCGCACACCTTAGCCAAATCGCCTTGAATTTTGTCCCGCCCAACCACAGCTTGCGACACGTATTCCTGCTCGCGTATCCGTAGCCGTACCATCTTCCCGAGCAGCCCGGCTCGGCCCAGTAGCTCAGCTGCACCTTGCCGTCCGGGCAGTCGCCCTGGCTGGCAATGTCCAAGCTGCCCGCCATGCAGACCGTGTTGATGCAGATGCCGCCAGAGCCGGATAGCACAGAGACGTCGTTATGTATATCGCCAGTACAGTCCAAATGGTAGTGACTTTTGATGCTGAATGCTTTCTTTGGCTGCGAGCATATGTTCGCGTTTGGCGCCGGGTCCGCCGTGCAGGTGCCTTTGGCGACACAGTCTTCACTCTGGGGAGCGCATCTCATATGCAGGGCCTTTGAACTTAGGCCGTCGTTCCAGAGGACACGACAAGTGCCGCGGCTGGCATACCCATAGCTGTACCACTCGCCGGAGCAATTGGACTCTTGCCAGTAGCTGATCATGACTTGGCCGTCGGGGCAGCTGCCCGTGCTATGGATGTGGAGGCTGGCGGCATTGCAGTCAAGATTTACACACTTGCCTTTCGTACCCGAGTCAATTTAGACCACCTCAATGCCAGAGTCACCGCTGCAATCCGTCTGGCGACGAGGCTGGAACTGGAATGCGACTGTAGGTGTAGGCGTTCTTGTAGTACTCCTCGTCGTCTTCGGTTCGGCTTGGCTGCACTCGCCAAATTTGGTCTGGCTTGTCTTGTAATTAGCTTCTCATCTTAGTTCAAGCAGCGTAAACCGCGCCACGAAGCATCCACAACTTACCACCCTGGACCGCAATGAGATGGCAAGCTGCCACATCGGCCCTCTCTGCCACAGCAATGACCCCAGATGACACCACAAGTCAGGAAGCTAGGGCCACCACAGCTGCCATCCGTTGAGTTCCCGAGCTTCATGTGCGGACTGCTGCCACCGCCCTTGAATCCCGGAGGGCCCTGCGACTCGCCGTGACAGTTGCCAAAAGCGCAGTGCTCAGCTCCGCAAAAGGCCTCCCCATCGCCGCACTCGCCCTTCATGTTGCAGCAGTGTCCCCAGGTGCCGCTGCAACCTCACATTTCGTGCTCGCGGCCGCACTTGCCGTCGGTGCTGAAGACACTGTGGCCGGTGCAATCTCCCTCGTAGCAGGTGCCATCGGCGCAGTCGTCACTGAGTAAGAATTAGAGGTTAGCGAGACTGAAATAATACGCGCCAGCTTTTGGACGCAAGATCGTGATCGGCCCATTTACTATGTATACGTACGCGTGTTGCCGCACGTCCAAGTCTTGGCATTGCAGCATGGTTTCTCCGTGCCTCTGCAGGTCGCATTGTTATGCAAAGGACCACACTGTCCATCCCATGCTCTCAAAGGCTTAATGTCTGCAAATAAATCATGAGCCGAGTTTTTATCCGCTGTTCCATCATAGTCAGGAATGAAAAGGCGACTGGGAAGCACTTACAACCGGCAACGCAGTACCAAGTGAAGGACTGGATGTTGCTGCAATCAAGCGTGAGGTCAGGATTCCACGAAAAGAATTCTTCGTTGCTGGATCCAGAGACCTGGGCTAATCTTGAGCAGCTGTAGTAGTCGACTTCATTCTTTGTAGGGAGGAAGAACGTGCAGACCAGTTCGCCGGCTTTCGGACCTTCAGGGCCAAACTTTTCAGACTGATCGGGAATTGGAGGCAGCTGATCGGCTAAAGGAGCAGCAGTCGCCTCAGCTACATCCCATGTTACAGGCTGGCATTCGTTCTTTTTTGCCAGCGAAAGCTCGCCTGCCCAGAGGAGAAGAGCGAGGGAGAGTTGGGCGCGGATGATCCCGAATGTAGATTGCATGATTTAGCACCAACTGGCCACAGACGTATGAACCAATAAAATAATGTCTTAATGAATAGTAAAAAGAAACATAAAGAGGGAATAGCTGTTGTCCCCAATTACGTCGTTGGACCGGCTGAAGTGGCCGCAAGCCAGAGCAAGGGTTTAACTACAAGCCTAACGTGCGATGGACGGCGACTGACGTTCGAGGGCTGTGAGACCGGTGTACAGAACATCTGGGACTGGGGCTGGATCTGGAAGTCCATCACGATGAGCAATGTTCAGGTTGGCTTTCGTTTGCTGCAAGAAGCCGGTTCTGGCGGGAACATTGGGTCTGTCTGACCAAGAACATTGCGAGCTTTTGCAAGCACGCTGTCGGCGGCGGCGCGTACCTCCCGCCTGACTACTTCCTCAGCCGCGTGCAGCCGGTACCAGACATGTTCAACACCATTAAGTACGTGGCGTTCAGCCTGTCTGTGCATGGTGATTGCGAGGTGGACTTGTCGTGGGACGAGTGCCGGCGGTACTTGACGGCCGAGGTGGACTCATGCCAATGCAGCGGTGTGAATGGGAAGCAGGGCGGTTTGTTGAGTAACAACTGTCTGAATGCGGGAATATGGCCGGGGGCGGATAAGAAGGATGTAGTGCACGATGAGTTGTAGTTGCCGCAGGCCATTCTCGGCTGCTCCAGGGTATGCCAGAGGCAAGTTGAGGGTGGTGGGAGGATGGGATGAACAGACATGTACTGAGAATTGATGCAAGCTATGTATGTGATATTGCGAGATTTATACTATAAATTAAAGTTTGCGGCCTTTTGCAAGTCTTTCAGAACATGTGGTGAACGGTCGGAGTCTTGCGTATAAGTCTAGCATGGAATCGGCCAAGAACAGCTTCTTTTAGTCTCTAGACCTAGATCATACCTAGCTTATATTCACTCTGCAGTAGGCAAAAAGTATTGTAGCGGCGGTTCTTCTCGCCTCCCTCAACTTGGAGGTCATCTAGCTTTTTTGGCTTAGTGAAACATGGCCAAAGAAGAGAGACCGCAGCATCGTAAGCCGGGAACAAACGGTTTACCTGAAGAATGTAGCTGACGCCAGCGGCAGGGAAGGTAGCGTATAACCAATACAAGACATTTATGCACGCTTTTAGGTTACAGTGTTTTTTTTATCTGAATAATTTTCTCAAGTACACTAAATAACTCTGCGAAACTATTGTCGTCGCACTGCAGCGACGCTGCTTGGTAGCTAGTCTGAAAACCGGCACGCGAGCAGTCACGGTCGTTCTAAGCACTCTCCCTCACCAGGTCGACAGTCGCACAGTGAAAAGATCCGCCGATGCTGTTGACGTGCTGAAATGGGCACATTATCGGCTCCATGCCAAACTCGTCCCTCACCCAGGCTGCAAACTGCGTCTCGCTCTCCTCGACCATGATGCGCTTCTCGTCAATGCTCAGCGCGTTCAGCACCAGCCACGGCGAGCACATGTACATTGGCGGACTGGGCGGCGCTCTCGGCTGCGGCACGAATGGGTACGCACGCAGCTCCCAGTCCTGAAAGATGCGGTGCCGCCGGAGTTCCTCCTCCGACACACGGCCTGGATGGTACACCAGCAGCCCCTTGCGGAGCGGGAGGATGGTGGCGTCGATATGCATTGCATGCTCGTCTGTCGTGTTCAGGACCTCGACGGAATAGCCGTCTGGAAGATTGGCTTGCAGGTATTGCACGCCCCTCTGGTTCGTGACGTGGCTCAGCTGCCCGATGATCGTTTTGCCAAAACGCATAAAGTCGGCCGTATCAAAAGCCGGTCGGGAATTGTTGATAGCCCAGTGGTGATAATTCCCATTCTTGACATCGCTTTCGTCTTCTTCTTCGGCCATGTCGTACAAGGTATCCGGGCCAATGATCAATGGGGCTCTGACAATTGTAGCCGAGCTGCTCGTGCTGAGTTCCGCGAGGATATTCGAGTACCCCAGCTGGATCTCGTTGCGTCGACAGCGCCAAGCAAAGGGCGCCTCAATAATCGTAGACCCAACCGTCATGAGACCATCCCGGGGCATTGCGCCGGTGTAACCACCGGCTTTGAGCCAATTGACTTTGTTGGGCCGATATACGCGGATGCCAAGCTCTTGCAGAAGGGTAGCAAAGTGGTCGAGTTCCTGCTGAGCCTTGGTCAAGATTTCATGCGGAAACGGGTTTGAGGGCTTAAAATTTGCAATGTGCTCTGATGGCATGGTCTTCTCCATCATGCGCGCAGGTTCCGAAGGAAAGGCAGAGTCCTGAGCTTGGCCGACAATGACGGCCTTGAGCGGGGACCACTCGTCGTCGGCAGATATCTTTGGCGGCTGAAATGAACCCATCTTGGTCGTTCTGATATGATGAAATCGTTGAATTTTTAGAGTTGAACAGCCGGCTGCTATTCGAGGTAGTCGGATTAAAGAAAGGATTGGGCAATGTCTCTGGCTGACTTTCCTCCACGCAGCGCCCACGTGTAGTGTATTTATGCTACCTGATGATCGCCCCAAACCAGATCACACGTTTCCCTTCCGCTTCTTTCGACTCCGCTGTCTGCGCCAAGAATGCCATGCCAATATTGGCCTCGTATCTGTCATGCAGGTTGTGGCCCGCAAGCTTGTTGAACATCGGACAGGGCGCGCAGGGACATCATGCACTCAATATACCGGCACTTCTTTGACTATTCAGATCCTGACCAGTCTTTGAAGCAGTGTAGATGCTCCATGTGAAGCCAAGAACAAGAACGGTAACCCGATGGCGGCGTAGAGATGTTGCCGCGCTGTCCGCACCTGTAGGGTGCATCTCTAGATACGAGGATCTATTATTATGCCGGCAAGCCATAAGCCGCGTGATTCTCATGCACATTACTCATGACTACGTCATCAGCTTTTGAAGTGGGTTGTGCATTTCTCGGATGAGTTTCTGTGACGCGCGAAAGCTGTACAGTATACGATATGCAGCTTTCCGTGTTGATCGCCTGCATGATCTGCACACAACCAACATCGCGCCATTGCGCCCGTGGGCTGCACTCTCCGCTACGGAGCATGTACTTTTATGCCGGCAAACTTGTGGAATTCTGTACACTGCAGTTGATTCTGTACACTGCAGTTGATAACTACGTCATCAGTATTTGGCGCAGGTATTACATGTCTCGAGCGAACCTCCGTGGCTCGATGCATGAAGGCTGCACTTTGCCTGCAGTTTTCCGTCAAAGACCCATCTTTTTACAGACCTTTTGACACTGTTGCCAAGGCTATCACAGTGATTTCATGTCCCTTGGTATTTCTGAGTGTACATGCTTTCCGGCACGACACGGTGCTACTATGTGCTATTGAATGGCGTGGGCAAAAAAAGATCCTTCCGAGTGCATGTCCCGCTGGGGTGCTGTATCGAGGCCCCGGCAACTCCAAACAATCATCTCTGTAGCTTCTCATGCAGGGATGTCAATAAAATGAGCGCCATTCGATGTATCTGCACACGAAATATCAGTTTCTCACGTCTTCTCACTTGGGACAAAGTAGCTCACCTGAGTCGTATGCGCCGACTTCTAGGCTTACACATCGGTCAAGCAGAGCCTCACCACCATATAAGTCACCGCCGCTCTTACACGTCGACAGCTTATCAAATGCGCTCGTGCAAATGTCGCCCAGCGTATACGACCCTGTCAGCCCTGTGCAGTCGTGCCACTGTCCCAGCTTGTCCATGTTGGAGTAGCTAAACGCGAGCCAGTACTCGATGCGCACGCCGGGCAGATCCTGTTTGTACCAAATGGAGCACGCTGGCGAGCTCGGGTCTGGCGCCGTCTCGGTGCAGTCGCTATGGTGGATGGTGCGACCGTCGCAGATGCGCGCGAGGGCTTTCTTGAACGAGCTCTCGGGGATCTTGCGGTGGTACTTGAGGTCGTCGGCGCAGTGCGTCCAGAGCGTTGGCAGCGGCTTGGACGCGGAGCTATACCGCGAGGCGTCCCAGCGCGCCTCGTCCATGAGAAACTCGGAGGCGATGGACGCCCAGGTCGCGTCGGGAACAGGCGCCATGGCATACATGGCTTGTGAAGGCGTCACGGTCGGGTACTTTTCGTCGGGGCCGGTCTGGGTCCGCGTGGTGGACTTGTCGTGGCCATCGCAGCCCTGGAACTTGGTGCAGTGTGTCTATTGTTTCCACAAGTTGGCGTCAGAAACCAAGCATCAAGAAAGCGACAGGCGTATATACAAAGACAACGTACCTTGGTGGTTGTGGTGTACTGGCCAGGTTCTTTGGTCAGTGTGCTGCTGACGATGTAAGTGCAGTCGTTGACCTCTTCGGGCGTACAGTCGCCTTCCTGCTGTGTGCCGCAGCCTCCCGACGCGCAGCCAGCGCCGCCACACTTGTCGAGCGGGCATTGAACTATAAAATGAATTAGAAAACTGCAAGGCACTACCTCCCATTTCATCATCACTCTTACCTCCGGAGCAGGGGAGAAAGGGAGGGCAGAGGCGTCCGCAGCCAGTGAGGCCGCAGCCACCACCACAGCCGAGAATGCTACAGCCGTTGTTGCAAGCAAACAGACCGCATCCGCCGCCACAGCCAAAGTTCTCGCAGCCTATCTTGCCACAGCCCTTGCTGCCCGGCTCGCACGTCGACTTGGGCGCCTGGCTCGTGTACGTCACGACAATCGGCGTGGTGGTTGTGGACGTCGGATCGGGGGTCGGGTCCAAGTTGACCGAGACGGTGGGCTGTGGCTGCACGTCAACCGTGTGAGGGCCTGGGAAGAAGACGGGGACGATGGTACTCGTGGATGTCGTCTGCGAAGAGGAGGAGGCCGGCCGGCCGCCCGAGTACACGGGGATCTTGGTCGGGCCCACGGTCGCAACGCTGCCGGGGAGTGTAACGACGACGGGTGGTGGCATGACGCTCTGGACGACGGTAAAGGTGGCCTGCGTGGCGTCGCCGCTGTGGACGGTGATGGGCCACCATTCAATCTCGGTCGTCGTGACGGCGGGGATAGATATGGTCGTCAGGAATGTCGAGACTGAACCGCCAGCTTCGGACTGCACCAGAGACGTTGTCAGCGGCGGCCACGATATAGTTGTAGCGAAGCCTAGCTGCGAGGGCGGCAAGACCAAGGTGCACGGCGGGATGCAGGAAGCCGTTGGCTGTCCGCCAGGGCCCCAGATCGTCGGCGCGACATAGATGACGTCGCCGCCTTCACCATCACCATCGTCGCCGCCACCAGCAGAGTGGAAGAGGGAAACCTGGCTCCAGAAAGGGTGGTAGTCGACGCTGGTGTAATCCCCGGCGCTGATGGCATTGCTGGCCTTTGATCCGGCCCACACAATTATCCGTTTCGCGCCGATGGTGATGATGTTCCAGATGCGGATGCCCGCGCGACTGTCCGCCATCTCCACCAGCGCGCGCTGGCAGTCCTGCGTGTCGACGCATGCCTGGGAGTACGTCTTGAACCACGAGTACAGCCCGGCGCCGGCAATAGTGATGTCGGACGACTTGACAAATCGGACCGCCCACGACTCGTCGCAGCCGTCCGCGGCGGCATCCCTGTGGCAGGCGCTGTAGTCCGGGTCGCCGGGGTACACGCCGACCGCGTCCGCAAACGGCGCCGGTGGCGGCGGGTTCGGCTGGTAGTACGCGCTCTCCGTCTGTATCATAGCAGCCAGCACGTTCTTGGCCTTGTAGAATCCGTACTGGTAAAACGTGGCGTGCTCCGACGCCGTACCATACAGCCAGACGGGCTTGGTGCTCTCGATGAGCATACCGCGCGCGACGTACACCGAAACTTGCGTCATGTCTGCATCATCCAAATCGTGGTCCGCGACCCAGAGCCACATGTTCTCGATGTACGCGCTCGCCGTCTTGGTCATGTGGAACATGAGCGCGCCGGCCGAGCACTTCGCGTTGGTCCCAGACTTGACGGCCGGGCAGTCGGCGACGGAGAGGTCGGTGCCCTTGGCGCCGCCAATGCGGACGTGGCAGTCCCACATGGCGGCGCTGCCCTGCGCGTCAGCGGCCAAGTTCCACTCGACGGCGACGAAGCCGGCGGTAGCACCCTTGCTGGTGAAGAGCAGGTCCTGGATCTCAACGTTGCCCGTCTCGCCGCCCTCGGCACCGACACGGAATAGAACGTGCGGCTTTGAGGCGTCAGAGAACTTGGGTCCCGCGGCGACGAGCTGGGACCACGATTGGCCAACGATCTTGGCGCCAGATGGCACGTTAATGGTGTCCGTAAGGATATATGAACCGGCGTCGATGAAGATGACGGTCCCAGTGTTGGCGTATTTTTTAATGGCGTCTTGGAAGGCAGCCGTATCGTCCGTGACACCATCACCTGTAGACAAGAGGTCAACAATTCGATTCTGAGCTCATCCGCAGTGGCAGGGACAGCACATACCCTTTGCAAAATGCTTCATCTGCACAATCTTTGCGCCCACATAGTCCGGCTTCGGCCGAGAGAAAAACTCTGCCTTGGGGTCAGACGCGCCGCCCGTGCGAGTAAGCTCAGCAATCCTCGGCGTCTTGGACATTTGTCCGAGCGTGTAGTTGCCGGTGGTGGTGCCGTCAAAGAACGCAGGACCCAGCGTGAAGGTGTCGACGTTTCCTACACTCCCGTCAAGCCATGTCTTGCCGGCACTGTCAGCAATGGCAGCCTTAACCGACTTGAATCGGACGTTGTCAAAGGTGATGCCTGTCGTGCCTTTTTTGGGCTCCGCCGTGGGCGGGAACGAGAGGACAGCTGTGTCGACGCCTGTAAAGGTCGAGTCTTGCACGAGGAGCGAGCCGGTATGGTGGACGCCATCTTCGGAAACGAGGGAGATGCCAACATGGTTGTTTTCGAAGGTCATCTCTCGCCAGATCTATGCGAACTCATCAGAGTCTGTCCCCGACTTCCGCGTCAATCCAGTCATGGAGATGAGAGTCACTTACCCAACCCCAGTCCCAAATCAACCGAATCGCTGTTTTACACTGAGAGAACTTCATGCGAGACGCAGTAAATTGCTGGCTTCCGCCGACTGTTGCATGTGGAAGTCAGTACAAACACTAATCCCTATAGGTCGGTATACGGCAACTCACAAATACCATATGCGCCGCCAGTAAAGGTCAGGTCGCTCATGAAACCACCGCTGCCATTCTCGGCAACTAATTCCTAATTATCCTCTGCTTCCTCATTATATCATCGAGTCACTCACAAATAGCCTGCTGGGTGGTGTCGTCCGCCGTTGAGGCATGGAAGTCCAGGTTGGTGAGACTCGTGGCCTGCGCGACCTGATAGTGCAGACCAGCCGTGCCAGAGTTTTTGCGCGTCTCGGAAATGTCAATAACAAAGTTGCGTATCTGGCGGTAAAAGTTGGCCTATTAATTACAGTTAGCGCCGCAGACTATACCTTTGAGCGCGGGTCAGCTTGCCGTGTTGATGTACCACTCGGCAGAGTTGCCGTCGGGACCTGTTCCGCCTTCTGGATAGTATACATCGGTGCTGATGACTCCCAGACCAAGGAAAAACTTGGATGCCTTGATAACCGGACGATTGGTGGGCTGGGATCGATTCATTAGCTGAGTCTCAGTAGGATGGAGCGAGGGCAACCGTACATCGCCAATGAGCTGAGTGTGAAAGTAGGACACAATGGATCTGCTGACGAGATATGTACCTGCGCCCCGACAATTGTTAGTCGTTTACAAAGTCTTCTAAATGCCGTAGGGAGTGGGCCTCTCCTTACCGGGAGGAAAGTAGACGACGGCACTCTTGACAGACGAGCCAAAGCAGTGGGCGCCGCAGCGGTCTCCGTCCGAGATGGCCAGGTTGATGGCTTTTGTATCGTCCGTCAAACCATCGCCTTTGGCGCCATAGTCCTTGACATTGCGAAAGACTCTATACGAGGCATTCCCGCCGAATGGCTGCGTGCCCAGGTTGTCCAGGCCCGCCATCCAGTACCCGTCACCGCGCTGCTGCAGCACAGGCAAGGCCGTCCTCTTGACGCGGTCAGGACTAGAGTAGTCTCGATGCAGGGTGCCATTTGCTTGCTCTTCCGACGCCTCTAACTCAGTGAGCAGGGCGGCGGCCTCGGCCATCTCGTCCGTGATGACCAAAGAGGGGACGCCATCACGCCGAAGCTTGAGGGAGCCCGGCTTGAGCTTGTAGTTGTTCCGACGGACATTTTCGAGACGTGCCTTGTTAGACACGGCGAACTTTTCGAGGGCATCCTCAACAATCTTGCGCGCACGCGCGAGCTTCGCGGTGCTATTGCCTGAGGCGAGCACGGATATCACACTGGCGCTTGATACCGGGGCCACAGTTGGTGTGCTGGCTGTCGCGAGCAGATCGCTTTCTTTGGCAGGGGTATGCACTTCCCCGTGCTGGGACGCAGCGTTGACTCTGACAAGAAGTAAAAGGAGGAGAAAACTCAACCACGACATTCGGGAGTGGGTATTGGCCGTAAAGGTCAGCATCATGACCCCCAAGCCACGTTGCTGCGTGGAACAGTCGAGATTGAAAGAAGGCGCAAAAAAAAAGAGTAAAATAAAAGAGAGATTTCAAATAACCTGGTCGACTTAAAGAAGAAGCATTCCAACCGATAAATGTTGTACATGACCTGCATTATTAAGCTGGCTGCGCGACACTTTTTGTCTTATATGCCACCTAGTTTCCCTGCCCCCAGCCAAAGCCGCCACGATGTGGGAGGCGTCTGGCCAAGGCCCGGCCCGGTGCCGTAACAGATGTCGGCTTTCGCTAGGATGTTCATTTGCACTAATAAACCGGACTTTGATGTATGAGGAAAGCTCCGGACCTGTATCTCGCGGCCGGCGGAGTAAGTTACACGGGCAGCGGCTCCATCAGGCTGCGCTTCCCACAATGAGTCAAAATATTGACCACAAGGCCACGCTCCGCGCCGGCATATATGTCGCAATATACCATAATAACCCATGCTAGCCACATATTGTCGCATGCAGAAATTAAACTTGAAATCAGGCTGAGGCCCCGAAAATGGCCCCGGTCCCGCACACGGGTCCGGCGACTAGCTGCCGCAACGTAGTCTTGGCATGCAGCTTCCTCTTACAGTCCACAGCACGAACAAGCTGATGGCATATTGTACTTTCTGTAACGGTTCAATATCGCCGAGCTTCATTTCATTACCCGAGCCTTGTTCGAGCAGACGAGATGCGCAAGCCGAGAACTGCCGGCAACAGTACGGCACAGCCGAGTCCAATGCTCCATGGCTCTAAACTGCATCCGCCGAGGATATCTGCAACACCCCGAAAAGCTATGATCACTTGCCAGTTCTGTACTCGTTCGTTACTGTTGCGCTTCTTTTAGTAGGTGCCTGTATTGTTGCCCGAGCTCTCATCCCGCCAACAAGGGAAAAGACTTTATTGCAAGTGTCGACCCCAGGCCTAGCACTCACCTGCAGTCTCATTCCTCCTCTTTGCCTCTATTTTTAAGCCTACGCTGGAAAAGAAAACTCTACCAAGATGCGAACGTCAGCTCTTCTCCACGCCGGCTTCTTGGCCAGAACGGCGTCGCTGCTTGCATTTGTCCCCTTCGCGGCCGGTCGCGCCGTCCACGAGCCACAGCAAGTCGCATCCCGCGTGTCCTCTCGCCAGGACGTCACTCCGGAGCGCAGCGGCGTTTTTGTATCGAACCATCTAAAGCGCGATATTGAAATTTCGAACTCGTGCCAAGGAAAATACAAGAACGCCGCCTCTGCCGCTTTGACGGAAGCCGCGCATATTGTCAGTATACATCAACCCACCACCTACCAAATAATTGTTCAGACCGCTCCGGCCGCGTCGCTAATCACGGCACTGAACCACTCAGGCTGCAGATGTCTACTCGAGGCTCCTGGAGCTAGAACAGCTTCTTCGCCGCAGTCCGGTGCCGGACAAGAGCCAACTTACACCAGCCGAGCGGACGTTGTGGAACACGTTTGAGGCCTTCTATGGGCAGGTCTACTTTGGCGCGGGGCAGGACGCTCAAAACAACGCTGGTATTAGCCGCGTCGAAATTGCGCAATGTATGGAAACTTTTCCCTTTCCTTGGCTTTTTTTTCGTATTCTCTGTCAGGCATTGGCCCTTCAGGCGTTGACCTGATACTATAGCATCGGTCGGCAAATTGAGAGACTACCTCCGCAGCCCGAACGGTGCCCGGGTTGAAATGTAAGCGTTTTTTCCTTCATTTTATTTATTAATGCATTACCCTACGCCGCTAACAATAGGGAAGTTGGTGTGGCGATGGATTCCTCTCCCATACAGATCCCCTCGGCAACCTCCCAGACGGTACGCAGTCCCCTCTAACGCAACTCCATATGCTCACTCCCCTAGATCTTGACCTCAGCAAAAGGTTCGACAGCCGTAAATGGACCGTGGATGATCCTAAGGGTGAATGGGTCAAGCTCACTGCGTGTGACGACGACGCGACCATGAGTGCCTACCACTACCTCCCCAACCCGGACCAGTTCGGGACTGAGTCCGTCGTCGTTCTCTGCCCCAACTTCCTGCCGCTCTGGAGCGCGCGCTACGGCGTCGGCGATCAGGTCTCCAAGTATCATGGTGGGCAGAGCATCGCGGCGGGCGGCACGCACCTCGACCACGTCTGGGGCTACTTGCCCGCGACGATCCTACACGAGTTTTCCCACTCTACCCTCGTTATGACCGGAACAGCTATTTGTAAGTTTTGGGCCTTGAGCACTACTATTGCATTTATTTCTGACAGTAGGACCAATAATAAGACGACAAATGTCTCCTCGACAATCGCAAGGCCTACCAGTGGCAGTGCATTCATCAACTATCCAAGGAAGACACGAGCGCTGCTCTCCTCAACTCTGGTATGATGCCTGGCTGTATACTTCGATAAACACTACTGACAGCGTACAGACACGCTCTCTCTTTTTATGACAGGTATGAGCTCCGACTCATATGATTATTTGCGCAATGCTTTGGCTAATCAAGACAGCTACTTACATGAACGGCAACGACTGGTCCACTGGAATTTCACAGCCGTTGGGTTACAAGGCCCCTTAGAAGATACAACCCGCGCGCGCAATGACAGCCACATACAGATTAATAGCCAGCAGAGTATTGCATTGTTTGACTGGTGGGCTAGGTTTTCGAATCCAGAATCTAAATGAGCTATATTGCTATCAATATCTTTAGGTAGAGGGCGTGAAGTAGCGAAGCACTGAGGAATAAGTTAGTGAATTGCACCTCTGCCGTTTCCTTAATTTTCCTCTCCGCCAAATGCGAAATGCACATTAGAATAGAAAATCGGGGGGTTTTTTTTTTGCTTATGTGAACTATTTTAACCATATTGATCAAGGGACCTACATGCAGTGACAGTGGCCCTTTCTTCTAGTCTAGATTCCTCTTGTCAAATGTGCTACACGCTGCATCGTCGATACTGGCTCTGCAAAAGTAACAGTCGGCTTTGTATACCACCAGACGCCCCGATGTTCAGCGCATCCAAATTCAGACCAAATGTTGCGTAAGGCGCATTGTACAGACTTGCATACCATTCAGCCCGGGTAGCCGGGCTTTCCCACCGCACAACACACGTGTAGTGAAGCATCCCATTTTCGTCCGCAGTCGGATGCCAGCCTCCAGCAGCCTCCTCATAACACGCCCCTGGGTCGGAATGGCCGCTTTGACGGTATGCCACCATGGAACTGGAAATACAAGGAACTTTTTAGCACGAATTTGCGGCAAGGATACCAAATGTGACTTACCTTTTCCACTGTCGTGCCGCGCTTTTGAAAAGACTATGGTTTCTGGGGTCATTTGGCACCTGGAAAGTATTGATTTCCATGCATGTGTACATGTGCATCAGCTCAAGGGAGGCAGGCATAGAACGATGCTCAAGCACCCATGTTTGGTCGATTTCTGGCGATACTTGGGCCAGCGAATCGAGCGTGGCATAGCAGCGCTCGCTGGATGCCTGGTCAACATCCCACACTATTCATAAACTAGTCAGCTGGAGCAGGAATTATGTCGCCGTGCGTCTCTTACTGATGAGGATCGCTATGATCAAGTCTCGTTCATGATCCAGTGCCCATGCTGCCGCCTTGTATCCTTCCAAACGTGCCAGCTCACGATTGAAGCCATCAAAAACAGTACCTGCACGGGCGATTTCGTGCAAGCGTATCCAGACAATGGTCAGCAGACTGTCGCATGGAGGAGAGATTATATCAGGTAACTCTGAAAGCTTTCTGTCCTCGTTCAAGTCTCCTTGGCTGCAATGACTGGCTTGTGGGCCTGGAAACCTTTCATCATATGTATTTTTGAAGCATAGGCCTGCTGCATGTCGAAGCAAGTCTCTGTCGCAGATCCACGCAATGCTGTCGCCAGGCAAGCTTGGCAACGGTACTACTGGCGCAGCGTGCGCAGCATCCTCTGTAAATTTAATCCAATGCAGATGCGTCTCTCGCCTTACGCTCGCCATTGCTGTAAAATGAGCATCGCTAAAAGGTTCCATGCTTCCATCCGCTTCTAAGAGACTGCAAAAAATAGTTGGTGTTTGCGCCGAGACGGCTTGTGCAGCCGTATGCTGAGCAGGGACGACGGCATTATACTCCAGCCAGCCAGAGCAGAGGCATATAGATCCGAAATGCGACCGGAACTCTTGGCCAAAAGCCCTTTTCTCGTCGTCAGCCACAGAGGCGCCAAACGAGGTAATGACCATCTGTGTCTGCCGGGTAGCATCGCCAATGACGTAAGTCTGCACCTTAAACTGTCGGTTCCAGACACTGGAGGCGAGGAAAACTGCCATGGGATGAAAGCCTGGCGATTTCTGGAACTCCTGCCATGCAGAACTGCTCTTCCACTGAATGAAGCAGAAAATTGTATGCTCATCGGCTTGTGTGGCACCCCACCGCAAGAAGAGACAATCAGACATAGAACGAATGTATCGCAGCACGACAGCCCAAAGCTTTCGGGGCGCACTCGTCACATCTTGCATGTCCACCTCCGGCCGCAAGACAAACTTCAAAATGCTCAGAATAGGCACATCGTGCATCCCCAGGGGGGGTCGATATTGGCTCCATAACACGCCGTCGATTGCTGGTGCTGTGGGTGGTTTTTCAATTCTGCGCAGCCTCTCAAGCTGTTGACGCTGGAGCTCTTGCCGTCTTTGTCTCTGCTCTTGCGCGAGTTGGGCGGGCGTGGGCGTCGAAAAGTCCACTGTGAAACACATTTCATCCATGGCGGCAAATTTGACTTTGAGCTACTCAGTTTTGATCATGTTCATCAGAGACAAATGGGGGACTCGATCGCAAAGGCGCAGCAAGCAGCTGGTGTCACATGACTATGGGCTGGTTTTTTTTTTTCGTTTCTTTTTCTTATAAAAAATAGAGATCAATTGCAAGGTCAAGCAGGCTGACGCTGGGCATCCTAACAATTGTATGTGCTAACTACAGACTACCTACCCACCACCAGTTGTGACCAACGCTTCTGGCAGCTCAAAGATGAATTGCAACAGTTTGTAAGTAACCAAGGTCAACAGGGCACTGGAGCCAACAACATTCGCGTATGTTAGCTACGGCTATATTACTTCATCTTGTCCGTCTGCAGCGAGTTGAGAGCGAAACGGCCAGTGGCGGCGCAGTCAATGCATAGGTAGCTTCCCGCCTGCCTAACAAGGCTATCGCCGCACGCAACAGTTGAGAACCCGAAATCCCGCAGTCATCAACAGTCCATGTGACAACTTGACAAACTTTGCCAAAATTAAATGAGGCCTCGCCGGCCTATGCAATTTACTCTGGTACGTACTGCACTATAGAAGGTTAATGCCGAGGAAAAAATCCGAGCTGAAAGTGATGCTACTTCGTGCGCCTGGGAACGACCGCTGGCAGCCGAACGCAGCCTTAAACTAAAAGCCGGGTCAGGGTCCTCCCCGCAACGTCCGAGCTTTGGCATAGCTGGAGAGTGTGATCGTCTGCGGGGCTTCTTGCCCTGTAGTAACTATTATATGCAAGAATGGAAATTGGACCCAGTATGGACAACACATTCGGGATATAGATCCTCTCACAGCCTTGTCGGCGTTACTATTACTCTGTCTACATGCAAATGGGCCCTGTCCCCTGCACTGCATTCAATAATGACGTTGCAGCGCTCGAATACTACAGAAACTAGACATTTTGGCTTGAACCATGGGCCACAGCGTGACTGACATGTCGTGATGTCTCGGTTCGGAGCAGACCAGAACGGGAAGAATGGAATGGCGTGGTCAAACCACATCTATGTCAAATCCACTCTAAGCCTGGCTGCTAGAGTAATTCATGTAAACACGAGATTTTACATTTATTTCGCGCAGTGTATAGTCGACTTGACGACCCTGGTAATGCTTCGGCCAATTGAATGCTTGCGCTATGCAAACATGCCTCGGCGAGAATTCAAATGGCTCTCATGATGAGTCGCTACAGTTTTCAGCTGCAGGTCGCCACTTCACACGGTGCGGGTTGTGAGAGTTGAGTCTGGGCTGTGACAATTCTGCATATAAAGCATCCTACCGAGTTTGACTTGATGACTTACTCACAGGTAGCCACAATCCCAGTTCCTTCTCGACTTTCTTGACCTTCATACACAAATCAGCCCATTTCCTCTTCACTCTCCAAAGTAACACGACAAAAATGCTGGTCCAGACTCTCATCGTCGCCGCCACCGCCTCTCTCGCATCCGCGGCCGCCTTCGGCGCCCGCGCGGCCTGCGGCGAGGGCCAGCAAAAGATCTGCTACGGCGTCGACGGCGGCGACTCCCAGAACCTCGACCCGGACGACATCCAGTACGCCGCGGACTACCTCCGCTACCTGGGCGAGCAGAACACCGGCAAGAACAAGTTCTGGACCATGCCCAAGGCCATCGACTGCGCCGAGTGGACGCTGCCCGTCGCCAATGGCGGCAGCGTGCTCGCGCTCGCCAAGCACACCAACAACCGCATCATCTCATCGATCCTGTACGAGGACCTCGCAGCGGCGATTGACGGCGGCGTCGGGGCGGCGGACAAGGGCCAAAATGAGCTGCTGGGCTGCGGGAAGAACGGTGGGCAGATGGGCGTCAAGGCCAACACAAGCAACCCGCTGTACAGCACCGACGAGTACAAGCAGAGCGGCGCGAAGCCTGAGGGTATTGTGATCAAGCTGGTCAGGGCTCCGCCTGCCAAGTAATTACTTTTTGATAGCAAGCTGTTCGTGTTAGTTAGGCTCAATTACACGCACGTTTGTCTATTGTTCACTTTGCACGCTCTGTTTTGCAACTACCAGGTACATTGCTTCTCTAGTTAGGACGCTGGTTCATATCCAGCCCACCAATGCTTGTCGAGGCTTCGTGAGTAAGTCTCGACAGCCACGAATTGAGTGAAAATTTGGGTATTCGTAGTTGACAAGCAGGTTCTGTTGCCCTTCGTTTACTCCCAAGCAACACTCTCGCAGCTGATTTTGGCACGTGCTTCAAACAAGAATTTTTGCACGTGGGCATTGACGTCGAAAGAGAGTGATTAGCAATGAGGACGCCCCTGGCTCGAAGGGCTGGATTGGAGTACACGGATCAGCCTGGTCGGAAAAGCTGGGGTGGTTCGGAAAGCTAGGGTTCGGAAATGGTTCCGATCCAACACGGAACTATTGGCCCACAACGCCGTAATGGCGTTATCGGGCTTCCCCAATCGGAGCTACCCCGTCTCTGATCAGCTTTCTACATTACCCAAGGTGCCTCGGGATGCAGGCTTTCATTCCGACCATCAGTTTATTGAGCAGGCCAGAGGCAAATGGATGTTCGAGTATGCGATGAATTGTGCGAAAGGCGAGAGCGCCCAGTTGGCTATGAGACAATGTCTTGAAACGATGCACTGGGGCGGGGTGTTGGTCCGTACCAATAGGATTTTATATCCAGGTCGTGCTTTGCGTAAGCCGTTGTCCCGAGGCGCATTATCCTTGGCGCGTATCATCGGTCTCAACTTAGCTCTCGCCATTTCCAGCCCGCTGCCGTCTGTCATCTGCCGAATAAATAGGCGGGGGCCGCCTCACCTCATCGCCCGGAACGTCTGTGCTATTTCAACATAAATAGTCAACCAGAATACTGTGGTTGCAAGTAAGACACCTATCCGAGTAACGAGCTACACGTTCCACATTCGCAAACGATCCCTCGACCGCCATGAGTGAGATTGAGTTGACTGGCTTCGGCGGACGACCAATTCGCGGTAAGTATACGCACTATGGACTCCGGATTTATGCGAGCCCATGCGAAGAGGGTAATTGTGAATAGTCGCTAAAACAGCAAATAGTAAACACCGGCCTCTTCATCAACAACGACTTTCATCTCGCAGCAGGTGGCTCGGAGCTGCCAGTGGAGAACCCGAGCACTGGCGACCAACTCGCGACCGTCTCGGCAGCGCAAAAAGAAGATGTAGACAAGGCCGTCGCGGCATCGCAAGCCGCGTTCAAAGGTCCTTGGAAGGCCGTGAGTCCCGCGGAACGGGGGAAGTTGCTCAACCGGCTCGCCGACCTTGTCGAACGCGACGCGGACGACCTCGCCAGCCTGGAGGCCCTCGAGGCGGGCGTCTTGTTCAAGGAGTCAAAGGGGATGCATGTTACCCAGGCGTCTGAGACGCTTAGATACTTTGCCGGTTGGGCCGACAAGATCACTGGCCAGCTGCTGAGCACGCCCCAGGGTCATGCGTACACCAGGCGGGAGCCGCTGGGCGTATGCGCTGCTGTCGTCCCGTGGAACGCACCACTGTGAGTGCCCTAGTTGCACAATCAGCAAGATCTCATGATGCCCCGAAGGTACCGAAGGCTGAGATAGCTGACATTCGGAAATAGGATGATTACGGTTTGGAAGCTCGCCCCCTCCATCGCCGCTGGCAACGTGCTCATCATCAAGACCCCCGAGCTGACCCCCCTCTACGCTCAAAAGCTCGCCTCCCTTATCAAGGAAGCCGGCTTCCCGCCCGGCGTCGTCAACATCCTCTGTGGCTACGGGGCCGTCGCTGGCCAAGCCCTCGCCGAGCACCCCGACGTCAAGAAGATTGCCTTTACCGGCAGCGGGCCTGTCGGCCGCCGGATCCTCGCCGCGGCGGCCGCGTCCAACCTGAAAAAGGTGACGCTGGAACTGGGTGGCAAAGGCCCATCCATCGTCTTTGCGGACGCAGACTTGGATAATGCGCTGTTTTGGACGGCGCTGGGCTTTACTGCGAACAACGGACAGGTGTGCGCGGCGGGCTCGCGCATCTACGTGCACAAGGGTATTTATGACAAGTTTTTACAGGCAATGGCGGAGAGGTTGGTGCAGTCGGCGCAGGGTGACCCGCTGGATGAGAAGACAACAAAGGGCCCGGTGGTGAGCAGGCAGCAGAGGGACAAGATCGCGGCCTACATAAGCGATGCGAAGCAGTCCGGCGTGCGACTGCTGGCGGAGAGCGGCGGCGCGTCGGACAAGGGACACTTTGTGGCGACGACCGCCTTTGCGGACGTCCCTGACGATGCGCGCATTATGCGCGAGGAAATCTTTGGACCTGTCGCTGTAAGTGCTACAGACTATACGCCATGTGCATGTGTTTGCTAACTTTGCAGTCCATTGCGAGCTTCGCCACCGAGGCGGAAGTTATTAACAAGGCCAACGCGACCGAGTACGGCCTCAGCGCGGCCGTCTTCACCAACGACGTGAGCCGGGCGCAGCGCGTCTCATCGGCGTTGGAGGCCGGACAGGTCACGGTCAACTGCTGGGGCACGCTGCACGCCAACGCGCCGTTTGGCGGCGTCAAGGAGTCCGGGTTCGGGCGGGACATGGGCGAGGAGGCGCTTGACGGGTGGCTGACGACGAAGACGGTCAAGTATTTCACGCTACCGGCTGCAGACGAGGAGCTGTAGCTCCCTGTTCTGAATAACTTACTTTCATCGGAGCAAACTGGCAGTTAGTTTATCAAATACAACTGCACCTGCTTTTGTCGAAACTCTTGTTCAGCTTCACGCGCACGCTCTCCAGCAGTTGTAGTCAGAGTACATCTGCTTGCCCCTGCCTAGCCTTACCATGCACCTGGAGGCCCCTTAGCAGAACGACGAACATCAAATTGGTATAAGTATGCCTCTCTAACAATGTCATCCATGTCCATAACTCCAGTACCTGGAGCACACCATACCCCGATGTGACAAGCGAGGCTGCTTGATCATCCAACAACACTCAACCACTCACAACAGAGCACTCTCACGCCCTTGCTCCAACCGCTTTTGCTGTCTCTGCTTTTTTTCGGCCGCTATCGTTGCTTGTAAATTCTCCTTGTTGAATTCCTCCAGCTCTTCTGCCGTTTGCGCTGGCGTCACGGTAAGATCAAAAATGGACATGGCGTTCCAGGTTCCTTCGTACGCCTCGCACAACGTACCATGCATGCTGGCCACGAATTGCTCCAGCGAATCAAAGCTCGGCATACTGACAAAGGCGGTCATTACACCGTCACGGCAACAGTTTCCGACAGCCGTCGGGTTGTGTACTGCGAATAGCTTCATAATTTCGCTTGCTTCCACCTTGCCAGGCAGCGTTGGGCCACCACACAAGTTGAGTTTGGCGGTAGAGAGAAACAACTCGGCCGGCCTGGGTGGTCCATTCTTAAACAGCTTCCCAGTGCCCCTGTACTACCTGTGCTGCTTCGCAGGGGACCATTTTTCGACGCCATGTAAAGGTAATAGGCAGCACCTCTTGCTCAGCCCCTCGCAATGATAGACTCGCAAGTACTGCGGCAATGCGCACAGTATCCTTGCCTGCGCTGTGTTTCTTCCACAGTGAGCCAACATCGGTGCTGACAGTTCCGAAACCAAGAGCCGTCAGTGAATCGCGCAGACTCGGAGACTTTCGAGTTGTGCTGCTTCTTTAACAAGTTCTTGCAAATCGACCCATGATGTGAAGCAGTCCGCGATGCTGGGGTACGAAGCAGACAGCGAGCGAAGCTCGAATGCAAGATCAAACCCTACCAGCACGAGTGGCAGCGCTGTCAAAGACCCCTTGGCCTTGGCGATGGCGACAAGCTTCTCCCGAAACGATGTCAGGACTTCCACCAACGCATGTTCGAAGTCTTTTGGCTGCACCGTCTTGCTGTTTTAATCCAAGAACATTCTCGTTTGCCCTGCTCCCTGCCACAAATTCTGACGGCGTAAGTCTCGATATCGAGATATCCTCGAAGCTCTTCAATCGTTTTTGGGGGATGGTCAACCTCAGACAAATCAAAGGGGGGTATCAAAGATAAGCCAGCCTCGGCAACATCAACGCTCTTCGGCCCCCATGGCTCAGCATCCATGGCCACGAACCCCAACTCTGAGGTTTGAATGGTACCCAGGTTTAAAATATTACTTCGCCACAGGGTTGACCAATGTTTCGTTTTCAAGCTGCCTGGATTCTTTGAGTGACGCATTTGGATTCTCCACGATAATTACAGAGGAGCGTCTAGCCCCGCCAGCATGGACATTGAAAAGCAAGTGTTTCACTTAAGTCCGATCACATAACATCATTATCTCTTATAAATTATGTAGTAGGGTTAATAAGGGTGTAAGCTAGAGAGCAATATAGCGTAGGAGGAGGTAAATTTAATTAGCCATTAAGGTTATTTCTACTTAGTTCCTTATAACTAATATCTAAATTTTTCCTCCTTTTTATAACTATAGATTAGCCTTAATTCTACTATAACCCCTTTTTTATTATTTAGCCTTAGGTAGTAGCTAATTATGTTATATGTAGCTATTACGCTACTCTTCTCTGCTTATTTCACAACATTGTCCGCCAGACAATTGGCTTCAACCATCTTCACGCAGTAGGTGGTAATAGTGGGGACAGAGAGAACACCGACATTGCAAGTGGTTAAAAAGAGAAAAATTAAAAATGAAGCCACTCAGTAACATCGACTTTTATTCATCCTTCATGCAATCATTTTCATAACTTTTATAGCCCAAAGCCCGCGCATCACAACCACCGCAAGCTGAACACTTCGTCGCCATGTCGCGAGTTGCCCACCTCGACCGTCGCGCTCTTGACGCTCGTCGGGATCATCTCCTTCTTCTCCAGCACGATGCGACGCGTCGCCCCAGGCAGCTTGTAAAATGCGCGGCCGTTGTGGCTCAGGAAATTTTCCAGCCTGGCCTGCGTGACATCCGAGTCAGCGAGCACGCCGCGCGCAATGCCTTCCTGCAGCGCGAGCACAACGAGCTGCGTGACGAACGGCTGGGTGAAGACGCCGGCGGGGGCTTTGCCTTGCTCGGCCGAGGTCTTGTTCTGGATGGGATGGGGGGCGCTGTCACTTCCACTGCGGGTCTTGTCAGCTGAGATGGTGGCAATTGGGTGGGAGGGAGGGGTCTATACAAAAAGAACTTGGGGTTGCCGCTCATGGCGGCTTGTAGGAGAGCGTCACGGTCGAGGGGCTTCTTGGGGATGGGCTTGCAAAAGGCGAATGGGTCGCAGCAGGCGTCGGCCTCGGTGAGATACAGATGATGCGCCGTGATGGTGGCGCCAACGTTCGGGCCGCATGCCTGGACAGCCTCAACAGCAGCCGACGTAGTACAGTGCTCAAGCTATCACCAGTAAGATTCATGTCTTCCTTATTTATTACGATCTTGGTGTCCTCACGATGATGCGGAGCTTTGGGAAGCGTTCATGCAAGCTCTTGAGCGTCGGCAGGAAAGCCTCCTCGAGAGTCATACCTGCGGGCGCCAGGGCCTCGAGGGCCTCGCCGTGCAGGTTCAGCACCATGTCGTTCCTCTCCATCGCCTCAAACGTGTCGTAAAAGGCCTTCAGGTCCGCCACGCCATTATCCGAGTTGGTGGTCGCGCCCTGCGGGTACAGTTTGACGCCAGTGACGCCGGCCGCCGCCGCCTGGTCAATCACGTCGGGCGTGACGCTGGCATGGAGGAAGAGCGACATGAGGTAGTGGACGTTGGGGTTGACGGCGAGGAGCTTCTGCTTATACTCGAGCGCCATCTCAACAGTGGTCACGGGAGGAACCTGCGCGGATTAGCATTCACCAGCCCGCCTTGTCACCATCTTTGAAGCTCAACATGACTCTTTCAGATATGGCATAGGACAGTGACGTACCAGGTTGGGCATGCTGTAAAGTGTACACAATTAGCAACTATAAACTTTCTGAGTTTTTTCTTCTAGAAAAGAGCCGCAGAAAAAACGTCTTACACAAAGGCCGTGTCAACGCCGCCTGCATTCAGAGTCGGCGTAACAAGTTCCATCATATCACCCTGCCGCAGGTGCACGTGCATATCCGCTGTCGCGGGCAGCTCGATGCGCTGAATGTTTCGCAGATCCATTATATCGTGATTGCGATTAATTTCGTGTATTATTGTCCAATGTGCAAGGAGATTCCCAGTTCAAGTTTGTTCATTTGTCCCGCAAGGCTTGAAAATTGGTTTGGCATCACGTGGAGCGGTCCCACAGCATAGTGGTAAACTCTAAACGCAGCTTTAAAATATCTACAATGCACGAGATTCATGGGGGGATCAATATTCATAGCTAATCAGGGCATTCTATCTTCATTTACATCATTTACGTCCACTACTTAGAACAGCCATGAGATGTAGCGGTGGTAGAACTTGCGGGCTCCACGGCTCTGGGAGCGATCGAGCTTCAAGTTCTCGAGGTACTCCTGCTCTTCATTGTCGATGATGTTCTTGCCCGTGTAGAAGTCAGCCTCGGTGGGCTTTACAGGGCGCGATTTCGTGATGAACATGTGGCCAAAAAGGAAGATGAGATACAGTGGAATGCCGATGTAACCGGTGATGAAGTCCTTGTAAGCAAAGTTGCCGCTTTTTGTGTGAATGAAGACGGTAAAGTTCTTGGTGACGCAGATGAGGCAGCAGAAGAAGAGGGCGATGACGCTGCCCCAGTAGCCCTGCGGCGCGATGTAGGGCATGGCCGTCTTGGGAATGTTTTGGGCCTCGCGGGCCTTGACAAAGTACAAGTGGGTGACGAGGATGGAGATCCAAGCGAGGAGACCGAAAACGGTCGTCAGGTTGACAAAGTAGCCAAAAACAGTCTTGGAGTCGCTGCTGACGTTCATGAATGCCAGGCAGGCAAAGAGGGCAGCAGTGCCGAGGGCAACGTAGGGAACACCGCGGCTGTCGGTGCGCTTGAAGATGGCGGGCGCAGACTCGTCCGAAGCGAGACCGTAGAGAGTACGGCTAGCAATGTAGAGGTCGGAGTTGGAGGCGGAAAAGACGAATACCAGAATACAGGCGTTGATAATGTGAGGCAGGACCTTGACACCGGCAATCTGAGCAGCGACGACAAAGGGAGAAGAAGCAGCAGATGCACCTTTGGTTGAGCCCTGGGAGTTGGCGAAGGCGAGCTCCGGCGAATTGTAGGGCACGATCATTCCGACGAGCAGCACACTGAGGCAGTAAAAGACAAGAATTCGGTAAAAGGTGAGTCGAATGGCCTTGGGGATCGTCCGGCGGGGGTTCTGAGCCTCACCAGCCGTGACACCGACCAGCTCGGTACCGAGATAGGCAAAAGTAGCGTTGACCATGACGGACCAGAAACCGAGGAAACGGCCGAGCGATCCGGTCGAGTAGCCCTTGAGCTCGGCGAAAGCTCCCGGGTTGGACCAGTAGCGAAAGCCGGTGGCGTCGTGGTTAGGGCCGCCGCCGCAGGCGATGATGAGGGCGAAGAGGATGATGGCGATGATGACGATGACCTTGAAGGAGGACAGCCAAAACTCGAACTCGCCAAAGAACTTGATGCCGCCAAAGTAGTTGATGCAGATGATGGCAACGAGAAAGATGGCGACGAAGACGCCAGGGTTGACTTTTTCGGGCTTGACCCAGTACTGGATGACGAGGGCGGCGGCGGTCAATTGGTTGGGAGTGATGACGAGGTACTTCATGAGGTAGCTGGCGGGAGTTAGCGGTAAAACAAGAAGCAAGAAGACTGCACAGAGAAATTGAGACATACCACCAACCAAGAGCGAATCCGAGGGAAGGGTGGCAGTAACGGGTCGCATAACCAGTAAAGCCAGAGTGGAGGGGAAGCCAGGCGGCCATCTCGCCGAGTGAGGCCATGACCATGAAGACGAGGAAACCGACGAAGAGGTATGATATAAAGAGCGAGCCGGGGCCGGCCTGGGCGAGAGCCTTGCCGGTGCCGACAATGAGACCTGTGCCGAGAGCACCACCGATGGCGATCATGCTAATGTGGCGGGCCTTGAGCCCGCGGTGCAGCTTGGAGTTGGGGTCCGTCTCGAGGCCGCGGATGTGCTGGTGGGGGGAGTCGTTAGGGCCCATGGTCTTTTCGTCATGGCCGGCTTCGCCGCCGTAGACGTATTCCTTGTCACTCATGGTGAAGGCTTGAAATTGAGACCGCTCAGTGTGGTGATGTGCGAGTGTTGTATGTGTGAGTATGATGAAGGAGGACTGTCTCAATATTCAGGAATGCCCACAATAACCCCAAATGAAAATGAGAACCAAAATAGAAAGAAGAACGAAGAGATTTCGAAGAAGAAAATACCGTGAGGAGAAGGAGGGGGAGGACACCTTTTGTAGGGTTTTTCTGAGGGCAAGGGTCCCGTCCAGCTGAGCAGGACTGAAGGTGAGCGTTCGCGCGTGTGTGTCGCCTCACTCACCCCTCAGCCGAAGGAAAACGGCTGATGGAGAAGCTGAGAGGGGCGCCCCCCCCCCCCCCCCCCCCCCCTCCCTTCCCTCCCTTCGCCCCCCCAACCTTGTTTAATTTGGGGTGGTTATCATTGGATATTACCTACCGCGTGCAGGCCAACCCCAGGTCGGCCGTGCCCGCAGCAATAGGTAGATACGGAGAGACAGAAACTAGTCCGCCTTGGGACGGAAACCCCGACTCATGCTGAGCCCACACCCGGAGCAAATGATAGTGATGGGGGAGAGAGGAGGCGATGAAGAGTCCGGTCAGATTGAGCCAGAGGCAGTTGTATGCCGACGGAAATGTTGGCGGAACCACCGAGTCTTTGCCTTGACAGCCCTTGATAGGCACCGCCTAGTACCTAAGAGTGATGGTGGCGGCGCCGCCGGGGGGCACCGGGCACTGGCGGCACACTCAATCTCTGCAGCCAAAAAAGACAAGAGATTGGTTCGTAGGCTGTGTTTCTGGTCTGAGGCGTTGCGCCTCTGCGGAGGGGGCTTTCTGGCGAACGTTCTACTGTATCTGGTCCAGCCTGCCCATTCATGGGACTTGGGTTGGTCCACAGCTGGACCAAACCGTCCCCAGAGAGCCAAGCAATCTTTTCTCCAGGCTAGCGAATGGGGTAAAAACGCAAGAGCCAGCATTCTCACTCGCCTAATAAATGGCCAAGTGTGTGGGCCCAGGATTGAGTGTTTTTTTTTTTCTTCCTTGGGGAGCGGGGGGGCGGCATGCATGGGGGTACTTGTAACATGCCACACGTTATCACCACGGAGTGCATTGTATCTCAACAACGGTCATCCTCCGGCACAGCATAAAAGGCTGCCTTGCCAGGGTGAAGCTGAAAAAAAAAAGAGCAGCATTGAACGTACGAGGCATAAAAAAGGGACGCCAAAACAGAAGCAAGCGATGCGACAGCCTCACAACAGAACTTTCGCGCTAAAAAAAGGCCAGGTCAAGTGAGCAAGTCCTTCTTTGTTGTGCCGCCCGGTTACTGCTACTTGTCAGACGCAGCAAGCAAGCCACGTCGCGCGCGGACCAAGGCGCAGCATCGTCCATGTGAGGGGAAGAGGCGAAGGATCCGTTGATATGCACCATTCCAGAATTCTGACTAGCAACGGCCTAGCGCTCCGAGTTAGGTAGTTGAGCTGTAAATTCGCTGACTTGTCGTTGCCCTAATAACCCAAGTGCCTTTCAACGGCTTGGCGAGTTGGATTATGTGCCTGCCAATCCGCCAAGACGAGGCAAAAAAGCCCTCCGTCTTGTCCAGCCAAGCCGCCAGTCAGTGCGAATTCCTCTCAGCGCTTGAGCGACATGAAATCACAAATCCAACCCGCGCCAGCTTCAACCCGTAAAAGCGACGAGGTAAGCGGTTGCGGAGAAGCACAAATCCTCTTTCCCCCTCTATCTGCGGTCGCGTCAACCAGGTACATGGATTCTCCAACTATTCATGCCGCGACGCTAGCGAAATGAAGAAAAAACTTAAGCTTCATTGGTAGGTTTATCAGTGGATTCTTGGATTCCAGGCTTCCAGAACAACGCCTGCTCGCTCCACCCTGAATTCTGGGGTGTGGTGCAACCATCGTCGCACGTATTTTATGCGGCTTGCGAACGGCCTATGCTTCTCGTTTCCAAGAACCAGCTCGCTGGTCACTGGTCAACTTGTATGACTCGCGGACTGGTCCCCGGTGCGGGAATTGTAAGATTGAGATGTGATGTCGAACCGGTAGGCCTCGTGATGCCAATCAACTTTCCACCCTCTACCACACTGACCATTGTTCGATGACCCGACTTGTTGCCGCATTGGCAGAAAATGGGGGTTACAAGTTGATTTTTTTTTTTTGGCGTCTGCAGCCCTCGTATAACTAAGCAGTGCTTTTAGAATCCCCAAAGAACATTCTGTAACCACTTCACGTCGCGGTCCCAACTGCCAGGAGAGCTGACCTAGTTGGCGTACCCCACGGGACAAACAGCATCGATGCATCTATGAAAGACGCAAAACACACTTGATCGCGCGCGGGGAGATGCCAAATCAAGCACAACATTTGGAAAATCAGGAGCAGCAGTGAGCCTTGTTATGGGGCGTCCACCAGTCATGTATACGTCGCTGAAAGTGCCGTATGAAGTTAACAAATGGTGCTTTTACCAGTAGTGCTTTCAAGAGTGAAGATGGCGTTGATATGATAATATTACTAATAATAAGACTTCTCAGTAAAAGAATGTCTACTATATGAAAAAAGTTGAAATGTCTCTTTGAAACGAAAGGCTGAACTGCCGAGTTGTTTGAGCCGGCGGCGAGCCCTTTAGTGCATTAAATACAACATCCAACTACTGCAAACCACTTGGCCAAGTCTATGATTGTCTGAGGTGGCTTGATACTTACAAATTGCAGCATAACACAAACACTTGATACGCGACGCACAAAGCAGGGATGAGGCATTCGCGTGCACATGTTCCTGAATACTAGCCTTTGCCCCATGGCTCATAATCAAGCAGCAACGATGGAGGAGCTGGAGGCCGCGTTAGTTGATTGTAGCTACGGGAAAGGACGCAGCACAAACTGGACACATTTCCCCAAGCCACCAACCATCCTTCACCTCTACAGTGACGGTTGCTCCCGACCAATACAATCAACCATCGACCGTGAGAGAAATAGCTACGCCAAGTTGGTCGCCCGAGACGCAAATCTTCATGGGGCCACTCCTCCGCACAGACGCGCAGGGACAGGCGCCAACATCAGCTGAAGCCTGGTCGCGCGAGAAGTTCCCGTGAACGATCATTAGCACCATGGCAGGCTTCTGTTCTCTCGGTTCATCAAGATCGACAAAATTTCGAACGCGGGCCAGACGTGGGTGGAACTTGGTTTGCCATGCAATATGTGACTGTATATTATTACTGATCGAGATCCCAGCAGGGTTCCCTCGTCCCAAATCGGGAACTTATGTATCTATGTTGAATGTGCGCCTCGCCAATGCAAACCCTAAAACCCGTGGGTTGAATAACCTTTTGTTGGGGAGCACTAGCAAGCGCATCTGTCACCAACAGCCCAAAACGCCGATGTTGAAATCGTAGCCGGCATAATTTCGCGCAGCCTCCAAATCAAATACAAAGAAAATACAACGCTTTTAGAATGCCCGACCCCTTCATAACGCATTCTCACATCACAATACCCGTACTCCAATCACGCTGGCATGTTGTAGCCGCTTATTTGGCATACTGGGCACGGAAAGCCTTGGCGGCGCTGACCATGTTGGCCAGAGCCTCCTTGGTCTCCTTCCACTGACGGGTCTTGAGACCGCAGTCAGGGTCGATCCAGAGCTGCTCAGGCTTGAGAAACTGGAGCATCTCCTGGATACGATCCTTGATCTCCTGCTCGCTGGGAACACGTGGAGAGTGGATATCATAGACACCGGGTCCGATGTGGCGAGGGTAGGCAGAGTCGACGAAGACTCGGAGGAGCTTGGCGTCAGACTTGCTGTTCTCAATAGAGAGGACATCAGCATCGAGGGCAGCAATGG
The DNA here is from genome assembly GCA_028828415.1 of Cordyceps cateniannulata. Lineage (NCBI taxonomy): Eukaryota > Fungi > Ascomycota > Sordariomycetes > Hypocreales > Cordycipitaceae > Cordyceps > Cordyceps cateniannulata. The sequence goes on from JAPHMX010000006.1 coordinate 3,037,111, forward strand.
CGTGGAAGAAGTCCTGGAACTCCGAGTAGCAGAAGTGGGAGTGGATCTGGGTGGCGTTCTCAACACCAGCAGTGGAGAGCTTGAAGGCGTTGACAGCCCAAGCGAGGTAGGCGTCACGCTCCTTGCCAGAGCGGAGGGGGAGACCCTCACGGAGAGCGGGCTCGTCGACCTGGATGACGTCGACGCCGGCCTTCTCGAGGTCAACGACTTCATCACGGAGGGCAAGAGCGAGCTGCTCAGCCTGGACGGACTGGTGGACATCGTCACGGGGGAAAGACCATCGAAGGCAGGTGACGGGGCCAGTAAGCATACCCTTCATGGGCTTGTCAGAGACGGAGACAGCGTACTTCGACTCCTTGACTGTCATGGGGGCAGGGCGAGAGATGTCACCGACAATGATAGGGGGACGAACGCAACGAGAACCGTACGACTGAACCCAGGCGTGGGTGGTGAAAGCATAGCCATCGAGGCGCTCACCGAAGTACTGGACCATGTCGTTACGCTCAGGCTCGCCGTGAACGTAGACATCGAGGCCAAGTTCCTTCTGGATGCGGACGTTGTCATCGATCTCCTTCTCGATGAACTTGTCGTACTCAGCCTCGGTGATCTCACCCTTGGTGAGGCGCTGGCGCTGCTGGCGAATCTCCTTGGTCTGGGGGAAAGAACCGATGGTAGTGGTGGGGAAGAGAGGAAGGTTGAGCTTCTTCTCCTGCTCACCAATACGGGTGGGGAACTCGGCCTTGCGGCTGTAGTCCTGGGGAGTGATCTTTGACTGGCGCTCCTTAACCTGAGGGTTGTTGGTACGGGCGGACGAAGCACGGGCCTGCATGGACTTGGCGTTGGCCTCGAGCTGCTCCTTGACGGAGGCGGGGCCCTCAGTGACGGCCTTGGCAATCAGGGCGATCTCAACGGCCTTCTCAGAGGCGAACGAGAACCAGTCAGCGACCTCGGCGTCAAGCTTCTTCTCAGAAGCAAGAGTGTGAGGGGTGTGGAGGAGAGAAGAGGAGGTAGCGGCAATGACGCGATCCTTGCCAAGCTTCTGAACGGCAGACTCAACAGTCTCGATGGCGCGCTTGAGGTTGGTCTTCCAGATGTTACGGCCGTCGACGACGCCAGCAGAGAGGATGGTCTTGGGGCCGAGAGCACCGATGACGGTGTCAAGTTGCTCAGGGTTGCGGACAAGGTCAACGTGGACAGCATACACGTCCTTGGGAACGAGGTCGAGGTTGTGGACGATGTCACCGAAGTAGGTGGTGAAGGCGAGCTTGGGGATCTTGTCGCCAAGGCTGGCAAACTTCTCGTAGGCGGGCTTGAAAGCAGCCTTGGTCTTGGCGGGGAGGTCAAAAACGAGGACGGGCTCGTCAATCTGAACAACCTCAGCACCAGCGGCCTTGAGCTGAGTGAGATACTCTTCATAGACGGGCAGAAGCTTCTCGAGAAGGTCAATGGGGTCGACCGACTGGTTGCGGTCAGCCTTGCCGAGGTGGAGGAAGGTCACAGGGCCGACAAGAACGGGGCGGGTCTCAATGCCAGCCTCCTTGGCCTCCTTGAACTCGACAACAGCTTTGGGGCTGTCGACAAGCTTGAAGGTCTGGTTGTCCTGCAGGGTAGGCTTGACGTAGTGGTAGTTGGAGTCGAACCACTTGACCATCTCCAGAGAGGGGACATCGACGCCACCCTTCTGGTGGCCACGGCCCATGGCAAAGTATTGGTCAATGGTGTCAAGGCCATCCTTGGTGTAGCGCTCAGGAACGGCACCGAAGTCCTGGATCTGGTGGAGGACCTGGTCGTAGAGGGCGAAGTCGTTGCTGGGGATGGAGCTGACGCCGGCATCCTTCTGAATCTTCCAGTGCGCAAGACGCAGACGCTTGGCCTCGGCAAGGAGGTCAGCCTGAGAGATCTTGCCACCCCAGTCTAAGGATGCAACTGTTAGCAAGGCGACATTTCTCGACCGAACATGGTGATGGCGGGGTAGTAGTTGGCTGGGAACTAACAAGCTTCGGTGGCCTTCTTTAGGTCACGGTTGGCGCCCATGCGGGGGAAGCCGAGAATAGCGGACTGAACCATTTTGGCTTGTATGGTATTTCTGAACGACCTTTTCGATTGAGATCTAGGCACCATCGATGAGTTAGAAAACTTGTCCTACATCAGGAGGAGGAAGCGGAAGAGCCCCCGGTAAGTCGGGAGGTGGGATGCACTGGGTGGCACATACAATGTGAAGGCCGTACTGCTCTCTCGATGGACAAAAGACAGGATGAAAGATCCCTCAATAGCACGAAGACTAGACGAGAGGGAAAGAATTGGGTGAGAGGAAAGGGAAAATTTCCCGCGAGGGGCAAGTGCGGGGGCGGGCTTAAATACACCTCCGAAGGCGGAGGGGGTGAGCAGAATTGAGGACGGCTGGGTACACTTATTATGCGTGCCTCAATAATAAGCCGAAGATACCATCAAAATTGGCCCTTTTGTGGGCCGCAGTCCCTTGTCCAGTCAGGCGCCATCACGCAATGAAACGACGAAGCTAATTCTGTTTTATTACCTAGTGCATATTTCGAAAACTCTGCCACTACCTATGCTAACAGAACACGGCTTGAAGGTAAGAGTCGGTCCGGTCTGTAAGACGCAGAAGCTCTGGAAAATTATTAAGTACACCGGCATTCTATTCAACAAGGATAATCGCTGTTTCTGCCTTTTACTCGATTATTCATTATCTGTTTGCAAGCCGGTCACGTGGATTTGCGTTGGTGCTCTCGCGATATCATAAACGACATGCTAGTTGTCGTAAATACTTCCTACCAATGAGTTACTAGAAACGGAATTCAATCACATCATCCACGTCATTCGCCACATGGTCGGCGCCCTCATAGCTGACTTTAAAACTTACATTTGTTAATACTTTCATGGTGACAAATAATATAGACAATCTGTAACTATTTTCGACATCGTCGTGTTATCGCTTTGCAAAACATGTCCAGTTGTAAGATGCCAATACAGCGACAAGTAACCGGTATGTAGAGCTCAAAGACAAAGCCGGGGAAGTAGTAAAATGCAGCTTAAGCATCCGCTTTGCAGATCGAACAGTTCTCTCCATCGCCTATATTTCTCATTGCTTTGAACATTGCGTTCACCAGAGCCACCTAGAGCGTGTGTGGCGTCCTGGGCGACGTCTGCTCACGACGTGACTACCTCAGCAGGTCACCTCAGGGTGAGGTCGTTGAGTATTTGATTTCGATTTCAAGATTTCTGCGTGACTTGCCATGGCAAGTTTTTTTTTCTAAGCCGGACACAATGGAAAAGCCAAGTCGGATATATCGATGCGCACACACAACAGCCCAGCCAAGACATGGTGCCCTTCACCGTCGATGTTGGCGGCTGTCAGATGGTGGCGTGCCTGCCCAAGACTCTCTGCAGGAACAGTCGTGGGATGGAGTGGTGGGAGGGGGCTTGGCTGCGCCGGCCTCCTACGGGACAATATCCATCTTGGATCATCGCGCAGCAGACATCAAGATACTCGAAGTGTCATTAAATAGCAGGGCATGGTAGAATTACGTCAATTGGGCCAGGTTTCCGCTGGCCGCTGGGTACTAAACGACAACACTCAAAAAAATGCTTTCCCAAGAGTTCTTGTTATTCCTGTGCGAGCTTGGTGACCTTGCCAGCAAAAAGAGACCTCCAACCCCGAGTACCAAAATCAGAAACATTCCAAAATGCAAGTCAGGAGCCTATTTACGGGTTGATAAAGGAGAGTGTGGATCTTTTTTTCAATATTGTTGTCACGATTTTCTTTTCTTTGTCGGTTCCTGACATGTCTAGTTGTCGTAACCAGCCCCGCGCTGCCAGGGGCTGCCCGAACTCTGCTGTCGCGCGTTGCGCGTAGGGGCGTTGGGGTCCAGGCTCGGGCTTGGGCGACCAGAGGGCGCTGGTGACGGCGAATGACGACCGAAAGAGCGCTGCGACTGGTTGTTGAGGGAGCCCAGAACGTGGCTGTGAGGCTTGGGCTCAAATTCCTCGTCGTCAAACATGCGCGACTTGTTGTCACCACGAGCGACGGCGGCAAGGTCGTCAAGCTGGTTGGACTTGTCGAGCTGGGTGTTGGACTTCATGAACGAAGCACGATCATCACCCATGTACTGGTAGCGCGAATCGGGGTTCTTGCGGAAGACGGCAAACGCGGTCGAGATGATCACCATGAGCAAGAGGACCAGGGAGAAAGCGGCATTGAGGACAAAGAGGATGACACCGAAGACACCAACGACAAGAGCAGGCGCGTCAAAGACGTTGGTGTAGATAAGCAGGCAGATGGCATTGATGAAGTTGACAACGCAAATCATGATATTGAAGGTGTTGGTAGGCTTGTCCATCCAGGGGCGAATAACGCTCGCGCCGATGAGAGCGCCTGCCTCGAGGAGGATAAACGCAATAGCCTGGGTGATGCCGCTCTTCTGGGCGACGGCCACGAATAGGGACTTGAGGAACATGTAAGCAAGTAAGGGAGCGATGAAGTAATGAGACGAGGCGCGGAATTGGATGTAGAGGAAGCCCCATTTGTTGATAACATTAGGGTCAGCAAACAAGATGTAGGCGGGGTTGCTGTGGTGGCTGATGGAACGGCGAGCGATGGTGATTACCTTCCAGGTGCCAAAAGCCAGAGTGGTGATGGTGGCGAGAAGGAAGAAGACAGCAAGGACAACTTCGGCTGCGGAGTCGGCCTGTGTGAACTCCCAGAGGCAGAAGACGGTGACAAGAGGGAAGCCAAGAAGGGTCAGGCGGAAGATGATGCCCTTGAGGACAGTGATCCAGCCATTACGGAACTCCTGGAAGCGATCGCCCTTGACGGTACCCTTCTTAGCCAGCAGCTCGAGGATACCCTTGTAGGCGGCGACAGCGAGAGAGGTAAATATGACAAGGACACAGAACCACGTAATGGTCGTCATAAAGAGATTGGTGGATTCAATCTTGGAGCGGAAGGCGACACGCTGGATACCGTAGACGAGGTAGGTTCCGGAGCCTGTCTTGATGTTGCCACGACGGGCGAGGGTAGCCACCTTTTCGGGGAGCATGTCGAGGCTGCGGCTTGCGAGATCGAGACCACGTTTCTGCACCTGGACTGAGTAGGTACGGATGGAGTCAAGGATGGTGGAGGGGGTGCCACCAGTGGCGCGCTGATACCAAGTGAAAATGTCCTGCATGAAGCCGAGCCTGATGATGCCCATGGTCCATTGGAAGTCCTGGGTCCAGGCGCGAACAATGGGAGGGAGCTTGACGGCGGTCAAGCCGATCATGGCCTGGCTCTGGAAGTAACTGAAGAGGGAGAGGGAATTGGCGGCAACGTGGGAGGCAGCGTTGGCATGGCCCAGGCTGTTGAGGACGGCAGAGGAAATAAGAGCGAGGAAGGCGATGACAGCTGTAGCCCACTTGACACCGATAGTATCGACAGTCTTTTGGTTGGAGATATTGGCCTCGAGGCAAGCAACCTCGTCGTCGCCAAGCATGACGCGGACTTTGGCAGTGGCGTCGAGATCGGGGATGGAGAAGGCGATGCCAGGGATGGGGGCATTTTTGCCAATCTCGAGACGGAAATCTTGGGGGGGCTTTCCAACCTGCATGGGGCACATGCCCTTGAGTTCTTCGACAGTGCAAGGATCGACAGCTTTGTTGTCGATGATGGGGTAGCCGTAGGCCGAGACGGTGACGTAGAAGATGACCTTGCCGGAGATGGTCGACGTAGCGGTCATGCTAATGTCGGCGAAACCGGTGTCGGCATCGTACTTGACATTGAAGAGACTGGCAGTGAAGCCAGACGCAGTAGAGCAGGTATTGAGCGAGTTGGAGACGAGAATGCGGGATGCATCGACGGCGGGCAGCAATGTGGCAGCGTAGCCCAGGGCCGTAAGGGTGGCGCGGCGAATGGACACCATGATGAGCGACGGGAGCGGGCGGTCGGTCGGTCGGGTGGGTTGTTGATTATATGCGAAATTTAGGAGGGAGAATCAAATCGCGAATGGCGCATCGCAAGACGGTCGCGCGGCGATAGATAGACGAAGGGATGCCGCGGTGGCGATGATGGACGAGGCAAAAACACAATGCGTCGCCGGGCCAGAAGGCTTCCGTGCAAGTTGGTATCGAGAGCGGGTCCAGCCTGCGGCTTTGGCGATGCGATGACGATTGATGGGCGGTGATGCGGCGCGCAGGGGTAGTTACTTTACAGGCACAGAGTTAGGATAACGAAGGGGAGGGGCGAAGAAGAAGAGGCGATAAAGGCCGAAAGCGAACGGATAGAGTTGAAGCGAAGGAAGAAGAGGTTTAATGAAGAAAAGACTATGGGCAAACGATAGGAGGAGATGGAAGGGGGACAAGAGCGAGGTACTATGTGGGAGCGCTGCGAGGCGACATATACTTTTAGCGGACAAGTGGGTGGGAGCAGCGCAAGGAGAGCGAGGAGGCGAGGAGGCGGGCTGGTTGGTGCAAGCCGTGGACTGGTTGGCTGCTTTCAGCATGACTACAGTGGTTAACAGTGTCAGCCACCCACTAAAAAGTTGAAAAGTCGGCCATGGTGATGAATCATGTGCGGCCTGCCAGTAGCGGCAGCCTGGCTGAAAGTAGAGTCTACCTGCGGCGCATTGCTGTGTTTACTACGCTGGAAGTAGTTTATACTGTTCACGAGCATTACCTGGTACCAACCTAGGTAGGTACCTTAGTACTAGCCAGGTAGGTAGGTTAGTACCTACTAAGGTGCAGACAGGAAGTCATCACCTCAAGTAAGTTGTTGCAGAGCATCTTTTATTGCAGGGCTGCACTGGAACGCAAAATGCAGAGGACGCGCCCGCCCTCCACACTTCCCTCCATCGTCCAGCTACAGTATGCAAATCGCCCCCTGCCTTCGCTCTATAGTTGCTATGATTAATAAGGTATTTTCCTGCCACTGATTCCCTTGCTTTTGCACAGCCCGCTTGTTCCCGGCATGCCATCCAAGTCAAGTGTACGTATAGCGTCCTATTTTAAGCCCTAGCCCCACTCAACGCCACTGCGCTAGCCCGCCTCGGCAATGCGTCAGTCAACAGGTCAACAAGTTGTGGGCAATGTTGCCAATACGAAGACGTTCAATCACCAAGCAAATGTCCTCCAATCCTTTTGACTGAATTTTTCCGTGTTGCGCGGCTGACACGATGCTGGCCATTCCACGCCACTGCAGCTGTGCAGTCCAATTTTCATTTTAAAATGCGGCAAGGCTGGCGACATTGACACGTAAAATTCCTCCCGCACAATAACAAAACACTTGCATAACCGGCTGAGACACGACCCTACTCCTATAACAATGGAGCGCGTTGAAATACGACCCCCGCCATCACATCGTCAGTATTCGTAGCTGCCTGGCAAAATTATGTTTCCGCTCTGCTCTGCAAGCGCGGCAGAAAACCAACATCAACTCATTTATTACCTGAGTACAAGGCTGGGTAGCGACATCCAGTAGGTAGTTAGAGCAATCACTGAAACACTTAAGCCCCAGAAACACAGTGACACACTCTTGGGGGGACTTCTCGCTAATAAATCAACACACTGCCGATGCCTTTCTTACAGGTTTAGTAGGTACTAGCATGGGCACCCATCGACACAGCCACGACTAGCGCAATGTGCCCCGGATCTCCCCATACCCTATCCTACTAACTAATGCACACTCACGAACTACTGAGGCAAAGAAACCAGACCTTTGCACTACATACTACATGCGTTTTTGTCTGCAAACATGCGGCTAGCACAAACCCCGAAAAGGGAATTCAGAAGTACTCCTTCTCCAATTGTCACCTGAGCTCGCTCTTATCCGTTCCTACCTGCCGCAGTCGATAGGAACGCTCACAGCTGTAAAAGTGATGGAGGGGAAATGAACGGCAGACGAAAGTTAAAACAAGAACAGACTGACAGAGTGTCTACGGGCAAGGTATAAGGCGAATGGAGTAAAAAAGGGGTGATTGGACTTTTTCGCTTGATCATACTTGTCTCTTGATAAAGGTGAGTGCCTAGTCGCAGTTGACCTGAGAGAACCACTGTTTCAATGCTATTATCCAAAAACTGGTGTAGGGTTTAGAAGGCTTTCCTAAAGGGTTTTTTCCTGGTAATTCAGCCATGCATACTCCATTTAACTGATAACGAGGCTGACTTGCATATAGTAGAAATGATGCGGTTATATCCGTACGCCGACTCAACACGAGGCAGCAAAAACTACACTCTAGCGGCCCGTAACAGGGGCAAAAAAGTGTGTTTGACCAGCAACAACTTTGGGATTAGATTTAGGGCGCGGTTGCTGTAAATTCGAATGAATTATAGCACAAAAAATGAATAGATTTTTTGGATCATCAAGGGCGCCACCCACATTCTTTTGCAGTCCACCAGGTACAGATTACCTTACGCGGGAGGGGGCTATTTTTTGACATGGCTGTGACATAAGGCCTCTAGGCAACATATGAAGGGAGCATGTTACAAGAAAATTAGCCCTCTTAACATATGTTAAAGGTAACATGTCCCCTTCATATTTTAAATAAAGACGATCGATCAGGGCCATGTCAGAAGAAGGCCTCGAGCGCCTACTAAGGTTTAGTAGTTCTAGGTAGGTAGGTAGTTAGGTAGGTATGGGCTGGGCAGTCAAGTACCTTGTCGCGCCACAGGCCAAGTCGCCCTGCCTGCCAAAGGAACCTCGACTGCGCCTCACGCAAGCCTCACTTTGCACTGGCGCAGAAGCACCACATCCCACTCACCCCCTCCAGCGCCGACTTTATTAAGTACCCATCCTCCCAACTGCTGCTCTTGGCGAGAAACATTGCCATTGCATATCGCCGCACTGCTTGATTCCCATACATGCCTCTCCAGTCTCCTATACTGCTATTAAACAGCAATCGTTGCGCCAGGTTTGTTTCTCGCGACATCTGCATGTGCCCACCGGCCTAGCCCATTCGCACGCCGCGAGCCACTCTGCCTACGTCACATTATACCATGGCCGAAGTCGAGGCCATGCCGACCTTTGGCGCCGAGCTGAAGGTGAGATTCCCTCCTTGCCAAGTCGAGCCGCGGCATTTTCTTCGCCATGCCTCTTGACGTCACCGATATCGCAGCCTACCCATACTAACCCCCGCCAGGACGGATTCAAAGCCGCAAACGTCTGGGTCGGCCAAGGGATCGCCTGGCTCGAAGACATCCAGCAATTCTACCGCGAACGAGCAGCCATAGAAAAGGAATACAGCACCAAGCTAGCCGCGCTTGCCAAAAAGTACTTCGAAAAAAAGAACAAGAAAACATCTCAGCTGAGTGTTGGTGACACGCCAAGTTTGACCCCCGGATCTCTCGAAAGGTAACCACCAAAACCGATGCACCTGCATATAGGTATGCTAGACCGGCCCATATACTAACCGAAACTTCATCTATAGCGCATCCATCACGACCTGGGCGACCCAGCTGGTGACCCTTGAATCCCGCGCTGCCGAGCACGACAGCTACGCCAACCACCTCATTTCACAAGTCGCCGAGCCCCTCAGATACTACGGGTTGCGTTTCGAAGAGCTACGAAAACGCCATACTGATTATGCCGATCATCTCACCTCCGAGCGCGATGCCTCGTACGAGCACCTGCGCAAGATCAAGGGCAAGTACGACACGACCTGCCAGGAGCTCGAGGCCCGGCGCAAAAAGTCCGAGTCCAGTTACGACAAAGCAAAGGCCCAGAGCGCCTATCAGCAACAGATGATCGAAATGAACAACGCCAAGAATACATACCTCATCACCATCAATGTTACAAACAAGCAAAAGGAAATGTACTACCATGAATACATCCCTGAAGTCATGGACAGCATACAGGACCTCAATGAGTTTCGCGTTACCAAACTCAATGGCTTGTGGTCAGCTGCCAGTCAGCTCGAAGAGAGTCTCATGAAGCAAAGCGCTCAGTTGATGCAGGGCCTCACGCAGCAAATTGCCAGAAACCAGCCTCATCTCGACTCCATGATGTACATGCGGCACAACCTCGGGGGATTTCAGGAACCGGTCAACAATACCTTCGAAGCTAGTCCTCTGTGGCACGACGATAACCTAATGATTGTGGATGAACCAGCAAAGGTATACCTACGCAATGTGCTAGGCAAGTCTAAATCTCAGCTTGGAGAACTACGACGCGAAGTGGACCGAAAACGACGAGACGTCGAATCCGTGAAGAATATGAAACAAAAAGTACGCAATGGCACAGAAAAGAAGGACGAAGTTGAAGTCGTTACGCAACTATTTGCGTTGCAGCAAGACCTGCATAGCGTCGACCGCAAGCGAATGACAGCGGAAGTAGAGACAACAACTATTACGGCTGCTGTTGGTGATGTGACACTCGGCGCCAATAACCACAACTTCAAAAGCCAAACTTTCAAGATCCCCACCAACTGCGACCTTTGCGGCGAACGCATATGGGGATTGAGTGCGAAAGGGTTCGACTGCAGAGACTGTGGCTACACATGCCATAGCAAGTGTGAAATGAAGGTGCCGGCCGACTGTCCTGGAGAGCAGAGCAAGGAAGACAAGAAGAAGCTCAAAGCCGAGCGCCAAGAAGCGGCGAATAAACTTCTTACACCAGCGTCTGCAGCCCCTACACACGTGGCTGAACTGCCAGATCTCAGCAGATCCAACACCATGAATTCACTGAGCTCTCGCTCTGCGCGCCGGTCGTTTTCAGGATCAGCACTTGAAGCTCCCGCTGAAAACGAGAAGCCTAGAAAACCAAGTCCGTCTCCAAACCCGACTGGCGGGCGTAGGAACCGAGTAGTTGCACCTCCGCCTGCAGCATACATCACCGACTCGACCGGCCATGCAAATGGCGGAAGCGCAGAAAAGAGGGGCAAAATGCTCTACTCATTCGAGGCCAGTGGGGATGACGAGCTTACTGTACAAGAGGGGAGAGAGGTTGTACTCTTGGAACTGGATGGCAAGTGATTTGATAACGACTGATAAAGATTACCAAGCTAACATACACTGTTAGATGGATCCGGTTGGGTCAAAGTCAAGGCAGGGTACAAGGAAGGTATCATTCCCGCAACATACGTTGATTTCAGCAGCGCCTCTCCCGCACCGCCGGCGCGCCCGTCGTCCACATACTCAACCTCGACGGCGTCTTCTGTAACACCCTCCATGGGCAAGAAGAAAGGCCCCGCAGTCGCACCTAAGCGAGGCGCCAAGAAGCTCAAATACGTCGAGGCGCTATACGACTACACAGCGCAGACGGAGACGGAACACTCTATGAAGGAGGGCGAGCGCTTCTTGCTCGTCAAAGAGGACCCGGGCGACGGATGGGTGGAGGTAGAAAAGGCCGGCGTGACGGCCAGTGTGCCCGGAAGCTACGTTCAAGCCGCCTAGGTGATGCGGCATGCCGTTGTGGATTGGCAGCGACGACGAGCCTGTCAAAGTTTGCCATCGTAGGGAAGTTTAGGTGGTGGTTGTTGCATGTACATACAGGGAAAGACCAAAAAGCCAGTGCATTGTCGTTTTCTCTCGGTCTTGTTTTTATCGGGGATTCACGGCCAAAACTTATCATACTATCGATAGAGATGGGGAGTTTTGCATATACATAACAAAAATCGATTGATACATTGCCCAAGCCAGAGCCAACCTCCTCCCTCCTCGTGTTTGAAAACCATCTATTATTAGAAAAGACATTGTACAACTTTTGTTGCGAAAGGATGCCTAAAAAAGCAACAAACGTGGATGTGAAGAAGAGAAAGCAAGAACGACAAAACATTGTCCTGAAAGGCCATCCTCGCTTTGTCATGGTCGTCAAAAAGAAAGAGACAACTCTAGGGTTGGGTTGTCGCCCAAGAACAAGAGAGGAAGAGATCCCGTAGCGCCAGCTGCCCGAACTATCCCCAAAAGGGTGTATTGCACAAGAAGTGAAGAGAAAATAAGCGACGAAGCAAGGAGGGAAGAAGACCCGTCATCAACGAAACAAGGTGCGTGGAATAATAAGCACGTAGTACCCCATACCCCTTATCCGATGACGGAGAAATATTGTTACAGTTTCGGTTGCCAGGCCGAGAAGAAAGCAAAATCCGCAAAACAAGAGGAGAGTGTAACAGAGTCTATAAAGCCGCTGAAATGCTGGTGGTTCTTCATTAAAAAAAGAGGGGGGTATGGTTGATAGATTGCGTGAGATTCGTGATAAAAAGTGCAAGCTGTTCTTTTTTTTGTTCGTGTCGTAGAGCTTTTTGGTAGAGTGGTGGCAGAGAAACCGTATTCTCGTTCGACATCCGCCAGGCCGGGATTGTCGCCTTTAAATCATTTGCGCAGTCGGAGCGCCGAGGCCGTGGGGGTTGAAGCCTGCCCCGATGGCCGCTTGGAGATTATTCAGTTGCTCCATCATGGCGTCATAGCTCCGCGTCTGCTGCACCATCTCGGCTTTGAGCTTGTCGTTTTCTACACGCACGCGTTTGATTTCCTCGCGGAGCTCGGCGACCTCGTTTGAGGTGCCGCTGTCGCCGGCCGTCGTTGCGGTGGTCGCGGCGACGGCGGCACTCCCGTTGGATTGGCGCTTGCGCTTGGAGCCGGAGCGCTCGCTGTCGTCGGTGGTAGTATTGGGCGAGCCAGCGGATGAATCGACGGCGGCGGCGGCGGCGGCGGTCGCGACCAGCGGCGAGGTGCCCTCTAGGCTCGTGTGCACACGTCGGAGATGCTCGTTGAGGTTCTCCTGGCGGGAGAAGCCCTTGCCAGTGTGGCGCTTGCAGGTGGGGTGCGGGCAGTTGACTGTGTTTTTCGGCCCGCCGTGCTTTTTGTGCACTTCGCGCTCGTGTCGAACGAGGCCGCCCGAGTAGGTGAACCCAGGCAGATTCTCGCAGCCCTGGGTTAGGCAACGGTAAGGTCGCTCGTGCTTGTCCATATGTTTACTATTGTTTACTGTTAGCGCGCGCACAAGCAAACAAACAAAACCTTTAGCAGAGGCTTTGGATTTGCTCACCTCCACTCACACTTGCGCGAGAATGCGCGGGTATCCTCCTTGCAGTCGTCTAGCGGGCAGTGGTACTTGCCGTCGGCTTGCTTGTTGGGTACCTCGCGTATCGGCTTCGGGTGTGGCTTTATGCGCCCGGACGGTGACTCAGCGCCGAGCGACGGGTCATCGCTGTCTGGGAGCGCTGGTGATAGGTCGGCGGCTGACATCGGCGGCGCATCGAGCGGCGACGGGAAGTCGTCTGTGGATAGGTCTATGCGGGTGCCGTCGGGTCCGCCGGAGGGGTCATGCAGCATGTTCCGCTCGTTCAAAACATCGCGGTCGTCGTCCTGGAGCAGACCGACCGCATCGGCCGTGAAGTGGCTGAGGTGCTCGGCAACATCGGATTCGGTGTAGTGCTGATCGGTGTTATGGTGGTCATGCTCGTCGCCGATCGGGGGGTAGCTCTCGTGGGTGAACGTCCTTGGCTCATCATAGGCGACGCTCATGATGGGCCAGACCTAGCAAAAAAAATGATAAAAAGATGGGTGTGTTGTGTGAAGATTGTTGGTTTCAACAAGGCGCCGGGTGGCGCTTATTATAAGTCTGTATGACAGTGGCGAGCTAAACTTTTTCTCTTGGGGCGCAAGTGGCGCGTCGTTGTGGGAGAGGCAACAAGGCCGGGAACGAAACTTCGCTCAGGAACAACAGGGGAAAGAAGAGGTGCGCAAAGGCGGGTATCGAATATATAGTACAAGAAGCGAGGCGAGTCGCCTTGATGGACGGGTTGGCTTTTTGGTGTAAGCGGCGTTCGAGGCACAGAAAAGTATGGTGGATTTGAGTCGCAACAAGGGTGTAGCCTGAAAATTCTGGTTGCAAACACGCAAGGGAATCAGCCAAGGGTGGCGATTAGTCAGGCTTGATGCACGTGACTGGGTTAGTCAGGAACTTGGAAAGCTGTCCAAAAGGGGAAATGAGGCAACTACCTCCTGGCACTGATGATGAGGCGTAAAAATGTTCTTTCTTGCTTGGCCCCGACTTTGCCAAAATGAGGAATTCACCGGCTTTATTACCTTGATGCCGAAGCTAGGCATCTCTGGGTTGCATGACTGTATTTTGCCGGCGGATTTTTGCCCGAACGAGCCTGGGATGTCGGTGACTCATTGGCTCTGGTCTCGTGCAAGTTGTGCGGCGAATTGTGTGGGGCGCAAGGCTGTACGTTATAGAGTTGAAACTGCGAAATGTCTCCATCGCGACGGTACCCCCGTCCAATTTACACTGGCCCTCCCGTTGGCTGGGGCCGTCAAGGCAGAAGCTGGCATCTGAATCCTTATTTGCTACAAACAAGCACTTTTACCAGCTGCTGCAGCCTTGTGCCGGGCTCTCTCTTAGCCTCGCGTCGGTTGCGTGGCTTGACGCGTGCGACGCCTTGGGCAGGGAATCCGGCCAGCCTCTAGGCATGCGTGGGTCATGGGCGCATCGCCGTGCGTTGGGATTCGTCATGCGAAGACGCCAAGGACCCCCTATAGCCAACGGTGCCTGCATATCGTGCTGCTATGCGCTGGCTACTGTGAATCACCAGCTTCGATACCCAGGCCGCACGGTGAAAGGCAACGGCGAGATGTAGCACGACTTGGAATTGACCAAGTGCCCCGGACAGTCCTCCCCTTGGATTTTTGAACGCTCCTCGGCTTCACTTGTTCACTACGCGAGACTATAAGGTTAACGTATATAACAGCGCACCTTTTGACGCATGTCTAGTCACCTGCCACAGTTTTACTGTACAACGACGCAGATGCAGCCGAAATCATGCAGAAGGACGTGGCATTTACCATTTTATTTGACAAACTAACACAACGAAAAAAGACTCACATATGCCGCATAGACGAGTCACAGGCATGCTTGCGAGGGCGAGGCGGGCTAGGCAGCGATGACTTCCCAATGTTCTCCAAAGACATGGACCTCAGGGCTAGCATACTGACGTTGCAGCACTCACCAAACAGCTTCACGGCCTAAAGAAATCTTCTTGGGCCCAATAAAGCTGCCCAAGGCAAGCACGGCTATGGTCAGCTGATTGTGCATGTGGCGTGTTACATCATCCCTTACTAACCTTCAAGGGCCATTACTACATCTTTGGTGTTTTCATAGGCAGCAGTCCAGCATTTGGAAATGATGGCACCTAAGGCACCCAATGCTGCCACATTCGGAAACACGCCTCTCTTGAAACGCGCCCCGATGTCCTCGTCGCGCAATGTGACGAATGGCGGAATTTTCGTCTACAGCCTGGGCGAAGGAATTCGGAATACAAAGTCGTACACAGTGTCGAAGTGCCAAATTGCTACACCTACTGGCAGGGAGCCGTGCGCTCGTAGAGTGAGGCGAGAAAACAATGGCACTGAGAAAACAAGGATGTACCAATAAAATCACAAACCCACGCGGTGAAAGGGTAACAAAGCCGCTGCCGAAAAGAAAGAGGATGCCGCAGGCTCCGAGCTATAGTCAGGTGTCGGGGCTCTCAGGATGTATAATCATTGTAATCATTTTTGTCATTTTTACGCTCAGCAAGAGAACTATTTAGTAACGATAATACATCGCGGCAAGAGAGGAGAGCTTTGCGGCGGATTGAGATTGGCGTCGATGTTGCGCATAATCTCGAAGCCGAGCGTTTGTGGTTCGGTTGCCAATTTTGGGCTGAGACTCCCTGAATTCTTCTGGATCGCTCATTGTGCCTGTTTGCAGGCCCGTCACCGCCAGCCGCCAGCCGCCAGCTGGCGACCACCTCCGCTGATTACCTTGGGTACCTTACAGCAAACACCTACTTCTCTCTTTATCACAAAACACCATCACGCTCTTGGCAGCAACGCACAATCATCACCATCATCAACCATCATCAGCCATCATGCCCATCTCCGTGCCTGCTGACCTAAAAGCTGCCATAGAGGCCGACTTAGGCAGGGGTCGCCAGGAAGAGCTTCCGCTTAGCAATGTGGATGATCGAGGTCGTTCATACAATCCTCCGAGGCAAGACGAGGCGCGATACTATGATCCGCGTATTAAACAGCATCTAAACAGCAAATGGTCGAGTATGGAATCACAGAATCTCTTTTAAGTACGATGAAGGCTAAACGACTATAGATACCATTGCCGATGCAGAGTCAGAACAAATGCAGGGTTTGACGAATCTGAATGCCCGACCATGGGCATCGATGGGGTAGGTACTAGTGTACTTACCAGACGGTGACAAACACAAATGGCTAACAGACGATGTAGGCCGCAGAAAGTTACGCGCTTTAGAATTCAACAAGGCAAACCGCCCACTGTGCCTCAGCACGCTGTTCCTCCCCCTATTGCGCCAACCGCCCAAGTCATCAAGGTTGCGCCAGGCCGGTCAGTCATATGCACCTACTCGACAGAATCGCCGCCTGAGCAATCGCCTCGTCACCAGCACAACGAGCTGGTTGAATTCGCTGCCCGGACTCCAGAGGGAAAGCCGCCGGTGCGCCTCGACGATGTGATCAGCAGCATAAAAGTCTTAGTACGGTCAGCGTACTGCCAGGTCACAGGCTGCTCGCTCCCAATGCTGCCTGCTGCCTCATCTGGCGAGCAGCAGCAGCAGCAGCAGCAATACAACGACGCCAATATGTCCGCGTGGCTGAAAAGGGGTACTCTAGACTCGCACGTGGATAAGACGAAACTTGGCCTAGAGAAGATCATGTGCTTCCTTGGGGACTTGCAGCTAAGCATGGCTGCGCGCGAGCCTATAATGTCGAGCGAAACTATGGAGGTGTTGAAGACAATTGAGGTGACGCCGGTGACACAGCCAAATAAAGGATTGTCAGGCTCCATCTGGGCGAACAAGTAAGGTAGCCGTCGAGAAGAAAATTTGCCACCGGACTTTTTTTTTGCTACATGTGCCGTCTATGTGACCCATTGCCAAAATATTGGATTCGTAAACTCAGTCGTATTGTAGAGAACGCACGTAATACCCTCGCGATAAAAAGTTCGGTGCTCTGGCCAAGGGACAGCTCAAATTATGATCATTGGCAGCGTTAAAGAAACTAAAGACAGATTATCTTGCCTCCTTCACAAATGTAATGCCCATGCCAAGAAGTTTGCCCTTTGCTTGGTCATAATGACACTCGCCTGGCAGGAACATGGTGTTAGATTGGTCCGGCTTGTATCCCCACGTCCCGTCTCTGCTCTGCGCTGTGCACCGCCAGCGGCTCGTCCTTGGCCCGGCACTTGGCCTCGTACCTTTCCAGACGCCGCAGCGCGTCCTCATCCAACACCGGCCGCGACTCTTCTTGCAAAGCACGCGTGGCGAGCTCGGCGGCCTCGCGGTAGCGTCGGAAGAAATAGAGCTCCTCGACAGCGTGCAGAAGATCCTGGACGTCCACCTTGCTTGCGCCACTGGGTAGCGGCAGCTTAACGTTCTTGTACATCTGACATGAATTTCTTAGTGACCAAGAATATTGATGGGAAGGGATTGTGTTTTCGTAGAAAAAAAAGTGTTTTGGGCATACCTACGTCGCCGTTTTCGACCCTGACTACATAGGCCCTCTGAACCGCCTCAAACTCGGACCCGGACTGCCGAGTGCGCTTGGCTTTCTTCTCCGCGGGCGTGTCCTCATCGTCGGTGAGGTGGATGTTTAGCAGGCCGTCTTCTTCTGCGTCGCTCATCTCGGGCTGCGGGAATGGGTCATGGTTTCGTTGAGGAAGAACAAAGTTTCTTATGGGAGGTTTTCATAACTAGGTACTCGACGTGAGCAAGGCCCCACTTGTGACTGTATCAGGTTATTTCTTGAGCGCTCGCTTCTAGGCACTTATTCTGTTGTTCTCCATTAATTCGGATCTTTGCAGAATCACCGTTTTCTACTTTAAAATATCTAATTTGAGACAGGAAAGACAATATTCGCAGACCATTCTAACGCCGCCCTTTGTTTAACAGTCGCTGGAGGTGTCAAAAGTGAAGCTTCCATAGGGACCTAGGTCGGTGGTACTAACTTATTAGTAGGTGCTTGGGACGCAATCAAGTGGGGTCGTTTTTAACGTGAATCAATGCTAGACAAGCGACTGGTATTAGATTGACATTAATTCTCTGAGGTGGATGGCCATCTTCAGCGCGCTGGAGCTTGTAGGTTCCTGGCAAATATAGGTTAGAGGTAGTACCTATAGCAGGTAGGAATGAAACTCAAATTGCTGGAGCGCGACTGTAGCAGCACTACTTAGATACTTACCTTGAACTCATGCGCCGAGTGCCTCCCAGCCCACACTTCTGCCTCCCACATCATCGGACTCGAGTGCAACATCTGTCTACTCATTGCCCGAGGCGGGAACAGCTACAGCCCGACATGCCTCTGTAAGCCATCTCGACGACCAACGACCAACGACCCCCCCCGTCCCGATATTCCGGCTGAAAAATTCCTTGCTAACCGCAAACTTCCAGTCACCTTCTAGGCAAGAAGTCATGGCACGTCTACAACAAGGCTAATATTGAGCGCGTGCGCCGCGACGAGGCCGACGCCAGGGCGGCCGAGGAGGCTGAGGAGCAGCGTATGCAGGAAATCGATGCAGCGCGACGGCTGGCGATTCTACGCGGCGAGGCGCCGCCCCCGATCGATCAGGACGAAGAGGCACGGCAGCCGCCCGATCCCGAGGCGAGCGGGAGCGGCCCTCAGTCGCGCGTCGGTTTCGCAGGCACGGGCGAGCGGCGGCAGCGTAAACGACACGGCGAAGACGACACAGACTTTGAGATGCGCGTCGCCAAGACTCGCGAGGGCGTCGTTACGCAGGCGAGGCGCGTCACGAGCTCGTCAGCGCTAATTCTCGATCGCCACGGCCACATCGACCTGTTTGGCAGGGATGGGAGGAAGGATCAGCACGCGGAAAAGAACCAGGATACCGAGCGCGATAAGGCCCGACAGCGGCGCGAGTACGAGGACCAATACACGATGCGCTTCACCAACGCAGGCATTGGCCGGTCAGCGCCCTGGTACTCGTCGCCGGCAGGTAACGGAGGCGTCGAGCAGCAGCTGGTGAGGAAGAACATATGGGGCCAGGACGACCTGCGGCGACAGGAACGCGACGAGAGGCGGCGAGACGCGAGCGACCCGCTGGCAGCGATGAAGCAGGGTGCGGCGCAGGTGCGCACGCTGAAGCGTGAGCGTGGCAAGGCGAGGGAGGAGCGTGACAGGGAGCTCCGAGAGGTGCGGAGGGATGAGCATGCGCGGCAGAGGCGGCGGTCGCGGTCCCCAGAGGAGGAGGAGAAGAGGAGGGAGGCGGTTAACGGACGAGGCGCGCGAAGGGGAGAGGATGAGGAGCATGTGCGACGGGGTCACCGCGATCAGTATCGCGGTAGAGATGGGTGCCGGGATGAGCGACGGCGAAGACGGCGTTCGTATTCGCAGGAACGAAAGAGACACGGGTGGCATGATGAGAAACCACACACATGATAGCCAACATAGCATAAAAATATTATTATCGTCTATTATATTATGACGATTTAAATTTCAAAACCACATTTTATCAGCCTTTACTCCTCCGTCCATGGTAGCTTAATCTCGACGGGCCGCATGTCCTTGCTCACCATGTCCACCACCGGCTGCGCATCCAACCCGCGCAGCGCCCTGCCAATATCTGCATACAGCCCGTCTGAGATGCCCTCGCGACGGCTTGAGTACACGTCGATGCCTTCCTTTGTAAAGAGCGTGGGCGCGAACCACGTCACCGCCCAGCGCTCCAATTTTCCGTCCGCGGCGGTCGTCTCGCCCCAGCCGAGCACCTCCCAGTGGCTGGAGACGAAGAAAAGCCAGCCCTTGCCGCGCCAGTCCCAGCCGCTGCTGTCGGCGCTGCGAGTGTCGACGCCGGTGACGGTTTTAAGGGCGCTGCCGGGCGCACTGGAGGAGGACTCGTAGGCGACGAGGTCGTCGATGCGGGCGCGGCCGTCGGGGCGGTCGGTGAGGGGTGCGTACGTGATGCGCACGTTGCGCGCAGAGCGCCACATGGATAGTGTAGAGTGCGTGACGGTCCAGGTACCGGTGAGCCAGTCGATGGGCGGTGATGAAGTTGTCGCAGCGCGGGCCACCTTGGAGCTACTCGCGTATTTGGAAGGGAGGGTGAGGGTGACGGGGCCAACGTCTGCCGCCATTGCAGCAAGTTGAGATGCCTTATTAGGGAAATTTAGCGATAATGTACAATTATACTATATTTTCCGTGTGTTTGAGATGAATTGAAAATGAAAAGCAGTCGAGGCTGATGGATGAAACATGCGCCCAGGGATATGGCCGTCATCGCTCGGAAGCTGTTATTGCCGAGATAACGCGCGGATGGAGACGCAACTTTTATTTCCATGTACTCTGTACCTAGTCGATGTAATTTTAGCTGCATTTTGCTATTTCGCCAGACTACCATTATTAACCAAAGGATTCAATCAGTGTATGTAGGCACGCCACATAGCCTTGCCTAAACCCTTCAGAACTCTTCAGTGGTTCCCACATGACCGCAATATATCAATCAATTGACTATTTAAGAAGGTGTCATCTTTGTGCTCTGAATTGTGAGCCCCGAATTTTGCAGAGAGATTTTTAGATAGGGTAAAGAGACTTTTACTAAATTAAGTATAGCGGATACAGTAAAAGAATAGGGTGATAGAGTGGATATGGGGTAGAGGGGATATACAGGAGACGGGGGATACTACGTATCTAGTACTAAGATATAAAGCCCTTGAGGTCCTATTATCTAATTAGTCGTAAAGAACACAGGTAAGCTTATTTCAATAGGAATCTCTTTGCTGCTTCTAAAAATCTACCTGTAAAATTCGGGACTTCTGAATTGCTATTGCTGTCTGCCCATGCAACCATATGAGATTAAGAGCAACGGCATCTTGCTTCGCGAATACGTCGTTAGTCTAAGCCAAACATCGGATCAGGGTAGCAAAAGTCATGTAAGTTATGGTAGAAAGTTAGCTATACCATCACCTATACGTCCGTGGCCATCGGCAACTGTGCTCCATTGCCACGTTAGATATTGGACTCGCAGTAGATGAACAAAAGAGTAACAACAGCTTAATCAAGTGCACCTTCATGGTTTACAAAGGCCAATTCGCCACGGGCATCTTCGCCCGACCCCTCTACGGCGGCTTCACCCCCTCCAAACACTCCCTCATCCACTCCGTTGGCTAGATTGCCCAAGGCAGCAGCCACAGCCAAACCGGGCGCCAGTCTTATTGGCGCCACCGTCTTCCTCTACACCAGCCTCACAGTCAGCCATGCCTGGTACCGCCACGCGACCTCTCAATTTCTCACCATGTACCGCGGCGGCCTTATCACCCTCGTCGTCAAGAGGATGCCCCAGCTGGAAAGTTCCGGCATCCGCGACACGGCGCCCGTCACGTTAATGAGCACCGATGTCGAGGGCATCGCGACCGGCGGCGCCGTCATCCATGACATCTGCGCCACATTCATCGAGCTCCCCCTGGAGCTGTTCATGCTTTACCGGCAGGTAGGCGTGACGAGCCCGTTCATCCTGATCTGCCGACGACGGTCTGCGTGGGCGTGATTGCGCCGAAGTTGGGGCCGATAAAGGAGCTCTGGATCACGGCAATTCAGCAGCGCGAGGGCGACACAGCAAACATGATCGGCCAAATCAAAGACGTCAAGATGATGGGGCTGGCGGGGTTTCATTGGAGAGGCCCCAGGAGCTACAGGCGCACGAACCGAGGCTGTCGGTCAACTTTCGCTGGATTCAGGTTTATCTACATAGCCTCGCGACGAGTTCGGCCGTCCATCACCTGTGATTGTCATTCTGTCTGCCGTCCTCTGGACAAAAGCAGACGACGGCCTCAGTGTGGCGGAAGCTTTCACTCCCTCTCTATCATCACCCTCGCATCAAACCCCATCATGATTCTCATGGTCTCCATGATGCAGCTCTTTGGTGTTGTGGGTAGTTTAGCCATCTACAAAGGTTTCTGCTGTCTGAAGTCCGCAAAGACCCCCGTTGCCTGTCGCATAAATCGGACAAGTCGTCAATTGCCATGCCCACCCACGATCGGACGGCACTCCTGGACAATTCCTCTCAGGCGGCCGAGATAGCTTCCATCTCCCATCTAGACCCATCAGAGACCGTCATCAGACTTAAGAATGCTACTTTATCCATTGGCTATAAGAATAGTTTGCTTCCAGACATATCCATACAAGTCCGTCGCGATACCTTTTATATGGTCGTCGGCCCCGTAGGATGTAGTAAGTCGTCTTCTGTCAAGGCCATGATTGGTGAACTGCCTATTGATTGTGGCTATTTGGACACTGACTGCCAGTATTCCGCCTACTGTGGCCAGATTCCATGGGTCCTGAACGTGACTGTCGAGGAGAATATTGTCGGCGAGTGGCTTTTTTTCCCAGAACGACTTTGTTGCTCTCGATGATGTGATTAGCAGCCTCAACAACAAGGCTTTCAAGACAGTTTATAGACGTCTACTCAGCAAAGCTAGTCTTTTACGCAGGAACGACTAAATAGTCGCCTTGGCCACGAACAAGGTCAACTTCCTGACGGCCGCGGATTGCATCACCGTGATTGAGCAAGGATGCATTGTGCGCAACCAAGTTCCCTACGACGCATCCGAGCCGTCCGAAAGGGCGTCAGTGAGGAAGACGATACCGGCTCTACTTCCGAAGTCGCCGTAGAGAGCGTCCAGTTCGAGACGCTGGTCCGTCGGGCCGAGCTTCACATTGAAGACGAAGCAGGTCGAGGACGAGTTGAGCCAGCAGAGGAGCGACATTGACTGTTGCAAGATTTACCTGCGCTCCCTCAGCGTCGCCGTCGTCGTCATAACGGCCGTACTTGTCTGCTTCAGCGTCGGTATTAAGAAGATGCCGCAGATCTGGCTGCGCGTCTGGACCAAGCGCGGCACCAACAGCAACAAGCTCGGCTATATAGGCGGCTACGTCGCTTTTGTCGTCCTCGCCCCCTTTTTCCAGCTTGTCGTCATTGCCTAAGTCTTCATCGTCGGCATGCTGTGGTCTGCGAATTGCTTGCTCACGATGCTGCTCCAGGCGGTGATGAGCCCGCCGTTGTACTTCTTCACGTCGACGGATAGTGGCATCGCGCTGAACCGCTTTAGCCAGGACATGAGCCTCGTCTATTAGGCGCTATCAATAGCGGTTGCGGGCACCATCATCCTAGTCGCGCAGACGGTTGCGGACACGGCGGTCATTGCGTATAGTGCGTCGTATGTCGGCGTGGTTTTCCCGTTTGGGCTGGTTACGGTTTACCTCCCAGGGTCGCATTGAGCTGAAATGTCGTCGCTGCTTACAGTGACGACGGCAACGGTTTAATTCGCGGCGTTACCCTACTCATTGAGGCTGGAAAGAAAGTTGGCGTTCGTGGACGCCTTGGCAGCGGCAAATCCTTACTCATCGCCGCGCTGTCACGCCTCCTGGAGCTGCGTGGCGGCCCCATGCGCATCGATGGCATCGACTTGTCCACGCTTCCACGACAGGACATCCGCGCTTCGCTCGCCGCCTTTCCCCAGGACACCTTCCAGTTCCCCAGTACGGTGCGCCACAACCTCGGCCATGAAGGCCGCATCCAGGCTGACGAGCCGCTCATCCAGGCCCTGACCAAGCCCGGCCATCTGGCCATTCTTGGAGGCCCGCAGCGGCCTGGGCGCCAAGCTCGAGGATTTAAGTCTGTCGGCCGGCCAGCTGCAGCTATTTTGCATGGCGCCGGAAGCCTCGAGGGTATAACGGTCGTCGAGGTTGCGCATAGATTGGAGATTGTGAGGTGATGCGCTTGTTGTGATGGCGGGCGGGAAGGTTGTCGAGGTCGGTGGGCTGGATGAGTTGCTCGCAACACTAGGCTCTGAGTTTCAGGCGTGGTGGAATAACATACCCAGGTCCTAATATTGGTTGTGAAATCATAGCTGCCGTCATTTTGTAATAACTTAAAAGGTTTCATTATATTCGAGTGCATTATTCATAACTGTGACCTGCCCACGTGTTATATATCCTTGGATCCTTGTATTCAGTAGAGATCCGTTATAGAGTTTCGGTCAACTTTTGAGGCTAGCCTGACGCACTACGTCTCAGTAGTGAAATGAGTACTGATACGATAAAATAAAGAATCGGAAATTGAATCTCCTGGTTCTAGATTGTATTCTTACGCTCACACTATTTAGAAGTGGGTTGCCTTGGGGAGGTCTGGGACGATGCCAAGACCATTGATCTAATCAGATTTTATCTCATGACATTCAGAATACAGATCTCTCAGTCAAAATGTTAATGCCGCACGACGCAATTCTGACGCCTTTTCCATCGACCTTACCTTATTAGGTTTATTGCGCCCAACAAAACCCTCACCTGCCGCTTCGGGAGATCGCCATGCGACGCTTCGGAAGAAAGTGCCGGTTAAGATCAGCAGTGTGGCGCAGCACAGAATTACCTCGCTAGAAGATTGCATGTAGCACGTGTACGAACTGATTGGAGAAGGTGGTAATCGAAGCCGTCTACAGAAAAGATCTGCCAGCATGCAGGAACCGAGGGATAGAAGATAAATATACTGAGGCGCGCCCAGAACACAGGCAGCACTCCATCTTACATCTGTAAATCAATGAAGGTCTCTACTCTTATTGGCGCCGCCTTTGTTGCAGGCGCGGCTGCCCAGCCCACCATCTACCTAATCCGCCACGCGGAGAAGAATAAGGACGGCACCATCTCTGCGCAGGGCAAGAAGCGCGAGCAGTGCCTGATCAACGTCTTTGACAGCGACAGTGACTACAATATTCAAAAGATTATCGTCCAGAACCCCTACGCTGGCGGTAAGCCCCCCCAAAGTCACATATTGAAGGAGAAGGATGCGCCCTTAACCTTGCAAATAGACAGCAGCGCGAGCCACCTCAGCCAGCGCCCATACAACACGACGCTGCCGCTAGCCAAGTCGCTTGGCCTCACGATCGAGCATCAGTGCGACTACGACGACCCCGACTGCGCGGCCAAAGAAGCCACGGCGTACGAGGGTCCGGGTAACATCCTGATTGCATGGGAGCACGTCATGCTGCGCAAGGTGTCGGAGGCGCTTGGAGCGGACGCGCCCAAGTACCCAGACAGCCGGTACGATCTCATCTACGACCAGCCCTACCCGTACGACTCAGTTACAACCTACTCGGAGGGCTGCCCAGGCCTGGACGACTAGGGGGGGAAGAATGTGAAGGCCTGAGGTGGGTGGGAAGACGAACTGGGTTTTCTTTCAGAGAAGAGTGGTTAATAGCACTAGTACTATTTAACCTTTGGACTTATATTTTACATCTAGTAGGTCAAGCCTATCTAAATAATAAAGGAATATATATAAAATATTATATTAAAGTATTATCTAAGGGCTACCCTACTCTCTCTTATCCCTTCTACTATATAATTATAGAGAGATACTTAAGTATATAGAGGAGCTTTAAGAGAATAAAGG